>CM067306.1:10998235-12208235 GCA_034231615.1 Meghimatium bilineatum
GCCATGCGCTGCACTTAAATTTGGCTCAATTAAATTGAGTTCTTTACATTAATTTACCCGGCCTTTATTGAAAAATTGAGTTCGTACTTTTTGAATTTTAAACAAAACAAAAAGCAGAAACAGAAAAGAGGAACAATATTAAGAAATCTGCGATTTACAAACAGCTTATTGTACGGAAATACGTGTAGTCACATTTTCAAAGTCAGACTTTATTTGAGGGTGACATGCCAAGATGAATTCTCAAATTATGTTAATTAAGCTCTAATATTGTATAATATTATGTTAATTCAGTTATGATACTCTCTGACACACCACGTTAATTTTGTTCTGATATTGTCTAAAACATCACATCTCAAACATCTGGAGATCGAAGAACGCAAGTAAACACATCAAACTGCGACTATTCAATCCAAGTGTGATTCCATCATTGATATATGGATGTGAAAGCTGGAAATCTACCGCAATAATGGATAAGAAGTTAGTTGCCTTCGAGAATAGATGCCTCGGGAAAATCACAAATACTAATTGGAAATACTTCACATCAAATGACATACTAAGAGAGGAGACAAAACAAGAACACGTGACGAACATTATCAGAACACGTAACTGGACATACATCGGCCACATACTTAGAATGAAGGAAGACAGAATTCCACGACAAGCCTTCATGTGGACACCAGGCGGGTAAAGAAAACAGGGAAAACCAAAAACAACGCTCAGAAGAACATTTATGAATGAATTAAAATCAACAGGCATAAATTCACAAGCACTGCAATCCCTAACAACTGACTGACATGCATGGAGAAATATGACATCCGCTATATGTGCCAAACTTGGCAAAAGAGGAACTGACTGACTGTCTAAAAACGACTTATATCCGTCAAACAATTAAAACAACCACTTGTGAAGACCCGATCTTCCTGTAAGCTGCTGGAAAAGTATTTTATAGTTATTCTAAATATATTACGGCAGGGTATGACACCCCTTCAGGAGATCATCATCAGGTGCCATGCCGACTAGCGTACGCGATCATGACTCTCCACAGCTCTCTGTCTCCAGTATTATGTATCATGCTCGCTGTTATTTCCCTGCGGTGCCAGGTTGTAGAACTGTCTAATATTTTCTCACGTTGTCGCCCTCTGTTGTCTTCAATCTTGCATGTTGTGACTATGTTCTCCAAATCTCCTTGTCTCATGAAGTGGCCAAAAAAAAAAGAAGATTGCCTTTTTCTTATATTGTCGATTAAGGTCCGTTTCGCATTTGACTCTTTCAACACCTCCAGGAGATAGCAAGTTAATACATACCAATACTGTATCAAATCACACGTTAATGCAGTGGTGACAGTAACTCAAATCATGTTAACTAAAGTATGTTACAGTCTTAAAACACGTTAATTCATCTCTAATGGTGTAACAAATCAGGTTTATTCAATTCTATTGAGGTGTCAAGATACGTTAATTCAACTCTAATGAAGTATCAAATTAGGTTTATTCAATTCTACTAATTTGTCAAGATACGTTAATTCAACTCTAATAGTGTAAAACAATCATGTTTATTCAATTATAATGATGTTTCAAAATACGTTAATTCAACTCTAATGAAGTATCAAATCTCGTAAATTCAATTCTAATGAAATCTGAGAGCAGGTTTATTCAAATCCGATGTTGCCTCTAATCGATAATATATATTTGTACAGTTGTATTCTAGACGATCAGTGTGTATTGATCTAAGCTAGTTCACACAGTTGGAATAATATCAGATCCCGATGTTTCCTAAATGCATTGGTCATGCTTATAATTTCAAATCGTACATGCACTCTATGATGCGCGCTACGTTTGCTTGAGCTTGTCAACGATCGCCTGTTTCTATTGTTTACTTACTCCGCTGAGAAATAAAGTTCGTGTTTGTGTGATGAAGTGTAGTGTTCATTAACGCCACGAGTGTCAATGGAAGCTGAAGAATAACGGATAAACAGTGAAAGATGGAGAGATGATATGTGATAATGGTGGACTTCAGATACATATATTCCTTTCTCAGTAAATTAACAAACCTGCAGGTTATCAAAGACCACTTTTGGCGTTATTCAAAAGGCGAAAACATGTTTGGTTTGAACATTTTACAAGGAATAGCTGAGGTTGGAAGGAGAAGAGGTGGTTAGAACATCATGGAATTATAAGATTAAATTAAGCAATGGCTGGGACATGATTTGTCTACACTTATCTGATTTGCTGAGAACAAGGGAGTTTTGGGCGACGTTTTGTGATGATGTCTCCAATATGACCCCACTACAGGGGTGTTTGGGGGATTTCTTGTTATGATGTCTCAATGTGACCCCACTACAGGGGTGTTTGGGGGGACTTCTTGTGATGATGTCTCCAATGTGACCCCACTACAACTCTGACAAGTTGTGGGTTTTTATTACTAAAGGTGGAAGATTCAATAAACTAGCCGTCCATGAGATTCAATGACAACAGTTTCAGACTTGTGTTGTTGAATCTGGTGTGTGTTATGACTGAGAGTTTTGATAAATCTTGACATAGAATGTCCTGCCACATAGAATGTCCTACCACATAGAATGTCCTACCACATAAAATGTCCTGCCACATAGAATGTCCTACCACATAGAATGTCCTGCCACATAGAATGTCCTACCACATAGAATGTCCTGCCATATAGAATGTCCTGCCACATAGAATGTCCTACCACATATAATGTCCTACCACATAGAATGTCCTACCAAATAGAATATTCTGCCACATAGAATGTCCTACCACATAGAATGTCCTGCCACATAGAATGTCCAGCCACATAGAATGTCCTGTCACGTGTGGGAGATATCAAGATTAGACATCTATATTTTTGTTGTTCTGTATTTTTGAAAAGCACTTTTCCTGTGTCCCAGAGATCTCATGTGTCTCAGCTCTACATACACCTGTGTACATATTGCTGCGCCACATGCGCGATTCTGATCGACGTACTCTCAGGATATGAAGCTGATTTTGAAGCTCGTTACGTGTACTTTGAAAGAGTTTTTTTCCCCTAAGATGGATGTGTCTGGTTTTTTATGCAAATAACATGGAGACACAATATATTTCGATCCTGCTGGAAATTTAGCAAGACTATTGGAAAAATATACTGTGTAATATGATCTTGTCATTAAAGGAAAGAAAAATAGTTCTTCCGTGCTATATAACCCCTATACTAACATATGGGTGCGAGTCTTGGACAATAAACAAACTGGAAAGTGGGGGATTGGAGACAACAGAGATGTGGTTCTACAGAAGAATGCTGAGAATACCATGGACTGCCAGAAAATCTAATGTAGAGGTGCTGAAAGAGTCAAATTCGAAACGGACCTTAATCAACAATATAAGAAAAAGGCAATCTTCTTTTTTTGGGCCACTTCATGAGACAGGCAGGTATAGATAACATAGTCACAACAGGCAAAATTGAAGGCAACAGAGACAGAGGGCGACAATGTAAGAAAATATTAGACAGTTTGACAACCTGGCATGGCAAAGAAACAACAACGACCTTGATAAATAATACTATGGACAGAGAGCTGTGTTTAGCCATGACTGCCTACTCCAGCCGGTATGGCACCTGATGATGATGATGATAATTGTCTTGCTACTAGGACGATCCTGCTGGAATTTGAGATTGAATGCTGAAGAAGACGAAGACAGAGTCCTTGAAGTGTTTCCTCTGTTCACCGACAAGTCGTTTTCTCTTCAGGGCACTCACCATACATCAGCAGTTTCGGAATGATTGACTCAGGAATGAACAAATATGTCTGGCACATCTCAGTTGGGCCTTGGGAATTGGCTCTGTTATGGGCTTCAGTGTCAGGTACTTTATTTGTCACTTTATCTGAGAGTTAGCGGATACAGAATGTGTGAAAGTGATTTAACACCGGCGTGTCTGCTGCACATTGTCTATGTCTCACTTCACATATTGTCTATGTCTCACTTCACACATTGTCTATGTCTCACTTCACACATTGTCTATGTCTCACTTCACATATTGTCTATGTCTCACTTCACATATTGTCTATGTCTCACTTCACATATTGTCTATGTCTCACTTCACATATTGTCTATGTCTCACTTCACATATTGGTAGTGATCACAGTGGCTCAATATAGTTTACATTTTTGTGGCGAAGCTAATACTCTTCCGTGCCTACACATTGTTGCGCAGTCTGCCAAATGCAACAGTAGCTTCAGATAATGTTGTAGACTTCTAGGTCAATACGATAAGAGCGAACTGCTGAGATAAGTGAATCTGTCGACTGATAGGAGACAATTGTTCATGACATTGATCAGTGGGGTATGGTACTGTTCACTGGGGAAGGTTTGAAACAGTGGGGCATGGTACTATTCACTAGGGAAGGTTTGAAACGGTGGGGCATGGTACTGTTCACTGGGCAAGGTTTGAAACGGTGGGGCATGGTACTGTTCACTGGGGAAGGTTTGAAACAGTGGGGCATGGTACTGTTCACTGGGGAAGGTTTGAAACGGTGGGGCATGGTACTGTTCACTGGGCAAGGATTGAAACGGTGGGGCATGGTACTGTTCACTGGGCAAGGATTGAAACGGTGGGGCATGGTACTGTTCACTGGGGAAGGTTTGAAACGGTGGGGCATGGTACTGTTCACTGGGGAAGGTTTGAAACGGTGGGGCATGGTACTGTTCACTGGGGAAGGTTTGAAACGGTGGGGCATGGTACTGTTCACTGGGGAAGGTTTGAAACGGTGGGGCATGGTACTGTTCACTGGGGAAGGTTTGAAACGGTGGGGTATGGTACTGTTCACTGGGGAAGGTTTGAAACGGTGGGGCATGGTACTGTTCACTGGGGAAGGTTTGAAACGGTGGGGCATGGTACTGTTCCCTGGGGAAGGTTTGAAACGGTGGGGCATGGTACTGTTCACTGGGGAAGGTTTGAAACGGTGGGGCATGGTACTGTTCACTGGGGAAGGTTTTAAAAGGTGGGGCATGGTACTGTTCACTGGGGAAGGTTTGAAACATTACCTGCATGTTATTGGTGTTGATTGTCTGACCACACATATCACAAGCTGCAAGAGAAATGCGTCACTATATTGAGATGCCATGTACTGAGAATTTACTGTTGTATAATATATTATCTGAAAGGTTAATAGTGAGACCGTAAGACCTTCCATGTGTCATCTACTGAGAGTTTAACCCCACATGTCATCTAATGAGAGTTCAACCCCACATGTCATCTAACGAGAGTTTACTCCCGCATGTCATCTACTGAGAGTTTACTCACACATGTCATCTACTAAGAGTTTACTCCTACATGTCATCTACTGAGAGTTTATTTCCGCATGTCATCTAACGAGAAATTACGTCAGCATTCGATTAATAAGATACTAACAAGTGCAGTGACTTACGTGTACCATTGTTTATTGTTTTTCTATTATTCCACCCCAGGCGAATGGTGACATTACTAATCCACACTTGTCAATTAGAAGTAGGCTAGTTTGTTTTTGTCTCAAGGCCAGATATATCACCTCTGTTGTCCTATAGCCATGTTTGCTTCTTAAAGTCCTTAATGTCCATTTCATTGTTGGTCTTCCTCTAGCTCTGTGACCTAATCGTATTTTTTTATATGCAGTTGTAAGGAGTTGGATGTATATTATTCTCTTAAGATGTCCAAACCATTGTATTTGTATGGCCATAGATACGTCATCAATAAGCTCGGGGAAGCGTGTGTGTGTGTGGGGGGGGGGCTATTTCTTCGTTGTCATAGGATTGTTCGTAGCCTTTTTGGAAAAAAACATCTATTTAACCGTCCCCACCCCCAACTCCTCAATCGTTTCGCCAAGGGGTAGATTTGCTGTGTATGGATGTATTCAAAGCCTGATACACGGCGTCCTACCGCATTAATAAATGTTATGGGTAACTTTATTTTACTATACGACGGTAGATAAGGTTTGGGTGTGAGTTAAGGGATTAGGAATTCAACGCTCCTGTAGGAAATCGTGACATTTAGTATTAGGAAGCACGAGGAAATCGATTTAACTACCTTGCTCCCTTACCCCCCTCCCCCGCCGTATTATTCGCACACAACACCTTAATCTCTCTTAAATGAAGAAATTGCGCCCACCATATTAGGAAGAAATTACGCCCAAACATATTAGGAAGAAATTCCGCCCAAACATATTAGGAAGAAATTACGCCCAAAGATATTAGGAAGTAATTACGCCCACCAATATTAGGAAGAAATTACACCACCCACATAAGGAAGAGATACGCCCACACATATTATAAAGATATTGCGCCCACACATATTAATAAGAAATTACGCTCTTAAAGAAATTACATATTTGGAAATTTTTAACTTTTGTTTAACCCTTAGCCCCCTCCCTTTTTTTAACGGACATCGTATCCACAGTCCTGGCATAATAAAATGTCGATTGTACTTCTGATGTCATTATTTCTGTTGTCATTATTTCTGTTGTCATTATTTCTGATGTCATAATTTCTGTTGTCATTATTTCTGATGTCATTATTTCTGGTGTCATTATTTCTGATGTCATTATTTCTGTTGTCATTATTTCTGTTGTCATTATTTCTGATGTTATTATTTCTGATGTCATTATTTCTGATGGCATTATTCCTGTTGTCATTATCAGTGATGTTATTATTTTGTAACTAGTGTAATCTAAACATACGTATTTCCAGTGGCAATATATGGTTGTGAGGCATGGACATTAAATAAAACAATAGCAAAGATAATCGCTGCTTTCAAAATGAGATGCTACAGAAGAATTTTACGTATACCATGGACAGATAAAAAATACAAATCAAGAAATGTTAAGATCAATAAAGGTGGAAGTAGACTGGCTCCGTAACAACATCTAAACAAGAAAGCTAGTGTGTTTTTTTTTGGTTGGTTATATAAAGAGACATAACAGTATGGAAAAATTAATATCTGAAAGCAGAGTTAACGGCAACAGGGGAACAGGGCGAAAAGGACGACGATGGTGAAGTGATGTATCTTAAACTTGACTGCTTAAACATTTCTCTAGCTGCGAAATGTCAACTCGCCCAGAAACGTGGAGTTTTCGGAGAATCAATAAGGAAGACCACGAGCTGCAAAGAATATGTCACATGAGAAGGAGTGTAATCGAGTTACGCGGACAATCTTTCTCAAGCATTTCGTTTCACTTGTTATTAACTGTCTCTTATGTGAAAATGTCAGTGTCCATGTCTGGCTTTTGTAACAGAGTGTTGGTAATAACCTATTCTTTTAGTATTTATCGTTTGACTTCGATATTGAAATTGGAATTTTCTAAGTAGTAATCGAATCTGTGGCGATGTGGTACAGAGCGAGTGTGTGACGACCAAGGTACCGAGTTTAATCACGAGGAAGCTGGATAAATAATGTCAAGATGAACAAACATAGGTAGAACTGTTACTAAAATAAGTCCTAAACCAACATAACAACGAACTCGATGTTTGGTTGTGTTGTGGCTTATTTTGGTAACACTTCTACATATTTTTTTTCATCTTGTTATTTCCCGTGTTACCCCAGTCAACCACTTGTTGTTTAGGGTTGTTACCCTACACTGGGACATTTATCCCTAGATATGTAATGACATGTTTCCTCGTCACAAGTACAGTCGGTTGTCAATACACATTGCAGTTACCAGCCTTAATCATGAATTCAACCAACTTTGCACTTACCAGCCTTAATCATGAATTCAACAAACATTGCAGATACCACCCTTAATCATGAATTCAACGAACATTGCAGATACAACACTTAATCATGAATTCAACAAACATTGCAGTTACCACCCTTAATCATGAATTCAACGAACATTGCAGATACCACCCTTAATCATGAATTCAACGAACATTGCAGATACAACACTTAATCATGAATTCAACGAACATTGCAGATACCACCCTTAATCATGAATTCAACGAACATTGCAGATACAACACTTAATCATGAATTCAACGAACATTGCAGATACCACCCTTAATCATGAATTCAACGAACATTGCAGATACAACACTTAATCATGAATTCAACAAACATTGCAGATACCACCCTTAATCATGAATTCAACGAACATTGCAGATACAACACTTAATCATGAATTCAACCAACTTTGCACTTATCAGCCTTAATCATGAATTCAACAAACATTGCAGATACCGCCCTTAATCATGAATTCAAAAAACATTGCAGTTACCACCCTTATTCACGAACAGCTTAATACACAAGGACTTGTTACCTCGTCATAAGTACAGTAGGTTCTAGACAGACCGTATAGTAAATACCAAATCTTTTTCCACAATACTCTTGCACGCTTATTCACAAACATCTAGATACAAGGTCCGAACACGCATCACACCGTGACCAATCATTAATATAAGACATGCTGGCACATTGGAAGTGATCCGTCCAAAGTGATTCATTTGACTTTTCCCGTGATTTCCATTTGTTACTTTGTGTCGTGGCTCCTGACAGTACAAGCCTTCTAGCTAAATTAATTTCAACCCCGTTCATCACGTGTTTGATTATTGTTGGACTTTTAATTGGTCGCTATTTACATACTTGGAGTCGCATGCCTAAAATAGCCTAGGCCAATCAATAGATTGCACGCAAATAGAAAACTAGTCTGTATCTCGTTGTTAGATTGTTTTATGTTTTATTTTGGTAACACATCTACCTATTTTTGTTTATCTTGATATTTGCCCTGTGTTACTCCAGCAACCTACTTCCTGTTTAGGGTTGTTACCCTACACTGGAACATTTATCCCTTCATTTTTATCTTTTAGTTGACAGGTCTCTTATATCTGACGGTCGCGTGTGTACGTTATGTTGACAGCCAATGGAAATCAAGGGACAAGTCAAATTTGCCGCGTTAGAAGAATGATTCTAGATTTAGCACACTGGTCTTACATTGCATTACATGAGGACAGAAAGAAGAAGGTCTTACATTGCGGATTAGTCTGTCACACGTGAATCCATACCTGAGTAAAACAGGTATGAGAGAAACATGTAGAGTCATGCTATTCCTACATCAGACACTAGAATGAACAAAAATACAGGACAAGGTAGGAAGTAAAAGGAAATGGCAAAATAAAGAATCGAAATGATTTCCTTGGCATAGTGGTTAAACCTTTAGCCGCATGTTCACAGGACCAGAGATTTGAATCCCGCGATGTTACCTCTTATGAAAAATAGTGTTTTTTGTTTCAAGTCACCGGATGTGTATAGTTTAAGATGATAGAGCCACGTGATTAGAATGGTATTATCAACAGATTGTGTACACTTCTGTAGATATCAGAAAACTCTAGTACAATTTAGTTAGTCCTTTACTCCAACTGTGGCCCTGTGATCAACACAATTATAAATACAACATTGCCAGGTTAACATATAAGTATCATTGAATTTACCCCAATGACAAGAACCAAATATCGTTGTAAATTCAATTCGGCCAAATTTTGATCTGGAGATGGAGCATGATCTGGTCTGAGACTCGGTTAATGACGTATTCACGAATAATGCGGCAGAAGATGAGAGATTAGTAAAATAATTAGAAATTGGGTATTATGTTTAGAAACTGGGTATTATATTTAGAAACTGGGTATTATGTTTAGAAACTTTCGTTCGGAAACTGTTCGGATGTTCAGATGTGTTGAAATTAAGAACATATTTGAGTGATAAGAGATTTGTAGAATGAAGTTATATCTTCCATGCAGATGAGATTTCTCACGTTCTAATATTTTTCGCACACTTCACGCCGGTTTTTTTTGTGGGGGGGGGGTGTAATGGAGCAGAAGGGGACCAAAGATTAGTAACAATGCAATATACCAGGGGTCGGCAACTTATGGCACGCGTGTCACACTTGGCACGCCAAGCAATTTCAAATGACACGCAGACTCTTCACATGTGATGAATCTGGACTCTTCACATTCTTCTTGATATGTGATGTTGGCACTCTGAATAATTTGAAACCTTAAGTTGGCACACAGTTAGCAAAAGGTTGCAGACCCCTGCAATATACTGTTGATTTCTTAAAAGTCACTGTCCATAGCTACATCAATAACTTAAAAAATGTTGTTGTGGGGGAAGGACATTTGAGGGGATAGGAGGTTAAGATCCTGAAACAGTTTTGAAATTTCGGTGGTTCAATGCACCGGAAGCCATAGCAATTCGAGTATAAATGTATTTTACAGATCCTAAAGGTGCCATGGACTAAAACGTTATTCCACCATCTTTCTTCGCGCAGATCTCTTGAACAATAACGTTATTCTATCATTGTTTTTAACGCTGGAGTCTTTAACTAAATCGTTATTCTATAATCTTTCTTAACCGCGGTCTCTTTAACTAAACCGTTATTCTATCATTGTTTTTAACGCTGGAGTCTTTAACTAAACCGTTATTCTATCATTGTTTTTAACGCTGGAGTCTTTAACTAAACCGTTATTCTATCATTTTTTTAAACTCTGGACTCTTTAACTAAACCGTTATTCTATCATTTTTCTAAACCAGGTTTCTTTAACTAAAACAGATTCGAAACATATTTTGACGTACAGATACCTCATTGAACTAATTAGCTTTGTTGTGAAAGCCCGTGATCGCCAATGCCGACCAGTTTGTATGAAAGAAAATGTTGAAAAAAAACCAAAGATATTTAGAAAATCTCGATCTGACCGGAAGGAAGCACAGGATAACCAAAGCGAGAGGATTTGAGCTTTCAGAAGCATTGAAGACTTCTTGGGCAGCAGTAGAATTGATGTCGGATCAAGACCCCTTCTGTTCAAGAAAAAAAATTAATGTAAACAGAAAAAATCGATCCCGAAATAGTTCTTTATTGTGGAACGTCTGAACGAATTCAGAAAGTTGTGGAAACAGCTGAAAGATTATTGATTGGTAAATTGTTATGTGTGAGAGTAAACATGTAGATAGATTTCAACTACTGTCTCAGATTTTACTTGAGTCTTTTGTAGAAATAAAGTGATGATTGTGAAGATGCTGATTGTAATAGTGAAGATATTAGTGATAATGATAATGGTGATGGCGATGATGATGATGTTGGAGGGAATGGTGATGATGACGATTGTGGTTGTGGTAATAAAAGTCATACTGTAAATGGTCGTGGTGGGTGTAGTGATGAGGACAATAATGAATGGTAAAAATTATAATGATGATGATGATGATGTCAATTTTGATAGTAGCGGTTATGATTATTTGCAATAGTGTGAGAACCCCTGCCTACTTCTCAGGGAGGAACAACTATAATAAAGATACTTTAAAAGAAATACAATCAAATACAATTTACTGTAGCTTTTACGAAATATTTTTTAATAAAATTCCAATCTACATGGGATCCCTGCGGAGCAAATGTATTAAAAAAACCTCTCCATCCTTTCCTTGTCTTTATCCATCCTTTTTTTTAAGTTCGTAGAATTTCTTACAAATCCCTACTCTGTATCTGGCTCATTTGTATATGTGTTTATTTCTCTCTCTCTCTCTCTCTCTATATATATATATATATATATATATATATATCCCTGATGTCCTCTGTTCCTACAGCTTATTTCTAGAACAAAGCACTTTCTTCACTCTCCTACCTATTTCTGGTTCATTGGTTGATTAATTGATTAATTTAGTTTAGTTGATTGATTAATTGATTGGCTGATTGATTCGTTGATTAATTAATTGATTGATTTAGTTTAGTTGATTTATTAATTGATTGGCTGATTGATTGACTGATTGATTCGTTGATTAATTGATTTATTTAGTTTAGTTTATTGATTAATTGATTGGCTTATTGATTGACTGATTGATTCGTTGATTCATTTAGTTTAGTTGATTGATTAATTGATTGGATGAAAGATTCGTTGATTAATTGATTGATTTAGTTTAGCTGATTGATAATTTGATTGGCTGATTGATTGACTGATTTATTTATTGATTAATTGATTGCTTTAGTTTAGTTGATTGATTAATTGATTGATGTAGTGTAGTTGATTGATTAATTGATTGGCTGATTGATTGACTGATTGATTCGTTGATTAATTGATTGATTTAGTTTAGTTGATTGATTAATTGATTGACTGATTGATTCGTTGATTAATTTATTGATTTAGTTTAGTTGATTGATTAATTGATTGGCTGATTGATTCGTTGATTAATTGATTGATTTTGTTTAGTTGATTGATTAATGTTTTGGCTGATTGATTGACTTATTGATTGGTTGATTAATTGATTGATTTAGTTTAGTTGATTGATTAATTGATTGGCTGATTGATTGACTGATTGATTCTTTGATTAATTGATTGATTTAGTTTAGTTGATTGATTAATTGATTGGCTGATTGATTGACTGATTGATTCTTTGATTAATTGATTGATTAAGTTTAGTTGATTGATTAATTGATTGGCTGATTGATTGACTGATTGATTCTTTGATTAATTGATTGATTTAGTTTAGTTGATTGAGTAATTGATTGGCTTATTGATTCGTTGATTAATTGATTGATTTAGTTTAGTTGATTGATTATTTGATTGCCTGATTGATTGACTGATTGATTCGTTTATTAATTGATTGATTTAGTTTAGTTGATTGATTAATTGATTGGCTGATTGATTGACTGATTGATTCGTCGATTAATTGATTGATTTAGTTTAGTTGATTGATTAATTGATTGGCTGATTGATTGACTGATTGATTCGTTGATTAATTGATTGATTGATTGATTGATTGATTGATTGATTGATTGATTGATTGATTGATTGATTGATTGATTGCAATGTCTATCAGAACATAATATGCGTTTCCTGAGCTGGAAGGAGAAGCAAAGAATAGCACCACTATTACGTGCCATGTAACTAAGGATGTGGAAAGGGAGATATAGTTGGCTGTCCCTGTCCATAGAAGGTCAAAGTGATCCATAAGACATGCTAAAGCCAGGTGTGTCAGGAACAGATATTACGGTCAAGCTGTAAACCATGACACAACAAATTTCGTTCTCCCAACTACATCCTGGTAATCTACAGGAGTTTCATGGTGGACATAGACGCAGTACATCATACATGCAGAAATATATTTGCAGGTTTCATCTCAGGTTGTGATCGCACTATCTGACACATTATGGCTACTTCAATTTGCATTATCCATCTA
The DNA here is from genome assembly GCA_034231615.1 of Meghimatium bilineatum. NCBI lineage: Eukaryota > Metazoa > Mollusca > Gastropoda > Stylommatophora > Philomycidae > Meghimatium > Meghimatium bilineatum. Next base: position 11,011,408 of record CM067306.1, read on the forward strand.
ATTGTGATGTTTTGGGGAATAATGTGTTATTTCAATTGGAGAGGCTACACCGACTTTCACCATACATGTCGTTTTATGCTCTTGTGTCGAAAGACAAAGATAGCAACGGGAAATTTCCGATTAGACGTACAGTGTGACTTAAACAGGGTAACACCGTTGACAATATAATATATATTGACTAACTGAAAAATAGGATTTTACAAGGACTCATTTGTTTTTTCCCGTTATTTTCATTGGTCATTATATTTATATTTGTGTCCGCAGCCAGTGGAAATCACAGGAAAAGTCAAATTAGTCATTTTAGAAGGATGTTTTCCAATTAGCCAACAGGTCTTATATGTATTTCCACGGTTACGGCTGGAAGGTGGCTTTTATTACTGTAGTATATCAATGAATACCCTTACTAAATCGGTCCTAGTCTATATAACTGTACGCCTTCAGTACGCCTAGAAGATACTTATATACCTAGCTAGATCTGTATAACTGCACGCCTTCAGTACGCCTAGAAGATACTTATCTAACTAGCTAGATCTGTATAACTGTACGCCATCAGTACGCCTAGAAGATACATCTAACTAGCCAGATCTGTATAACTGCACGCCATCAGTACGCCTAGAAGATACATCTAACTAGCCAGATCTGTATAACTGCACGCCATCAGTACGCCTAGAAGATACATCTAACTAGCCAGATCTGTATAACTGTACGCCATCAGTACGCCTAGAAGATACATCTAACTAGCCAGATCTGTATAACTGCACGCCATCAGTACGCCTAGAAGATACATCTAACTAGCTAGATCTGTATAACTGCACGCCTTCAGTACGCCTAGAAGATACTTATCTAACTAGCCAGATCTGTATAACTGCACGCCTTCAGTACGCCTAGAAGATACTTATCTAACTAGCCATTGTCTCAAAAAAGTAGTATTAAAGTATTAGAATATACTTATTTAACTAGCCAATATTTCTACAAAGCAATATTCAAGTCTTAGAATACACTTATCTAACTAGCCAATTTCTTAATCAATCAAGTGCCATGCCGACTGGCGTAGGCGACCATGTTTCTCCACGACTCTCTGTCTCTTGTGATGTCAATAAGCTTGGTTGGTGAGCTTCTACCGTGCCACGATACAAGCCCATCTTGTAACTTTTCTCTTTGTCGTCCCCTATCTCTTCTCCCTTTGATCTTTCCCTTTATTATTAAGTGTTCAAACTGTGTTCTTCTCAGCACATACCCTAGATTTTCTCAACAATTTCTCAACAAAGCAATATTCAAGTCTTAGAATATATTTATCTAACTAGCCAATTTCTCAACACAGCAATATTACAATCGTCGAATATACTTATCTTCTTCTGCGTTCGCTCTCAAACTCCTGCAGATTAGCAAGATGTAGTCCGGAGAATGGTATGCGTTGTGTCATGGTTTACAGCATTGCTGCGATATCTGCGCCATTCGGCCTGACACATCCGACTTCAGCATGGCTTTGGGTTACTGTCCCTATATGGGATGGGACAGCCAACTCTATCTCATAACCTCATTAGTCGCCTTTTACGACATGCGTGGAAGGTAAACAGTGTTGCTATTCTTTGCTCCCCTTTCGGGCCTCGGAAACACACGGGCGATACTTATCTAACTAGCCAATATTTTAACAAATAATATTTCAGTCTTAGAACATGAAATCTTGAGACCACATGACAGATCTATTTTCATTGACCAGTGGAAGGGCTCAGGGGGAATTTGATTGCCTGTTAACTAACTATCCACAGACATTCGGATGTTAAGTACGGAACTTGTTAGACTGTTGGTGGAGAAAACACGATCTTTCATTAAACCTGTTGGCACTCACCCATCGTTTAGCCAGGACGTCAAACATATGATATTTATTGCGTCAGATTGCATCTCTTATGAAGTCAATTACAGTCCGCTCATGGTTGGTTATTTTTGGATTGTTAATTTTCATATTTTTATCATATTTGAGTGTTATGTATCGCCATGTGTCTGGTGGTATACACTTGTGATCCTGGAATTTTCAACTAGGGTTGCCAGGTTACTGATCATGAGTAATGTTAAACTGCAGGTAACATTTTGAAGAAAATAGTAGTAATCATAACTTTTTAACCCTTTTTCAAATTAATTTAATACACAAATTCATAATTAAGACATAAATTGAATGGTCACTCTCTTTCTCTCTTTCTCTCTCTCTCTCTCTCTCTCTCTCTCTATTTGACATGTCCTTTACGGAATTCCAACGTTGTCCTTACTACCACTCTAAGTTTCTCGGTTCTGTGCAAACTGCCCAGATTCTTCCAGTCATGTTTCGGTCTTCGATGTTATGCATCCATCTTAGTCTGCCTCTAGTTCCCTTTACCTACATGATTAATCTTTCTAAACCATTGTGTCTCTTTATATGTCTGGTCATCATTAGTTTCTTGGCATTATATACGTCTCAGTAGTTTGCCATTGCTTTATGAGCCGGTTCTTGTCGCTAATCAGTTACCGTTCTTATTACTCCCTCAGCCCAATACGGGGGTCTTTCCAACTCCCACCTTCTAAGCCGTTGGCGATAATGCGATCTTCAGCCTTCTCCACCAGCAGTTGTGTGTACAGTAAAGCAGGACATCCACATGCAATTGTATGATCAGTGCCATGTTCTCATGTAAATGATGATTTTTATGAATCTCCCAAACCCTGTCAACCCTGATCCAAACTATTCATGTAGTTTGTAAAGAGCATTAAATCCATGGTTTCCAACAAGCAAAAATCTCGAAAATTTTATCATAAAACTTTATTCAAATATATTCTGTCATGTACCTAGATTCATATACATTATGTCATGCTGAACGCTGATGTCTCGGAGCATATGCGCAAAAATAACTGTGACACGACGCGTTTCCGTTTTCTTGGCTACACCCTTTTGGAAATCTTGTAGTGACATTGTCCTGATATAAGAGAGATCCGGTGGGAGTTTGAGAATGACGCAAACAATATCATGTTGCAAGATTCACATACATTGCGTCATGTTGCAAGATTCACATACATTGTGTCATGTTGCAAGATTCACATACATTGTGTCATGTTGCAAGATTCACATACATTGTGTCATGTTGCAAGATTCATACAAATTCTGTAATAGTGTAACATTCATATAAATAATTATGCTAGTGCAAGATTCATATAAATTCTATAATAGTGCAAGATTCATTTAAATGATTTGTTTGCGCAAAATTCATATAAATTCCCTCATGGGGCATACGCATGTGGTTGCGTCTGTGGGTCTCACAATGGCCCACTAGACATACTACCCATGCAACAGAAAACCTTAGTGGATGACATGCCGTTATATTGATGGTATCTTCTTAGAGAAGCTTCATTGCACCTCATCTATACAATTATACTTTTATTTTGTTGTTGAAATGTGTTTCATGTTTACCTGAATATATATGTATGCACCCTCTGTGGTTGGGAGGGAGCCAGAGATGTACTGTGCAGCACTGGGGAGGAGGAAACTGACAGCACTGGTTTTTTTCCTATTGCTGAAATCTATCATAGAGACACAGTAACTCAGGACGTGACAATCCTTTTGACTTGAACATTTGGTTGCATTCCTGGAGCAATGGAGAAGTTCGGCATAACCAGTAGACAATTGGTGGCGGGGAATGAGCACAGTGAACCCTATCTTGGCTACAGTGGCTGGGAGCAGTGCATAGGTTTAAACCTACCTTCCTGGAGGTGTGATAGTTATTCTCTGGCTCTGTCCCGGAGTGGGCAAAAAATCCACAGACTTCCCAGCAATATAATGCCATCTAATGGCGTTAGGTCAAATGGCATGTGCCCATGGACCGCTGGATCAGCAACCAACCAACCCTCATGGGGCACGATTTATTTATTTATCATGAGGCAAGATTCATATAATCTCCATCAGAGGGCACATTTCATTTATGCAACCCTGGGGTAAGATTCATATACATCACATCATGGGACATGACTTATTTAGTTCATAATGGGGCAAGATTTATATAAACTCCATCATGGGGCAAGATTAATATAAACTCCATCATGGGGCAAGATTTATATAAACTCCATCCTGGGGCAAGATTAATATAAACTCCATCATGGGGCAAGATTAATATAAACTCCATCAATTGGCAAGATTTATATAACTCCATCATGGGGCAAGATTAATTTAAACTGCATCAAGGGGCAAGATAATATAAACTGACCACGGGGCAAGATTAATACAAATTCCATTTTGGGCAAGATTAATTTAAACTGCATCAGGGGACATTATTAATATAAACTCCATCATGGGACAAGAGTCATATAATTTATATTATGATGCAAGATATATATATATAAATTGTGAACCGTATTCTTAAAACGTATATTCTATTGCGTTAGTTGCCAAGTATTTCTTCAGCCCTTGTGTTTCATGTACTGCCACTATTCTTTTTCTGCATCGACATTAAAACTCGTGCTCTAATCTCGTATTTAGTCCAGATAACGAAATACGCTGTGAAGTGGTTTACAGCTATGCTGCTATAGCTGCTATTTTCTTCTGTTCACATTCAACATCGGCATGATGTTTTGACATAGAGATGGGACAGCCAACTCCATCATTAAATCTCCTTAATCGTCTCTTACGACATTCATGGAAGATCACTTTGTTATTTTCAATTACTTCCCCACCTAGGTAGGGTTTGGAGCACCGATGCATGTGCAAATATGGACATCCTAGTGAAGCCGCAGAAGATACTATACACAATTTCTCTCTGTAAAATCCACAAGACAAAACACCGTCTCCATCAAGAAGAACTATGAGAGACAGGTCATTTGGATAATCAATGTAAAACCTTCCTAGCACTAATGTTTTAAGACAGTTAGATCGAATTCAGCTCTAACCTTTATGCTCTGTATCAAGTCTTCTTTTTTGGCAAAGGTTTGAAAGTCCATGGGGGATACTGACTGAATGGGCTATCTTTTCGAAGGAGAATATTTATTAGTTATAGTTTTCATATAGGTATGTGTGGCTTATTTGTTATAGTATTCATATAGGTATGTGTGGCTTATTTGTTATAGTATTCATATAGGTATGTGGCGTATTTGTTATAGTATTCATATAGGTATGTGTGGCGTATTTGTTATAGTTTTCATATAGGTATGTGTGGCGTATTTGTTATAGTATTAATATAGGTATGTGTGGCTTATTTGTTATAGTATTCATATAGGTATGTGTGGCGTATTTGTTATAGTATTCATATAGGTATGTGTGGCTTATTTGTTATAGTTTTCATATAGGTATGTGTGGCGTATTTGTTATAGTATTCATATAGGTATGTGTGGCGTATTTGCCAAGCTGGCTATTATTTAGTCATTTTTAGAATAAAATGGTATTTACTTATCAAATATGGGAATATTTATCTCATCATCATCAGGTGACATCTGCGTAACGAAGATCTGCTGGAACAGACCTCCAACACCTTCCGTCTCTTTTTGTGGTGCTGCTTTATGTTAGACTGTAACCTGTTTATCTCATGATGTTTTCTTTCCACGAACACCAAACATTTATTTCCAGTATATATGTCTACCTCTTAATCGCAGTCTTTCGATTCTACCTGTAAGTAATGTTTTCAACAAAGTTTCATGGCTTTCTAATATCTTGAAAATATTTATTTGTTTGATTTTTATTTCATTTAATAGTTCTTTTTTCGTATGAAGTGTTGTCGGAATCTCTTTGTTCGTTTTCTTCTCGTTCCACGATGTTCTCCGTATGCTCCTATATGCTCACATATCAGTAGCATCAATTAAGATTGATGTCTAGCTTCTAGCTATTTGTTCATTATTCATTTTTCTAAGCCATACATAATTGTAGAATAGATGTTGCATTTTATAATTATCATTTTAGTTTGTGGTTGATTTAGATGTTATTTATTTAAAAATCAATTATTATAGAATGTTGGCTTCTTTTTTCTTGGCAGGAATGTAAGAACATTCAAGATTTCTTTCATTGTGGTAGACATCGTTGCATGTGTTATTGTTCGCAGAATATAACACTGTTACCTGCCACACTAGTATTAACTTATGACATAACAGTTACCTGCTTCACCTGTCATAAGTAACGTCATAACTTTGTTGTCTTATGAACGTGTATTCAGTTATGACATAAAGCTGTTAGCTACCACACTAGTTCTAAGTTAAGACATCCTTATAAAATCAAAGAAAATTAATTTCAACTTACTAAAAGTTGAAAAATGTGTAGTAGATGATTGATTTTACTGTACTCGCGTTTCCCCATATGTACTCCTTCCGTCTCTGAGAAACGGCTCGCCTCCTGCTCTCATCAAGATTATAAAGACAACAAGAAACAATCCAATCATCGAATTAAGAGAAACTTCTTCAATAGATAGCCAATTATCTATCTATAAACCCGTAAATTGTCAGTGTCGTAGGAGTACCACATTGGATGCATGAACGCGCATAGTCCTCCAGCGATTTATATCTTAAACAATGAGGACGAGTGAGGAAAATCTTGTCTTATCCGGTCCTTGATGTTCCTACAGAGTGTGCATGATATCCATGGTTTCCAGCAAGCAAGCTAGTTTCTCTTGCATTTCATAATGAAACTTTGGTTCGTGTCTGGCAGATGTGACGAAGTTTTAGCGAAGTGAACCATATGCTTATAAAAAATGAAACTGTGTTATTGGAGTAGAGAGAGCTTATTTTAGTGGGGGTTTTTTAAGGAGGGTGTAGGGATTAGAATTAGTGTTATAATTCTAGCATTGTGGAGTAGGATTTGTAATTCTTTGGAGGTAGGTGGTTTCGCATTTCCAGAAATACTGGTCTGTGGTCACTACCCCCAAGCTGCTTTCCAACGGATAACGTTAGCTAGTGTTACATATATCTGAGATTGCATTATCCATTTTAGCATCGACTTATCTGTTAGTTGTGCATGTCAAGTTTCATTTCTGTGACGCCACTGAAGATGCGCAAATTATAACACATATTTACATGGCTCTGCGCATAACATTACAAAAGTTGGACTGTTATGGTCTGATTTGTTCACATCTGCCTGTCATGTACCGAAACTTTACTTCAAATACATTCTGTCATGAATCTAGATTCTTAAAAATTATATCAAGGTGAACCATGCTTTTATTTGTCCTCCTCTGCTTCTTCTACCGTCGACGGTTACCTGCAGTATTGTTTTTGACAAGGAATCGTATCGGCATACATGTCCAAACCATGCCTGTTTTCGTAGTTTCACTACTATCAGCATGTGACAGACAAACACCTGCATATAACAGACTAATAAACAGTTGTACGAGTGGAGAGTTAGTCATGGAAGGAAATGTAAGAATTAACTATATATATAAAATATGCACGAAGTATTTGAAGACATGTTACATAATTAAAAGTTGAAAGGTGAAAGGGTAAGCAACAATAGTAGAAATAGGTGCAATATTCGTAGACTGTTTGAGTAAGAATGAGTAAGTTCAGGTAGATTCAGGTATGTTCAGGTGTGTGCAGGTGAGTTAAGTCTAGTAAACTCCGAACTTTACAGTAAGTTCGTCTTAGTCTGTACTGACCTGGATACTTTAATACGAAATTATACTGTCATGATATAACTGTAATGTAATATAGCATAATGTATTATATAGAATAATGTAATATAATGTAATATAGCATAATGTATTGTAATGTAATATAGCATAATATAATATAGCATAATGTATTATAATGTAATATAGCATAATGTAATATAGCATAATGTAATATAGCTTAATGTAATATAGCATAATGTAATATAGCTTGATGTAATATAGCATAATGTAATATAGCATAATGTAATATAGCTTAATGTAATATAGAATAATGTAATATAGCTTAATGTAATATAGCATAATGTAATATTAAGAATAATGTAATGTAGCATAATGTAATATTAAGAATAATGTAATGTAGCATAATGTAATATTAAGAATAATGTAATGTAGCATAATGTAATATTAAGAATAATGTAATGTAGCATAATGTATATCTCTTCGATACGACCATTATTTCTGTTTTCTTCTTTTTAAACTGAGGTCTCTGTTTTCACTTTCTTTCACTACTTTATCTAATAAGGCTTGTAGTTCCTGTTCGCTTCCTGCGATCAATATTGTGTTATCAGCATATCTCAAGTTATTTATATTGCATCCTCCCACTTTAATTCCTGGCATATCTTCTATATTTCGCATAATGTACTATGTATACAGGGAGAAAAGATCATGTGACATTACACAACCTTGCCTGACACCCATGTCTATCTTGTGAAGTCTACCTATAGTGTTGTTAACTCTCATCGCGGTCATATGTTTCCAATACATATTTCCTACTATTCTTAGCTCTTTGCCATCAACCTTAAGATTTTCTAGCAGTTCTATAGTCTCTGAATGCGTCACCTTGTCAAATGCTTTGCTGTAATCTGTGCAGCACAAATAAAGATCCCGTTGAACTTCTATGGCCCTCTCCATTAATGTTCTTACTATATATCGGGCATTTCTTGTGCCTTAACCTTCTACGAATTCGCATTGTTCGTCTGCTATCTCTGGTTTTACTTTTCCTCTTATACACCTTATTATTATACACAGTAGAATCATGGTCATCTGACTCATAAGACTGTTGTGTGATCTTCGCAATTATATTACATTTTACATCTAGAACATCTTGTAGCTGATTTTAATATCATTTTAATTGATTTCTCTCGCTTATTAAAATTTGTGTGGTCCTCTAATCTCTTTGTCGTGCTTAATGAACTAATTCTGGTCATTTTATAACTAAGTTGTCTCCGTCTGTTTGTGATCGCCTTGTAACTGATTTAGTTTGACTCGCAATTGATTTAGATTGCCTTATAACTGATTTAGATTACCTTGTAATTAATGTAGGTAGCCTTGTAATTGATTTAGGTCGCCTTGTGAATTTGATATATACGGATGACACTGTTCTGATTGCTAATGTGAGGAAGACCTTCAAGATTTAATTAATGCAGTAGTCACAGAAAGTAAAGAGAAAGGCATCTTCCTAAATATAAAAAAACAGAAATAATAGTTATTTCAAAGAAACAAAACACCACACCTTGCAAGATCAAAGTGAATGTTATAGTATTAAAACAGATCCTCCATTTCAAATATTTAGGTACAACGATTACAGACAATGGAAGAAGTTCAACAGAAATAAGATGCAGAATATTGAAGGCAAATACAACATTCTTCTTCTTCAGCGTTCATTCACAAACTCCTGCTGGATCTATCCTGTAGCAGTACTACTAGATCACCAGCAGGGTGCAGTCCAGAGAATGGAAATGCGTTGTACGCCGTTTTTGCGCCAATGGTCCGACACATCCGTCTTCGGCGAAAAAAAACAACATTCAGAAATGTGAAAAATATATTGTGTAATATGACCTTATCATTAGATGTAAGAGAGTTCTACAGTGCTATATAACTCCTATACCAATATATGAATGCGAGTCTTGGACAATAAGCAAACAGGAAAGTGGGAAATTAGAGGCAATAGAGATGTGGTTCTAAAGAAGAAGGCTGAGAATACCATGGACTGTCAGAAAAACTAATGTGGAGGTGTTGAAAGAGATAAATATGAAACGAACCTTAATCAATAATATTAGAAAAAGACACACTTCATTTATTTACCACTTCATGAGACAGGGAAGTTTGGAGAACATAGTCACAACAAGCAAGGATGAAGGCAACTGATACAGATGGGGACAACGTGAGAAAATATTAGACAGTTTGACAACCTGGCACGGCAGGGAAACAACAACGATCTTTATACATAATGCTGGAGATAAAGAACTGTGTAGAGCCATGTTCGCTTACACCAGCCTGCATGGCACATGATGATTTTGATGTGACTTATATATTAAGGTTTCTTTGATGATTGAGGGTTTACGTGAATTGTTTGGTGGAGCAAATTACGTTAATTGTGTTTGATGAAGAAATTACGTGAATTGTGTTTTAATGGAGAAATTACGTGAATTTTGTTTTCATGGAGCAAATTACGTGAATTTTGTTTTGGTCTAGCATATTACTTGAATTTTGTTTTGATGGAGTAAATTACGGGAATTGTGTTTTTGTGAAGAAATTACGTGAACTGTGTTTGATGGAGCAAATTACGTGAATTGTGTTTGATGGAGCCAATTACATGAATTTTGTTTTAATGGAGAAATTACGTTAATTGTTTTTTGTGGAGCATAGTACGTGAATTGTGTTTGATGGAGCAAATTAATATCAATTGTTTTTTGTGGGGCAAATTACGTGAATTGTGTTTTAATGGAGAAATTACGTTAATAGTTTTTCTCGTAACCGTGATTCATCGTAAATATAAGACCTATTGGCTCACTAGAAAACAATCTTAAAAGGTGACACATTTGACTTTTTCGTGTCTATCATTGGTCACTTTGTATATAATATGTATCAATGGCCAATGAAAAACTACGAGAACAGTCATGTAACTCTTATGAAAGGCTATTTTTTAATGAGACCACACGTCTTATATTGTAGATTGGTCACGTTTACTCCCTTACCCTTAACAGTAAAGTCGTAAGTGGTAACAGAATTATTTCTATGAGCCACCTGAGTGCACTTTCGTTGACTTATTAGTTTCCAGCTAGACTTTCAGTGTACAATAGCGTCTAGTCACCCTCTCAATCAGGATTAAGTGAGATTAATGAGTTTCTGATTAAGGCTTTATGTTTATTGAATGTGAGCGGTATTTTATTTTGTGAGCAATCTTTATCTGGTTTCTGGGAGAAATCTGTATCCGGTGTGATTTTCCTCTACTGGCAAGTGACCACTGCTGAAATATTGTTGCTTTTTTAAAATAAGAATTATTAAAATATACAGTAGAACCCCGATATATCGAAGTTCTCGGGGAAATTGAATTAATTCGATATATCCGAGGTTCGATATAACCGTTTTTTATTAAATGCAATGCTCTAAGAACTTGCAATGTCAAGCCGACTTCACGAGTTATGAAGCGCGCTTCACGAAGCTGTGAGCTAGGCCTACTATACATTTCTTTTTAAACACGAGATAAAAAGTTGTTTTTAAAGTTAAATAATAAAAATTGGCAGTACATTTACATAATTTGAAAACGTGGCTTTACTGGGTTGACACTCCTGCCTGATTTCTTTGCCGAGGTGGCCAACCACATTACCGAACTGAATTACATGACCTTACAGCAGCGTCATAGTAGCAGTCCCATAAAGATTATCATTTGGCCAAATGACGAGATTTTGGTTTGTTGTACGGTTTGTAAATACAGTTTGGCAATGTCCAACATGTGGGCCGCGGACCTGATATTCTTTGACATGATAGGTCAGCAAATCTGTGTCTGTTTCGGACTTCGATATACACGTCGATTCATTACCAAAAGGCCACCGTGGAACTTCGCTATAAGCGAAATGGTGCAAACCCGACTTCGCTATATCCGTAATTTCTTAGAGGGATTAATGTTACCTATTGCGCGGACTATTTAAAATATTCGCAATAACCGAATGTTCGAAATATGCGAGTTCGATATATCGGGGTTCTACTGTAATTGGCAGTTAAGAAAACTGATCTAGACGTCCATCGAGATTCTGGACTAAAGGGTCAAATTATAGAACAAATTTGAGGAAGACAGGCAAGATTTTTACGGCATGTGTTGAGAAGAGTAAAATTTGATCACTTAGTAACAACTGGAAAGATCAAGGGGAGAAGAGACAGAGGAAGACAAAGAGAGAAGTTGTTGGATGGGTTCGTCTTGGCATGGGAGAATGTTACCAACGGAACTTATTAACAACATAAGAGACAGCGAGTTGTGGAGAAATATGATTGCCTACCACACTGAGCGTGTCACTTGAATAATTTATTAACTGATTGATTTACTGCATTCTTGATTGCTTTAATAATTAATTGAAAGATTTAATTTAATTATTAAGTAAAAGAGTAAAGTAACCCATAGCATTTATTAATGCCGTAGGGGTGTGAGATGTTAGCGGTCTCACATTTCAGTGACTCTACAAATGAGGTCGGTAGCCATCTCCTTTCCCTCGCAGTCTGTACTTCCCGAATTAATCCGGTACCCATTTAAGGCTGGATCGACCCGGGAGCCGTTGCGATCTGGTAAACAATTCATCCTCAACTGGGGAATGAACCCATGACCACTCATATGTAATTATAGGAGTGATTGAATAAATTGTTGATTTATTTAACGAGTGATCAGGTAAATTATAGATTTATTTAATTATTGATTGTGGAAATTGATCGAGTGATTGAATTGTGCCAGGAGGTGTATTGAGAATGTGTAATTGTTGCGATACGTTGTAATCACTGGCATAAGATCACTGACAACGGATTACTTTTAAACAGGAACACGATACAATCGACGTATCTCATCCAGGGTCTTATACTCGAAGATTTCTGTTTATTTTATAATACAACAACTAGCTGACAACATCAAGGGCATCAATTATATACATCAATAAGAAATCAAATCATAGCATCAATAGATTTACTTCAAAGAGTTAACGTTTACATTCAACGGTTCGTTATCGCGAACTAATCTACTTCCTCTGGTCGTGACTTCTACTCGAATTGTGTTAGCATCAAGATACGATAAACCACCTATAAAACATAGGGAAATTAAAAACAATATATAACTATACAAAACTACGACTGTAGAAAAACAATATAATATTCGTTTTAATTAATAAATGGTTGAGAATGCTGGAAAATAACCAAAGCGCTAGAGAGAGAAATTTTATAAATATCGAAATGAATGTGCTAGAAAACTTCAAGTTTGGCTTCGAAGAATTCAAGTCAAACAAGCATGTACGAGGAATCACCAAACATCAGTAGGTTTCTATAGTCCTATGTCCCATGACTGTCCCCAACAAATACTTTCCAACATAATTAATTAGTATTGGTAATCCTCCTCTTTATCGCATGCAATCCTCTTATTTTGATGATCTTCATTGGGAAAACCATTAACATATGGAGGAGAGGGGAGTTTGTTGCTCGCTATTTATCTTGTATACCAGAACTAAATTCTCACATTTTCTAAGGAGGTGGGGGGTTTAAACCTCCAGAATTAAACCTCTCTCCCCTCCCAATATACTGGCTTACTTTGGACACGACCGGCAATGAAACTCGCGAGAAAAGTCAAGTAACCTCACATTTTAATTATGATGACAGTGTGTCCATAGGACTGTATGATTGACGAGTACCTCGCTTCATTTGACTCTCTTATATAACAACTGATCTCCACACCGCCCACTCCCCCGCCCTTCACCACCAGCACCCACACTTTGCGTTAAAACAACTGGAAATGTAATCTTTCCCCCAAAATGTGCTATCCATAGAGTATGCCACAACAATTTTTACAACACCCCCCCCCCTTCCTTGTTCTTCCTTGTATTCAGGGGCATCCCTGCTTAATTATGTTTACACAAATACACCCCTACCCCTTCCCAATCCATCTTAAAGAATTACATTTTTGTTTAACAAAGTTTTAAAATACGCTTTGCTTCTTGTACATCTCTAGAGCCAAGTTTGAAATTATTTCTAGAAACAAGTTTGAAATTATTTCTAGAAACAAGTTTTAAATTATTTCTAGAAACAAGTTTGAAATTATTTCTAGAAACAAGTTTTAAATTATTTCTAGAAACAAGTTTGAAATTATTTCTAGACACAACTTTGAAATTATCTCCAGAAACAACTTTGAAATTATCTCCAGAAACAAGTTTGAAATTATCTCTAGAAACAACTTTGAAATTATCTCCAGAAACAAGTTTGAAATTATCTCTAGAAACAAGTTTTAAATTATCTCCAGAAAAGTGTTGGAAATTCAGACAATTTAATTGTTGTATAAATGTTCTTCCTTACATCCACTTTTGAGAATCCAGTTAGCATTTTGTCCTTGATTATGAGTTTGTATATGGCCAATAATTCAGGTCGCACATGTTCGTGGACAGATCGGGCATGGAATGACAACTTTAGACCATTGTTTTGTGTTTCTACCGTGACTTTCAAGCACACTCCACTATTGAGCTGCTTCACTTCTCTATGCACAAGATGCTGTGCCTTTTTTGACTGTATGAATGCACTATTGTTGATATCAACTTTTTTTGATTGTATGAATGCACTATTGTTGATATCAACTTTTTTGACTGTATGAATGCACTATTGTTGATATCATCTTTTTTTGACTGTATGAATGCACTATTGTTGATATCAACTTGTGTTAATTCACCCTCCCCTTCCCGCTGTCAATAACTTTCTTCGACCCCCATCACCCCACCTCAATTGTTGACGTAATTTAATGGCATCCCCGAAAGAAGGTCTACTACAAGCATGTGAATAGAGTTTTGTTTGTATACATCCCCTCCCACGTATTCTTGATCTACAGCCTGGTGGTATGTCTTCGTGTGGCTTTTGTTGATGTGAATACTTGAATGTATTATTAACGTGAGTTACGTTTACCTGCTACAATAATGTGTGTATGTAAACACACAATTCAACACACCTACAATGTGTGTCCAGCAAATCACTGCCCATCCTTTTCGCCGCCTCTGACAACAGCTCCAGTAACTCTTCGAACAATTATCTAACTAAAGTCCAGAGTTAGCTTCCCTTCGAAGTAAGTGACAAGTTAAACACGATGGTGGGATGTCGGACAGTAAGAGCTACTTGAATGAGTGGTCTCCACACATAACTAGAACAGTTAAGAGTCTTGTGAGCAAACCTATTTTCTAGAAACGTCTTATTGTATTATCAACGATTGACAATGTTCCATTACAGTACTTAAGTCGACATTGTAGGATTTTTAGGTTATTTTTACACCCTACATTTCAGTGTATCTTTTCTCTTATGCCCCACACACATGGTCACTCATCTTGGCTGATCCGAACTTATCAACAATTTTCATTGGTTACTTCCACTATATTTTGTATCGCCAATTACTGACAAATTGGCTGGGAGAACCGCTCATCCACAATAGTTCGCATCATTCATTGCATAACTTTGGTGGCCATCGTAACTGAATTACCAGTACCGAGACCTCTGATATTATTTTATGTTTAAACGCTATTATTTCGAAACCTCGAATAGGGCGGCATTTCAAGGAAAAAACCATATAAGAAGTGCGACATTTGGAAGATTTGCATCATACTGAGAAATTCTATCGCACTGTCCTGCTACACACTATACCTACATCAAACACACTACACACTATACCTACATCAAACACACTACACACTATACCTACATCAAACACACTATACCTACAACAAACACACTGTACACCAAACGTCCATTAAACACACTACACACATACCCACCTCAAACACATTACACAACAACATAATCGCTATGTAACACTTCTTTTTCTTCTTCTTTCCTTCTTCTTTTGCCCTTTACGGGTGTCGAGGGAGACACAACTTTCTTGTTCTGGCTTTTCTGGCTGCTTCAGATAATGTTATTTGGTGTTCGTGTTAAATGGTTTGGTCATCTGGAAAGAATGCCGTGTGATTCATTAGTTTATAAAGCATATACGAAGAGAGGAGAAGCAGAAAGAAGAGCCAAAGTTAGACCTAGAGTACGCTGGATCGACAACATCAAAGAGACATTACACGAACACCAAATAACATTATCTGAAGCTGCCTGAAAAGCGAGAACAAGAACATTGTATCTCCCTCGACACCCGTAAAGGGTAAAAGAGGAAGGTAAGAAGAAAAAGAGAGGTGTTCGTGTAATGTCTCTTTGATGTTGTCGATCCAGCGTACTCTAGGTCTACCCCTAGCTCGACACTGCCATGATAATTATGTGACATTTTATTTGTTTGAAAACCCCAGAAGTTGCGAGCGATTAGCTCATAATTCCTATGTGCATTAGGGTAGTTTTTCTGAGCTTTCTTTCATACCCAGGAGACTTCAGCTTCGGCTTAGTGCAATGCCTACTGAAGGAACCTTCTACTCAAAGAAGGTCTATAATTGTATAGATGACATGCTGCAGATCTTCCATAAGAGAGCCTCAATATAACGGCATCTCATCTACTAAGGTTTTCTGTTGCATGGGTGGTTTGTCCAGTGGGTCATTGATGAGACCTACAGACACAACCGCATGCGTTATGCGACATACATCGTGTTACATTTTTCTCATACGAAAACTCGTGCACATGTAATGTTGAGTTACAATTAACATACATACTTCGATCATGACCATATACACAATAAGACCTGTGAGATGAATTAGGAATCCTCCTTCTAAAGTCACACATTTTACTTCTCCTTTATTTTCATTTCATGGAGCCAAAATATATTCACAAATAGACCAATGAAAATTACTGGTAAAGTCAAATTCGTCACTAGATTTGTAGGATGAGACCGATGAGGCAGCAGTACCGTAGAATTGACGAAAGACACGCGTTTAAATAATACAAGTAAATGGAGCTGAACAAATGTGTAAATGGAATAATTTGTATTAATGTTGCAGACTTGTTGATCACGTGATAACTGTAATATGATATTAGTTGGATTGGAAGTAAGTTGTCCTTGACAATTTATTCAAGAGCGGAAAGGAATTTTCAGACTTTGATTTACAGCTATTTGTCGATTGATAACATAATTTAAATTTGGTTTTATATTGTAAACTAATATTATAATTGTAAATATATTTTGTTGTGATGTTTGACTATTTAACTAGAATTATCTGGTACGTAGGGGTTCTCAGCGTGGTCCAGATGTCCGATTGGAGGAACGGGGGCCAAGAAGAAAAACATTGGAAATTAGGTGCCATGAACCCATCTAAGGAGAGTCACAGAAACATCATTGTATCGTTGTTATTTGGATTGATTTATAAGTCTTGAAGATATTTGACATTTTTTAAATCTCGGGCGTAGAAAATGTGTCCCGCAAAGGGGACTACGGTAGATGATGTGTCCCGCAAAGGGGGCTACGGTAGATGATGTGTCCGTCAAAGGGGACTACGGTAGATGATGTGTTCGTCAAAGGGGCTACGGTAGATAATGTGTCCAGCAGGGGCCTTAGGTAAAGATGTGTTCAGTAAGGGGTTTACTGTATAAAATGTTTCCAACACGGGGGCTACTGTAGAAAATGTGTCCAGCAAGGGGGCTACGGTGTACAATGTGTCCGACAAGGGGGCTACGATAGATGATGTGTCCAGCAGGTAGGGGTTACGGTAGATGGTATGTCCAGCAAGTGGGGTCTACGGTATATGATGTGTCCAGGAGATGGGGACCACGGTAGATAATGTGTCCAGTAGGTAGGACTACGGTAGATGGTGTTTCAAGCAGGTGAAGGATACGGTAGATGATGTGTCCAGCAGGTGGGGGGCCATCGTAGATGATGTGTCCAGCAGGTGGTGCTACGGTAGATGCGTCCCGCATGTTGGGTGTACGGTAGATGATGTGTCCAGCAGGTGGTGCTACGGTAGATGCGTCCCGCATGTTGGGTGTACGGTAGATGATGTGTCCAGCAGGTGGTGCTACGGTAGATGCGTCCCGCATGTTGGGTGTACGGTAGATGATATGTCCCGCATGTGGAGGCTACGGTAGTTGATATGTTCCGTAGGTGGGGCTACGGTAGTTGATGTGCCCCTTTGGAGGGGCTGCGGTACATGAGTCTCGCAGGTGGCGGGGGCTATGATAGATAATGCGCTCCCACAATGCGACAGTAGTGACCAACGAAATCACGACAATAATTAAAAAAAATATCACGAATGAAGTCTTGTTCACATTATATTGAGGTCTGTACTGGGACCGTGTCATACAATAGGTGTTTCAGTTTGAGATATTAAATATTATGAAAGCTTGTTTATTTGTTTATTGGAAAATGCAACCCATTTGGCAATGGCACACCCTTTCAACCCACTTGTGAAAGCTGAGGCTAAAATCGCGTCTTATTTTGTGATGAGGATTGGCCAAATTTAGAAAACATGTTAACTATAGGTTGAGAAGTGAATTTATGTCAGCACAACCAATCAGGCTCAAATCTCTCTGCTGCTTTCTGCGTAATTACCACATTTGCCAGGTAAAAAAAAAATACGATTTCAAAATATTTATCACACTTTCACTTGAAAGTTGTAAAGCAATTTCAACCTCACTTCTCTTGCATGATGAAGCGATATCTGTTTCCAAGTTGAAGTGTTTGTAAATTATTTGTAATAAAATAAAGCGCCTAATGACGCTTTCTGTTTGTAGTTTCATTTATTTTGCTTCTTTCAACAATTGTACGGAATATTCCAGTTTTTCTTTTTTACTAATACCTGTTATCGATGTTCCCTCTAAGTTGCTCCTGTGCGCAGCAATCCATGTTGTTAGAATTTTCCGCGCACAGAATTTAGTACTCCGTCATCATCATTAGGTGTTATGCTGTTGGCATAGGCGATCATGGCTCTCCACAGCTTTCTGTTTCCAGTATTATGTATCAGGATCGTTGATGTTTCCCTGCCGTGCCAGGTTGTTAAACTGTCTAATATTTTCTCACGTTGTCGTCCTCTGTCTCTGTTGCCTTCAATCTTGCATGGCGTGACTATGTTATCCAAACCTCCCTGTCTCATGAAGTGGCCAAAAAATGAAGATTGTCTTTTTATAATATTATTGATTAAGGTCAGTGTTATATTTGACTCTTTCAACACCTCTAGATTAGTTTTTCTGGTAGTTCAGGGTATTCTCAGCATTCTTCTATAGAACCGCTTCTCTATTGCCTCTAATTCCCCTCTTTCCAGTTTGTTTATTGTCCAAGACTCGCACCCATATGTTAGTATAGTATATAACATAGCACTGCAGAGCTCTCTTTTTCAACTCTAATGACACGGTCATATCACACAATATATATTTCATTCTTCTGAATGCTGTTTTTGCCTGCTTTATTCTGCTTCTGTTGAACTTCTTTCATCTGCTGCAATCAGTGTAACTAAATACTTGAATTGGTGCACCCCGTAACACACAAAATTCTAAACTGGGGTCTGAAAAATACAAAATATCACTTTAATTGTGATTTATTATGCGTTTTCGCATCTGCTGAAAAGGCTGTCTGATCTGCACAAAATGTACGGAGTGGAGGTGGAGCGTTATGACGACAGCGATGATAAATAATCGTTTTAGCTGTAAGTTGGTAGTTCCTAGAATTTTAGCTGTAAGTAGGTAGCTCCTAACATTTTAGCTGTAAGCAGGTAGCTCCTAGAATTTTAGCTGTAAGCAGGTAGCTCCTAACATTTTATCTGTAAGCAGGTAGCTCCTAGAACTTTAGCTGTAAGCAGGTAGGTCCTAGTATGTTAGCTATAAGCAGGTAGCTCCTAACAGACCGCAGCCATCTGACAAAAACATTTGTCCTCCCCAGTTGACTTACTGAGATAACAATTGAACACATAGGGTTTCCCATCCCAAATGGATGCTTGAGCTAAGGGGAGTTTATGGATACGTGTTTCGTTCCGAAAGGGAGTACTTCTATTGTGCAGCTATCAGGATCATCACCTTCTGCAGGAAGTACAGCATATACTTCTGTGGCAACTATTTCACTGTTCTTACGTCAGATTTGTTATTCCATCTGCAGTTATGGTACACATGGCATTTCCTGCAACCTAGGAGTTTGCCATCTGCAGTTATGATACACATAGCATTTCCTGCAACCTAGGAGTTTGCCATCTGCAGTTATGGTACACATAGCATTTCCTGCAACCTAGGAGTTTGCCATCTGCAGTTATGGTACACATAGCATTTCCTGCAATTTATGAGTTTGCCACAGAAGTTGCAATATTCACTGGTCAGTATCTCTTCGTCATGGGGACCATTTGACAGGATATAAAAGTAAGAAATCGAAGCAAGACATTTGACACAAGATAAAAGTATAAAAATTGAGGCAAGACATGCAGTGACAATGATTTTTTTCACAGATGACAGGTTATCAACCCATCCCCCAACCTTCCTTAATCGCCTCCTACGACATTTCTGGAAAGAGGAAACAGGACTTTATTCATATAGTCCATGATTTAGAAGTTCAGGTCTCAGTTGACACACGGGAGTGGAGAAAGAATATAGAATGTTATACTAACTTGATTTATGACGATTTGTCAGGCCCATGTTTAGAATTCCTGAAAGGTTGTCAGTGGATTTATGTTTGTGTAAGTCTGATATGACTTGCAAGATCAAAGTGAATGATATAGTATTAAAACAGGTCCATCAATTCAAATATGTAGGTACAACGATTACAGCAGATGGAAGAAGTTCAACAGAAATAAGAAGCAGAATAGAGTAGGCAAAAACAACATTAAGAAAACGAAAAATATATTGTGTAATATGAACTTCTCATTAAAGGTGAGAAGAGAATTTTACAGTGCTATATAACTTCTATACTAACATATGGATGCGAGTCTTGGACAATAAACGTACAGGAAAGTGGGAAATTAGAGGCAATAGAGATGTGGTTCTACAGAAGAATGCTGAAAATGCGATGAACTGCCATAAAAACTAATGTGGAGATGTTGAAAAAGTCAAATGCGAGACGGAGCTTAGTCAATAATATAAGAAAAATACAATCTTCATTTTTTTGCCACTTCATGAGACAGAGAGGTTTGGTGAAAATAGTCACAATAGGCAAGTTTGAAGGCAGCACAGACAGCGGGCGACAACGTGAGAAAATATTAGACAGTTTGACAACCTGGCACGGCCTGGAACAACAACGATCTTGATACATAATGCTGGAGATAGAGAGACGTCAGCCGGCATGACACCTGATGATGATGAAGTCTGATATATTGCTATTCAACTTAGCGCCTCTCAGTGGATACAGAGAGCGTCTCAGAGCGCGTCTTTTATGAAATCTCTCCATTCACAGCCGAGTGTTCGTCTTCTGTGTAGCATTGAAACTAATACATCACCCTGGCAAACTTTAGTTTGGCCTCCGCGCAAACATGTATTTCAGTTGTAGAACTCTTGTGATTGTTTTTACCATTCGTCCCGGTCTACCCTGCCTATTTTCGCTACTACTTCTGGGTATGATAGTAATCTCGCCATCTCCCTGCCCTTCTAAAAAACTGTAACATAGATAAAAAGATAGCTTCTTCGCTGGTAGCTCCTTCGGATGACAATTAACCTAATCTCAGTTATACGTCTAATGTGCCTGGTGAGTACCACATTTTGATACAGTACCCCACGCTGACATTCAATATTAACCTAATCTCGGATATAAGTCTAAAGTACCTGATGAGTACCACATTTTGATACAGTACCCCACGCTGACATTCAATATTAAATTAATCTCGGATATAAGTCTAAAGTGCGTGATGAGTACCACGTTTTGATACAGTACCCCACGCTGACATTCATTATTAACCTAATCTATATATTCCCCTATTTATACCCACACATTTATACCAACATATTTATACCCACAAAGTGTTACCTACACAATTATACCTATAAATGTATACCCACAAATGATTACTCACAAATGTATACTCAAATTTTTATGCTGACAAATGTACAGTATACATACAATAACAAACTCAAAGGCGCAAATTTGCATTATCACACAAACACAAACACACAAGCACACATTTTCACAAACAAACACACATACACACCCACCACACATTTGCTGAGTCGGAAATCTTGCAGTGTCGTAACACGCAGAACACGTACTCACACACGGCGCGTGAACAGCACTAATTCAAAACATATGAACATTCCTAACTCGCACAACTATATTCAACACACCACTCAGCCATGACCGCCTTGCCCCACGCCCCTCCCCATGAGTATAGACCTCTCAACAGAAGGTTCAGACTCTTTTGTTGATAAATATTTTTTTTTTAAATGAATCAATTTTTAGACAATTGAGGTTATTCTACCCGATCTCTTGATTCAAGGTTTAACCTCTTGTTTGTCGAGAATATAAGCAATCTACGTACATCAACAATTAGGGGAGATGGCTCTATAAGGGATTAGCAGTTGTTGACAAGGGGAGATGGCTCTATAAGGGATTAGTAGTTGTTGACAAGGGGAGATTGACACAAGTTAATGTTAACAGCACTTTTTCTATACATCCATTAAGCAACATATGTATGGCTGTTTCCGTTGTATGTCAATCAAATCAAACCCCGTAGGTGGGGGTGGTGTGGTTGGGGTGTTAAATCCCCCTCCCCCCTTTAGGAACTCATAACATGACACTTTTAGTACTAGCAAATTAGTCAAAAGGTGGATAAATACTGCCTTCGCCTTGATGATTTTCTGCTTAAATGTCATAAATTTTCGCAAAGATGGAATTACGAAAATGGACGAATAGCATTATTTGTAGGTAAAAGTCCCCCCCCCCTTTTTCTTATTTAAGATATACTTACGGTCCATGAAACCCGGTGCTCAATATTTTCCGTCTTCCTCTGTCTGGACACATATTTCTTCTGTGGCTCCCTTTCAGGACAAATGCTCTACTTTAGCTCCCTTTCAATGTCAAACATGGTCTTTAACAGCTTCGCAGCAAAGAAAAATCGTCACATGTGAAATGAAGTGTCTGAGAAAAGCTGCAATGGTTACCAATCTAGATAAAATAAGAAATGAAGAAATTAGGAAAATAGTTGGTATAATATCAAGTATTGAACATATTGAGAGACAGCAAGTAAAATTGTTCGGTCAACTTATGAGAATGAAACCAAACCAAATACCAATAAGAGCATATAATACAAGAATATCCGGGAGTACGGCCAAAGGTAGACCAAGAAAACGGTGGACAGAAAACATCAAGATTGTCTTGAACAAACATGGACTAAATGCTACCACGGCGACACATCTGGCCTTGGAACGACAGCTTAAGCTCCCACCCCTGCGCTTAACGGCAAGTGTGAATGCGATCAACAATCATTCACCTGGGGAAAGACAATAGACAATAGCTCCCTTTCGGGACAAGTTTTCTTCCGTTGCTCCCTTTAGGGACAAGTTTTCTTCCGTTGCTCCCTTTAGGGACAAACATTCTTCCGTTGCTCCCTTTCGGGACAAATATTCTTCCGTTGCTCCCTTTTGGAACAAGATATCTTCAGTGGCTCCCATTCAGGACAAATTTTCTTTCTTTGCTCTCTTTCGTGACACATTTTCTTTCGTAGCTCTCAGTGCCTGTTCATAAATAACGTCAGCATTTAGATTTTAAAAGTGTTGACAGTTTATTGTAACGGTTGGAAGATGGGTAAGGGGGATTTACAAAAGTAGATGTCAACAACATAGTTTCCATACATTAATAAAATTGTGTGAATTTTGAAAAACATTATCTAAAATTCTGAAAAAAATTATATCATTTTCCCCCACTTTTTCTGTAAATAAAATGAACATAATTAAGGAAAATATTTAATCAAAAGTTTGAAATAATTAAACAAGCGCAGAATTTTTGACAGGAATTAGGCCAGGAGAAGTGGTAAAAATTGCCCAAAAATGGTTAAGTAAAAGATTTTGACCGCCTCCTAAAGCAGGTTGATAGGTTTATAATTAGTTAGTTACTTAGTTGGTTGGTTGGTTGGTAGGTTTGTTGGTTGGTCTTTTGGTTGGTTGATCGGTTGGTTTGTTGGTTGGTCGGTGTGTGGTTGGGTTGGTTGGTTGGTTAGTTAGTCGTTGGATCATCGTCACTGCACTTCGGACAAGTCCATAGGTGCTCAGATCTCTCCTTGAGTCTATCCGCCATTACACGTTGACTGACAATCATTCTTTCTCGCCCGAAAATGCTCCTTTCTAGCGACACCACATTTCAAACCAATATCCCTTATTCTAGTCATGAAGCAAGACTAGATATCACTTATACCATCATTTGTTCTTGTGTTTTCCCGTAGGGCGTTCAAAATGTCTTGGCCGACCCATTGCTCCACCAACAGCCGTAGCAGTAGCGTGTGCGGCCAACCTATCTGCTCTCTCATTACCCCGGACTCCCGCATGTCCCTGCACAAAGATAAAAGTCACTTTACGCGCATATGAATTGTCACTGTATCCAGCCACATAACCCTTGAATTTTCACAATCATGCTCATCGAGTATAAAGAGAATGACACTCAATAAAGAATGTTCTTCTAGAAAAGATGTATTACTCTTGTAGATGTAATTAAACAACAAAATGAAACAGATCTCGGTTGTTTGCCCTACTAGATGAACCAGTGCACTATATTAGTTTCCAATGTTTTCATATTCTCTCCCCCCCCCCTTTTTTTTACAACAAAACGCTGTCAGTGGTCAATATGATCGACATTAAGAACCACTGCTCTCAGTAACCTCGTTTTCAATGTTACGTGAGCCAACCAGACGGTCGTATCTGCTGCGTTAATTTACGTCAAACACACTTAATAAAGTATCCTGCATACCTGTTGTCCAGACAACATTACCGGCCTCATAAATAACATTTTCTGCGGCGTTTCTGTTTGCAATAAGAATTGAGTGATAATAAACCGATTTGTATTACTGCACAGTTCATGTCTGTGGCTACATTACTGCACAGTTCATATATGTGGCTACATTAATGCACAGTTCATATCTGTGGCTACATTACTGTACAATTCATATATGTGGCTACATTACTGCACAGTTCATATATGTGGCTACATTAATGCACAGTTCATATCTGTGGCTACATTACTGTACAATTCATATATGTGGCTACATTACTGCACAGTTCATATCGGTAGTTACATCACTGCACAGTTAATATCTGTAGCTACATTACTGCACAGTTCATATATGTAGCTACATTACTGCATAGTTCATATATGTAGCTACATTACTGCACGGTTCATATATCTGTAGCTACATTACTGCACAGTTCATATATGTGGCTACATCACTGCACAGTCCATATATGTGGCTACATTACTGCACAGTTTATATATGTAGCTACATTACTGCATAGTTCATATATGTAGCTACATTACTGCATAGTTCATATATGTAGCTACATTACTGCACGGTTCATATATCTGTAGCTACATTACTGCACAGTTCATATATGTGGCTACATTACTGCACAGTTCATATATGTAGCTACATTACTGCACGGTTCATATATGTAGCTACATTACTGCACAGTTCATATATGTAGCTACATTACTGCATAGTTCATATATGTAGCTACATTACTGCACGGTTCATATATCTGTAGCTACATTACTGCACAGTTCATATATGTAGCTACATTACTGCACAGTTCATATATGTAGCTACATTACTGCACAGTTCATATATGTAGCTACATTACTGCACAGTTTAAATCTATAGCTACATTACTGCCTTGTTCAAATCTGTTTACTGCATAGCTCTGCCTCACCAAAGCAAACTCTTCTTAGAGTTTAGCAAAGTAGCTCTCAGTAAAGCAGACCTCAGTAAAGTAACTATCAGTAAAGTAACTATCAGTAAAGTACTCTTAGCAAAGCAGATCTCAGTAAAGTAACTCTCAGTAAAGTAACTATCAGTAAAGTAACTATCAGTAAAGTAACTATCAGTAAAGTACTCTTAGTAAAGCAGATCTCAGTAAAGTAACTCTCAGTAAAGTAACTATCAGTAAAGTAACTCTCAGTAAAGTAACTCTCAGTAAAGTAACTATCAGTAAAGTAACTATCAGTAAAGTAACTCTTAGTAAAGTAACTATAAGTAAAGTAACTATCAGTAAAGTAGCTTTCAGTAAAGTAATTTTTTATAAAGTAAATGTTTATAAACCCCCCGCCCTCCCATCTTTACTGTTTAAGTACAATGTAATATCAGTTATATTGGGGATGGGGTAGATGTGTCAGAGGGCAGCATGGATTGATAATACTAAAAACTAGACAGAATTAAGATTCTCCACACTTGAACACAGAATTGATAACAGAGAGGCATGGCGAAATTTGTGTGTTGACGTTTCCAGAGTGACATCCCTACAATCCTGAAGGATTATGGGTTTGATGATGATGATGATGATGGTGATGATGATGATGATGATGATAATGATGATGATGAATCTCGCATTGGTAAATAATAAAAGCAACGGAGAAAAATATAATTTTAATTGAAAATAAATGTCTTAGAAAACTCTGAAATATTGATCGGGAAGAATGCATGTCAAAACAAGCAAGTAAGAGAAGACAAGGTAATATATTTCGACAAGAATAAGAAGAAAGTAATGTATCGAGCATGTACTCAGAATCAATGAAAATAAACTGCCACTACAATACATGCATTAAAAATCGGTCAATAAATCAAGTGCCTTGCCGAGTGGCGTAGGCGATCATGCTTCTCCGCAACTGTCTGTCTCTAGTGTTATTAATAAGTTCAGTTGGTGACTTATTTATTGTGTGCCACTATTGACAACCTATCCAGAAATTTCTTTCTTTGTCTTCCTATGTCTTTTCTCACCTTAATCTTTCCTGTGGTTACTAAAAGTTCAAGTTTTACTTTCCTCATCACATCCCTAAAAATCTTGATTGTCTGCTTTTAATTTTGCTATAAACTGGGTAGTCAAAAAGTCAAGTATTTTTTTTGGCTATAAAATGGGTAGTAAAAAAGTAAAGTTTTTTTTCTATAAAATGGGTAGTAAAAAAGTAAAGTATTTTTGCTATAAAATTAAACTGGGTAGTAAAAAGTTTTGCTATAAATTTTTGCTATAAAATGTTTGCTATAAAATTAAAATGGGTAGTAAAAAAATTTTGCTATAACATTATTTTGCTATAAAAATTATTTTGCTATAAAATTATTTTGCTATAAAATATGTGATATACAATTTTTGCTATTAAAATTGGGCAGTAAAAATTTTTTGCTATAAAATTAAATTGGTTAGTAAAAAAATGGGTAGTAAAAATCTTTGCTATAAAATTAAAATGGGTAGTAAAAAAGTAAAGCATTTTTGCTATAAAAGTATTTTGCTATAAAATGGGTAGTAAAAAAGTAAAGTATTTTTCCTCGTCACATCCCTAAAAATCTTGATTGTCTGCTTATAATTTTGCTATAAAATGGGTAGTAAAAAAGTAAAGTAACCCATAGCATTTATTAATGCCGTATGTGTGTGAGATGTTAGCGATACCACATTTCAGAGACTCTGTAAATGAGGACGGTAGCCATCTCCTCTCCCTCGCTGTCTTTACTTCCCGGATTAATCCGGTACCCATTTAAGGCTGGGTCGACTTGGGACTCGTGATCTGAAAAACATTTCCG
Source organism: Meghimatium bilineatum (assembly GCA_034231615.1). Lineage (NCBI taxonomy): Eukaryota > Metazoa > Mollusca > Gastropoda > Stylommatophora > Philomycidae > Meghimatium > Meghimatium bilineatum. Next base: position 11,038,608 of record CM067306.1, read on the forward strand.
CCTCAACTGGGCAATGAACCCATGACACTTATATGCGAAGCCAGTGGGCTAATAATGGGTACCAGATGGCAAAAGAAAAATAGGAAAACCAAGAGAGACTCTCAGCAGAACAACCATCAAAAGCGCGTATGACTTTAGGTCTTAACAACGATTAGAATTTTACACATTAGCATCACGTCACTGAATAGGGCGAGCTCTGGTTTCTGCCATTTGAACCGTATTCGGCGCTGATGGAACTTAGGTTAGGTTAGGTTAGGTTCGGATAATTGGATGGATGTGTTTAGTGGATGGATGGTTGGATGGATGGTTGGATGGATGGATGGATGGATGGAATAAAATATGCTTGCCATAAACCAATCTGGAGATGTAATCACGCTCGTAGATAAGGGTGGAGACAGATGTCAGGCACCTCTCATTTAGGGAGTCGTAACATGACAGAAGCAAGGAAGCGAAAATATGGTAAAACCCACCCTTCGTAATGTTTAGATACACCCCCCACCCCTTTTTTTTTCTTTACAGAAGACATGTCTACACTCCTGGTGGAATATACAAGTTCACCGGTTGATACATGAAACACAACTGACAAATTACAAGTTCACCGGTTTATACATTGAACAGAAGAGACACAAATTCGTACTTCCCCGTGCTTATTTCATGGAAATTCTCACATAACAGCTTTTCTAACATGACACAAGACTTTCTTAGGCTGATATTGAGTACATCCGATTGGTTTTATCAATCTCTATGCCTACAGACACATTTCTAAAATTAGAAAACATCGAATGAAGCCAAATAGTAAACATAATTCTCTATTTATTCGAATATTACCGATCTGTTTGGAAGACGCACTGCTTCGCTAAGTCCATCATTATAAATCTGTCGCGACAGCATATTTGTTGTAAATTAGATCTGTCACGGCGCCATATTGAATCGTGCAGCTGACACGTTTTAAGAGGCTGTCAATAAATTACATCAATTCTTAGTGGGAGGGGGGGGGGGATAAATTTAAAAGGGTGAAAATTGTTGACAAATAGGATGAAGTTTCACAAAAATTGACGTCAATAATATCGTATTATAGACAGCAATTAAATTGTTTGAATATAACTTCTTTTTTCTTCTTCAAAAAACGTTAAACAAATTATGCAGCTTTTTCGTACTTTTTATAGCATCGATGTTTAGGTGGGGTATTTTTGACATCATTACGCGAAGGTAACTGAATTCTTGATACTTATTGATAAGTGGGAGGGAGAGTCCCTGAATTATGGATACTTGTTAACAAGTGAGAGGGAGGGTCCCTGAATTTTTGATACGTGTTGACAAGTGCTAGGGAGGTTCCCTGAATTCTGGATACTTGTTAACAAGTGGGATGGAAGTTCCCTGAATTCTTGACACATGTTGACAAGGAAGAGGGTTCCCTGAACATTTATTACTTCTTGATATGGGGGAGTGGTCCCACTTGGAGAGAGAAGCATCCGTATTTATTTCTCTATATTTATTGGTTCAGTGTTTCCTAACGCTACACCACCCGTCTGTCGCCACTCTGTCACCCCTTTGATCATGTAGGCTCGAGTTAAATTGACTTATGGTACCCTCTCTCCACAAGAGCCACTTTAAGAACCCTGAACTAAGCCACCAACTTTACTAGTATCAAGCCATTCTCCCGAAACGTTCTGTAGACAAGGTCACATCAGTGAGATGACTTCTGATTGTGTTGCCATCTTATTAAAAAGCATTAATGAAACCGCACTCAACGCATGACTGTCTGCATTAGAAGACCTCTGTACAGAATTAATTAGGTATTCATTTGTTATTGTTTTAATTATTGTCGTGTTTTGGTTGGTCAATATTTATGTACTTTGACTCGCATGTCATAAATAGCCAAGACGACTTCAAGTATATAAAATAGTGACCAACCAATATCACAACAATGATAAAAACAAGTAACGAATGAAGTGTTAATTAATTTGTGAAGAGGTCTTATAAGTACTGCCCAAGGTCACGCCGCAATGTGAATAAAAGTCTCATCAGCCGGACCAGGTAACATGAGTGTGACTTAGCAACAAATCTCATCAGCCGTACCAGACAAGATGTGTCTGACTTAGCAGCAAATCTCATCAGCCGGACCAGACAAGATGAGTGTGACTTAGCAGCAAATCTCATCAGCCGGACCAGACAAGATGAGTGTGACTTAGCAGCAAATCTCATCAACAGGACCAGACAAATCTCTGAAGAAGGAATTGTTTATTCGAATGCATGTCAAGCAGTGTTAGGGCGTATTACAAGCCGCGAGTCACATCCTGACGGGCCATTCTTTTCTTGACCTCCAGATGGTAAAAAGGAGATGTCAGTTGCTACAAGGAAGATAGGAATTAGTACAAGGGTAGTGTGAGTTGGTTCACGGGTTGTGTGATTTGCTATAAAGAAGATGTAAGTTGATTGAAGGGCAATGTATGTATGAAGAAGATGTGAGATGGTACAAGGGAGATTGGTGTTGGTGCACGGATGATGTGAGTGTACATAAGATCGTTGTGATTTGGTACAATGGAGATGTGTCTTGACACAAAGGAAAGTGAGTTGATACAAAGGAGATAAGTATTGGTACATAGTTGATGCAAGGGAAATAAGTATTGGTACATAGTTGATGCAAGGGAAATAAGTATTGGTACATAGTTGATGCAAGGGAAATAAGTATTGGTACATAGTTGATGCAAGGGAAATAAGTATTGGTACATAGTTGATGCAAGGGAAATAAGTATTGGTACATAGTTGATGCAAGGGATATGTAAATTGACACAAACTAGATGAAATATCTCATGTTTTAAAATATATTATATCGCTTCATTTCTTTATTCTACAGGAATACATCATGTGAAACAGTGAATTAGTTTGCCTATATTCCACTGATTAACGCCTCGATTAGCTCAATGCTAAATATCGTCCAATAAAAACAAATATATCAACTTGCATAGCAATGGTTTCTGGGAGTTTTAAATCAACCAATCGTACGTCGCTGAATAATATTCTCCTGACCAATCATTTCATTTGGTCAAATAGTCACTTGTTCGGCAAATAGCTTCAGGAAATACTACAAACAAGTTAAAAAATTCCTGCAGCTTCTCTGTCTATGGTCCAAAGATTCCCCCAAAGGGCGGAGAGCACACATGTCTCCATCCTCACCACCCCGTCTCCATGCTGACAATGAAGAAGCAAAACGTTCGAACGTTATCGTTGATTGTATGCACCTTCACATATTTACTAGTCGGAGCTGCGGTGTTTGACGCCCTAGAGAGTGAGTTCGAGGAATCGAAACGTAAAGAACTGCTTAAAGAGGAGAAAGAAATTCGTGACAAGTATAACATGACAGAAGAACACTTTGAACAACTCAGGAAAAATGTTATACGATCGGTTCCTTACAAGGCAGGGACACAGTGGAAGTTTGCAGGGGCCTTCTATTTTGCTTTGACTGTGATTACGACTATTGGTGAGTACAACCACAGACCATACATATATATATATATATATTCATTCATTCATTCATTTTCCTTTTGCGCTGAAGTTAGCGCATAGGGCAGAGGTCAGATCTCTTCAATTCTGTCTGTTCAAAGCTATTCTGTGCAGTTCTTGAATAGTATGAATATTGGTTGTTTTACTTTCTTTAAGTATTGTTTTTCTAAGTGTTTCTTTTGGTCTACCCCTTGCTATTTGCCTGTAGGTATCCATTCAAGAGATTGGTGGTGTATTCTGTTGGTGTCTGCGCGTAGGACATGCCTGATGTAAGACCAACGGCGTTTTCTGATAACATCTGTGATGAAATTTTGATGTGTCTCTTCTCTTATTTTATCATTCGATTTGAATTCACTCCAATGGGTGTTAGTTATCTTACGAATACATTTGTTCTCGAAACTCAGTAATTTCTTTTCTGAAGATAAAGAGCTTTTCCAGCTCTCACATCCATATGATAGCACCGGAATAACGCAGGAATTAAATAAGCGCATTTTCGTGCGTGTCCTGATTGACTTTGACTTCCAGATATTAGACAGTCTGTTAAATGCACTTGATGCTAGGACAATGCGAGTTGTAATTTCTGTCATGACATCACCGTCGAGTGTTATTTTGCTTCCTAGATAGGAGAATCTGTGTACTTTATTAAGTTGTTGTCCATTTAAAGTAATTTCGTTAGGTGAATTTGTCAAGTCCATAATTTTCGTTTTTGATGAATTGATTTGGAGACCTATTTGTCCTGCAATGAGTTTTAATCTATCAGTTTTTGTTTGTGCATCGTGATGGTTTTAACTCAATAGTGCTAGATCATATATATATATATAATCTGAATTAACATTAACTTTTAGCGTCACAATAAGGGTTGGTTGTCAAAAATCATTGCCGGGTTTTCCCATACAGTATGTTACAAAGTCCTCCAGAATAGGCCAGCGTCCTGAATCGTGATCGTCGATAATTATATGACCTGCTGCCTCACTAGGAATCATCCTTCTAAACCGAGCATTTTATGTCTTCTTTGATTGTCATTGGTGACTTTGTTTATTCTTTGTGCCAAAAGCCACTGAAAGCCACGAGTGAAAATGTCTTGGCGGACCGAATTCGATTCGTGGTCCGTATTTTGACCTACCACTAAGATAACATGCAACATTTTTACTTTCCGTCTTAGATATTTTTAAATATTAATTACCTCCATTAATAATACTTCTACATTAAGTTGGAGGGCAGCAATGATTTCTAATTATAACTTGATTGATTGATATGCTACAATATTTTCTTTCGACCGACAAACCCTCGTCTCGGGTTCAACTCGGATAACACAATTTGTACCACATCTGCCATATTCTAGTTGCAATACTCGTGAAACGAGTAAAACCTTTCACGTGGCATCAATAGTCGATTAACTTGTTTTCCACTTGGCGCTGAATCTACTGGAATCGATTACCATTAAACAAATGATTCATACAATCCGATGACAGAGATGAACTTCGCTCAAAAGCTATCAAATCGCCATTGACAAATATCAGGACAGAAATTGATACACTATCTGTTATCAGTGTAAAGTTATCCGATGGATAAACAAACAATATCGTATGATTAAGTAATGCAAATAATTTATTCTTCTATGTGACCTTTGCAGAATATTGTCCTCCCCAACGTTCCCTTTAAACTGTGCGCGATTGCAAGTCGCAAACAGAACCTATTGGACACCCTCGTAAAAGGTGTATAAATAGTGTATTAGAGACACTCGGAAATATAACAGACAGCGGAAGATGCAAATAGAAGGGCAAAAGACCGTACACTCACTCTCCCCTCAACACCGAAAGGTACATGAGGACAGAAAGAAGAAGAAGATTGAATGCTGTCAAAAGGCAGCGACGAAATTAGGCAGAGATGGCAGAGCGACTGTACCGGTTGAAAGAATCAGAAACAATATCCAGTGGCACCATAAGTTAAATTAGTTTATGTAAGGGCCGCTGGAGCTAGATTTTCTCGCCAAAGTACTCCCAGTTTTGTCATTATTAGTAAGCGCCCGTAAAGTAATTAAAAATCCGCGCAAAATACCCAATACTCAGAGCAGGAAAAGCGCGGTTACAGCTTCAATCGCGAGATTGATATCTGTATGTAACATTGTATTTACCTAAACCACCATCTGATCCGCGCGCACATGGAACATCTTACTAGGCATCGTTTCTGTTCACTATTCTTGCGCATAAAAACTTAGTCACTCAATGAACATGATGCATATCTGTGACTCAATGAACATGACGCATATCTGTGACTCAATGAGCATGAAGTAAATATGTGACTCAATTAACATGGCGCATATCTGTGACTCAATGAACCTGGCGCATATGTGTGACTCAATGAACATGGCGCATATGTGTGACTCAATGAACATGACGCATATGTTTGACTCAATTAACATGACGCATATATGTGACTCAATGAACATGACGCATATGTGTGACTCAATGAACATGGCGCATATGTGCGACTCAATTAACATGACGCATATGTTTGATTCAGTGAACATGACGCCTATGTGTGACTCAATGAACATGACGCATATGTGTGACTCAATGAACATGACGCATATGTGTGACTTAATGAACATGACGCATGTGTGTGACTTAGTGAACATGATGCATATGTGTGACTCAATGAACATGACGCATGTGTGTGACTTAATTAACATGACGCATGTGTGTGACTAAATGAACATGACGCCTATGTGTGGCTCAATGAAAATGATCTGTAAAGTTGAACTGGTGTAGTCTACTGTCTGTGGGTCAAGTTGTTGACTCAATCTGTGACCAGAAGAATGGCCTTCATATTCGTGCCCGGACATGTGGATGTTTAGAGTAATGAGCGTGCGGATACAGATTGATATATTGAAAAGTACATCATTGAATTGTTCTGACATACGGCGCCTAGGTACTTAGTCCATTTTGGAGATGTTTAGAAATGTGATTCATGATGGCTGCCAAGATTGTGGGAAATTGATGTAAATAATGATTGGAACGACCCCAGAAAGATAAACATAATAGATATACGAAGATACATCATCAGCAACAAACCGGAAACTGTGAGTCACTACATACTTATGGATTTATTGAGATGGGGATCGAAGCACCTATGGATGTTTCCGGCATGCGCTAATGATATCGTGCACTACTAATTGATGAACACTCTGTAAGTCTATGGGCATTGTCCTGTTTCATCTAATGTTATGTTTACCAGATCGTCAATATAATGTAATAAGCGAAGCTTGTGAGCCGTCACTTTTTGTTGTGTTTTTAATTGAACTTGTCCTCTCAAATTATTTGGTCTCACCGCGGATCTCTTGATATCGGGTTACACAATATAAATTGCAACGTCACTATAACAGTTGATTGTATGCAAAAGTTGTTGTACACATGTTTACAGTATATACATTTCTTAGCTATACTGGTGAAATTTGAGTCTCGAAAACACTAAGATGAAAAGAATCAACGTCTTATTGATCCGTCTCAACTTCGTTGGGCCGGTCACATCATCCGTATACTAGACGACCGTCTTTAAAAGAGGTAGCTCTACACGGTGAACTGTTTATATGTAAGCATTAGACAAACCAAAGAAGCGTTTCAAGGAATACTTGAAGACATCAACCAAGCACTGACACACTCTTTTGGAAAAACACAGCTCTTGGCCGTCCAGCCTGGAACTGTCAGATCATAGCGGGTATTGAAATCTTTCAGCAGGGTAGAACATTGCAGGCAATTCAAAAGAGACAAAAACCAACGATGAGATCTAATTTCCCTCATATAAAGACATACTACATTCCCGCTTACACTGAAACTGGTCTTTGAGAGCCCGAACTTTGACTCATTAACCATGTGATGGTAAACAAGGAATCCAACAAAATTTGACTTCTTCTTAATGTCATGCGAAGTAAACTTGGACTTCTTATACCATGCGAAGTGAACTTGACCTTTTCTTAATACGATGCGAAGGTAAAGTTGACCCTCCTTAATGTCATTCGAAGATAAACTTGACTACTCTTAATGCCCAGCGAATGTAAACTTGGCCATTCTTAGTTCCATACGATGTGAACTTGACCCTTCTTAATACCATGCGAAAGTAAAGTTGACCCTCCTTAATGTCATTCGAAGATAAACTTGACTACTCTTAATGCCCAGCGAATGTAAACTTGGCCATTCTTAGTTCCATACGAAGTGAACTTAACCCTTCTTAATACCATGCGAAGGTAAAATTAACCCTCCTTAATGCCATTCTAACACAAACTTGACTACTCTGAATGCCAAGCGAATGTAAACTTGACCATTCTTAGTGCCATGGGAAGGAGAAATATAATCATTATCATCATATTGGTGTGAATTGTCTCTCGAATGTTATGACCAGTCTGACACGTTTTAAGTCAAGTCCTGTTTAGGGTTGTTACCCAACACTGGAACATTTATCCCCTGGCACGTTTTAACAAGCATTGCCCTAAATGTTATAGAGAATTCCAATGCTGTAAGTGAACTTCTGGTAATGTTCGTGTTTACAACCAACAATTAATGTGCCGTGACAAATTATGTAGTATATCCTTGTATTTAGGTATCTGTGGTCCATATCTAGGGATCTGTGGTCTATATCTAGGGATCTGTGGTCTAATAGAGTCATTCAGTAATTATAGAGTCATGTGGACTAATCGGTGATAATATCTTTAACAGTGACTCAAGCAGGATGCAATCGGAGATCGGAACATGTTACATCATGGTTAGCCGCTTTGAAGCGATATCTGCACCTTTCCATCCGATACATCTGATCGAAAAGGGAAAATGTGCATGCGCATGCGGTTGCGTCTGTGGGTCTCACCAATGGCTCACTAGACAAACCAACCATGCAACAGGAAACCTTAATAGATGACATGCCTTTATATTGAGTTTATCTTTTTATAGAAGCTTCATGGCACGTCATCTATACAATTCCGTAGTCGTAATCTTCGATAACAGTTACCATGTTGTTCCGACAGGCCGACGTTGTGCTTGAACTAGTTATTGGCACGACGTGGGTGAGTCGAACAACAAAGAAACCTGTCGCAAGGGCCAGAGTTGTGCCCTGATGTCGACGTCTGTTTCGGCGGCATTCGACTCAAAACACAGTCGGATGGCTGCTGGAACAGAGAGCGGAGCACTTATGGGAATGTCCCACGTGCTGTGCGGCCAGTTTCTAATCACGAATCAAGAACATCTGACCTCATCATGGCTTCTGTCTCAATCTGATCATTGATGAAATGCAATATCCAACTCCAACCTTCAAACCTTCCTAGTCGCCTCGTACGATATCTATAGCAGATAAAAGTTGTGCTATTCTTTGCCCCCGGGAACACACAGACTTAAACAAAGCAACATTCATGAAGTTTATTGAAACGATTAGAGAAATTTCTCGCTGAAAGACACATTTTATCATACACAAAATGAACCCAACTGTACTTCTGCTGAATAAAAAAAAAACGCTTATCTTGGCCTCCATTATCATTTATGTTAACAGTAAAAGGATGTTTGCAACAGCAGGTGGCGTGTAGTTAATGTTCATGAATATATTTAAAACAATCTCCATTTCAAATCAACATTTTGTTACAGTTACTAGTTCTTGCCAACAGGCAATACTCAAATATTGGATTCTACTTCATTTCTCAAATTTTGCCTCTGCTAGACCAGATTTTTTCGCAAATCAAACCTACATTTTGTTTTCTTCTTTCGATCACTACTTTCTGATATAAGGCGAATATCTTCATAACTTTCTAATTTAAGGCGAATATTTTCAATATATAAATAACATTTGTGCGGTCATTGACAGGGAAGCGACAGTTATTGATTATTTCTTCTGTCCCAAGCTATTAATAACGATGGCGGGCTGCTTATTAGGTCACAAATACCCTGCACAGACAGATAGATAGTAGCGCCCCTTAGTGCAGAAGAACTATGATATTAACACCTCGTAGTGCTTGAAAATGTTCGGTTTTTTGTTAGTTACCTATAGTGTTATTATACAATGTTCTGTTTTTTTTTAATAACTTTGTCTGGTGTTTTGTTTAACATTCATATTTGCTGTTCACATTCTCTCTCTCTCTCTCTCTCTCTCTCTCTCTCTCTCTCTCTCTCGTTTCTCTGATTATTTATATTCAGATATACTTTAAGTTCCGGTATTACATTTATTTTTCTAACTTTCTACGGAGTGTCTTTGAGCTCTCCACCCCAAGCATCTCTCCGTATTTTCCGCTATTTAATTTATTGTTCTAACTTCCTGCGAAAGGTGTAACCCCCCCCCCCCAGTATCCTCTCTTATCTACGGGCTTAATAGTATATATCTACTAGATATTTCTTAGATTCCCTCTGAGGGAATAGTCTTCATCTCAAATCAGCGAATAATGCTGATAGGTGACGTCTTAGATTGCCTCTGCTGCTACTGCAACTACTACTGCTGCTACTGTCGCTGCTACTACTGCTGCTACTGTCGCTGCTACTACTGCTGCTACAACTGCTGCTGCTGATAGATGAAGTCTTCTCGCATTGTGCTCAAGAGGTCGTGGTTCGAATCCCTGTCGCAACAATTTGTTTATAACTTTTGTCCATTATCATTTGAAGCTACGCAGTTACGTGCTATGAGTGATACAATCAGAAAAAAGTGCGAGACTTCGTTCAGAAGGATGGGATGCATATGGGGTAACCCTAGTACAACGAAGGCAATCCCCTACGTCTTTTCAACGTTTTCAGTTGTATACATAGAAGACTAATTCTCAGCGATGAGCTATGCTTTGAAATCTTGTACAGAGAGGATTGGCGTTGTTGTTCACATCCTTCAGTATTACGAGAGATTAGCTGTTCCTTCATATATGCAATGTGGTTGGTACCCAGAAGACTCCAATTCTCAGAGATGAACTATGCTTTGAAATCTCCTGTTCAGAGAGGATTGTGTTTGTTGTTTCGATTCTCCAGTATTAGGGGAGATTAGACATATCTTCCTTCTTATATGCAATGTGGTACCTAGAAGACTCAGACTCTCAGAGATGAGCTGTACATCTGATGAGTTGTTTGATGTCTGTGGGGAGATATGTTCTAACTATGAAGCTGAAATAACAACACTAGAAATTGCTTGTGTTGTTTGATGTCTGTGGTGAAATATGTTCTAACTATGGAGCTGAAAAAACACAAGAAATTGCTTGAGTTGTTTGATGTCTGTGGTGAAATATGTTCTAACTATGAAGCTGAAAAAACAGCACTAGAAAGTGATTTGTACCACAGAAGACCATATTTGATGTCTTTCCATTAAAAGTCCAAAACATTGGGATTTTTACAGAATCTATGTCCGCTCCTCAAGCACTAGAAAGTGATGGACATTGTAAGCCTGAGCTGGTTGAAATATATCACCATGCCAACCAGTTGTTTACATCTTTTGAAGAGAGCATTGTTATATATTGGATTCCTGGCCACTCAAACACACCTGACAATGACAAGGCAGACATACTAATAAAAATGGGAGCACAACAAGAACAGCAATATACACAAGCAACCATGCACACAATTAAAATTATGTTTAAATCTGTGAACAAAGAGAATTGGTTGAAAAGATGGGCCATGGGAAACACTGGGAAGAAAATCTATAAATATATGACCAGCTCAAATCCTAACGACAACATCAATCTCCTGGGGCGGAAAAAAACCAGAGTATCATCTTCAGGCTGCGCACACCACATATACAGCTTAACAATCACCTGAACAGAATACAACCACAACACACTCCAGGGTGCCGGCTGAGCAGACATCCCTATGAAACTATTGACAACCTTTTTTGAATATCCAGCGCTGGATGACACCAGGAAAATGCTTCTTGCTCTAATGTCAGATAAATGAAACGCCTTATATGGGACCCAAAAAAATGGGCGTGAGCCCATGGACCGCTGGAACAGTAACCAACCAATCAACCAACCAACTAACAAACAAACCAATCAATCAACCAACATTGCTTTGAGAAGAATTGCTCTACTCCGAAGGTGTATATAGCTCTAGGAGTTGTATGGCTGTTAAACCTGTGTACAACATGCAGAGTTTAAGCTATGCGCTTTAGCTCCCCTGTCAAACATCCCTTCCTGTCAGAGATGTATAAATATAGTAACCAGGATCTGGGTGATTGTTACTTTGACGAGTGAGGCGGCCAACATTTCTCGCAATCCAAGGATGCTCTCCAATTTTGCAGAGCTGACATGTTTGCCCGATTCTGGGTTCTCCTGGGGAATTCTTACGTCCTGCACGGAGTTTCTTTTCACCAGCACAACCATATGCCTCCTGTTTATAGCCAGGGAACCAGGTAAACATAAGCAGCTACAAAGATTGTCAGTTGATGTGCAATGCTGGGTTCTCTTAATGTGGCATTAATACTGAAACGTCTATTTATAGATAAAATGCTGTGGGGTTTCCTTAAGAGGAAACTCTCACTATCTGGGCGCATCCTCTACTTACAATTTTCTGTTGCATAATGGTTAGTCTGTTGGACCACAAGTGAGACCATCGGACCTTCCACTTGAGGATGAGAAATGATAAATGTACACATTTTTTTGTTGTAATAAACAAATAGAGATGAGAATCATTTTATATAACACTATTAGCTCATCACAGAGCGGACTAATACTACAAACCAAAATAAAATAGGAACAAGGGACGCCAATGAACTTGCGCCTGTCAAACGATGACACGACAATCGAGGAAATAGCGGTTCTAAAGTCACAACGAGAGCACTTCAATGTAAAACTTGTACATTGTTCTTAAATTTAGAGTTATCTATCTATCTATTGTCATTTCCAATTGTGCCGTTAAACGTCTTGGAGGAATTCAAAGTTTTTTTTGTCTTTGGCCATTTGAGTTGCATTGGCCATGGTAAGTCCGTGTCTATGTAATGTGTCTTTGATTGTCTCTGCCATCTAGTTCTTAGCCGTTCTCGTGACTTGTAGCCCGGTCTTCTGCTGATGTATGCACGAAGGGCTGGTTGCACAGGTTCCATTCTCATGACGTGACCAAACCATCTGACTTGCTTCTTCTCGATGTAGTCTTGACTTAAGATTGTCTTTACTTCTTTCCTGATATCTTCATTTCTCCGGCGGAGACATATGTTTAGAGTTATATGGTTAACTAAAACTATAAGGTAGCTTCTTCTCGGTTCATCCTGGAACAGACTTATCTGAAATTTAGCATCACGCTGTTCAACATGTTTGTAGTGGTAATGTAATAATAGCTTCCTTATAGAAGTCTACGTTCTGGGAAGAATCAATTACCTAAAGGAGAGGCCACCCCGCCGTTTCATAGTCAACCGTTTTAATGCAACATGAAGCCCGACCAACATTAGACCACAATCACATGACTTGAGGACCACTATTCTGCATACAATTTGTGAACGAAACTTTACAATCGATAACAAATTTGCATACTCCATCACTGACTTGTTCAACTTCTGCTGCGTATTGGCCGGACATATTTGTCCTGTGATCTCATCGCCCATTCCTGGACAGCTAGAGTTTTTTTTTATAGTACAGAGCAAGGTTTGAGCAAGGTCTCGTCCACGCATAGACCACGTGTTGCTCTTTCGTCTTTTATTGGTAGGGAGGCAATTCATTTCAGCAATGTCTACTGTAGCAATAGTTTTTCAGTTTCCGGTTGTGTGGTCACGTTGGAATGTTTGTGACCTTTTTTATTGTCAGTTCTGTCTTAGTGCGTGTCGTTGTTCTCTTTATGTCTATACCTTACTTTGTCATTCTTTTATTCTCTATTTTCGCCATTCATTGTAACGTCCTATGTCATTCTTATTGCCTCTCCCTATATCTACGTCATTATCTCTCTGTCCCACTCTCTGTCCCACTCTCTGTCCCACTCTCTGTCCCACTCTCTGTCCCACTCTCTGTCCCACTCTCTGTCTTTGTTGTTCTCTGTGCACCTCTCTATCGATATGCCATTCTTTATCTATCCCCCCCTCTCTCTCTCTCTCTCTCTCTCTCTCTCAATGATATTCTATGTCCCTCTCTGTCATTCTCTCTTTTTCCATCTTTATCTATATAGCTTTTCTCTGTCCCTCTCTTTCTATGTTATTCGCTGAGCCCCTCTCTCTATATATATATGGCATTCTCTCTATCCCTATATACGTCATTCTCTCTTTCCCTCTATCTCTAAGTCATTCTCTCTTTCCCTCTATCTCTAAGTCATTCTCTCTTTCCCTCTATCTCTAAGTCATTCTCTCTGTCTGCCATTTTTTATCTCTATGTCATACTCTCTCAATTGTGATTTATGTCATTCTCTCTGTCCCTCTATCTATACGTCATTCCTTCTCTGTCACTTTCTATTTCTATGTTATTCTCGTTATCCTTCTTTCTCTATGTCTTTGTCCTTCTATCTCTATATAATTCTCTCTCTGCTCCCTCTCTCTATATGTCATTCTCTCTATCCATCTCTATCTCTATCATTCTTTCTCTGTTACTATCTCTAAGAAATCCTCTTTTTGTATACTCCTACGCCTTTTCTATATTATTTTATCTTTGTCGGTATTTTTTGTTTTGATTATATCTCTGGTCATTCTTGCTCTCTCTCTCCTCTCTCTCTTTCTCACACACACACTAAGATGTTTGTCAGTAAATGTCTGCACAATACCTCTAATTATCGATTTTCTCCTTCTTTCACTACTTCTCTTTGTCAATTGTTCAAATATCCATCCTCTCTTATGTCTGCTCTCTCCATCTCTAACAATCTCTGATATAACCACATTACACGAACGACTGCGGTTGAAAGGGAGCGCATTTCATCACAAGAGAGATATGTGTATGTTAACAATTACACAATCTTCAACTCAAGCTATCATCTTTTTCTCTCTTGTCGTCTGTGAAGCCGGGCCTGAAAGGGGAGCAAAGAATAGCATCACTGTTTACCTTTCACGCATGTCATAAAAAGCGACTAAGCAGGTTATGGGATTGAGTTGGCTGTCCCATCCCATATAGAGTCAGTGACCAAAAGCCATGCTGAAGTCGGATGTGGCAAGCCGAAAGGCGCAAATATCGCAGCAATGCTGTAAACCATGACACAACGTATTCCGTTCTCCGGACTATATCCTGCTAATCTGCAGGAGATTGAGAACGAACGCAGAAGAAGAAGTCTCTCTTTTACTCTTTTTCTGTAAATGTATTTATATATATACATACACACATCATATTTCTCTATAAATATATATATATATATATATACACACATCTATCTTCGACACGCCTCCCTCCCGCTATCTGTCCCTCTACTCTGTCTCTATGTACTTCCTCTCGACTGCCATCTTAGTCCACTTACATCTTATGATTTGAATGTGTTTTACTTTACAACAAGAATGTGAAGAAATCCTCATTTATCTGATCAAGTTAAACATAAAATTGCGGAGAAATGCCGCAAGTGGTGGAAAATTACCGGATATTGCAACAGAGGGTAGGTAATAACATTAGCAGGTGGGAAACTAGACCCCCCAAAAAAATAATACATATTAGCGAAGTAACATTAGAAGATGGCAGACTAGAAAAATTAACAAGGGAGAGAACTAAAAATAGTAAGTAGTAAACTAGATAAATTACCTCTCAAACAGCAGGGAAATTAACGGATGTGAAATTATGCAAATAAAAATCACAGTACATTAATACTAGCAGTTATTATTGACGCTGAGTCAAATAATATTACAAATTGGAAAGTTAGACATTGTTAGTTAGGTAGTTTGTTCCTGTCTTCCTTTCGTGACACACGCGGTATAGGAAAGAAGTTTTAGTTTCTCCGTGCGTTCCGGTCCGCTGCTTGTACTTTTTAAGTTAGCCAGACTTTTGATTAAAGTAACATTAAGAATTGGAAGATATAACAACCGCTGAGTCACGTAACATTACTCAGTGGAAGATGAAATACCACAGACTCAACTAGCATTACCAACTGGCAGACTAGAAATATCGCTCAGTCAAGTAACATTACCAACTGGCAGACTAGAAATATCGCTCAGTCAAGTAACATTACCAACTGGCAGACTAGAAATATCTCTGAGTCAGTTAACATTAGGATTTGGAAGATTAGAAATATGCCTGAGTCAAATAATCAACAGAAAGACTAGAAATACCTCTAGCCTAGTGAAATAATCCCTTTAGATTTGAGCAGGTAGCTCTTGATAGACCGTGGCTTTACTTACAAAAGCGTAAAAGTTCTTCCCAGCTGTGTAGATAAGGCAACATCAGGACTCATATAAGGTCTTCATGGATGTTGGAGAGGGTGGGGAGGATTATGAATACATGTTTAGTCCGAGAAAGAATGCATTCTATTGCGCCATCATCTCAGGATTATCACGTCCTGTCAAAAGCATAGTTCACACTTCTGGGCCAACTATTTCATCATTCCTCTGTCAGATCTGATGACCCCCCATCCTCAGCGATGCCACATCTAGCATTACCTGTCACGTATGAGTCTACCACAATAGAACAAGGCGCAATATCTGCTGGTCTGCATCTCTTCTTGACTCATTAGAATTATTTGATAGAAGACACAAGTAAGAGATTGAGACAAGATATCTTCTTCTTCTTCTGCGTTCGTTCTCAAACTCCTGCAGATTAGCAGGATGTAGTCCGGAGAACGGAATGCGTTGTGTCATGGTTTACAACATTGCTGCGATATCTTCGCCTTTTGGCCTGACACATCCGACTTCAGCATGGCTTTGGGTCACAGACCTTATATGGGATGGGACAGCCAACTCCATCCCATAACCTCCTTAGTCGCCTCGTACGACATGCATGAAAGGTAAAAATTGTTGCTATTCTTTGCTCCCCTTTCGGGCCCCGACAACACACGGGCGAGACAAGATATGTTAGTAATGATTTTTTTCATAGGTGATGGGTCGTCAGCCGATCCGCCAACATTCCTTAGTCATATCCTATGACATACATGGACATTGAGGTCCTACAAGAGAGTGAAGTCGACGCTTTGCACAACTCCTCCTCACTTTAAACAAAATTCCCAGCGCAAGTCATTTTCAATAGATCTAGATGGCGCTCTGAAGTCAAAAAGGGCGCATCATCTTGTGAAAAGAGGAGGAATGCAGCAGCCCAACAGCGGAGAGTAGCTAGAAAGTCACGGATAGATCAAAATCCGTCTACAGTGGTCATTCCATGCCCGAACTGTCCAAGGACATTAACAGCTCGAATAGAGCTCATGTGTCCGGCTCTGTGGCGAAGTGGTACAGAGCGCGTCTGTGACGGCAAAGGTACCGAGTTCGATCCTCACCACAGGCAATTGTGCATCCGGACCGTTCAGAAAGCAATGGCAACCTACTGAACGTATTTATATTATTGCCTAGAAAATCACCACAGCCAACAAATGCTGGGTTGATAGCTACGTCCTGGATAGGATATGCTACCAATTTTTTAATAGGGCTCATTAGTCATCTACGAACTATTATATATGGTCATAATTCTAACTGAATTTTCAAAAGTGGATGTAAAAATGGATATCACCACTTGTGATGGACGAACACACACATGGAAATTAGACACTTGCCCTATTCTTTGCACCCTGAACTAGAAATGCAGGCCACGGTTGCCATACGGACGAATACCAATTCGAAGACTTGAAACACCGTGAATTCCAGTAATTATACCAACTGTGAAACTGTAAATATTGGGGCAAGATTAGATATACCAGGGCAATAAAGTCACATGAACTTCACGGGCACCTAAATTGTCTATGATATTGAAGTCAGCAAGAAAGTCACATGAAGATCCCGGACATCCAGACGGTTTGTGATAATGCAGTGGGCAAGAACGTCACCTGAACATCTCGAATACCAAGATAGTCTGATTTTTTTTTGAAGTGTGCAAGAAAGTCATCTAAATTCCTCAGGCACATACAGATTTATAATAATTAAGTGGGCAAGAAAGTCACCAAACATCCTGAGTATCTAGATACTCTGTGATATTGAAGTGGGCAAGCCAGATACTCTGTGATATTGAAGTGGGCAAGCCAGATACTCTGTCATATTGAAGTGGGCAAGCCAGATACTCTGTCATATTGAAGTGGGCAAGCCAGATACTCTGTCATATTGAAGTGGGCAAGCCAGACACTCTGTGATATTGATGTGGGCAAGCCAGATACTCTGTGATATTGAAGTGGGCAAGCCAGATACTCTGTGATATTGAAGTGGGCAAGCCAGATACTCTGTGATATTGAAGTGGGCAAGCCAGATACTCTGTGATATTGAAGTGGGCAAGCCAGATACTCTGTCATATTGAAGTGGGCAAGCCAGACACTATGATATTGATGTGGGCAAGCCAGATACTCTGTGATATTGAAGTGGGCAAGCCAGATACTCTGTGATATTGAAGTGGGCAAGCCAGATACTCTGGCATATTGAAGTGTGCAAGCCAGACACTCTGTGATATTGATGTGGGCAAGCCAGATACTCTGTGATATTGAAGTGGGCAAGCCAGATACTCTGTGATATTGAAGTGTGCAAGCCAGACACTCTGTGATATTGAAGTGGGCAAGCCAGATACTCTGTGATATTGAAGTGGACAAGCCAGATACTCTATGATATTGAAGTGGGCAAGCCAGATACTCTGTGATATTGAAGTGTGCAAGCTAGATACTCTGTGATATTGAAGTGGGCAAGCCAGATACTCTGTGATATTGATGTGTGCAAGCCAGATACTCTGTGATATTGAAGTGGGCAAGCCAGATACTCTGTGATATTGAAGTGGACAAGCCAGATACTCTGTGATATTGAAGTGAACAAGCCAGATACTCTGTGATAGTGATGTGTGCAAGCCAGATACTCTGTGATATTGAAGTGGACAAGCCAGATACTCTATGATATTGAAGTGGACAAGCCAGATACTCTGTGATATTGAAGTGGACAAGCCAGATACTCTGTCATATTGAAGTGGGCAAGCCAGATACTCTGTGATATTGAAGTGGGCAAGCCAGATACTCTGTCATATTGAAGTGGATAAGCCAGATACTCTATGATATTGAAGTGGGCGCGAAAGTCACACGGATATACAAAATAACATACGTTGTTGTTCTTTGCTTCATTTTTCGATTACTTACAACAAACATGCGATAGTTATTCTAACGTACTGATCCAATATTGCTTTCAACAAACATGCGATAGTTATTCTAACGTACCGATCCAATATTGCTTACAACAAACATGCGATAGTTATTCTAACGTACTGATCCAATATTGCTTACAACAAACATGCGATAGTTATTCTAACGTACTGATCCAATATTGCTTTCAACAAACATGCGATAGTTATTCTAACGTACCGATCCAATATTGCTTACAACAAACATGCGATAGTTATTCTAACGTACTGATCCAATATTGCTTACAACAAACATGCGATAGTTATTCTAACGTACTGATCCAATATTGCTTTCATTGAAATCTTGGATCGAATAGTTTGAATGCTTCATTATGTAAACAAATCTGCTAAATAAATACCGTACCTACATTTTTTATATAAGTTGTATATGAAGGTATTTTTTGATGTATGCATCTGGTGTAATCATTCTGTCGGAATTTAAGTACATACGCTTCCTTTGGGATATGTTCTCAGATGATGGTCTGTTTTATGGCTTAAATTTAAGTTTTCTCGACAAGTGCGTGTGATTACCTGTGTGTGAGTGTGAGTGATTGTGTTTGCGTGTAAGTTATTGTGTTCATGTGAATGAGTGTGTGTGTTTTAGTACTTGTGTTTGCGTGTAATTACTTGTGCGTAAGTGTGAGTGTGTAACTGCGACACTGATGATCAGATACTCATCGCAAAGTTCAAGTCAAAGATAGAGAAGACAACAAAAAGTCAATCCCATATATGATACGAAGTCTGCACTCACTGGTTTCGTATATGAGTGGTCCTGGGTTCATTCCCCAGAGGAGGCGGAAATTTTTTTTCAATTTGCAACTGTTCCCGGGTCGACCCAGCCTTAAATGGGTACCGGATTAATCCGGGAAATAAAGACTGCGAGGGAGAGGAGATGACTACCACCCTCATTTGCAGAGTCACTGAAATGTGAGATCGCTAACATCTCGCACTCCTACAGCATTAATAAATGTTATGGGTTAATTTACTTTACTTACTTACTATAAAGAAAACTACATCGAAATTAAAAATAAATTCCATAAACTACTTGAAATACAAGAAGAATACACTCCAAATGAACTTGAAAACAAAATGGCATTTTCAATAACTGAAGAAAAAAAATATGCTACACAAAAAAATCAAGAAGAAGAAGAAGTACATATCAGAAGAAACTATAAACATGATCCAAGAAAGCAGACAAATTAAAAATAGTAGTAAAAACATAGCAAATTATAGAAATATGTCAAGAGGTATCCAAAGAAGAATTAGGCAAAACTAGCAAAACTACAGAAACAAAATATATCTTTACATAGAATGGCAGAAAAACCAAGGTAAACAGTAAAATGATGTTCGAAAATGTATGACACCTACGAGACAGCAAGCTTCAACCATCATTATAAGTGCTGAAAGATGAACCAGGAAATATATAAAAGGAAGGGAAATATCTTACATGGATAGAAAGAATAGTGCAGTGAGATGTACTGTGACAGACTGTGGGGCTAGCCGAGAGGCAGACAAGGAAAAATTGACGAAGAATAATACTAAAGTCAGCTGTCCTTTAGTTTACTTAGATCGTACTTTTAAAAGAAAAGAAAAAACATTAAGAAAATAAGTGTTAATAAATTTTGACGGGGTGAGGTTATTGATAGAGTTAGCTAGCGTGAATATTCAACCAGCTTTGACCGAAACACGAGACTAGACGGAGAGAATAAAATTGACAAAATTGTTAAGTTAACAAAAGATGGGTATAGAGTAAATTATTTTGGTAACGCTTGTTGACAACTTTAGTCTCGCAAAATGGGATAAAAACTGGATTAGTAGTAAAAAACGAATGCTCATGAGTGTTCAGGTAGATTGTTATCCAAAAAACGTCCAAAATCGTGAATGTAACGGATTGTAATCAATCTTGAGTGATCGATCAGTCGTTCGTTTGGCAGCAACCAAGTAGCATTTCAGCAATGAAATGAAGGATTAATCTGGGAACTGTCCATGGATCAGGACATGGTTCCTCTAACACTTGTATTTGTAAAAGGATGTTGGAATGTAAACTGTACAACGAAATGTCGGGAGAATTTGTCGCATATTGGATTTATTAGGATGTCCTATGTTATTGTCAACAACTTTGAGCGAAGTTGTATGAATTTCAGTGTTTACAGATAGGATATAATTAGAAGTGAGTAGACGTAGATAAAAGCTTACGTGTTAACAGTAAAATACGAGCAATTGAAAAGTTTTTAATATGTTTACAGAAATTGAATTAATTAGATAGGTCTTTGTGTAGGTCTTGGAAAACGTGACACCATGTATGGTTCACCTTTGATGGAATCTTTTCAGAAAGAATATAATTGTCCCACAATATGAGATATTCTAATGGTTTGGCCAGAGAGAGAAAGGATCAAAAAGAGTGATGTAATTTGAGAGAAAGAGGAATCTTTCCTACGAAAATTTAGTCTTGGTATAGAGGTAAGAAAATTGAACAGTTGCCTTCTTAAGCGTCGTCATATGTTCAATTCAGCAGATCATTGGAAATTCTGTTAGTGTGTATTACCACCGAGGAGTTCGTTTAATCATAAGTTAGTGTTCTTCTTCTTCTTCTTCAGCGTACATTCTCAAACTCCCGCTGAATTCTCTTGTAGCAGGACATGTCCTACTAGATTTCCAGCAGAATGTAGTCCAGAGAATGGAAATGCGTTTTGTCGCAGTTTTATTTGCGCCAATGGCCCGACACATCCGTCTTCGGCGGTAGTTAGTGTTCAGAGAGGTTGTTAGATCTCTCCAGCGTGATTGATCGCACATTGTTATAGAATGGTGAATTTGGTGACTTTGTACTAATCAGAAATTGCAGAGGAGTTATTTGAAGCTTTGTCGACTGAACTTGCCGTGTATATTTATGAAGCCTCACCAGCTGACATTTCAAAGTCTTTAATTTGAAGACTTAACAGTGTTCTTGAATTATTATTTTTTTTTGAAGCCGTATTTATGTGAGCCTGTGTGAATGGTTATTCAACTTTTAGGTCAACTGGTTCATTCCTCGCTGCGTAGAAGACTCAGAACCAGAAATCCGTACACTGCCCGCTGGCCCGCATCTCTTTTGTCATCCACGGAGATTATGTTGTAGAAGACAAATGTAACAAATTGACACAAGGCATGCGTGTGACTCTCTCTCTCTCTCTCTCTCTCTTTCTTTCTGTGTGTGTATGTGTGTGTGTGTGCGCGCGCGTGTGTGTGACTGTATGTGTGTGTGTGTGCTTGCGTGCGTGTGAGTGACTGTGTATGTGTGTGTGTTTGTGTGTGCGTGACTCTGTGTGCGTTGGTTACCATGAGTGGGGAACAACAAGACATAGGCCTACAACATGAAACATGTAAATGTAGAAATAAATTTTCAAGAGATTTTTACTGAAAGAAAAGTCATACCATCTACTAGAAGTATACTGTTGCAAGGTCATATGTCGTTTATGTCACTGGTAAGTAATACATCTCTAGAAGTATACTGTTTCAAGGTCATAGGTCGTATATGTCACTGGTAAGTAATACATCTACTAGAAGTATACTGTTGCAAGGTCATAGGTCGTTTATGTCACTGGTAAGTAATACATCTACTAGAAGTATACTGTTGCAAGGTCATAGGTCGTTTATGTCACTGGTAAGCAATACATCTACTAGAAGTATACTGTTGCAAGGTCATAGGTCGTTTATGTCACTGGTAAGTAATACATCTACTAGAAGTATACTGTTGCAAGGTCATAGGTCGTTTATGTCACTGGTAAGCAATACATCTACTAGAAGTATACTGTTGCAAGGTCATAGGTCGTTTATGTCACTGGTAAGTAATACATCTACTAGAAGTATACTGTTGCAAGGTCATAGGTCGTTTATGTCACTGGTAAGCAATACATCTACTAGAAGTATACTGTTGCAAGGTCATAGGTCGTTTATGTCACTGGTAAGTAATACATCTACTAGAAGTATACTGTTGCAAGGTCATAGGTCGTTTATGTCACTGGTAAGCAATACATCTACTAGAAGTATACTGTTGCAAGGTCATAGGTCGTAAATGTCACTGGTAAGTAATACATCTACTAGAAGTATACTGTTGCAAGGTCATAGGTCGTTTATGTCACTGGTAAGCAATACATCTACTAGAAGTATACTGTTGCAAGGTCATAGGTCGTTTATGTCACTGGTAAGTAATACATCTACTAGAAGTATACTGTTGCAAGGTCATAGGTCGTAAATGTCACTGGTAAGTAATACATCTACTAGAAGTATACTGTTGCAAGGTCATAGGTCGTTTATGTCACTGGTAAGCAATACATCTACTAGAAGTATACTGTTGCAAGGTCATAGGTCGTTTATGTCACTGGTAAGCAATACAGCTACTAGAAGTATACTGTTGCAAGGTCATAGGTCGTTTATGTCACTGGTAAGTAATACATCTCTAGAAGTATACTGTTTCAAGGTCATAGGTCGTTTATGTCACTGGTAAGTAATACATCTCTAGAAGTATACTGTTTCAAGGTCATAGGTCGTATATGTCACTGGTAAGTAATACAGCTACTAGAAGTATACTGTTGCAAGATCATAGGTCGTTTATGTCACTGGTAAGTAATACATCTACTAGAAGTATACTGTTTCAAGGTCATATGTCGTTTATGTCACTGGTAAGTAATACCATCTACTATAAGTATACGGTTGTAAAGCCATAGGGCGTGTAGGTCACTGGTAAGACCTGAAACGAAAAACGTCCTTCCTGGTGAGGATTTGAAAGTGGGGTTGGGTATGTTTTTCTAATTTGTACATCCACTGCATCCCCACCTCAACTATTTTAGGCAAAGAAGAACCGATAGGCAAACACTAATGAAAATGTTATGTAGAACGTTACCACCAGTCCCTAAAAATTGTGACCATATGATGTAGAAGAACATTGCTGAGATAACAGTCCGACTCGCACACACTTGCCTCGCAACTTGTGTCAGCACGCATTCCATCTTCCACCACACTTCATCCCTAAACAAATATGCAATTATATTCCAGATTTTCAATGTTTCATGCCACTACAAATATGAACCGAAAACACACAGACAATAACATCATACACACTGCACCGGTATTTACATTCCTCGAGAACCACAAACACTAAATATTAGTACGTGCCAGAAGACCCCAGCACCACAGGGGCCACTTAGACCCATCTGTAAATATAAACCACGCATAAACATAAATAATGTTGCTTCAGATACGACATGGGTTTATGAGAAATTTAAAACAGAATATATATAATATATAAAACATAAGGCTCCAAATTAATCGAATTTGGAAAATGTTTTAAATCAAGATGCGAGGCGAATCAGTATCAACTGAACGGACCTGGTTCAAATCCCGCCCTCTATCTTCTAGAATTCTCTGATCGTTTCTGTCACTGCTCTGGGCGACGATGCAGCAACAGGCGAGACAAAGAAGACTCTCCCACTCTTTCTCAAAAACCTTACCGAGAATTCAGCAAGCGAAAAAAAGAATATAATGTCAATATCCTAACCACTATAATAACCGAAATATTAGACATTATTTACAAGTCCGGTAATTCTTGTAATTTTCCGGCAAATCAAGAACGATAATCGGTGTTTTGACCTTGTGATGTCATGTCTAAGGTCGGTCTACTCCTCTGACATTCTGATATCGAAGCTTGTCATGACAATCCCCACCATTATCATGTGATGTACCTGTATGTTTTAGTCACTATTATTTTATGTAAGATACACAGTAGAGGTAATGAGGCGTAGTGGAAGAGGGATGGGATAAGTGCGCTTGAGATGATAGAGGAAGGAGAAATAACGTAATGATATGGGAGATAAAGTAAAAGGAAAGAGGAGGTTTGAGGAAAGAGGAGGTGTGAGGAAAGATGAGGTGTGAGGAAAGAGGAGGTGTGAGGAAAGAGGAGGTGTGAGGAAAGATGAGGTGTGAGGAAAGAGGAGGTGTGAGGAAAGAGGAGGTGTGAGGAAAGAGGAGGTGTGAGGAAAGATGAAGTTAGAGTAAGTGGTATTGTTAATATGTACTGTTAGAGTACTTGTTAGAGTCGTGTTGTGATAAGAATAAGTACTGTTAGAGTGTTGTGATAAGAATAAGTACTGTTAGAGTACTTGTTAGAGTCGTGTTGTGATAAGAATAAGTACTGTTAGAGTACTTGTTAGAGTCGTGTTGTGATAAGAATAAGTACTGTTAGAGTACTTATTAGAGTCGTGTTGTGATAAGAATAAGTACTGTTAGAGTACTTTGTTAGAGTCGTGTTGTGATAAGAATAAGTACTGTTAGAGTACTTATTAGAGTCGTGTTGTGATAAGAATAAAGCGTTAGGAAAGAAGTTTGGCTCGAGCGTTCGTTTTTTTGTTTTTGGAAACTAATACATTCCGTGTTTTTATCATTTCCACTGAACAGTGGATGTCTGTAATCATACCCGCTTGTTCCTGTACCTATCCGCTGGTTCCAGTACCTCCCTGCTGTTTTCTGTACCTACCCACTGGATACGGTGGATGGTATAGTCGGTACAAGAGAACTGGTTCCTGTACCTATCCGCTGGTTCCTGTACCTAACGCTGGTTACGATGAATAGTATAGTCGGTACAAGAGAACTGGTTCCTGTACCTACCCGCTGGTTACGATGGATGATGTAGTCGGTTAGTTGTACAAGAGAACTGGTTCCTGTACCTACCCGCTGGTTCCTGTACCTGCCCTCTGGTTACGATGATATAAAACTCCAGTGTCTCCACACAACCCAGTAATAGAAATGAGAGGGCTCGGATACCCAATAGCAAATATTAAAATGAACCGATATATGTACAAGAAAGTAACCTATCATCTCATCTCTTACTAAATCATTCTTCATCAACGCTGGGATGCTAATGGAATCTTATTGCTTTCTGCGGATACAGGGTTAACAGATAAATAAGATGATAAAGTGACTCCTCGCTCGTGGTGCACCCAGAAAACAGGCACAAGCGGCTAGTGCTGCTTCTAGCAAACACTTTTAGGATCGCGTCCGTTAATTTGGAGGCTGCAGATTTAATCAGAATTGAGTGCAAAAAGGCAAACAATATTTCTGATACCTATGTGCCAACACATACAGCGTTACGGTCGACACACACTGTTCAGTTCGAGCATTGGAGGGGTGACCAAAGTCACGAAATGGGCAAATGTCAAGACAAATATATAGAGTCGAAAAGAGAGGGCATCACATAGCCAAGGGCAGCGCTACGTGCAAACAGAACAGGAAAATGTTTACATGAAATCGGAACTAAAGTTTTGTTCAGCTCTAGAACAAGCTTCTAGTTCCCGGTGCTCCTAAAAATGTGTAGAGACTCAGACTTGGACGAAGGTTCACGATGTCGGCGAAAGACACCTCGGCTAAGAGGGCAAACTAACCCGGGTCCATTTCTACCGTCGATGCTTTCCTATATCGGAATATTGCTCCCGGATAGAAAATGTTAAGTACCCAATGGGCAAAATTTCGAGTTGGTTATCAGAGAGCGAACGCAGAAGAAGAAGAACCATCACCACTCTCTTGTCCACCCTATTCTCTTGTCATGATATGCTTGACTACTCTTATCTTACTTGATCAATCCTGCTTTGGTCTGTCTTTTTCCAATGATACGTTACATAGCACGCTTTGATCTCTTCTACCTGCCATCGCTGGTCTCATCTCGTAGTCTGACTTACAAACTATTCTCTTGTACCAGCCATCTCTGGTCTCGTCTCGTGGTCTGACTTACAAACTATTCTCTTGTACCAGCCATCTCTGGTCTCGTCTCGTGGTCTGACTTACAAACTATTCTCTTGTACCAGCCATCGCTGGTCTCATCTCGTGGTCTGACTTACAAACTATTCTCTTGTACCAGCCATCTCTGGTCTCGTCTCGTGGTCTGACTTACAAACTATTCTCTTGTACCAGCCATCTCTGGTCTCGTCTCGTGGTCTGACTTACAAACTATTCTCTTGTACCAGCCATCGCTGGTCTCATCTCGTGGTCTGACTTACAAACTATTCTCTTGTACCAGCCATCTCTGGTCTCATCTCGTGGTCTGACTTACAAACTAATCTCTTGTACCTGACATCGCTGGTCTCATCTCGTAGTCTGACTTACAAACTATTCTCTTGTACCAGCCATCTCTGGTCTCGTCTCGTGGTCTGACTTACAAACTATTCTCTTGTACCAGCCATCGCTGGTCTCATCTCGTGGTCTGACTTACAAACTATTCTCTTGTACCAGCCATCTCTGGTCTCGTCTCGTGGTCTGACTTACAAACTATTCTCTTGTACCTGACATCGCTGGTCTCATCTCGTGGTCTGACTTACAAACTATTTTCTTGTACCAGCCATCTCTGGTCTCGTCTCGTGGTCTGACTTACAAACTATTCTCTTGTACCAGCCATCGCTGGTCTCATCTCGTGGTCTGACTTAAAAACTAATCTCTTCAAAGATCTTTGATGATTATCACTTGAAGTTACGGAGTTACGTGCTAATAGCATTACGCTCGGCAATTTGAGTGCCGCTTCGTTGAAAGGGATAATGTACATATGGAGAAACTCGATTACAATGAACAATTAAGTCAATCCCCTACAAATTGTAAGTCATTTCTTATCCCGCGGTCTTTCTTAAACCCCCGCTGGATCTTTCTTAAACCCCCGCTGGATCTTTCTTAAACCCCCGCTGGATCTTTCTTAAACCCCCGCTGGATCTTTCTTAAACCCCCGCTGGATCTTTCTTAAACCCCCGCTGGATCTCTCTTGTAACAGTGCTATTGTCCTACTCGATCTCAAAAGGATGTACTCCAGATAATGGAAATGCGTTGTCACCATTGTATATGCACCAATGGCTGAAAACATCCTTCTTCGGTGGGTGAGTCTTTTCAAATTTGGCCACTTTTCACCGCACTTTTCGTAAGATTGCATGACTATGTCTCTTGCGTCTACTAAGAGTGAAAATATAAGAAACATTATTCTTGGACTGAAGAAAACAGTATAAGAAACACTATTCCTGGAAGGAAGAAATAGAAGTAAGTGGAATGCGGGAAGAAGAGAAGAAATGGAATAAGTATGCACATAATATAGAATAAAGGAAATCCACAAATATGTGCCAGAAATCAACTCAAGCTGTTTGCACTCTAGTACTTGCGTGGTTGCTATATTTGAGCAGAGAAAAAATGTGGCAACTGTTATCTTTCATGTGGTGCATTCTCACACAATACAGTGATTATTACTGTACCTTGAATATGGGATACCAGTTGTTGTTGTTTTTTTTATTAAATAAATTTCTACCTTTTTATGTATCACAGCTGTTAGGATTTACGAAAGAGAAAAAGTAATGGAATGTTACTTTAGGAGAAGTAATGAAATGTTACTTTGGGAGAAGAAATTAAATTTTACTTTAGGAGAAGTAATGAAATGTTACTTAAGGAGATGTAATGAAATGTTACTTTAAGAGAAGAAATGAAATGTTACTTTAGAAGTAATGAAATGTTACTTTAGGAGAAGTAATGAAATGTTACTTTAGGAGCAGTAATGAAATTAGGAGAAGAAATTAAATGTTAATTTAGGAGAAGTAATGAAATGTTACTTTAGAAAAAGTAATGAAATGATACTTTAGGAAAAATAATGAAATGTTACTTTATGAGAAGTAATGAAATGTTACTTTTCGCAAAATCGAATTCATGGCTGGTTGGTTGTTGGCCCCCTGTGGTGTGTGGCGATTTATGCCTTTTGACCACCTTTCATTGATCGGGAGATAAGTACATATCATTTGTTTTTTTATTACTTACGACTTATCACTATTTGATATTTGTTTATTCGATGTTAAAGAAACATTGCATGTTATTACCTCACTCTTCTTGTATCACTTTGAACTCGTGTTATTGTAGCCCTCATCCTTTTTGTCATATATTCTCTGACTACATGGCTATTAAATGTAAGGATTTACAGCGCATGCGCATCTCCCTGGATAGTGGTTAAGCCATGTCTTGAATCCAAGTGGTCGTTTGTTTGATCCTATGTCGCGGTGACTTGTCTACAATTGTATTTTTTTTTTCAGAAATCCTTAAGGAGTATCGCTTGAACTGCGGAGTTAGAGCCATTAGTGGTATTCGTTGGTTCGATTCCTGGTCGTGACATCTTGTTTGTAAGTGCATTTTTTCGGAAATCCTAAAGAAGTATTGCATGAAGCTATGGTGTTACGTGCTACGAGTGATACCTTTGGCAGACATTTCTTTGAGAGGGGCAGAATACATGAATACGGCATTACTTATTTATTTCGTATTTATTTTCGCGTTTGTGATACCAAGGCCCACGACTGATTGTTGGATTGTCTCTTGCATCTTACAAGAGCATCTCTGGGTATACATCTTCTTCAGCGTTCATTCTCAAACTCCCACTAGATCTTTCTTGTAGCAGGACAATAGGCCTACTAGGTTTTACTAGATTTCCAGTAGGATGTAGTCCAGAAAATGGAATTGCGTTGTGTCGCCGTTTTATTTGCGCCTATTGCTAGGACACATCCGTCTTCGGCGGTTCTTGTATAGCTATATTATTTTGGAGTTACCACTGAATACGAAGAATGCTGTAGTGGTGGCGGTGGTAGTGATGCTGTAGTGGTGGCGGTGGTAGTGATGGTTATTTTTGTCACTATTACTATTATCATCGTTATCACTATTAGCAGTATTATTGTTATTATTAGTAGTAGTAGTAGTAGCAGCAGCAGCAGCAGCAGCAACAGCAGCAGCAACAGTAGTATTAGTAGCAGTAGTATTAGTAACAGTAGTAGTAGTAACAGTAGTATTAGTAACAGTAGTATTAGTAACAGTAGTATTAGTAACAGTAGTATTAGTAACAGTAGTATTAGTAACAGTAGTATTAGTAACAGTAGTAGTAGTAACAGTAGTATTAGTAACAGTAGTATTAGTAACAGTAGTATTAGTAACAGTAGTATTAGTAACAGTAGTATTAGTAACAGTAGTATTAGTAACAGTAGTAGTAGTAACAGTAGTATTAGTAACAGTAGTATTAGTAACAGTAGTATTAGTAACAGTAGTATTAGTAACAGTAGTATTAGTAACAGTAGTATTAGTAACAGTAGTAGTAGTAGTAGTAGTAGTAGTAGTAGTAGTAGTAGCAACATTAGTAGTAGTAGTAGTAGTAGTAGCAGTAGCAGCAGCAGCAGCAGCAGCAGCAACAGCAGCAGCAACAGTAGTATTAGTAGCAGTAGTATTAGTAACAGTAGTAGTAGTAACAGTAGTATTAGTAACAGTAGTATTAGTAACAGTAGTATTAGTAACAGTAGTAGTAGTAACAGTAGTATTAGTAACAGTAGTATTAGTAACAGTAGTATTAGTAACAGTAGTATTAGTAACAGTAGTATTAGTAACAGTAGTAGTAGTAGTAGTAGTAGTAGTAGTAGTAGTAGTAGCAACATTAGTAGTAGTAATAGTAGTATTAGCAACAGTAGTATTAGTAGCAGTAACAGTAGTATTAGTAACAGTAGTAGTAGTAGTAGTAGTAGTAGTAGTAGTAGTAGTAGTAGTAGTAGTAGTAGCAACATTAGTAGTAGTAATAGTAGTATTAGCAACAGTAGTATTAGTAGCAGTAACAGTAGTATTAGTAACAGTAGTATTAGTAACAGTAGTAGTAGTAGTAGTAGCAACATTAGTAGTAGTAATAGCAGCAGTATTAGTAGTAGTATCAGCAGTAGTAGCATCAGCAGCAGTAGTAGTAGTAGTAGTAGTAGTAGTAGTAGTAGTAGTAGTGCTCTTTCATTATTATTATTATTATAACAGAGATTCGTGTGTCCCGTGTACCTCCAAACTACCAAATCTATTTGTAAATTCTTTTCAATAATCACTTTCCTTATCATAATGTACTTACATCGGCCATGTTCTTAGAATGAACAGCCTAAGAATTCCCCAGCAATCACTATATTGGGTGCCACCTGGAGTAAGAAGAAGAGGGAGACCTAGAGAAACTCTACGAAGAACCATTAATAGAGAAGGCATGTCAATGAACCTAAACAACACGCAACAATTGAAAGACCTGGCAACACAAAGACAGAAATGGAAAGCTATGGTTTCTGCCCTATGCGCCGCCTATGGCCCTGGAGGAACATAACATAACAATCATAATGTGTCCAGATCGATCTTAATGTGTTTACTTTTACACATAAAACGTTTAATTCGTACGTAAATACGATATAAAAAGATTCGATTCTGTCATTTAAAATAATAAATAATAATTCGAATGCATGAACTTTTATGAGATTTCTTTTGTTAATTTTTGGTGTTATTGTTAGAAACTTCTCCATTCTACTTATTTATCTAGCTGTGAAAAGATGTTAGCGACTTATCCAGTTTTCCTTACTTACCCAGATTATCTTCGATTCTGGAACTCTTTTTGTGGGGTCAGATTCGTCTTTTCAGTCACATCCATCATCGCCATTGTTCGTAGATTATATTTCTAACAACACAACAATAGTACTATCGTCTGGAGAGACGGAAAGTTCCTACTCTACTGCGGTTATTTAGTTTTCAAACTTCTGCAGATTGGAGAATCAGTAGTCATACACGCAGATCCTTAGCAGCATTACTGATCTTGTTTCTTTCAAGAACACACCTTTCTTCGGTAAGCAATACTTTGAGAAGTTATCTGATAAGACAGTGGTATATGCGTGTATCTAGACTACATGTTTCGCCAACTAGAATGTAGACATCCAATCATATGAAAGCTTGCAACCATTTAATGATATCAGTGC
Source organism: Meghimatium bilineatum (assembly GCA_034231615.1). Classification (NCBI taxonomy): domain Eukaryota; kingdom Metazoa; phylum Mollusca; class Gastropoda; order Stylommatophora; family Philomycidae; genus Meghimatium; species Meghimatium bilineatum. The sequence goes on from CM067306.1 coordinate 11,070,060, forward strand.
TGGACAATACTGGAGAAACAGTTAATATGAGTGCATGGATTCTATTAGTCGTCATTTTTTGTACTTTGTACGCTGCTACTACGGCTGTTGGTGGAGCGATGGATCGGGCAGACATTTTGAATGCCCTACGGGAAAACGCACGAACAAATGACTGTACAAGTGATGATGGCTCTTGTTCCATGATTATAATAAAGGAGCTTGGTTTGAAATGTTGTGTCGCTAGAAAGGAGAGTTTTCGTAGGCGAGAAAGAATGATGGTCAATCAACGACGTACTGGGACTGTCAGTCAACGTGTAATGGCGGATACACTCAAGGAAAGATCTGCGCACCTATGGACTTGTCAAGATTGCAATGACGATGATCCAACGACTAACTAACTAACTTTGTGCTTACGTAAAATACAGGTTTTTATAATAGTTCCACTCAGACACGACTGACTATCACAAAATCTAGTAGGTAATGATGTGCACACAAAAAAACATACAAATTACACTACACAAAACATATTCAACGTTTCAACCAAAAGGTCTTATCAAGATACGCAACAAAACATCAAAAGACGACGAATTGAAATTATCACAACATACAAACGTATCCAAAGGAAATATGGTAATGAGATGCCGGAAGGACAGGAAGTACATAAAAAACGTAAATATGTATGGAAAAGACACGAACAAAAAGATGACGTAAATGACGGAACAAAATGAATACAACCAATATAAGATAATTATTGTTGTTACGTTTCACGCAGTTACCTTATATTGATAGTCGTCATCAGCCATGATGGATTCATGTTTACAGGGGGGGGGGGGAATACGTCCCTTTCAACCGCCAGCGTTATTTCAATGTGGTTATATCAGAGAATTTCACCATACATGAAATGTAGATCGTGGTTGGGGTAATCATTTCACTAGACTCCGTTTTATATTATAATAATATTGGAGTTAGTTATGGTTTCCAGTAGTGGCTAACGTTAGCTTGAAGAAGACATGTGCTAGACAGACAGAGTCTCTACTCTTGGCGGATTCGAATTATTCTCTTTTTTCATTGCTGGTTATAAATAGTGACCAATTAAACTGAGTGGATCAATCGAATCAATGAGGAAATGCAAAAGTATAACCGATATATTGAGAGATGTCTTTGAGATAAGGATATATAGAAGAATTTCATGGAAAGAGAAGAAAACGAAGAAAAACGTTATGACAAGGCACCAAATGAAAAAGAACTATTAAAGGAAAAACGAATCAAACAAATTAAAAATCTTAGACATATTCATAAACCTTATTAAAAACCTTACTTGAAAGTAGAGTCGAGGGGAGACGAGCAAGGTGTAAGCAGAACTACAAGTGGGAGGGAGACATCACGAGATGGACAGGATACAATCTAGCATAGTGCAACACCAAGGCAAGAGGCAGGATATTCGTATGTTTCAGCCAACCTTCGTTGCTTAAATGGTACTTCATGATTATGATCTAAAATTGTATTTTCATATTATACTTATCTATTCGCTAAATCCTTTATTGTCTTTCAGCGTCAGGAGTAGAAGAGTTATCTGGAGATGGCCCTCGTGTGTGCTGAGTATATTGTGAAATTTGTCGTCTCTTTTATTTCGGTGGTGCACCGCTATCGAGGTCAGCTTCTAGGTCTGCGGTCACTGTAAATGTGTAGCATAGCTTTCTGTTGTATGCTGTCTGGTGGTAGTCTGCTGATGTGTGCAAACCATTTGATCTGTTGATATACTCTAAGATTGGGGCTGTGCCAGTTCTTTCCAGCGATATTCATAGGATTCTGCGTAAGCATACCATTTCAGCTGTCACTAGTTTACGTTTGTCTTGTGCTGTCGTTGTCCATGTGTGGTATATCACCGCTCGAATCTAATCGTTCGACATATCACCGCTCTAATCTAACCGTTCGACATATCACCGCTCGAATCGAACCGTTTGACATATCACCGCTCTAATCTAACCGTTCGACATATCACCGCTCTAATCGAACCGTTTGACATATCCCCGCTCTAATCTAACCATTCGACATATCACCGCTCGAATCGAACCGTTTGACATATCACCGCTCTAATCTAACCGTTCGACATATCACCGCTCGATTCGAACCGTTTAACATATCACCGTTCGAATCGAGCCGTTTGACCTATCACCCCTATAATCTAACCGTTCGACATATCACCATCCGAAGTAAACGTGTCAGCAATAAAAACATATAGCACAATAATAATACAATAATACATGCGTCTGAATTGATATAAAGTAATTCATTTATATATTAGATATAAAGTAATATATTTATATATTAGATATAAAGTAATATATTTATATATTTTTCCCCCTTCATTATCATCACATTTTATTTTATTTTTACCCATTTTGAAGGTAATTTAGTCCGGTTCTCCGACAATTATTACAGATACTCAAATAAATAATTAGACAGACAAAAAAACGTTCTAATAAATAAATCTCAGGTAAGCAGAAATCTGGCAGACACATTTCAGAAACCACGGACAATGTTTCTAATAAGCAAGTCTTCATAATGGCACTAATTTCTACAAATCTTAGCAATACTTCTTACTGCTTGAAATTCAAGATGCTTGCACAAGAATACGAACCGTGTGCCTCTTCCAGAAACACATTTCCACCTATCAGCACATGTGACTCTCATATAAAGCATTGACGTCATATATTGCTCAAATGTTCTATATATTTCCTGTTGTTCAATAGAACAACAAGATCAAATATGTGAGTTATTTCTAGGTGCGTGATTTGAACTTTTTAGAAGTTCGCTTTAAACTGGATCGTACTTCGCAATTCTTTCATATGCCCATATCAAATATTGCCTCATCTTTGTTGATAATTAATTGTTAAGGTAATGTATATGATAACATAACCATAATGGCGTAGGTGTTCGAAATATAAGAAGCCTCAAAGAACTACAACTATTTTCTTTAATGCAGAGAAAACCAAAATGAACCATATCAACAGACAATACTCACACACATAATAAGTATCCAAGACTAGAAAATGTCTACCATTTCGAATACATTGGGTCAACCATTAATAAGACTGAAGACTATAGCAGAGAGCAGAAAAAGTTTAGCAATGACCCAACAAAATGCATCATAGATGAAAAAGAAATGGCAAGGAGGAAACATAAACACAAATGATGTTAACAATCTTAAGAAATTATATTTTCTCAGTGGCAACATATACCTGTGTGATACTTTGCAGATAATGGCCGAAGAAGAAGACGAAGATACTTGGCCAATTACATAAGCAATGACATCGAAAATATCAGCATTTAATATGAAGTGTTATAGAAAGGTCCTAAAAATATCGTTGACAGAAAGGCGATCCAACGCAGAAATGATCAGACTTGATCATAGAGGAAGATTGGCTCATCAAAGACCTGATCAGAGGAAGATTGGCTTATCAGCGACCGGATCATAAAGGAAGATTGAATCATAAAATACATGATCATAGAGGAAGATTGAATCATAAAATACATGATCATAGAGGAAGATTGACTCATCAAATACCTTATCATAGAGGAAGATTGGCTTACGCATGGTTTGCGTCTGTGGGTCTCACCAATGGCCCATTAGACAAACCACCCATGCAACAGAAAAACCTAAGTAGATGACATGCCGTTATATTGAAGTTATCTATTATAGAAGCTTCATGGCATGTCATCTATACAATTATGCCTCTCTTATTTTTAATTTTTTTGTTACAATGTATTTTATGCCATGTTGTATTCTTTTCCTTTATTTGTTTATGTATGCACCCTCTGTGGTTGGGAGAGAGCTAGAGATTTGCTGCGCAGCAGTGGGGAGGAGGAAACTGACAGCACTGTTTTTCCTATGGTTAAGGTCCATCATAGAGGCACACTGACTCAGGACGTGACGATCCTTTTGACTTGAACATTTGGTTGCATGCCTGGAGCAATAGAGAAGCTCGGCATAACCAGTAGTCAATTGGTGGCGGGGAATGAGCACAAGGAACCCTATCGTGGCTGCAGTGGCTCGGAGCAGTTCATAGGTTGAAACCCTCCTTCCTCTTAGTGTGATAGTTTTTCGCTGGCTCTGGCCCGGGGTGGGACGAAAATCCACAGACTCCCCAGCAATATAATGCCAGTACAAAACATACTAATTACAAACGAGATCGGACGTCGCCTCGGTTATCAAGGTCCGCGGCAGGCAGCGGGTAACCAGGCTGCTCTGTCTGAGAAATTAACTACTGGAACGCATCCAAAACATCAGCACAAACACAGACATGCACAATACACAACACAGCAACAACACCTGCACAAGCACCAAAACATTAAACCCAGAAAACCTCGGAGGGAGAACCAGCAGAGCCAAGATTTTCATAAAACAAAGTCTTCACTTAATATTCTACAACTGAACATCTGTGGAATAAGAAACAAAACACTAGAGCTCGCTAATTTACTACATGCTCATAAGATACATGTGGCCCTCTTACAGGAGACTATACACAAAGACACTGACCCATATCTGTCAGGATATACCAGCTATGCCTGTAAGTGTACCAACTGCCGTGGCATAATTACTTATATCAGGAATGACATTCAGGGACAAGTCACCCAACTAACAGCCAATCCCACAGACATGCAGAAGGTGACCATCTGGCACACTGGAGGAAAATACACAATCTACAACATATACAGCCCACCTCAGACAACATGCAATTTACTTGAAATCCATACAAAACAATTTATCAAAACAATACTTGCTGGTGACTTTAATGGTCACTCACCCCATTGGGGTTACCAGAACCACAATAAGACAGGAAGATATATAGAAGAACTCTGTGAAACAACAAACCTGTCTGTCCTTCAAGATGCAAAGTCTGTACCAACACTTTTGCACAGGAGCCATCTATCTCTCAGTCGACCTGACTTGACTATCTGTTCATCTGATATAATAGACGCTTGCTCCCTAGAAATACTTGATGACATTGGAAGTGACCACAGACCAATCCTCACCACCATAACTACACCCAACAAAGCATATTTCAAACAGAAAACTCGCTGGAATTTTGGCAAGGCAGATTGGAAACTATTCCAAGAAACATCTGATTTCCTGCTAGGTAAAATCAAAAGCAATGACATAGAAACAGTTACTGCAGAGGTGACAAAAGCTATCCTCAATTCAGCATCACAAAGCATCCCAAGGGGCAGTAGGAAATCATACAAACCATTCTACAACAAAGAAATGCAAGCTGGAATCCTTGATAGAAAAAAAGCAAGAGAAGCCCTTGAGATCTCACCTTCACAAGAAGCAAAAATCCTCTACAATAAAACATGTGCCAAAGTAAAACTAATAGTGAAGAAGGCCAAACATGATAAATGGGCAAAAACATGCGCAAATTTAGATTTAAGGAAAAATGGCAGAAAGGACTGGGGGCTGATCAATAATTTGTCTGGGAAAAGAAGAAGAACAAACGATAAACATGTGATAGATGGAAACAGAACAAAAAGCACAGATCAGAAAAAGGCAGAATACTTTAACCACATTTTTGCCAGTGTGAACAGAGTAGGGAAGCTGTCCGAGGCTGACAAGAAGCGTCTGTACCTACTGAAGCAGCAAAAAGTCCAAACCTCTGGCTCAACCATATTTGATGATGACTTCAGTATGCAGGAACTCCTACAAGGGCTGAAGAAACTAAAGCCAAGAAAGTCTCCTGGACCAGATAAAATTTATAATGAAATGTTAACACACATGAGCACATCAGGGAAAGAAGTACTCCTTAAACTAATAAATATGACCTGGAGAAATGGAAAACTGCCTAAACATTGGAGAAATGCTCACATCTTTCCCATCCTGAAAGTAACAAACCTCCAGATGAACCCAAAAGCTACCGCCCCATATCCCTAACATCATGTCTTGGGAAATTAGCAGAAAGAATGGTTAACGCACGACTTTACTGGTTCCTCGAGAGCTCAAACATCCTCTGCCATGAACAGGCTGGCTTCAGAAAAGGCAGTTGCACAGAAGACCAACTATTTAGGTTGACACAGAAAATCCATGATGGATTCCATGAAAACAAACACACTGTGGCCATCTTCTTTGACTTACAACAGGCTTATGATCGAGTATGGAGAAAGGGTCTTTTGATGAATATGGTTGAGATGGGAATTAGTGGAAAGCTATACAACTGGATAAAATACTTCCTCATTGACAGAACAATCCAGACAAAGATAAATGATGCAATTTCATCTAAAGAAGTTCTAGAGGAAGGCTTACCACAGGGTTCTGCTTTAAGCTGCACCCTCTTTCTCATTTACATCAATGACCTTACCAAACATATCAAAGCTGAAAAAGCCCTCTATGCTGATGACTTAACAATATGGCAGAGCCATGAGAATGTTGAAAGTGCTGCCAAAAGACTAAATGGAGATTTAAAAAGACTACATGAATACTGTCAAACATGGAAGCTAAAAATAAACTGTGAGAAAACTGTCTATACCATCTTTACCAAGAGTCATAAGGTAGCCAAAGAAAATATCAGTCTATGGTTGGATACACAGAAATTGCCAAGAGAAGAACACCCCACATATCTTGGAATCACGCTTGATCGGCAGCTCACCCTCAAGAAGCATGTAAAAAATATCAAAAATAAAGCACTCAAACGGTTACAACTACTGAAAAGACTCGCTGGCACATCTTGGGGATCAGACAAGGATACCCTTAGAGGACTATACCTTGGTTACATACGTTCTGCTTTAGAATACAACAGTGCACTCCTCACAACATGTTCCACAACAAATGTAGAATCCCTAGACAGAGTGCAGAACAATGCCCTACGTCTTATTAGTGGAGCAATGAGATGTACACCGACGGCTGCATGTGAAATACATACGAATATAGAACCCCTTGAGATGCGGAGAGATATGGCTGCAATGGAGACTTATGAAAGAAGCAAAAGAATGAACAAAGACCACCCAAATAAACAACTTGTAGAAAACTAGGAACCAAACCACAGAATAAAACAAAAGTCAGTCCTGAGCCATGTCAATGAAATAAAAGACAGTTATCACCTTCCAGACAAGAGACAAAAACTGCAAAGAGTAGAAAAATGTTTACCACCACACGCAGGCTTTAAATTGCCAGAAATCAAAACACAGTTAAGAGATAATGCAACAAAACGTTCCGACCCAGTAAGTCTTATGAAAGCAACACAAAAAACAATAGACACCTACCCAGAACAATGGATTCATGTCTATACTGATGGGTCTGCCTTCAAAGCCATCATCAAAGCAGGTTATGGTGTCTATATAGAATATCCAGACAAAACATCTGATGAGTTGTTTGATGCCTATGGGGAGATATGTTCTAACTATGAAGCTGAAATAACAGCACTAGAAATTGCCTTGTACCACCTGAACACCATATTTGATGCCTTCGCATCAAAAGTCCAAAACATTGTTATTTTTACAGACTCTATGTCTGCGCTCCAAGCATTGGAATGTGATGGACATTCTAAACCCGAGCTAGCTGAAATATACCACCATGCAAACCAGCTACTCACATCTTATGATGTCAACATTGTTATGCAGTGGATTCCTGGCCACTCAAACACACCTGGTAATGATAAGGCAGACAGACTAGTAAAGAGGGGAGCACAACAAGAACAGCCTTATACAGAAACAGCAATGCACACAGTTAAAATGATTCTGAAATCTGTGAACAAAGAAAATTGGATGAACAGATGGGCCATGGGAAACACTGGGAGGGAAATCTATACATATATGACCAGCCCAAATCCTAAAGACAATATCAACCTCCTGGAAAGAAAAGACCAGAGTATCATATTCCAACTGCGCACACAACATGTACAGCTTAACAATCACCTGAACAGAATACAACCACAACACACTCCAGGGTGCCGGCTGTGCACTCATCCATATGAAACTGTTGACCACCACCTTTTTGAATGTCCAGCGCTGGATGACATCAGGAAAATGCTTCTCCCTCCAGGGCCAGATAAATGGAACACATTATATGGAACAAAACAACAACTCACAAACACATGCATATATCACACAATGGCATTGGGTCAAAGGGCATGAGCCCATGGACCGCTGGATCAGCAACCAACCAACCAACCAACCAACCAGGAAGATTGGCTCATCAAATATCTGATCATAGAGGAAGATTGGCTCATCAAATACATGATCATAGAGGAAGATTGGCTCATCAAATACATGATCATAGAGGAAGATTGTCTCATCAAATACCTTATCATAGAGGAAGATTGTCTCATAAAATACCTTATCATAGAGGAAGATTGTCTCATAAAATACCTTATCATAGAGCAAGATTGGCTCATCAGCTACCTGATCATAGAGGAAGATTGGCTCATCAAATATCTGATCATAGAGGAAGATTGGCTCATCAAATATCTGATCATAGAGGAAGATTGTCTCATCAAATACCTTATCATAGAGGAAGATTGTCTCATAAAATACCTTATCATAGAGGAAGATTGTCTCATAAAATACCTTATCATAGAGGAAGATTGGCTCATCAAATACCTTATCATAGAGGAAGATTGTCTCATAAAATACCTTATCATAGAGGAAGATTGGCTCATCAGCTACCTGATCATAGAGGAAGATTGGCTCATCAAATATCTGATCATAGAGGAAGATTGGCTCATCAAATATCTGATCATAGAGGAAGATTTGCTCATCAAATACCTTATCATAGAGGAAGATTGTCTCATAAAATACCTTATCATAGAGGAAGATTGGCTCATCAGCTACCTGATCATAGAGGAAGATTGGCTCATCAAATATCTGATCATAGAGGAAGATTGTCTCATCAAATACCTTATCATAGAGGAAGATTGTCTCATAAAATACCTTATCATAGAGGAAGATTGTCTCATAAAATACCTTATCATAGAGGAAGATTGGCTCATCAAATACCTTATCATAGAGGAAGATTGTCTCATAAAATACCTTATCATAGAGGAAGATTGGCTCATCAGCTACCTGATCATAGAGGAAGATTGGCTCATCAAATATCTGATCATAGAGGAAGATTGGCTCATCAAATACCTTATCATAGAGGAAGATTGTCTCATAAAATACCTTATCATAGAGGAAGATTGGCTCATCAGCTACCTGATCATAGAGGAAGATTGGCTCATCAAATATCTGATCATAGAGGAAGATTGGCTCATCAAATATCTGATCATAGAGGAAGATTGTCTCATCAAATATCTGATCATAGAGGAAGATTGGCTCATCAGCTAACTGATCATAGAGCAAGATTGGCTCATCAGAAAGGATTTTTGTACACACATGAAACATGACATTCTACTGGTTATCTGAAATTTGTACACACATAAAACATGACATTCTACTGGTTAATTGAAATGTATGCACACATAAATCATGACATTATGTCTGCCTTACTCCCCGGAATTTGCGTTCATTAGAACATTTACATACGTATATTCAACTGAACATACTATTGGTTCGGAGTAGTTTCATGCTGGTTTCATAGTGGTTTCATGCTGGTTTCGTAGTGGTTTCATGCTGGTTTCATAGTGGTTTTATACTGGTTTCGTAGTGGTTTCATGCTGGTTTCGTAGTGGTTTCATACTGGTTTCGTAGTGGTTTCATGCTGGTTTCGTAGTGGTTTTACATTGGTTTCGTAGTGGTTTTATACTGGTTTCGTGATGGTTTTATACTTGTTTCGTATTGGTTTTACATTGGTTTCGTACTGGTTCCGTAGTGGTTTCAATAGCGATGTGCAATTTTAGACATTCGGGAAATCAATGAATTCCCATTTCTTCTTAGCAACTGGTGAATAAACAGTACCATGAAGTGAACTCTGAATCCCAATCCTGCCTCAAGTACTATTCTACAAGTACTATTCTACAAGTACTATTGTACAAGTACTATTGTACAAGTACTTGCGGGTGCTTTGCAAACTCCGTACATTGATATCTTTATCGCTTCGTATGTCTACTCTTAAATTACTACAGACGGGAAGGAATTTGCTAAAACCAGGTACAGGGCACATTTTTCCAGGTGTATTTGAGTGTTATGTGTGGGAGAATAATGGTGATAACGTTCTGAAAGCATTGCACGTGGGAACCCAGACGGCGTACAGGTGAGTGGTGATGTCAATGCACTTCGGGTGTAACACCTGAGAAAGGTACGAGACAATGTTACGTAGGTAGATAAGACATATAGAACATTCGAGGTGGGGAACGGGATTTGGGGGGGGGGGGGGTGTTAGTGATGACGGAATGAGATAGACACAGTAAAGTGCCGGTTAGCTGACTTACCGATAGGTAAATAGACAATAAGACAGAATGCTGTGCGTGCAGATAGACAATTAAATAGATAGTATGAATGGATGGAAAAGATGTAGGCAGATAAATACACAGTAGATAGGTAAGTAGGTATGTAGGTGGATTTGTAAGTATGTATATTCGTTGGTATGTAGGTTTCGTAAATACATATGTGGATTGGTAGGTGCATATATATGTATTGGGTGGTTATGTAGATACGCAGGTTTGTAGGTAGGTAGGCAGGTTGGTAGCAATTAAGTAGGTAAGTGTATTGGTGTGTGAGTATTGGAGGGTTGGTGGGTAGGTAAATTGGTGGGTTAATAAATAGCTAGAAATGTAGGACGGTAGAGGACCAGTGTGATTTGTTAAAAAGCTACTTGAGGAACGGTGTGATTCATTGAGAAAACACTTAATAATAGGTGTGATTCATTAAAAACGCATAAGAACCAGTGATCAATGCGAAAACAACATTAAGCGGTGATTCATGGGAAAATCACTTGCGAGCCTGTGATTTATTAACAAAAAGATAGGGTGTACTAGAGATACACCCATCTCTGCTATGAGAATTCTGCTTGATCTCCCCGGCATTAGAGTGCGACATCAGATAGCAAATGTTAGGTCGTACCTTGACAGAATACAATAACCACCCATTACACCAACGTCCAGATGAATCAAAGGGAAAACGAATCAAGCGTGGCAGATCATGAATGGCAGAGGATGAAGACACACTGTGAAGAGTATGTGAATTGGAAGAAATAGGAAAGGGCAGTGAATGGGTGGAGGTAGACACTGAAAAGAAATCACTGACTAAAGTAATGATACAAATAGATAAAGCGTGTCGGAAATGGACGGCAGTCAGGGCTCAGGATACAATGTACAAACTCGCCCGACTACACTCGAAACCACAAGACATAATTATATACACATGTATCCGTTAACAGAAACACAAATAAAAGCGGTTGGGGTTATGCTGCCTACAGGAACGGCGTGAATTGGTTGAGAAATCAGCATATTCAACTGTCACATCGAGCATGAGGATGGAGATAGAGGGAGTTACAGCAGCTCTTAATTGGTTGATAACTGATACATCAACACGCTCGGTAATACTCACAGACTCTCAAAGCATGCTGCGCAAGATAGAAAGTTTATGCTAAGAAAAGAATGGTGGGACTTATTGAACAACTCAGTCCAGAGCATTACATGGATATACTGCCCTGGTCATGCTGGGGTCAGAGGAAACGAAAGATAGCCGACTTATTGGCAGGCAATGCGGCGATAGACGGCATATTGCTGAGAAGAGATAAAGCAGACTTAATGAAGACAGTAATAAATTCATTTCAAGATGCAGATGATGTCAATGAGGTTGAGAACGTACACATACAGAGAATGTTATAAATGGGAGTATTTAGAGGTGAGGGGAGGAAAAGTAAATGTTTTTGGAAAGTCTCGAAGATCACACAATCAACACCTGACCGGAACTCTGAGTCTACACACACTCGGGTGGCTGCTGGAGCGGGGGGCGGAGCACTTATGGGAATGCCCCGCGTGCTGTGAAGCCAGTTTCTAATCAAGAATCAAGTATTAACCAAAATAAACAATTGCTGACCAGTTATTATTTTTAAAAGAATAAACTTGGTCATTCAGTTTGTTTGTTTTTTGTTTCTTTTTAAAAGAACGCCGGTGGGTCAATGATTCATGCAAACACAATACTTACGGGCCAGTGATTAATAAAAGCAACCTTTATCATCATCAAGTGCCGTCTCCGCAACGAAGGTTGGCTGCAACGTATCTCCAACATCTCCTGTCTCTTGTCTTGGTGGTGCACTCTGCTAGACTGTAACCTGTCCATCGTGTAATGTTACTCTCCCACTTGTATCTCTGCCTACCTCTTGCTCGCTTCCCTTTGACTTTACCCTCAAGTAAGGTCTTCAATAGGGTGTCATGTCTTTTAATGTGTCCAAAGTATTTTATTTGCTGATCTTTATTTCTCTTAGTAGTTCTTTCTTCATATTAAGTGTCTTTAGCACCTCTTTATTCAAGCAACCCTTACAGACCAGTGATTCATGAAAGCAACCCTCACAGACCAGTGATTCATGAAAGCAACCCTTACAGACCAGTGATTCATGAAAGCAACCCTTACAGACCAGTGATTCATGAAAGCAACCCTTACAGACCAGTGATTCCTGAAAGCAACCCTTACAGACCAGTGATTCCTGAAAGCAACCCTTACACACCAGTGATTCATGGAAGAAATCCTTACTGACCAGGGATTCATGATAATCACCGTTTCCGAAATAGTTACTTATGAAATCGGACGAGAGATTCATGAAGCACAGCGCATGCGACCATGTGATTTATGAAAACCAGCAACGGTGTTGAGATTTACGACTAACGAAATAACAACAACATTCTGTTATGACATAAGTGTCATATTTCAACAACGCATTATTAAGTTGCAACTAACATCTTGACTCCACTTGATCATAAAATACAATATCAGCTCAATCAATCATTGACAACTGAGCATCGCTTCAAAGAAACCAGTCAGACACAGACAAATTAACTAGAAACTGCAAAATTCATATTTTGAGTACTCATTCAACTGCGCGTGTAGATGTGAATATTTTAGGTTCGTGTTTTGAACGCGTACCTCTCAATATCATTATTTCCCTTGGCAATGTTTGTTAGTTTATGATTATCCATTATTAGTTTTAATATCAATTTATTTAGGGTTATGGTTAGGGTAGTTATGTAAAACATAACCTCTCCTAACCCAAACCCTATTACTGACCCTAAAAAAAGGTACAGTTAAATTAATAATTCATAAATATCAATTGGCAAACATCGCTATGGGAAATAATCAAATTAATAATCACATTGGGGAAAAGGGAGTAAGCCTTCCAAACAATAACCATATTTTATTTATTTCGTTAACGATCTATTGGTCCTTGTTATATAAACACGGAATTAGCATGTTACTTTTTTTACAAGCGACTACTATTCTACATTAATGTGTGGCTTAGAAACAGGAATCATGAACAAACAGCTAGAAGAAAGAACTCGCTGTGGTTAGTGCACTGCCGTCGCATATAAGTGGTCCTGGGTTCATTTCCCAGTTCAGACGGAAATATTTTTCAGATCGCAACGGTTTCCAGGTCGACCTAGCCTTAAAATAGGTACCGGATTAATCCGGGAAGTAAAGACTGAGACAATAGAAGATGGCTACCGTCCTCATTGTAGAGCCTCTGAAATGTTAGATCGCTAACATCTCACACTCATACGACATTAATAAATGCTGTGGGTTACTTTACTTTACTTACTTTTTTATGTAGAAGAAAAGGACGAATTGTATGGAAAGATGACAATTAATCAAGAATGGTTAACAACACTGGGTTTAAATAGAAAATCAGAAATTAAATTAAAACTCAATCTCTGTGACATATTAATAGACATGCTATCATGTTAAAGACCTTATTTGAAGGGAAGTCGGAGGTGCGGCCATCAGGGGGTAGACAGAGATACAAAACGGATGGAAATGTAATGGCATGAACAGGATAAAATGTAACAGAGCTACCCAACAACGGAAAGAGACAGAGGGTACTGGAGGTTCGTTACCGCCAACCTTCGCTGAGGAGACGGCACATGATGATAATAATGATGATGGTTCTGAATGATTTAGAAATATTTCCGTATTTGTATAATTTTAGTTTATCAGTTACAATGTATGATACCTTTTTCTCAAATTGTGTACCCTTCACAAAGTGTATTTGTATTTCTTCCCATCTGTTTTATTGAAATTAGTAAGGAAAGAAATATCAATTCTGGGCGATTCTGGGCGACTTGACCTGTTCCACCTAGAGGCATGATCAAACAATCTGATATATCACTGCACCATCGTCGTTTTGATCGCCCTCTTCCCCTGGTGCCGTTAACTCTGCCTCCAGCTATTAATCTTTCCATGCCATTATGTCTCTTTATATAATCAAAAAAACTCAGCTTTCTTATTAGGATGCTGTTAAGGAGCCAGCCATCTTCGGCGTGTATTGATCTTAACATTTCTTAATTTGTCTTTTTAGCTGTCCGTAGTATACGCAAAATCCTTCTGTAGCATCTCATTTCGAAAGCAGGGATTCTCTTTGCTACTGTTTCATATAATGTCCATGCTTCACAACTGTATGTTGCCACTGGAAACACACGCAATAGACAGTAAATTAAGCACATTTTCACATAAGTGTCTTCGAATAATATTGAATATAACATGAAGCAGATTTTAAAATTATAAATTCACTGGGGGGGGATGGGATTTGGGTTGAAGCATCAAGAGTTTGAGTCATGTTTTATAAGAAGAAGAAGAGGATGGAATTACATTGGCCGTGTTCTTAGAATGGATGAAAACAGTCTTCCTAAACAAACTATCATGGGGAATGCAAAGAAAAAAGAAAAGTTGATCTCCAAAAAGAAATTCTTTGTAGAACAATCAACAGGAAAATATCGATATTGGGCATAAGCAATACACAAGAACTAAAACAACTAGTAACGATTCGCTCAATATGGAAAGATATGATTACTGAATTATTTATCATCTTTGCTCCATAAAGAACTAACGTATGTATCGAGGTATATAGTGTCCCTCTCATATGCTGAAATAAGGTGTGTCCGGCTGAAAGGCGCAGATATTGCAAAGAAACAGTCATCATCTTCATCAGGTGCCATGCCTGGTGGCGTAGGCGGTCATGGCTCTCCACAGCTCTCTGTCCACAGTATTATGTATCAAAGTCGTTGTTGTTTCTTTGCCGTGCCAGGTTGTCAAACTGTCTAATATTTTATCACGTTGTTGCCCTCTGTCTCTGGTGCCTTCAATCTTGCCTGTTGTGATTATGTTCTCTAAACCTGCCTGTCTCATGAAGTGGCCAAAAAAAGAAGATTGCCTTTTTCTTATATTGTTGATTAAGGTCCATTTCGCATTTAACTCTTTTAACACCGCTACATTAGTTTTTCTGGCAGTCCATGGTATTCTCAGCATTCTTCTGTAGAACCACATCTCTGTTGCCTCCAATCTCCCACTTTCCAGTTTGTTTATTGTCCAAGAGTCGCACCCATATGTTAGTATAGGAGTTATATAGCACTGCAGAACTCTCTTTCTCACCTCTGATGACAAGGTCATATTACACAGTATATTTTTCATTTTTCTGAATGTTGTTTTTGCCTGTCCTATTCTGCATCTTATTTCTGTTGAACTTCTTCCATCTGCTGTTATAATTGTACCTAGATATTTGAATTGGTGGACCTGTTTTAATATTATATCATTCACTATGATCTTGCAGGTGTGTTATTTTCTTTCTTTGAAATAACCATTACTTCTGTTTTCTTGATATTTAGGAAGAGACCTTTCTCTTTGCTTTCTGTGACTACTACTTTAATTAAGTTTTGAAGGTCTTCCTCACTTTTTGCAATCAGAACAGTGTCATCCGCAAATAAATCATATAAAAGCGTGTTCGATTCACCTGATAACATCCTGCTAATCTGCAGAAGATTGAGAACGAATGCAGAAGAAGAAGAAAATCCTCTGAGTATGCATTCATTAAATCTGTGCACGGAGCAGAGGCATACGAAACGTTTTGAGTTTGAAAGAAAGTTCTAGAGCTGATTTGGACAAAATACGACAACGATCCACAATCAACCCACCATTTGCCAACCAGCTTTTTGCGGCCTTGCTAGGCGGATCTAACAGTACTACATGAGCTGTTCCACGGTTCAGAAAACACGACCTAGATAAAAACTACTACATGAGTTGGTCCCAGAGATTAGAAAACATCAACTAAAGAGAAAGTACTACATGAGTTGGTCCCAGAAATTAGAAAACACCAATTTCTTCTTCTTTTCTTTACCTTTCATTGTCAAACTCCCGCTGGATCTCCCTTATAGCAGGACCATGGTCCTACTAGATATCCAGCAGGATATAATCCAGAGAATGGAAATGTGTTGTGTCGTCGTTTTATTTGTGCCATGGTCCGACACATCCGTCTTCGGCGGGACACCAACTAGAGAAAAATTTCGACATAGCTGGTCCCAGATCTCAGAAAACAATAGCTAGAAATGCAAATGACTACAATTGAAATTCATTCATTCATTCATTAAGTCCCGTCTCTGCAACAAAGGTTGAATGCAACAGACCTCCAACATCACCTGTCTCTTGTCTTGGTGGTGCACTCTGCCAGACTGTAACCTGTCCATCTCGTGATGATTCCCTCCCACTGGTATCTCTGTCTACCTCTTGCTCGACTCTAACCTCAAGTAAGGTCTTCAACCAGGTGTCATGTCTTTTAATATGTCTAAAGTACCTTTGTTTCTTCTTCTTCAGCGTTCATTCTCAAACTCCCACTGGATATCTCTTGTATCAGGACCATGGTCCTATTAGATTTCCAGAAGGATGTAGTCCAGAGAATGAAAATGCGTTGTGTCGCCGTTTTATTTGCGCCAATGGCCCGACACATCCGTCTTCGGCGGGGTACTTTTGTTTGATATTTATTTCTTGTAATAGTTCTTTGTAATAAAAAGTGTTATTAGAACCTCTTTGTTTGTTCTATTCTCTTTCCATTATGTTCTCCCTATTCTTCTATATCACATCTCAAATGCATCAATTCTATCTTTAGTTATTTGTTCATTATCCATGTTTCTGAGTCACACATTAATATAAAATAGATGTAGTATTTTATCATTCTCATTTTTTGCTTGTTTGTAAATTGTTTAGATGTCAATATTCTCCTTCATTAAAAGTACTTTTTTAGCCGTTCTTATTCCCCTTTAAATGTATGTTTGACATCTACCTTCATTTGTGATTATGAAATGAAATTAGAATATTTTAACAATACTTGTTAAATACTTTCTTGGCACACACCACACGAAAAAGTACAATCCGAAAGGTCGACTAACACAAGATTGCTCATGGGTGCTGCTCTAGAGAGAACCACCCAAGAAGTTTCCATCCCTCAAATAATTTATAGCTGGCAGTGAAGTTTTCCTCCGTCAAACAATCTATGTCAGTAAATACTCCATCCATCAAACAATGTATATGTTAGTGAAATTTCTACTTGCCAAACAATATATAAAATCTAATATAACTCGGCAGAAATTTTCAATTATTTACAAGATTTTCTGCTTATGTGCGTTAATTGAAATTTGACCATACATGTTTGTTTCCAATTGTAAGAACTTATGGCAGTAGTGGGGAAAATAAGACTAACAAACCAAACCTGGCCATCCCCAAGTCATTTTTTTCTGGTAGGCCAAGATGATCTAAAATCACTGTATGCACTACATACAGAGCTCAGAATACACAACTTTAAGATCCAGAGCTCAGAATACACTACTTTGAGATCCAGAGCTCAGAATACACAACTTTAAGATCCAGAGCTCAGAATACACACCTTTAAGATACAGAGCTCAGAATACACAACTTTAAGATCCAGAGCTCAGAATACACAACTTTAAGATCCAGAGCTCAGAATACACACCTTTAAGATACAGAGCTCAGAATACACAACTTTAAGATCCAGAGATCAGAATACACAACTTTAAGATCCAGAGCTCAGAATACACACCTTTAAGATACAGAGCTCAGAATACACAACTTTAAGATCCAGAGATCAGAATACACAACTTTAAGATCCAGAGCTCAGAATACACACCTTTAAGATACAGAGCTCAGAATACACACCTTTAAGATACAGAGCTCAGAATACACAACTTTAAGATCCAGAGATCAGAATACACAACTTTAAGATCCAGAGCTCAGAATACACTACTTTAAGATCCAGAGCTCAGAATACACTACTTTGAGATCCAGAGCTCAGAAAAACTCTACTTTAAGATCCAGAGCTCAGAATACACAACTTTAAGATCCAGAGCTCAGAATACACTACTTTGAGATCCAGAGCTCAGAAAAACTCTACTTTAAGATCCAGAGCTCAGAATACACAACTTTGAGATCCAGAGCTCAGAATACACAACTTTGAGATCCAGAGCTCAGAATACACAACTTTAAAATCCAGAGCTCAGAAAACACAACTTTAAGATCCAGAGCTCAGAAAACACAACTTTAAGATCCAGAGCTTAGAAAGCACTACTTTAGGCTCCAGAGCTCAGAATACACTACTTTAAGCTCCAGAGCTCAGAAAGCACTACTTTAAGATCCAGAGTTCAGAAAGCACTACTTTAGGCTCCAGAGCTCAGAATACACTACTTTAAGCTCCAGAGCTCAGAAAACACTACTTTAAGCTCCAGAGCTCAGAAAACACTACTTTAAGCTCGAGACCTCAGAAAACACTAGTTTACGCTCCAGAGATTCACAAAATCTGTTTTTGTCCCCAATAACACGAAATAAATTTCAATCGGAAAAAAGCCGACCCAAAAATATTTGCTACCTCTGGACTATGAAAATTAATGGAAAACTTAAGAACCATATGGCAATTTTGAGAACCATGTGAAAAAACGTGATTGGGAACCATATTAGAAACCTGAGAATCATAGCAAATGTGTTTAGTCATACAAGAGAGATCTAGTGGGAGGTTGAGAATGAACGCTGAAGAAGAAGAAGAAAAAACAAAATACAATCCGCGTAATTATTTTTTTTTTAATTTCAACAAAATGCAAAATGTTTAACCATATTACAATTTTAACCACAAAATCTGCACAAACATAATACAATTTCAACAACTTACAACTTGATCCAATTACAACTATATAAAATGTGTACCAGAACATAAGATATTATTTCATAGACTATGTCAGTAAACTATATTGCTGTTGGACATTTATTTTACCCTTTTCATATTGTATTGGTTTGTTGTTGTTTTTTAATATACTGACAAAATTAGAAGAAAGATAATTCATATTAAATTTCGGTTGAGGCTCGGTTATTATTGATTAAATGTACTTTAATCTAAAGTCTGAAGATGTACTTTACAGTACATAAACATACCACAAAGTTGACTGACCTGACCTCCCAAGGACTTCACGTTAGATGCTGATAATGACCTATATATTAGAACAGTAGTGTGAACATCTGCACAGTAACATATAAGTGTGATTATTTTCGTGAAATAATCCGATAAAGTGATGTCTGAAACCAGTGATTAAAAGACTTAGTTCAAGACTCAAATTCGGTCATGTTTAAGTAACTCTCTGAGTTTACAACACGATTAATCAGTGAAACTATTGTACGGAACTAACAAGAAGCAGATAGATGGCCGTTTCTAAAAAACTGTAACTAAATAAGTGCATCCTGAAACAAGAAGCAGATAGATGGCCGTTTCTAAAAAACTGTAACTAAATAAGTGCATCCTGAAACAAGAAAGACTTTGAAGTAAAACATGTTAGCTTTCTATTGTTTGAGTTATTATTTTTTTTAATAATATTATTTTTATTGTGACTTCAGGGTTACTCGCCTGCGGACGCAAAATGCTATTTTTTTTAAACTACATCCATTTTTAGAGCCTACGGTCCATTCATATTGCATACTCCCACTTTAACATGACTCTAGTTATACTATCACTTTAATATGACGCTATTCATACTATCACTTTAACATGACGCAAGTCATACTATCACTTTAACATGACGTTAATCATCATCAAGTGCCTTCTCCGCAACGAAGGTTGGCTGCAACGTATCTCCAACATCTCCTGTCTCTTGTCTTGGTGGTGCACTCTGCTAGACTGTAACCTGTCCATCGTGTAATGTTACTCTCCCACTTGTATCTCTGCCTACCTCTTGCTCGCTTCCCTTTGACTTTACCCTCAAGTAAGGTCTTCAATAGGGTGTCATGTCTTTTAATGTGTCCAAAGTATTTTATTTGCTTGATCTTTATTTCTCTTAGTAGTTCTTTCTTCATATTAAGTGTCTTTAGCACCTCTTTATTTGTTTTCTTCTCTTTCCATGATGTTCTCCCTATTCTTCTATATACCCACATCTCAAAGGCATCAATTTTGTCTTCTAATTGTTTATTTAGTGTCCATGTTTCTGAGCCATACATTAATATGGAATAGATGTAGCATTTTATAATTCTCATTTTTAACTTGTTTATAATTTGTTTAGATATTAATAATTTCCTCATGTCATTGAAGGTACTTTTAGCCATTCCTATTCTCCTTTTAACTTCTGTTTCACATCTGCCATCATTTGTGACTATGTGTCCAAGATATTGATACTGTTTTACTTGTTGTAGTGTCTCTCCCTGTATGTTTATGTTTACCTCCTGTTTTTCTGTGTCTTTGCTGATTATCATGGTTTTTGTTTTTTTTGAATGTTTATATCCAGTCCATATTCATTACTTGATCTATTAGTCTTTGTAGTTCACGTTAGTCATACTATCACTTTAACATGGCTGTAGTCATAAAATAAATCCGAAATTCTCAAAGTGGGAGAAAGCGCCACTAGAGGGCGGTGAGACTTCACTAGGCGATTCAGAGTTATAAGGGAGCGACTTCGGGGCGAGGATAGTCAGAGTGGAGGAGGTGAAACATATCAAATAGTTTTAGGGAGCACGGAACATATCAAATAGTTTTAGGGAGTAGGGAATATATCAAATAGTTTTAGGGAGTAGGGACATACCAAATAGTTTTAGGGAGTAGGGAATATATCAAATAGTTTTAGGGAGTAGGGACATACCAAATAGTTTTAGGGAGTAGGGAATATATCAAATAGTTTTAGGGAGCACGGAACATATCAAATAGCTTTAGGGAGTAGGGAATATATCAAATAGTTTTAGGGAGTAGGGACATACCAAATAGTTTTAGGGAGTAGGGAATATATCAAATAGTTTTAGGGAGTAGGGACATACCAAATAGTTTTAGGGAGTAGGGAATATATCAAATAGTTTTAGGGAGTAGGGAATATATCAAATAGTTTTAGGGAGCACGGAACATATCAAATAGCTTTAGGGAGTAGGGAATATATCAAATAGTTTTAGGGAGTAGGGAACATATCAAATAGTTTTAGGGAGTAGGGAACATATCAAATAGTTTTAGGGAGTAGGGAACATATCAAATAGTTTTAGGGAGTAGGGAATATATCAAATAGTTTTAGGGAGTAGGGAATATATCAAATAGTTTTAGGGAGTAGGGAACATATCAAATAGTTTTAGGGAGTAGGGAACATATCAAATAGCTTTAGGGAGTAGGGAATATATCAAATAGTTTTAGGGAGTAGGGACATACCAAATAGTTTTAGGGAGTAGGGAATATATCAAATAGTTTTAGGGAGTAGGGACATACCAAATAGTTTTAGGGAGTAGGGAATATATCAAATAGTTTTAGGGAGTAGGGAATATATCAAATAGTTTTAGGGAGTAGGGAACATATCAAATAGTTTTAGGGAGTAGGGAATATATCAAATAGTTTTAGGGAGTAGGGAATATATCAAATAGTTTTAGGGAGTATGGAATATATCAAATAGTTTTAGGGAGTAGGGAATATATCAAATAGTTTTAGGGAGTAGGGACATACCAAATAGTTTTAGGGAGTAGGGAATATATCAAATAGTTTTAGGGAGTAGGGAATATATCAAATAGTTTTAGGGAGTAGGGAACATATCAAATAGTTTTAGGGAGTAGGGAATATATCAAATAGTTTTAGGGAGTAGGGAATATATCAAATAGTTTTAGGGAGTAGGGACATACCAAATAGTTTTAGGGAGTAGGGAATATATCAAATAGTTTTAGGGAGTAGGGAATATATTAAATAGTTTTAGGGAGTAGGGAATATATCAAATAGTTTTAGGGAGTAGGGAATATATCAAATAGTTTTAGGGAGTAGGGAATATATCAAATTGCACAAACAATATTGGAAATATTTATTACTTTTTATGTACAATAAAACAAGAAGTTCCATTATATTGATGTTTTTCTTAACTATATCTGAACGCTGTTCCAACCATTATATTATTGAAACCAGCGACAAGTTTCTGTTAATAGCAAAAAGAATTTGAACTGTTTGATATTGAAAATACTCTAACAGTTTTCTTCTGGAGCAGAAGTTGGCTAACATGCGCAATTGTTTGTTCGCTATCCGCATGAATTGCGAGCAACTTGCTCTTCCTATATGCAGTGGTGTGGTTTATCTGAGCTTTCTTTCATACCCTGGAGACTTCATCTTTCGGCTTAATGCAATGTATATTGAAGAAGCCTTCTACTCAGATGGGATATATATGACGAGCTGACATGATCATTTTCCTTGGTCTCCCATTGTGCGTCTTTCCTCAGACGAGGCGCTTCGCAGCCAGCTAAGTGTTCCTGGTGTAGGAAGGCCATTATATTACCACCCTATGTATCTCTATGTCACAGACATTATTTCTTCTGTATGAGCCGTGCTGGACAAATTAGAAGGTCGAATTAGACATGGTTGATATGCCTTCCTAAACGATGCTGCTTCGCCAAATACGTAGAGAGTGTTGGATTTGATCTGTACATTTCTCATGCACTCGCCTCGTCCGCTTGTGATGTCTTTCCAACTCCAGGATCGACCTGTGTTTTGTCTCTTCGCTAGTGCGTTTGTCACCCAAAGATGTATGCAGATTGCGTCTATCTCGAACGAGAGAGCTTCGCAGTCGGCGAATAAATATCGTGTAAGAAAGACATCATTCCCCACTATGCCCTATGGTACTGAACCCAGTTCTCTCTGTATGAGCCATTTTGGGCAACGGCAGCAGTCGAGTTAGAGTAGGTTTGTTATATCCTCCAGGACAAGGACTTTCTCCCCGTCGACATTGCCCACAGTGTCCATGTTCCAAGTTTGAACACCAATCTTCGTATCAATGTCCTACCCAACATTTGTCCAAAGATTTTCCGTTCTGCAATGCGGAACTGTATTCAAAACGTTTTTCCATACCCATGTGTACATTTTCAGGTAGGTGCATCCAATACCTGAGTCATAACTAACTTGGGACACGTACGTTTATGTGTGCTCTCGAGCATCAACAGCACTTCCGATGACAGGTCTCGAGCTGGACAATTTTTACTTCATTGCCACGTTATCGTTTAACGTATACAAAGCTGCCCTCTAGCTCGTGTTGCCTATTCCCAATTCAACGTGTACTCAAGCATCACCATATCATAACGAAATCTGTTCTTATCGGGACATCAGCATTGGCCGCCCCTTCAATGTTTCTGCACTTCGGCCGACTGAGACAAATTGCACAGGTGCTTTGCGTTAGTGTGTGACAGCAGTGACGCTTGATGTGTTGGCGCAGTGATGTTTGAAGATATTACTTATCTCACTGCATTCCGTTCTCATTAAATCTACAGCCTCCATGGACACGATCACTATAACCATTGTCCAGCAGCATAGCAAGAGCAACTGTAAATCTGATTCCATGGTACACCTCGAGAAGGTGCTGTTAGAGTCTTAGTTATCTGCTAATCATGGGTCCGCACGACAGCAATACGGGACCCTTTGTACCCCTACATGCACAATGAAACCTAGAAATTCCATTTGTAAACTCAATAGAGCGCCCAACAGGATAAAGTGTTTTAGCATTCAACTTTTATTTATTATTTCTCTTTAAAAAAAAAATTAATATATATTTGAGCGCCTTTTTTTCATTATCCCATGCATAAAAATAACAAAGTTTTTCATCATAGGAGATGGCCATTGAGGCATGAGACTATAGTAGGGCCACTATTTATTCTAGGTGCCCATATACACGACATATTTTGAACATTTATATAGTTTGTTAATTGGTCATTCAATTGGTTTTTATCGATGATCGTGGTGACTAGATTACCAGAACTGCGATCTCCACTAGTTGTTATTTTGTATAGTTAAAATCTGTGATATGACCAAATTAACTAACGGTTAAAATGAGCGAGCGTAACCATAAGAGGTACATTTTACTTGACCAAGTTTAATTAGTCGGTTGGTCCATTATTCGGTCAATTCATTCGTTATGGCATTGGTCGGTTACTGGTTAGTTGATTGGTTAGTTAGTTAATTGCTTGATTGGTTGCTTTTTTGATAGATTGGTTTGTTGGTTAGTTGATTAGTTTGTTATTGATTGGTTGCTAGATTGTTTCACAACTGTTTTGATAATTGGTTGACTGATTACATTTTATTTCTTGGTGGCTAGTTAATTTGTTATTTTTGTTCATTGTTAGATTAGTTGATTTTTTGCTGTTGATCGGTTGGTATCGTGGGAATTTCGTTGATTGGTGGATGTTTCATTTATTTATTTATTTTTCGTCGATTGTTTCGCTATTTATTATTTTGTTATCGTATTAGCTAGTTAATTTGTTGGTTAATTGTGTAGTTAGTTGGTTCGTTGGTTGGCTGGCTCGATAGTTAGTTGACTGTGAGCTCATCGCTTGCTTCCACGAATAGTTGTCAAACTAGTGTATACGGACTTTTCATGAGATATTTTCAAGAATATGATACAGGTACACACCTATTCCTGTATTCACCTGTAAACATCCGTGTACGAACACACTCAAAGTTCCGAAATTTGTTTGGAAAAGTAGGTTGAAATGTTCCTGTTCCAGCCCGCTGTTTTAATAAAACTATTTTAAAATTATTACACAATCATACGAAAACATAATTATATCAGAGATCCCAGGTGTCGCTAGAATATGTGGGGGCTGCTGCTATTCAGATCTTCCAATGTATGGAAAATCATTATATCTTTCTTTGATTTCAATACAAAATGCAAAGAAAGATATGCTTGGTGTGGGGTAGCAATATGTATAAACTCCATTGACGTCACTACATATAGAAGACATATTATTTACTCCTGAGGAACGCTGCTAGTACCAGATAGCACTTGTTCACCTACATGGGTTGGTACAGTAACCCCATAATTCCATACCAACCTCAAAAGTTTTGTTACTAAAGAAAATTGATTACAAGCATATGTTTCCACTAGATCCGTCTAACTTGTCTGGGTATTCTCACTTCCAGATACAGAAAGCAAATGAAGCATTGGAGTGGTCCTAGAACGTCCTACAGTTTCTGTATATGGCTGCTAACAGTCACT
Source organism: Meghimatium bilineatum (assembly GCA_034231615.1). Classification (NCBI taxonomy): domain Eukaryota; kingdom Metazoa; phylum Mollusca; class Gastropoda; order Stylommatophora; family Philomycidae; genus Meghimatium; species Meghimatium bilineatum. The sequence goes on from CM067306.1 coordinate 11,095,424, forward strand.
GTGAACACGTTTATAAACCAACGCTGCATTAGTGGATAATTATCACTCTTTGTCTTATAGCGTCTGTTTAGTACTATTTCCTTAACTGGTTATTTAATTAAGCGCCTGTTTAGCACTATTTCCTTAACTGATTATTTAATATAGCGCCTGTTTAGCACTATTTCCTTAACTGATTATTTATTATAAAATCTGTTTAGCACGGTTTCCTTCCATGGCTCTAAATTATAGCATCTGTTTAGAACCATTTCCTTACGTAGTTCTAAATTATAACGTCTGTTTCGCACTATTTCCTTCCCTTATTATAAATATATATTATATTATAATTGTTTATTTTATTAACCATTATATTATTATTTACATTATTATTATTATTATATACCGAATACCCCGTGTGACAACAGGTCCTGGACGTCTAGTTCAGGCTACAAAGAATAAGCCACATATCTTCTTTTCATGAATGTCGTAGGAGTCGACTAAGGAATGTTGGGATATAGGATGAAAACCTGTCAGTCGCGGAAAAATCATTGTAACTGCATGTTTTGCTTCAATTTCTTACTTTTGTCTTCTGTAAAATGATACCGATGGATGACGCAGATATGCAGGTCAGGAAACATTACACCTTTGTTCTTGTGTGACAGACTGCTATGTGACGAGGAAGGTTGTGTATGCCGTCACTGCAGCTGGCTCAACAAATATGACAGAAGAATGACGAGCTAGTTGGTCCACATGTATATGCAGGACTCTCGGCATGACATGATAATCCTGTGATACTGTCCACATTAGATGTCTTCTTTCGGGGAGTAAACACCCATCCATAAACTCCCCTTAAAGCATGCCTTTAAGACTGCAAATCTTAAGCGTTAGAGTTTCACCACTGTTATTCAACTGACGGGGACTTATGCTATTGTCAGAAAGGCTATGAGCTTGTTTCGTATCATCTTCAAGACCGAACAATATCAGAATGTCACTTTTCCTCAATTTGCTGTTCAAACAGAACAGCTAAATGTGTATGCTAACAGATAAATGTGTATTAATCAATCAATAAATCCGTAACCCTTCAGGGTTGTAGTGGTACCACATTGGATGCCTCAACAAAGAGTCATCCAGCGAATTCTATCCTCAGCGATGCGGATGAGTGTGGAAATATCTTGTCCTGTCTATTCCTTGATGTTGTTTATCCATGCCTTTATTTGTCTTCCTCTATTTCTTCCACCCACGACAGTTCCCTGCAGTATTGTTTTTGACAAGGAACGATGTCTACATACATGTCCAAACCATGCTAGACTTAGATTACATGTAAATGTATATGTTAAAAGATAAATGTATATGTTAACAGATAAATGTATATGTTAACAGATAAATGTATATGTTAACAGATAAATGTATATGTTAACAGATAAATGTATATGTTGACAGATAAATGTGTATGTTAACAGATAAATGTATATGTTGACAGATAAATGTGTATGTTAACAGATAAATGTATATGTTAACGGCACAAAACTAAAACAGAAAAATCAGAATCTAAATATCTAGGAAGTATTTTTACAGAAAACGACAAAATTGACAGAGAAATTGAGATGATGTGCCAAAAACAAACACTGTAACATACCAAATGACATTGATGCTTAAAAAATCTAGCGATCAACAAGGCAACAAAACAATAGATAATAACCACCATCTTTATTCTAACGTTATGTTACCAGTGCAGACATGGCCTCTAACAAAAGCACTCATGAGAAAGATTACAACATGCAGAATGAAATGCCTGACAACGGCTATAAACGTTACTAGAAGAGACCGACCGAATGAGAAATGAAGACATCATAAAGATAGTAAAGACCATATCATGGAAATAATATATAGAAAGACAGCATATCAACTGGTTCGGACACATTATGCATAACATCCACCTATCCAAGCGTACAACAGTAGAAAGAACTGCTACAAATCAAGAGGAAGAACAAGAACAAGATGGGAAAATTAATTTGATATTGTTAAAAACCACAACCAACGTCGTGGTCGCAAGCAGTACTCTAAGCACTACCATTAGTACAACTGCATTAAATAAGGAATCTCCCAACAATGTTTTCGTTTACAACCAACCCTTGCTGTTATTTCACAAATTTCATAACAAGACCTTTAGAGATATATGGTTGAGGCCAGACAAATCCTCAAATCCTCTTAGAAATTATTAATTTTTTTTCCGTAAGAGACCATTGCGATATTTCAGACGGAGAAATCTGTCAAGTTTCAATGCATTTTTATTTCCAGTATTTCTATCGTTCCTGTAACAATCAATGTCTGTCTTTTTGTCTATTTTTCCAGTATCCCTATATATGTTGTGTAGTATTCTTCAGGCTAGACAGTTCGAAGACAGGTCTTAGACTAGTCTGTACATGTCTCGCCGCATTACCCTACACTTATTAGTTCTCCCTTTCGCTCTCCTAGAACACATTCCATTAACATTTTCAGAACTCCTGTGATCTTGTTCCATCATTTTTCTCATTCGTTCTAGTGTAGATTTCTCTTTCTGATTGTAGACATTTCAAAATAGAACATTGATAACGCCGTCCGGGATTCCAGGGATAGTAATCAATAGATCGATTTGTCAATACTCTTATCTCTCATTCTTTCAGGGCCGGTAATCAAACTGACTGTTTGTTACTATTTCGCAACCATATTTTATTTGAAGAAAGAGTGTGAATCCTTTCTCAATCTGAAATGTTTTCCATTGAAGAACATATTCTAGAGAGAACATTCCAGATTTTACCGTATATTCTCTTATCCTAAATGACATAAAAATCCCCTGCTGCACCTCTAATGTACTCGTTCTCAGACTCCTGACAGTTTACAGGGTGTAATTCAATGAGTGGAATAATTTTATCATGCTTCCATTTTTTATTACAGCATGACTGCGATATCCGCGCCTTTTAAAACGAAATTTCCGAATTCAGAATGATATTATTATCGTTCTACGGGTGAGATGACTAATTTAAGCTTATACCTTAGTCGTAACTTACGATATGTATGACAGATTTAGTCTTGTGAATATTCAAAAAGAACCTGAACAATTGTTGCTGACCGCCAAAATAAAACATTTCTGTATTTACTGACTTTAACATCGAAAAACGTTCTCCGTTTAACGTTAAACCTTTTCTATCCTCGCATGACATCAATAAGTGACGATGGATACTGTCTGCACAAGCCGATTTAGTTCTGAACACTGTTCAACTCGCAATATTAAACGTTGGACGTAAACATTTGGGTACAAAGGGTACCGCATTGCTCTCGGCGGACCAAGGGTTAGCATAAAACCAAGATCCTAAAAGTACTTCTCCGTGGTGCACCCTGAAAACAGAAAGATAGTCACTCTTGCTGTCGTTCTAGTCAACAATTTTAGGCTCGTGTCCGTGAGTGTGGAGGCTGTAGATGGAATGAGAATTGCCCGCAAATGGATAAGCAATATCTGCGAGACCTCTACGCTAACATGCCCAGCAGCACTGTCACCACATAGTAACATTAGGCATATGTTAATTTCGTCTCGGTAAACCAAAACTGCAGAGACAGTATTGGGGCGGCCAATTGTCCGATATTGTCAAAAAACAGTATTGTCCGATATGGGTAGATCCCGCTAGGATTTGGTGATCCCATGAGTACACTTTGAATATGGGAAACGTAACACGCGCTAGAGAACAAGGCTGTGTATGTGAATTGATATAGTGGCATCGAAGCTACAATTGACCAGCACGAGACCAACTGGTGAAAATGATGTTCATGCTTGAGACAACACAGAAGCCAATCGTCCCAACACAGTAGACCCCATTCAAAGTAGAAGTCATGACTCGGGTATTAGTTACGCCAACTTGAACAAGTACCCCTCGGTATGAAAATAAGCTTTGAATACAACTACCCAATGCGCACAGGAAAAGCATTGAACAAATGTTGGGGATCACATTTTTCAGGATCTCTGTCCGCAACAGTGTTGAGACTTGAACTTTGAACTTTATGGACAACGTAAAATTGAAGCAAGTCCTGTCTTTAGACATTGAAGCCTAGCGTAATTCACTATCGCCGTTTCCCAATATGGCTCATACAAAGAGACTTGGGTTTAGTACCCAAGTGCCAAATGCGAAGCTCCACGTCCGAGATAGGCGTACCCTACCTACTTCTTTGGGTGATACACGCAGTGGCAAAGATTCAAAATACACAGGCCACGCCTGGCAATGGATTGGAAGGCCATAAAAAACGGACGAGGCGAATATTTGAGAAATGCACAAGTCAAATCCCAGACCCCATGTGTTTGGCAAAGCAGCAAAAAAGCTGAGAAGGTGTATCAACCATGAGTCTAATTCGAGTGTCGCAGTTACCCAACACGGCTCATATAGAAGAAATTTGGTCTGGGACCTAGGGATAAAGAGTGCGGTTATGAAATAGTCTTCCTATACGAGGAATAGTTCGCTGGCTGCGAAGCGCCTCGTGGGAGGAAAGATGCATATTGGGTGGCACAAGCAAACTATCAGCTAGTCTGTGACATATACATCCTTTGAATAAAAGATTCCTTTAATAGGCATTGCACTAAGCCGAAAGCTGAAGTCTCTTGGGTATGAAAGAAAGCTCAGAAAACAGAAAAACAACCCCACTGCACATAGGAAGTAAGAGTTAATCGCTCGCAGATACTGGGATTCTCAAACAACAAGCAACAAACATGTAAACATATCCTTGTTTTGGTTAAGTAAAATTTACTTCATATAATGATGCACGCTCCATTGTAAAGTACATTCACAAGTTGAAAGTAACTACAGCAATTCATAAGTTGAAAGTAACTACAGCAATTCATAAGTTGAAAGTAACTACAATTCATTAATTGAAAGTAACTACAGGAATTCATAAGTTGAAAGTAACTACAGCCATTCATAATTTAAAATTAAGTACAGCAATTTATAAGTCTTCTTCTGCGTTCGTTCTCAAACTCCTGCAGATTAGCAAGATGTAGTCCGGAGAACAGAATGCGTTGTGTCATGGTTTACATCATTGCTGCGATATCTGCGCCTTTCGGCCTGCCACACCGACTTCAGCATGTCTTTGGGTCACTGACCATATATGGGATGGGGCAGCCAACTCCATCCCATAACCTCCTTAGTCGCCTTTTAAAGGGGTAAGTGTTATACTCCGACGTTGAGTCTTCTTTCTGGCTACATTTACAGCACCTGTAGTAACTCCATCTATACTTTATCCAACTTGTATAAGTGGTTGTAACTCATCAATAAGTCTTCTTCACTTATAACAAGTTTACTACATCAATAAGTCTTCGACATCGATGGTTACGACATCTAGCAATCATAAGGTAAAATGTATGCATCAATGTCCATGTAATATTCACTCAATTACAAGAACAATTCTTCTTTCCTATTCTACTTATTTATCTAACTTCGTAATATAACCTCGTGAAGCTTCCGGAACTTTTAGTTCTCTACCTGATCTCAATAAACCATAAGGAAAACCCGCTGTCACACCTGCTGACCACTCCACTGCAATTAGAGCAAGTCTCGAGAGAGAAGAGAGACCTTTCAATTGTCATTGGTGGATTCAGGGGGCACACCCAAGAAATTCCAGAGATAGACAAGAACTGACAAAATAAATATGTAGGCTAATGATAATATTAGGAAATAGTACCCCATCAAATAGTAAAATAGTATTAAATGAGAAAAACTTAAAACTTGTGAACAGTTTCAAATATTTAGGAACATTAATAACTTCAGATGGTAAATGCAAGACCGAAATTATAAGCAGAATAGAACAAATAAAAGCAACATTCCATAAAATGAAAAATAGCCTGTGCAACAAGTTCATATCGATGGATACTAAAAAACGTGTCCTCAAATGCTATTTTGAACCAGTGCTACTCTATGGAAGTGAAGCATGGACAATAAATAAGACATCATAAAAATCATTGGAGGCAGCGGAAATGTGGTTTATTCGAAGAATGTTACGCATTCCTTGGACAGCAAAGATTACTAATGAAGAATGTCTTAAAAGGATGGATGTGAAAAGATCATCATCATCAAGTGCCTTCTCCGCAACGAAGGTTGGCTGCAACGTATCTCCAACATCTCCTGTCTCTTGTCTTGGTGGTGCACTCTGCTAGACTGTAACCTGTCCATCGTGTAATGTTACTCTCCCACTTGTATCTCTCCCTACCTCTTGCTCGCTTCCCTTTGACTTTACCCTCAAGTAAGGTCTTCAATAGGGTGTCATGTCTTTTAATGTGTCCAAAGTATTTTATTTGCCTGATCTTTATTTCTCTTAGTAGTTCTTTCTTCATATTAAGTGTTTTTAGCACCTCTTTATTTGTTTTCTTCTCTTTCCATGATGTTCTCCCTATTCTTCTATATACCCACATCTCAAAGGCATCAATTTTGTCTTCTAATTGTTTATTTAGTGTCCATGTTTCTGAGACATACATTAATATGGAATAGATGTAGCATTTTATAATTCTCATTTTTAACTTGTTTGTAATTTGTTTAGATATTAATAATTTCCTCATGTCATTGAAGGTACTTTTAGCCATTCCTATTCTCCTTTTAACTTCTGTGTTATCTGTGTTATCCTGTGAAAAGATACATTATTGATAATATAAGAAAAAGACAGTCAACATTTATTAGGCACATAATGAGAAGAGGAGGCATTGATAATATAGTGACAACAGAAAAGATAGAAGGGAAAAGATCAAGGGAAAGACCCAGAGATAAGATATTGCACAGTTTGACTAAATAGCTTCGATTGACGACACCAACAGAGATGATGAAATATATGAGAGATCGATGTACATGGAGAAATGTCATCGCCAACGCCATTCGGTTGGCACTTGATGATGATGACTGCATACCGCAGTATAGAATGCCTGTGCACAGCTCATCTGTTACTTTTTGTTTATTATTATTCTAGTGCTTTCTGTTATTGACTGCATTCATACTTGGAGTTCATTAGGGATTGTTGTATAGCTTCCTTCTAATTAGATGTGTGACTAATAATTCCTCCGTATTTGCCAATGGTTCTGATACTGCAGAGCTATTCAATTATATTTACTCGGGGGCCAAAAGGTAGAAAATGGGGATCATCACGGACCAGATTTATAAAATATACATTGAATGATTTTATACATTAAGTTTTTTTTATAACTGTATTTCACTGTTTTAGCAATGTTCCGCGGGCCACTTACTAGGCCTCCGCGGACCGAATTGGGCCCGAGGGCTGCCAATTGAATAACCCTGTGATAGAGGTTTGTTGAGAGATTCTTGAAAACTAAAGTCATGTTTCATCATGGGAAGTGACACTGTCTGATGTTAACTTTTCTGGATTCTGAAACTGTACATGTTGTAACTGCAGGATGTATGTTAGATATGGTAGAATCGTGTATGTTAGAGGGCGTTATTGTATTACAAATGTAGGAGGTGTGCTGTTATAGTGAATACCTGCAACTGCAGGTGTAAATAGAAAACGTCCCATAGAAAACCTCCCTGCACTCCTTCCCAGGAAAACATGCAGTAACGAAAGAAAGAAAACAGGTGTTATTATGGAGGTGTGCTGGTATAACTATAATGTGGATATTCCTGGTGTTGTAAATCTGGAAGATGTTCCATTATTATATTCAATACACCGCCGAAGACGGATGTGTCGGGCCATTGGCGCAAATAAAACGGCGACACAACGCATTTCCATTCTCTTGACTACATCCGGCTGGAAATCTAGTAGGATAATGGTCCTGCTACAAGGGAGATCCAGCGGGAGTTTGAGAATGAACGCTGAAGAAGAAGAAGATATTCAAGACAACGGCGAGCTGTAGATATTTTTACATTAATTAGTTTGCTATTACTTTTCACGAGTTATGTATAGACTCTTGCCGTCACTAGCATTGAAATATCTTCCTCTGTTTCTCTAGCAGGAAATAACACAGGTACAGATGCATCATGGACAACGTCATTATCAGAATTGTCAAAAACTCTGTTTCTTTTTATGCTGCCACAGTTCAAACTTTGATAATGACTAAACATGGAACATTCTAAAACAGTTAGGTTAGGATTAAATCCACCCAGATATTTGCACTGTTAATAGTTATCAATTTGGCTGGAGCTAGAGATTAACTATCCTTGTTGAATTTGAGTTTATGATTTCGCACTACACACTTGACACACAATGTGGTTGAATTATTTTAATGGTGGCATACTAGTTTATTTTGCACTGAATATTTTCCAACCACGAATTGATAAGTATCACACAGAGAACAGGTTCATTGCGTGAATGCTACACAAAGAATTAATCTTTTATGTCATGTGACGTATTCTGTCCAGAACGTTGTCTTCCCGATGAACTCTCTGAACCCCTTTCTGTCTTGGGCAATGCGGCTTCCATTTTCCAACGGTGTATTCATGTTATATTTAATGTTGTCAATCCATCGTCTTCTTGGTCTGCTCTTTCTCCTCTTCCCAGGTACTGTGCCATCCATTGTCTTTCTAAAAAGTTGTGTCTCTTTATATGACCAAACAGGTGTAGTTTTCTTTTTTGCTATTGTGTTTAGTAGCCAATACTCTGGAATCTTCAATGTTCTTATATTATCTGAGTTTCTATTGTTTTTACTTCCAAGATAGTTTAAGTATCTTTCTGTAGCATTTCATCTCAAAGGCGTTGATTTTTTTTTTGCCGCTGTTTTATTTAGGATCCATGTTTTACCCGGAGAAAATAAAAGTTCGTAGCATTAGCAATTTCATTTTTATTTTGTTGTTTTTCCATATGTTTTTCAACCGTTTTATTTTACAATATGCCATTGTCAATCTTTTCCTTATTTCTGCTATGCAGTCTCCTGCACCATTGATGTTTTCTCCTAAGTATTTGAATTTATCCACATATTCTATATCGGTATTGTCTATTCTGATTTTTGGTTGTTGTGTTGTTATATCTGTTGACATGATTTTTTTGCGTGTTAAAATATATGTGTTGTGATTCGCTATATTTCTTTGTTCTTTATTAGTTATTCCAATCCCTCTATATCTTCTTCAGTATTCATTCTCAAACTCCCGCTGGATCTCTCTTGTAGCAGGATCATTATCCTAGATTTCAAGCAGAATGTAGTCCAGAGAGGAAATGCATTGTGTCGCCGTTTTATTTGCGTCACTGGCGCGACACATCCGTCTTCGGCGGTGATCTCTCTATATCATTTGAAAGAAGCACAGTGTCATCTACGTAGCGTAGTTTAGGGATTTCGAAACTACTGATGTTTAAAGCGTGGTAGTCAGCGGTGTGTAAGACTTCTCTCACATTCCTCATTATATTTTCTGCGTAGATATTGAACAGGTATGGGGAGAGTCTACATCCCTGCCTTACTCCACTCTGTACTTCAAACCACATTAATATTTTACACGCTCTAAATATGGAATGTGAAAATTTTCGATCATAGAACAACTAACATTAGATCTATCTATAGATGACTCCTACACTATTTTTGATGGTGGAATGATAGTTTATTTCGCAAATTTATTTGGTAAACTATGCAATCATATATGATCTAACAAATTTGACACTGTAAAGTAATGAAACTATGTCTTCTGAATTAAAATGAAAAATAAGGACATTGCCGCACCTGTATAAATATTGAATGTGCACTAATCAACAACAATTCAATATAAAATTTTGCAGTTTTTATGTTTGAAATACTGCCAAGATTAACAAAGTTGAAAGTTTTAACAAATGCGCCTGGCCTGTCTCTCTGTATAATATGTGGATATATTGTGAGTTGGTTTCTAGCACTAGATCCCAATTCCCCAAGCATGGATACAGGTAATTCAATCAGCTGATGAGTAATAAATATGTCCGGTCTGTAACGCCCCCTGTAGATCAACTGTGAACAGTAAAGGAATTGCACTCTAGTGAGATATAAATGTTTAGTCCCAACTGAACTATAAATACACTTTTATATGTAGCAGTTTCAGGTGTCCTATTATTTTGCATCTATTTCTCATATCAGACCAAGTGTAGAATATTATTCTGATAGCTAAACCCATAATCTATGTTATAGTCTAGTTTTTCGACCAGTCAAAATCTCGTCTTAGCCAAATATCAAAAATCCCTCTATCTACATGCTCAGGCCAACTATCCGGAGCTCACTTCTCCGAGCCCCTATTTGGGCTACCGCTCTGGCAAACTTGCAAGCCTGCACTCTCCGAAAAAATCTCGTCCCCGTCTGTTCTCAACTCAAACCCAACCAATTTCTTCACTCTTAACCAATCACACAAGGAGTCAGTTTATCACTTGACATCATAATCTAACTTTTTCTGTCAGATATCTTCCCACGGGAAAGAATTTCTCGTTGACTTTGCTTCTTTGTCTGTGTCCAGTCTTTTATCCGAAGAAGCAATTCCTGCCTCTGTTTCAATGCAGTATGTACTTACTAGGGCATGTATTCCAGCTATTTGGTCTCCGCTAATGTCAATGATCTCAGATCTCTTAAACGCTGGCTCGCCATTAACGTGTTTCCTCGAGCCGTTACACAGTTCATTTATATCAAAGGTCATCTCTTGTTAACTTGCCGCTGACAATTTATCCCCTTCAAAACTGACCGTCTGATAATTTGTACTTTTACAGCAGTCTGAATTGTTAACGGATTCGATAACTTTCTGTGGAAATTCTGCATTCAGTGTTTCCTACTGCCGTTTAACAGCCCTCTTTTAACATACTTCGTAACGCCGTTAGCTCCATCCTGGCTCCATGAAATCTGCGTAACAATGAAGGCTGTTTTCCTGGTCTGGTTTTAATTTTATCGCTTATTATATTACAGGTATCTGCTAGACTTCTATCCGTCCGACATTGTCGTATTGTTCTTCATCCTCTTCTGGTATTCAAAGTCAGTTACATATACAACCTCTCCTTCGCTGCTTCTTTCCTTAGCTTATACAATCTCTGAATCGGTGAGAGATGCAATCCCTTTACATCGGTGAAACGAGCCGCGTTAGCGCAGTGGCTTCGCATAATAGTGGTCCTGGGTTCATTCCCCAGCTGAGGCGGAAATGTTTTCAGATCGCAACGGCTCCCAGGTCGACCCAGCCTTAAATGGGTACCGGATTAATCCGGGAAGTAAAGACTGCGAGGGAGAGGAGATGGCTACCGCCCTCATTTGCAGAGCCTGTGAAATGTGAGATCGCTAACATCTCACACCCCTACGGCATTAATAAATGCTATGGGTTACTTTACTTTTTTATTTTTTTAAAACTGAAACAAATCACAACAACAGAAATTAATAAATTGAAAGTAACTACAGCAATTCATAAGTTGAAAATAACTACAGCAATTCATAAGTTGAAAATAACTACAGCAATTCGCATGACAATTAATTGATTCATATATATATATATATATATATATATATATATATATATAGTCTGATTTGTTTGGCTAAAATCTTTGTTAAAAAGTCAGTAATGTGTACAAAGTGTATAGAAAGTCAGTCTAACAAGAGTGTACACTGTGTACAGAAAGTAAATCTGACAATAGTGTACACAGTGTACATAAAGTAAGTCAGACAAGAGTGTACACTGTGTACAGAAGAACAGTATTCTAGACTACTGCAAAAAATAAATAATGAGTTTGTTTACTGTATAATGTTTACATGTGTTCTGTATAATGTTTACATTATATTATAGTTATAATAATGTATGTTTTATAATAATGTGTGAAATTATGGTTGTAATAATATATGTAATAATGTATGGCCCTGACTGCCACACTGTAAGCCTCCCTGTTCTATGCAATCTGTTCCAGTGTCATATTCAAAAGATCTTTGATATCTTGTGCTCAACTTAGTTTTGTCCGTTTCTTGTTCTCTTTCCTGTAATCTGATCATCCGTGATTGATATATCTAATCCATTGTGCCTTTTTTATATTTAGTGCATGTAAACAAACGTATCAAATGTGACCTTAGTGAACTCTCAACTCCAATGTGACATTAGTTAAATGCATATCTCTGATATAATGTGACATCAGTCACATGCATGTATCTGATCTAATGTGACATCAGTCACATGTATGTATCTGATCTAATGTGACATCAGTTAAATGCATGTCTCTGAAGTAAATTTTCACAGGCTACCTTGATTAAGCGGAAAATTTTCACATTCGATTTTAATTTCCTACAATACATGCTATAATGCATCTGTTTGTACGTATAACGACTGGAACGTATAACGACTGGAACGTATAACGACTGGACCCGAGAAGGGAACAAAGAATAGCAACACTGCTGCATGCCATGCATGATGTAGTAGAGTAGTAAGGAGGTTTTGGAATGGAGTTGGAATGTCACAATGCATTCTGGAAAGAAGAAAAAAGAAGAAAAATAATTATATCCGTAAACATTACGATATAGGCCTAAATATTATCGGTTTTTCAACACTAAGCATTCCTTATAACATTGTTTCAATTACAATCCTACGTGGATATCTATTACTGAATATTCGTAAATATTAAGTAAGATCACATAAGCTATGTGAAAATTGAAAATGTTGTATGTGCAAACAGGATCCTTTTCCGAGGAAATATTCACCAGAATAGATATGTCTAATTCACTTACATCTTTTGTTGAATTCACGTTTCACATCTGTCCTACCTGCTTCATCTTCTCTATTTATTTATCTATTTAGTTTGTGTCACAATCTGATATATTTCTCCTTGTGTGTTCTTGCATTTCATTTTCAATGCATCATCGTTTTATTTCTTCATTCTTTATTATTTTGACCTTCTTTTATTCTCTACTTCACCCTTTCTATCATTATTATTCTGCTCATGTTCTTCTTTGTCACAACAATGTTTTATTATTTATTATTATTACTATTATTATTATTATTATTATTATTATATTATTATTATTATTATTATTATTATTTTATTTTTTTTCGCTACTATTGTCTAGATCTGAAATGATGTTTATTCTATAAATTTGAATGGCTTTATTTTTGCATTTGTTATTTTATATCACAGAGTTAAAGGTGTATAGAAATGTTAAAAGGTCAATATGTGATCCTTATTGTGTATAGTTACATATTCTTGAAGGCTCAATATGTGAGCCTTAGTGTTTATAGTTACACCTTCTTGAAGGATATATTCATCTTCTTCTTCAGCGTTAATTCTCAATCTCCCGCTGGATCTCACTTACAGCAGGACCATGGTCCTACTAGATTTCCAGCAGGATATAATCTAGAGAATGGCAATGCGTTGTGTCGCCGTTTTATTTGCGCCAATGGCCCAACACATCCGTCTTCGGCGGTTGAAGGATATATATATATATATATATATATATATATATATATATATATATATATATATATATATATATATATATATATATATATATATATTATATATGTATATATATATATACTCTGCAGCCTCGTTTGTTTGACCACATGTATAATTTGTTAAGCTACCAATTGTGTGTACATACGACTGCTTAATCTACTGTGCCCAGCTCTGTGTCGAAATATGAGGACATGTACTTATCTTTTACCCGAGGCCTGTGGCGTGATCGGAACTCAACAACAAAACATAATTCATGTTTACCTTCAGATATTGCTTCCCATTCTGTTCATGTTTTACTCACCCTTCTTGTGTCTGGTTCAAGTTTTTCCTATTGATAATTATCTCTATTTTTCTTTTCTTGCAGATTTGATATCAATATATATTTTAATATGTATTCTCATGTTATTATTGTATTTCTTTGCCTAATTCTCAATTTATTGTTGATTTCTACTCCTAATTTTCATGTTATTATAGTATTTCTACTCCTAATTCTCCTGTTATTATTGTATTTCTACTCCTAATTCTCCTGTTATTATTGTATTTCTACTTCCAATTACTGTGTTATTATTGTATTTCTACTTCCAATTACTGTGTTATTATTGTATTTCTACTTCCAATTACTGTGTTATTATTGTATTTCTACTTCCAATTACTGTGTTATTATTGTATTTCTACTTCCAATTACTGTGTTATTATTGTATTTCTACTTCCAATTACTGTGTTATTATTGTATTTCTACTTCCAATTACTGTGTTATTATTGTATTTCTACTTCCAATTACTGTGTTATTATTGTATTTCTGCTCTTAATTCTCATGTTATTATTGTATTTCTACTTCCAATTACTGTGTTATTATTGTATTTCTACTCCTAATTTTCCTATTATTGTATTTCTACTCCTAATTATCATGTTATTATTGTATTTCTACTCCTAATTCTCATGTTATTATTGTATTTCTACTCCTAATTCTCATGTTATTATTGTATTTCTACTCCTAATTCTCCTGTTATTATTGTATTTCTACTCCTAATTCTCATGTTATTATTGTATTTCTACTCCTAATTCTCCTGTTATTATTGTATTTCTACTCCTAATTCTCATGTTATTATTGTATTTCTACTCCTAATTCTCATGTTATTATTGTATTTCTACTTCCAATTACTGTGTTATTATTGTATTTCTACTCCTAATTTTTCTATTATTGTATTTCTACTCCTAATTATCATGTTATTATTGTATTTCTACTCCTAATTCTCATGTTATTATTGTATTTCTACTCCTAATTCTCCTGTTATTATTGTATTTCTACTCCTAATTCTCATGTTATTATTGTATTTCTACTCCTAATTCTCATGTTATTATTGTATTTCTACTCCTAATTCTCCTGTTATTATTGTATTTCTACTCCTAATTCTCATGTTATTATTGTATTTCTACTTCCAATTACTGTGTTATTATTGTATTTCTACTCCTAATTTTTCTATTATTGTATTTCTACTCCTAATTATCATGTTATTATTGTATTTCTACTCCTAATTCTCATGTTATTATTGTATTTCTACTCCTAATTCTCCTGTTATTATTGTATTTCTACTCCTAATTCTCCTGTTATTATTGTATTTCTACTCCTAATTCTCCTGTTATTATTGTATGTCTACTCCTAATTCTCCTGTTATTATTGTATTTCTACTCCTAATTCTCCTGTTATTATTGTATTTCTACTCCTAATTCTCATGTTATTATTGTATTTCTACTTCCAATTACTGTGTTATTATTGTATTTCTACTCCTAATTATCCTATTATTGTATTTCTACTCCTAATTATCATGTTATTATTGTATTTCTACTCCTTATTCTCATGTTATTATTGTATTTCTACTCCTAATTCTCCTGTTATTATTGTATTTCTACTCCTAATTCTCCTGTTATTATTGTATTTCTACTCCTAATTCTCCTGTTATTATTGTATTTCTACTCCTAATTCTCATGTTATTATTGTATTTCTACTTCCAATTACTGTGTTATTATTGTATATAATAACAAGAGTATGCCTGTTTCTCATATTACTTCTGTATCTACCTATTTAACGAAAGTATTCCAGTAATTTATGAGTCTATGCCCCTAAAGGCGTATTTTCTCAAACACTGCGTTATGTAATCAACGTTGTTCTCATTAGGTTCAGAATGAGCAGAAAACAAATTCACTGTTATCCCTTAGAGTTAATGCCTTTATCCTCCTGTGCCAGATTTTGTTGCAAATTCTGTGTAAATTAGAAAGCTTTTTGACGTAATGTTACGATCGATAAAAAAAAGGAACAGCAAGGAGGTAAAATTGAAATGAAAACAGATAAGTGCATGAACGAATTTTTAAAAGACATGAGATGAAGATAAGAGAATGCAATGAGGATCATTATTTCTGTTGATTGGGAGTCAGTGATGAAAAGTCAGTGCAAATCTCGTGGAGAAGTGCAAAGTTTGCGATGAAGTAGATAATGTGGATGTGGGTGTATTGAATCAAATGGTAACAGTAATTTGTTTCTATGAAAGCAGATGAGACAAGATTAACTATAATCTACGTTATCTGTTCTTAATAATGTCTCGTTGGTAGATTTACTTTACAGTAGAAGAACTCCTGATTTGTGTTCAACCATTTAATTAGAGGTAGTCGTTTTAGAGTTTCTAATTATAGTTTCCAGTCAGAATAAAAAGTATACCTTTAATAACACTATAATCACTTTAAATGGTATTACTGTAACTACCATCACCTTAAAGTTTATAACTGTAGCTAGTCACTTTAAAGTTTATAACTGTAGCTAGTCACTCTAAAGTATATAACTGTAGCTAGTCACTTTAAAGTTTATAACTGTAGCTAGTCACTTTAAAGTTTATAACTGTAACTAGTGACATTAAAGTTTATAACTGTAGCTAGTGACCTTAAAGTTTATAACTGTAGCTAGTGACCTTAAAGTTTATAACTGTAGTTAGTGACCTTAAAGTTTATAACTGTAGCTAGTCATCTTCAAGTTTATAACTGTAGCTAGTGACATTAAAGTTTATAACTGTAACTAGTCATCCTCAAGTTTATAACTGTAGCTAGTGACCTTAAAGTTTCTAACTGTAGTTAGTCATCTTTAAGTTTATAACTGTAGCTACAGTTACCTTAAATGTTATAGGTGTAACTACGGTTACCTTAACGTTTATAGCTGTAGCTACAGTTACCTTAAATGTTATAGGTGTAACTACGGTTACCTTAAAGTTTATAACTGTAGCTACAGTTACCTTAAATGTTATAGATGTAACTACGGTTACTTTGAAGTTATAACAGCAGTTATTCACCTTAAAGTATACTATTTTTACTACAGTCACCTTAAAGTTTATAGTTGTGGCTACAGTTACCCTAAATGTATAACTATCTACAGTAACCTTAAAGTTTATAACTGAGGCGATTCATCTTAAACTTTACTATTGTTGATAATTACCTTAATATATTTAACTGTAGCTAGTCACATTGAAATTTATAACTGGCTACCGTCAGTTTAAAATGAGTAATTATTACTTCAGTCATTTTCAATTTTGCTTTTGTAGCTTTGTTTGTTTGTCACTAACCCCGGGAATTGCGAGAAACGTGTTCTTACACCCTATGTGCAGTGGGGTAGTTTCTCGGAGCTTTCTTTCATACCCAGGAGACTTCAGCTTTCGGCTTAATACAACGTCTATTGAAGAAGCCTTCTCCTCGGAAGGGGTATATGTTGCAAGACGAGCTAGTGTGTTGCCTTGGTCACCTATTGTGAATCTTTCTTCCGACTGGCGCTTCGCAGCTGCGTGTAGGAAGACCATTTTTATTACCATACTCTTTGTCCCTTGATGCCAGGTATAATTTCTTCTGTATGAGCCATGTTGGGCAACGGCGACAGTCGAATTAAACTATGGGTGGATACACCTTCCCAGGCGAGGTGCTGCTTCGCCAAACACTTCGGGGCTCTGGGATTTGACCTGTGCATGTCTCAAGCATTCGTGTCATCTGCTTGTCCTGGACTTACACGATATCGCTGAGCACTGTCTGTATTTTGACTTTTCGCCATTGCGTTTATCACCAAAAGAATTAGTCAGATTGACCTTTATCTCAGAAGAAAAACTTCGCATCCGGCGAACAAATCTCGTGTAAGAAAGACATAATTTCCACCTGTGCCCTTCGTTACTGAAGGTAATTCTCTCTGAGTAGTGTTGGACAACGGCTATAGTTGTTTTAAATTAGGTTTGCTATGTCCTCAAAGACAAGAATTTGCTTCCCGTCTACGTTGTCCACGCCATCCAGAGTTCGAGTCTCAACAATGTTTCGGTCAGACATTGAAAAATATGTGCTCCCCGACATTTTTTCGAAGTTTTTTCTTTGTGAATGGGAGAGCTGTATTCAAAGATGTTTTTCCATACCCAGGAGCACATTTTCAAGGTCGCGTATCCAATACCTAAGTCGTGACTCCTACTTTGTATGGGATCAAATGTGGTGTGACATGTAGTCTTCTGTGTGTGCTCGAATATGAACAACACTTCCACCAATCGGTCTCTTGCCTGACAATTGTAACTTCGTTGTCACTTTATCGTTTTCCATACACAAGATGCCCTCTAGAGCGTGTTGCCTTCTCCATATTCAATGTGTACTCTAAGCATCGCCGTATCGTATCAACATCAACCCATATCGGGACATCGACATTACCGACCTTCCACTGCATCTACATTTCTGATGATCGAGCCGGAATGCCTTGCATCACTGTGTGTCGACAATGTGCCGCTGGATGCGTTGGCAAAGACGTTTCGGAGATATTGCTTTGTCTTTTTTGCAGTCAATTCTCATCTACAGTTTCCACATCTACTGACGTGATCCTTAAAAGAGTTGGTCAGGAACCCAGCACGTGCATGTATTTATGTTTCTATGGTGCACCACGTGGAGGTACTTTTGCGATCTTGGTTTTCTGCTAACCCTGTGTCCGTACGAGAACAATGCGGAACCCTTTGTACCAAACCATTGTAGCTACAGTCACCTTAACGTTTACTATTGTACTCAGAGTCACCTTAAGGTCTAGTATTGTAGATACGGTCACCTTAACGTTTACTATTGTACCTAGAGTCACCTTAAAGTCTAGTATTGTAGATACGGTCACCTTAACGTTTACTATTGTACTCAGAGTCACCTTAAAGTCTAGTATTGTAGATACGGTCACCTTAACGTTTATTATTGTAGCTGAAGTCACTGTAAAGTTTACTATTCTAGGTAGTGGCCTTATAGTTTACTATTGTAGATAGTTACCTTAGAGTTTACTAATGTAGATAGTTACCTTACAGTTTACTAATTAACTACCTTACAGTTGAACCACAAACAAACAAAACTTAATCTGTTTTTCCGCTAAAATCTCAGACTAAATTCCAGCGTTCGATTCCCGGTACGGATATGGGTTTTGTTTCTGTCAGATGATAAATTAAAAAACTCACCCTGTGCTGACGTGGCGTCAGCAAGAGCTTGCGGCCTTTATCACACAAGTCACTCGCAAGCTTCTTCCAATTCCCTAACGGGAAAAATGCAGTATTGACCTTTCTGTAAACTCTAAATTGTATTTTCAAACTCGACTTACTATTAAAAAATTATATTTGTAGATGCACCCGCCACTTTCTGTTAAAACTCTATAGATATACTTCATCCTACTAGCAGATCTCTAAATAATAGATACACTCATCCTACTAGTTGATCTCTAAATAATAGATACACTCATCCTACTAGCAGATCTCTAAATAATAGATACACTCATCCTACTAGCAGATCTCTAAATAATAGATACACTCATCCTACTAGCAGATCTCTAAATAATAGATACACTCATCCTACTAACAGATCTCTAAATAATAGATACACTCATCCTACTAGTAGATTTCTAAATAATAGATACACGCATCCTACTAGCAGATCTCTAAATAATAGATACATTCATTCTCCTAACAGAACTTTAAATTATATATACACTCATTCTACTAGCAGTACTTTAAATTAGAACTACGCCCTCTATTGTTAATTAGATAATTCTAATTCACAGCCACAGTTACATGACTGTGGAAGGTTGCAATTGTATATTTATCTATGATGCTAATGTTGATTAATTATATGCCTCTAGCGATGACTGGGATTACAGGCAAGTAGTACAGTGGCTATTATTTAGCCTTCTTTCTTTCAGGAGATTTTACATCGCGTGACAAAAAGTCACTTCCGTACTGTCGACTGTCGCGGTTGGAAGATAGGATGGTAAATTCCAGAAGACATTCTGGTCTTATTATTGGTCGCATTGTGTGTGTCTTCTGGTTGTGCGATTGGAAAGATAAACGTGTTTGAAAATGTTGCTCGTTCTTGGCTTACTTGTACTAGCTTCGCTTAAGATTCATTTATTTTTCCTTCGTTCGCTCCATTGTAACCAGCACGGATATCAGTGTGATCTCCGCCAGGAGCGTGATTACGTTGTGCCACCGTTATGCGCGTTGTAGGCCTAGTACATCTGATTTCGGCATGCCTTGACAATTAGGGTGGGCTACTCTTAGCCTGTGACAGCCTCCCTATCTGTCGCCAGGCACGCGTGTGTGTGGTGACTCTTCGCCCAGACGATTTTTGCTCACGTCTGTCTCGCACGAGGTGTTCCACTGTCTATGGACTTGCCTCGTGTAATTGGACGCACTGTGCCTGTGCCCATCGGGTACTGAACCGTTTCTCTTCTGTAAGCCTGGTTCATTAAGAGGAAGAACTCAACAGAAGACTTGGACCCTGGTTCTTTCGCCCTTTTAGCCGAGGTGTCATTCACCGACATCGTGAAATCCTTGCCAAAGTTTGAGTCTCACACCATGCGTTTGAGAGAAATGCGTTCTCGAGCTGAGCGACCTTGTCCCAATAGCGCCTGAGCCCATCGGGTACTGAACCCTTTCTCTCTGCAAGTGTATTTCCGGTATAGGAAAGCTTGATAGTAGAGTTGGGCCAGGATTGCCATCTTTGTCCCTTTCTTGCCTGAGCCTATCGGTTACGGCACCCTTTCTCTTTGCGAGCATGTTTCCGGTATAGGAAGACTCGACATTAGAGTTAGGCCAGGTTTTTTTGCTTTGCTAGACGCCCATTATTGGGTATAGGTCTCTGTCTATAAGGAAATCACGTAACTAGAAGCTCGTCACGAGCTAACAGAGCTTGTATTTCCCATTTCCGTAATCGTTTCCACTATGTATTTTCAGCTGCCCTCTAACGCTGTTCTGCCCTTTCATTTTTTTTCAATGTACTTAGTATGAAATCTATCTGTCTTTCGTCATGCATTCACCTTTTCATTATTTTTTTTTTATTGACCGCGCTTCCAATGTCGACAGTGTCGCTGTATGTGGTGTTGCTGGTGGTGTCGGAGATATTGTCTGTCTTTCATGCAGTCAAATCTCTTTCCATCTGCTACCTCCACATTCTCGGACACGATCCCCAAATGATTTGACCAGAATCAGCTCGAGCTGCTGTTTTCTGTTACCAGGTTGCACCGCGTGGAGGTACATTTGGGATCTTGGTTATCTGCTAACCCTGGGTCCGCCTAGAGCAATGCGTTCTCTTTGCACCCCGCTTAAGATTCATGGCGAAACTGACAAATTGGCGCCACCTTCATCGTAAACAGATAATTTTCCTTTTTAAAATAAAAATATTTCGCTTTCATGTCTTTTTTGGGTACCCTTTTACTCTCTTCCTAGTACTTATTACTTATCATGTTCTGAGTTCCCACACACACTCCACCCCCCCTCCTTTTTTTATTCTATGGATTTTAGTATGAGAGCATAATTTTGATACCCCTTAAGAGAGGCACCAAGGACGGATGCTCTTCCCCCTTTTTCACCTCTTCTACTACTTCTTCTGTTATTTCTACGATCAATAACTATGTCTGACATTTGTTATGTATAGCGATAATACCGACAGTGTACACCTAGAGTTTTCGTAGGCAACGTGAAGAGTAACATTCTACCTACACTGTAGCATGCGACAAGACTCTGTTCTATCCCCCTTGCTATTCATTGTATGTATGTATGTATATATATATATATATATATATATATATATATATATATATATATATATATATATATATATATATATATATATATATATATATATTAGTTAGTTATTCCTCTGGGGCCAAAGACGGCACATAGGGCGGATGTCATAGATGTCCATGTCTCTCGTGTTATTGCAATGTGTCTTATGTTTTCATTGTTTCTGATACCGATGGTGAAGCGCTCTTTTGTAATAGTTCTACTTAAGTTCTCTCTTGGTCTTCCTCGTTTTCTCTTGCCCTTTGGTGACCACATCAAAGCTTGACAGGGAAGTCTTTTTGTATCCATTCGCAGCGCGTGTCCGATGTAATTCCAGCAACGCTTTCTAATATAGGTGGATACATATTCTTGTTTTACTTCTTGTCTGACAACTGTGTTTGATTTAAATTCCGACCAACGGATGTTCAGTCGTCGTTTACGACATTTGTTTTCAATGGTGTTTAGTCTTTGTTCTAAGCTTGATGTTGCTTTCCAAATTCGCATCCATATGTTAATGCTGGAATTATGCAGGAGTTGAAGATTTTGAGTTATGTGTTGTTTCTTAACGTTTTTTAATACCAGATATTTGATAGTTTATTGAATGCATTTGCAGCTAATGCAATACGGTTTATATATATATATATATATATATGTATGCTGTTTGTCCATTGATTGAAATCTATTATTACTATTCGGCTCATCTGGGATGATGATGCTGATGGTGATGTCGTATATAACATTGCCAGCACTCATTAAAAAGAAAACATAAATAACTTCTTGGGAGAACGCCTTCTTTTTGCAGGCGATCAATCAATAATATTAACATCAGAAGAGCAACTACAACAACGTATAAATCGACTTCACGCAAAATGTAAGGACTTTAAGAGCTACAACCGAGGTAATGACAATCGCAAAAACAACTTTGTAAGGACTTTGAGAGCTACAACCGAGGTAATGACAATCGCAAAAACAACTGTGTAAGGACTTTGAGAGCTACAACCGAGGTAATGACAATCGCAAAAACAACTTTGTAAGGACTTTGAGAGCTACAACCGAGGTAATGACAATCGCAAAAACAACTTTGTAAGGACTTTGAGAGCTACAACCGAGGTAATGACAATCGCAAAAACAGAAAGGAACATCATTATTCTCATTGATGACCATTAATTAGGTAACGAATTCACTTATCTTGGAATCTTGATTCTTGATTAGAAACTGGCCTCACAGCACGTGGGGCACTCCCATAAGTGTTCCGCCCTCCGTTCCAGCAGCCATCCGACTCGATGGTGTTTTGAGTCCAATGTTGCCTTAAACAGACGTCGACATCAGGGCACAACTCTGGCCCTTGCGACCGGTTTCTTTGTTGTTCCGCCCACCTACGTCGTGCCCATAACTAGTTCAAGCACAACGTCATCCTGTCGGAACAACATGGTAACTGTTATCGAAGGTTACGACTACGGGATTGTATAGATGATGTGTCATGAAGCTTCTTTAAGAAGATAACCTCAATATAAAGGCATGTCATCTACTAAGGTTTTCTATTGCATGGGTAGTTTGTCTACTGGGCCATTGGTGAGACCCACAGACGCAACCACATGCGCGGTTATCTTGGAAGCATTATATCATCAATTGGGGAAAACACCAAAGAAATCGAACGTAGCATACCAGACCTTAGGACAGATGTCTCATATATTCAAAAAAAATGTAAACATGAATACCTAAACTGCACTATAGAAAACGATCATCATACCAACTCTATGCTATCAATTTCAAACATGGACACTAACAACAGAAGATAAAAGAAAACTTGTTACTATAAAAATGACTCGTCTTCATAGAATAATTGGAGTAATAATAAGAGACAGAATAGAAATTAAAACATCAGAAGATTAACACAATGTCAATCCTGGATTACTTCAAAAGACAACAGATTATGTGGCTTTCACATGCTTTCAAACTAACATCAGATAGTGCCCCTCAAAAAGCAATGCTGTAAATGGATTCTGATCCAGAGGCCGACAATGTCAACAATGTATTACAGAAATAAAAGAGTGTCTAAATTCCCATTATCTGAGTTGTTCTAGGTCATTCATTTCAGTTTTCTTTTCTTTTCTTTCATTCATCATCATCAGGTAGCATATCGTGAACAGGATGTAGCAGTCATTACAGCCTTTTGAAATGTCTATCTTGAGCCAGTATTCCTGTTTCCGTTATTGTCATGTTCAGGTGGTCTTTGATGTCTTGCGTACATCTACTTCTTGGTCTGCCCTTTGTTCGTCTTCCTGGCATAATCTCCTCAATTATGGTTTTCTCTGGGCCGTCGTGGCGTTTGATATGGCCAGAATATTGTAGTTTCTTGAAAAGAACCATGCTGTTTAGCCAGTTTTATCTTACATTCATTTCTCTTAGGATGGCTACATTGGTGATCTTTTTGGTCAATGGAATTCTGATGAATTTCCTGTAACATTTCGTTTCAAATGCTGCTTTTTTATTTTCCACTTTGTTTGTGATATCCAGAATTCACACCCATATTTTGCCACTGGGAATATGCAAGCTTTCAGGAAAGTTGTGTTGTTTTGCAGCATCTCAGCCATATGTTTTTCATTTGTATCAGCTTCTTTGACGTCATAGACAACCTCCTCCTGCTTTCATTCATACGACCCTCATTTCATGACAGCAAATTGTCCCATAGTGCCTTTCAGCTACTATCCTTCATTATTTTCTAGCGTCATTACTGGTTTCCAGGGCAGTGTAGACGAGAAGGGAGGGGGAGGATCGTTAAGAAAACCTATCGGGAGACATTTTCTTTGAAAATCCACTACATTATATTTCTTGTATTTTATCGTAAAAAAGGTTGGGGTGGGGAGTTACCATTGCTTTCGAGTACTAAGTATAATATTTTGTTTTCCTGAATGGGGAGCTTTCCCTTTACACCGTATCCATAATTATGTTCAATTCAGGACGACTTTATTCTCATACAACAAGGTAGTACCGTGTGTTTAATCTTTCATAAACTCTGTTCACATGTAACATATTTCTCATACAAGATAGTACCATATCTTTCATCTTTCATAAACTCTGCTCACATATAACAGATATCTCATACAACAAGGCAGTACAATGTCTTTCATCTTTCATAAACTCTGTTCACATATAACAGATATCTCATACAATAAGGCAGTACCATGTCTGTCATCTTTCATAAACTCTGTTGACAAGTAACATAAATCTCATACAACAAGGCAGTATCTTGTCTTTCATAGACTTTGCTCACATGTAACCGATACTGGTCTGTGATTACTCTCGTTAGAGATTTAATGAGAGAAACCACGTTACCTTTCCTGAACATAACAGAACAAATAATGTTTTCATTCATCTGACCGCAACAGAAAATCGATCTGGTTCACATGTGCTATTGATCACAGGAATTAAATCGCTGACTTAAGAAGCAATGAAAACAGTAGAACTTGGGTAATGACGTTCAGTGAGAGAGTAATCACAAAGTTATCAAGAAATATAAAGATGAGTACAGGAAGAATATGGATTACACTGACGATGAACGAACCAAAGACCAAAGGTAAATGAACATTGTGAACTAGCAAGATAGATAAATGAGTAGCTTCAACAAACAAGATCAGATAAATGAACAATATGAACAAGAAAGATAAGATAAATGAACAATATCAACAAGAAAGATAAGATAAATGAACAATATGAACAAGAAAGATCAGATACAGGAATAATATAAAACAAAATCAGATAACGGAATAATATGAGAAAAAAATCAGATAAAGGAATAATATGAAAAAAATCAGATAAAGGAATAATATGAAAAAAATCAGATAAAGGAATAATATGAAAAAAATCAGATAAAGGAATAATATGAAAAAATCAGATAAAGGAATAATATGGGGAAAATCAGATAAAGGAATAATATGGAGAAAAATCAGATAAAGGAATAATATGAGGAAAAAAATCAGATAAAGGAATAATATGAAAAAATCAGATAAAGGAATAATATGAAAAAATCAGATAAAGGAATAATATGAGAAAAAATCAGATAAAGGAATAATATGAGAAAAAATCAGATAAAGGAATAATATTAAAAAATCAGATAAAGGAATAATATGAACAAGAAAGATAAGACAAATAAACAATATGAACTAGAATGCTGGCTTTCTCTTAACTGTACTGTCGGAACGATTATATGACTTCAATATAGCCAGTTTCACCCCATTTACATGGCTTCAATATGCCCGCTTGCACCCCGTTATATGACTTCAATATTTCACCCCGATTATATGGTTTCAATATTGTTAGTTATAAACATTATAAATAGAAGAGGATTAGTTCCAAAATAACAACATAACAACAAAATATATACTTTCTAGCTATATAATGAGATACGATGGACTGGATGGTGGTTAGTGGCTATGGTGATGTTGGTGGTTAGTGGCTATGGTGATGCTGGTTCTTAGTGGCTATAGTGATGTTGGTGGCTAGTGATTAACAATTGAATATTTATGAATGATAGGAGATGAAATTATTCCCTTACCATAGAACAGGCAGCCATTGACAGACTATAGCATTTCTGACAAAATCACAGATCCTTCCCAGTTACGTTAAGAGGACACCCGAACTCTTATAAGATTTGCCGTGTCAGGGGTAAGGTTGTGTTAGGGACGGGGTGGGTACACGAATGCATTTTTAGTCCTGGAAGGGAGACATTCAGGTGAGGCAGTATCCAAGGATCATCACGACCTGTCAGGAGCGTAGTATACGCTTCTGGGCCAACTCCACACATAGGCACACACACAAATCGACGTTTCGATATTTATATATATTTGTGATCCTTGATAAAGGCCTTTCGGTCGAAACGTCGATTTATGTGTGTGCCTATGTGTGTTTCGTACAATTAACTAAACTTCGTTACCTTGTTTGAAGCTTCACATATTGGATTTCAGTTTTGCGCAGTGAGTATATATTTTCGATTCATCCATGAGGACTATTTTACTCAAGACAAAATTCTAAAATCGAGATAAGACATCCCAAGGATAATTTTTTTCAACCCAACTTTCCTTAGTAGCCTCCTACGACATGCCTGGAAAGAAAACAATGACCCTATCCTATTCTTTACATCATCAACTGGAAGTCTATGACCCGAATGCCACGCTGGTGCCAATGAGACATAACAGTATTGAAAAAATAATTTAAAACAAATAAGCAGTTGTTGGTAACGGATAAGGGCAGCCCAAGACACGACGAAGGACAAGAAACACAACAGCGTGTTTCGACATCTTAACTGAAGCAGGTCATCTCGGCCAGAATCATAAGGAGTTCAGAGCAAGCATAAAGAAAACAAACTTCTGAAAATAATGTAGCTTCTGCTACAGCACAAATGGTTTTTTTCTTTTGTAACATCAGCCACAGCACCAATAGCTTTTATCATATGTAACTTCTACCACAGCACCAATAGTTTTTATCATCTGTAACTTCTACCACAGCACCAATAGTTTTTATCATATGTAACTTCTACCACAGCACCAATAGTTTTTATCATCTGTAACTTCTACCACAGCACCAATAAATGTTTTCATCTGTAACTATGTATTATTTCTGAAAGGACAATGCCCGTAATTGCAGCCTTGTATATCTTCCTTTATCCTTAACTAATATTCTCCCTTTTTCCTAATGATGTCCTCCTGAATGCTGTGTGTTATTCCCCTTGTCCGCTACGACTCCACGAATTGTGTCCCCTAGTTCTGTTATGAGACCATCTTTTTACCTTAAATCTTCACACTAAAACAATTAACTTCTCTGTGACCTCCCTTTGTACCTATTAGCTTGACATTACAGTCCGTCTGTTGCCTAATTCGGAAACCAGAATGTCGTATTTCTACTAAATATAGCCAGAAGAATGTAAATTTGTATAACAAGTGATGTCATGCTTTTGTTTTTGAAGGGTTCACAAATAGCGGCTACGTTAAAGCTATCATGTGACATTTATGTGAGAGAGTACGGTATTAAATGTAGCATTATTTTCAATTTGTTTTCTTGTGGTGACTTCGATATTCATGCTACAAACTCAAACGCCCCCACCTTCACTCAAGTCCGTTAGAATCCAGTCTGGGACCAATCAGGGGGAACCGATGATGACTTTTTTTAAAAATAGTTAATGCGTTTACATCTGGAGCACAGTGGTCTTTGCAGTTTTGTCATTCTGTGTCAGGCTCCTAGTTGTGATATTACTTCGGAAGGGTCAACAGATCAGGCAGAAGAATTATGAACTAGTTGGTCCAGACGTATATGCTGCACTCCTGCCAGCAAGTGATGACCACGCGATACTGCCCACACTGGGGAATGTCTATCTTCGGGAACATAACATGTATCTATAAACTACACTTTAACCCAGTGGTTCTCAACCTGTAGGCCGCGATCCCTTGGGGTCGAACGATACTTTAACAGGTGTCGCTTAAGATCGGAAAACACATATTATTAAGTAGCAACGAAAATAATTTTATGTTTGGGGGTCACCACAACATGAGGAACTGTATTAAAGGGCCACGGCATTAGCAAGTTTGAGAACCACACTAGTTTAACGCCGTCATGCCTTGGCGACAACAACATGTATGCATATAAATGTCACATCATTTATCCAACTAAGGAGAGTCTACAATTTTGTCAGAAAGAATATGATAGCAACTTACTCACAACTAAAGGGGTTATTTCATCATCATCATGTGTTAAGAGCAACTTTTTCTCAGCTAAATGGGGTATTTCATCAGCATCATCATGTGTTAAGAGCTACCTGCTGACAACTAAAGGGGTTATTTCATCATCATCATGTGTTCAGAGCTACCTGCTGACAACTAAAGGGATTATTTCATCATCATCATGTGTTAAGAGCTACCTGCTGACAACTAAAGGGATTATTTCATCATCATCATGTGTTAAGAGCTACCTGCTGACAACTAAAGGGATTATTTCATCATCATCATGTGTTAAGAGCTACCTGCTGACAACTAAAGGGATTATTTCATCATCATCATGTGTTAAGAGCTACCTGCTGACAACTAAAGGGATTATTTCATCATCATCCTCATGTTCCTCTCGTGATGTTTGCCTACCCCTTGCTCGTTTCCCTCGAACCTACCCTCAAGTAAGTTCTTCAACAAGATGTCATGTCTTTTAATATGTCCAAAATATTTTATTAACTCGATTTATTTATTTTCTTTAGTAGTCTTTTTTTCCATGCGCAGTATTCGAAGTGCCTCTTTGTTAGTTATCTACTCTTTCCATTATGCTCTCCCTATTCTTCTATATATCCGCATCTCAAAGGCATAAATTTTATCTTCTAATTGTTTGTTCATTGCCCATGTTTCGGATCCATACATTAATATAGAACAGATTTAGCATTTTATAATTCTCATTTTTAGCTTTTTGGGGAGATGTTAGTATTTGCCTCATGTCATTGACAGTACTTTTAGAGAATTCGTGTTCTTCGTGTCTATATTCTTCCATCAATTCTTGTACTTCGTGTCTATATTCTTCCATCATATCTTGTTCTTCGTGTCTATATTCTTCCATCAATTCTTATTCTTCGTGTCTATATTCTTCCATCAATTCTTATTTCACTAACTTTTTTCTAATTTACCGAAAACCCTATCATAGCAATGTTGATTATGTGTATTTTGTGTTTTCTTTAACTTTTATTTATTTACTATATGGTACATAGTTATACTGCAAATTCCTGTTCGTTCAATTGTTGACTAACCTACTACAACTCTTTTATTTTATCATTTATTTGTTTACTGTGTTACTCCTACGTCGTCTATCTTCTTCTTCTGTTGTGATCAGTTTTCTATGCTCAGAAGTCTATAAGGAAGGCATCCAAGAATTCAGCAGGAGGTCCTCACGGTTTCCCCACAGCTTCACCTTCAGATCTGCCTGGTGAGGCCATAATTTAGTTCTCACGTCATCGAAGAGTGGACATGTCTCATGATGTGTTCTGGAGTCTATCAAATGTTTTGACATGGACATTGGTTAGTTTGGGAAGCTTTCATTTTGTGATGATGTGCTTGTATTCATATAACAACGTCTTGTGCGGTGCCTACAAATTGTGGTTTGCTGTGATCTGCTTAGCTTTAGAATGGGGTCTTGTGGAAAATTGCTGCCTGTTCTCTGATTTCATGTATATTTGTATTTTATTTTGATGAGAGTTTTTGCTTCAGTCCCTGATTTTCTGTGATGGAATTGTTAGTTTTTTTGCACTTGCTTTTTCCAGCCTGTCAGCTACCTCATTTTTCTGTAATTTCGCAATGCACAAGGATCCGCTGCAGCACAACTCAAATAAATTGGTATAGTCTTCTGACTATATTGTTGTTCCTTTATGTGTAGTCTTCTGACTATAGTGTCACTACCTTATGTGTAGTCTTCTGACTATAGTGTCGCTACCTTGTGTGGTGTCTTCTGCCCAAAAATGCGAAGTCTGGGTACAGTTATCAGGGCGGCTGAAACACCTGGCGTTGAACGTGCTGGAATGCACTTGCCAGCAAAGCTTTGTGGAACACAAAGGGCTTTGTGAGACACCTACTGTCACACTGGTCATTCACTGCAACCTGGTACATTTCCAGTCGTCTTGATTTATCTTGTCACTAAAACACTGTTGGATCAGGATAAGAGAATGTGGTCGGCGAATGACGCAACTCCTCCACACCTTAAATAAAATTAAGCGTGTAGTCATTACTCGCCTATCATCATCAATTTGGGTAAAACGAGGATGTTTTCTAGCTCCAACACTGTTCAGCCTGATGTTTTCTGCCATGCTGACAGACGCATGTAGATGGAGATATATAACAGGAATACAAATAAGATACAGAACAGACGGTAAACTTTACAATCTTCGTCGTTTGCAATCCAAAACTAAGGTGGAGACACAATGATCAAGGAACTGCCCTATACGGATGACTGCCCATGGTGTGCTGACTGTGCAGACAGTATGCAGTCACCCTAAACCAATTTTCTGAAACCTGCGACAAATTTATTTTCACCATGAATACAAAGAAAACGGAGGTCATGTTTCAACCCACACCATAAAACCACACTTAAATCCCAATATAATGATAAAAAAAGAGTTTCAAACAGGCAATAATTTCATCTACATGGGCAGCACTTTCTCACACGATGTAAAAATCGACGCTGAGGTCAACAACAGAATAGCGAAAGCTAGTGCCACATTTGGAAGACTGCGAAAAAAATGTATGGAAAAGAAGGGAATTATTAAAAGAAATTATTAAAAAATTATAAAAAGATTTATTAATGATTGATTATAAGCCGACTCTGCTACTGCACTCCGGGAAAACCTACAGGTTCTCAGTCTCCTCAAGAAAATATCGAAGTGTATGCATGCTGATAGTTCTCCTGGATCGCTAGTTCAACATATTCTTTATTCTGTCCCTCAGATGCCCAGTTATGTTCGTGCCACACTGATCTCCCTAGATTTATACTAGATTTTTCATCTATAGTAGTATCCGCATTAAACAGTGGTACTCCAAATAACGGCAAAATGTCTCCCTTATTCGTGCTCAATTCACCGACTATAACTACACATCTGTCTTTCCTTCCTCTTTTACCATCTACGTACGTCGAGGGAGATACAATGTTCTTGTTCTCGTTTTTCTGGCTGCTTCAGATAATGTTATTTGGTGTCCGTGTAATGTCTCTTTGATGTTGTGGATCCAGCGTACTCTTGGTCTACCCCTGGCTCTTCTTTCTGTTTCTCTTAATATATGATTTATAAACTAATGAATCACACAGCATTCTTTCCAGATGACCAAACCATTGCATTTGTTGATTTTGTATGTATTGTAGAAATTGATATGACACCCAGTCTTTCTCTTACGATCTCGTTTCTAATTATGTGTCTTCTCGTCACTTCTAATGCTTTTCTCAGACATCTCATCTCTGTTGTAACCAGTTGTCTTTTAGCCCGCCATTGTTGGAATGTTCTCCACGTGAACATTTATTTTAGTGAATTATTTGTTATATCTTAAATTAGCATATAACTACATATGGTCCCTGAAAAGAATAAGAAATGCAAACAAAAATTTTTAGACACATAAAAAGGCACAACGTTAGGAAGATTAATCCTGGAAGGAAAGTTCTCAGAAAAGAGACCAAGAGGCGACCGATGGAAGCAGGAAATTGAAGACATTTTGGTTAGGACATTGGAAGAAGCAGGACGTCCAGCTTTCACAGAATAAAGACACAAAGTAGCAGAAACGACAACGGTCTGCAATGGATGGGTGTCACATAGGTGAAGACAAGACATAACAAATTTACTTCCAAATTCAACAAAGTAATTAGTTCTATACATTGATATCTCAAACATATGTCTATTTACTGTCTTTTCATTCAATCTAGCCTTTCAAAAAAAAAGGAAACCCCTTAATTCAGTTCGACAAATACCAGATGCTCCCAAAAAGACAGGAAAACAAACATTCATACCCGATCATGCAAAGGAGTTAACCTCTGACCCGATCATATTCGTGACGTATTCATCCAGTTTATTTTAGAATCAGAAAGAAAAAAACTGACGTTTATTATTCTAGAACACAGAAATTTCGATCCAAGATTGTGCTCACTGTTACAAAGATTCAAAAATAATTTGAAAGTAATAGATTACTGTGGATAGTTGATCAAGTCGGTGTTGAGATCAATTGTGATATCTGTTCGGGGATTATTTTAGTTGCATTTTTTTAAATTGAATATATTTATTTTTAAATATCGATTATTATTATTATTATTATTATAGAAATGAATATGTGGCAATAGTTCTGAAAACTATTGCAATTCGTCATAATTATTCATTATGAACAGATGTCAATGCACTCCATACAACTGCATATGTGTTCGGATGTCAGTTTCAGTAAAAAGTAAAATAGTCCATAGCATTTATTAATGCCGTAGGGGTGTGAGATGTTAGCTATCTCACATTTCAGAGGTTCTGCAAATGAGGGCGGTAGCTATCTCCTCTCCCTCGCAGTCTTTACTTCCCGGATTAATCCGGTACCCATTTAAGGCTGGGTCGATCCGGGAGCCGTTGCGATCGGAAAAACATTTCAGACCACTCATATGCGAAGCCAGTGCGCTAACCACTGCGCTACGCGGCTCAGTTTCAGTGTATCCCTCAGAATGTAGACTAGATACCTGCCCTGTTGATTTGTGATACTTTATTTAATTTTTTATTATAAATTAGCAGTGACAGTAGAAATTTTCTTTTGAATCGGTGTGATTGAAGGAGTAAAACGTGCTGACTCAAGCTGCAAGGCAACTGTGTGCCATCTAAGCTGGCATGTTCAAATCAAATCATATTACGCCGTTGACTTGCAGAAATGTGACTATATAGAAGAAAGTTGAGGGCACCGTGTACAGGTAACACAAATGTATTCAAAATGGGTTATAAATAAATTAAGTCAACAATTTTGTAGCTAATTTATTTTACCTTCTCTCCATCTCTTGTCAACAACATTCAAGGATATAAGGACCTTCACTGCTTAATTATATCCCAAAAAATGTAACCCCCCCCCCCCCCATCGGGAAGAAAAGTTACGGGAAGAAAAATACAGGATCTTTTTTCGGATTTTAGAAATCAAATACCAATTCAAACAACTTCATTTATGTGTTTAAAAAGTATTGTTGACGTCAACTTTTGTCCAATCCCTCTCCTCGCCCTTATTAATAATTGTCAATTTTTTCAGAAAACCTTTCATATCCTTAATTGCGCCCCCCACCCAATTGTTTTGCAATATATTTTTTTACCCCCTCCCCATCTCTAGTCAAACAATTTTAGGGACAGTCCCGCAAATATGAATTGCACACTCGTATCAGAGGAAGATAACCCATATTCTCACACAATCAATATTCTCCTTACAAACTCATTTAAATCAATATTCTCCTTACACACTCAAATCAATATTCTCCTTACACACTCAAATCAATATTCTCCTTACACACTCAAATCAATATTCTTCTTACACACTAAAATCAATATTCTTCTTACACACTCACTCAAATCAATATTCTTCTTACACACTCAAATCAATATTCTCCTTACACACTCAAATCAATATTCTTCTTACACACTCAAATCAATATTCTTCTTACACACTAAAATCAATATTCTTCTTACACACTCACTCAAATCAATATTCTTCTTACACACTCAAATCAATATTCTTCTTACACACTCAAATCAATATTCTTCTTACACACTCAAATCAATATTCTTCTTACACACTCAAATCAATATTCTTCTTACACACTCAAATCAATATTCTTCTTACACACTAAAATCAATATTCTTCTTACACACTCACTCAAATCAATATTCTTCTTACACACTCAAATCAATATTCTTCTTACACACTCAAATCAATATTCTTCTTACATACAAATGGTTGGTTGGTTAGTTCTGAACCAGCGGTCCATGGAC
The DNA here is from genome assembly GCA_034231615.1 of Meghimatium bilineatum. NCBI lineage: Eukaryota > Metazoa > Mollusca > Gastropoda > Stylommatophora > Philomycidae > Meghimatium > Meghimatium bilineatum. The sequence continues at coordinate 11,129,342 of CM067306.1, forward strand.
TCATGCCCTTTGACCCATTACATACAAATTATATTAATATTCTTCTTATATACTGAAATCAATATTCTTCTTACCTACAGATAAATCAATATTCTTCTTACCTACAGATAAATCATTATTCTTCTTACCTACAGATAAATCAATATTCTTCTTATATACTCAAATCACATTTAGTGAATATGAAAGATGAAGAATATGGCCACGACAGGCAAACTGAAATACAGGGGGGGGGAGAGATATATAGTCAGAGATAATAATATGGATATCTTAGCAATGTGGCATGGGTGACCACAGATATTATTTATGATTCACATCAGACGAGACAGATATATGTGGACAAATATGGAAACCAACACCACGTATTGGAGACTAGAAGAAAATACGCGGAAATCAATGGCAAACTGGCAGCAAATTGAGCAAATATACTTTTTTGTAAATATTTATTTTTAAATTCATTTTTATTCTAGCTACTTGGCTTACAGATTTATGTTACAAAATACAACACGTCTGATTTACGTTTAAAAATTCGCTGCAATTATTATTTTCCTATATGTGGAGATTGTGTTTTTTGTTCTTTCTTTTATATGAGATATTTTATTTCGTGATTATTTTTTTCCTCAAACTAATCTGATCCTAGGAAATCAGGCAGCTTCCTCGTTGAAATCAGATTGCTAAATCCGATATGCCTGTCCATGTGCTCACAAGTTGGGCAGCAACCGGAAACAGAATTAGCGTTAAACGAAGAAAATTCGAGAAAATATAGCACATCGGGCTTTTAGATGAAAATATGAGGTGTTGAAAACAGATGGGAAAGAGGAAGACACCAGACATGCAAGTTGGACATAACAGAAATAGGTACAATACAAGAATCAGTGGACAAATCATGTGACAACATACCAACTTTTTAATTTCATATACTATTGTACTATCTCGGAAACTTAAAAAGTCGTAACTTAAAAGAATGATCTAGCTATTTGCGCGCAATGAACTGGCCATCCACCGCCCACTCAGTGTGCAGCGCGCATGTGGAGTGGTCATAGGCTCTCATCGTGCAACGTGTCGAATTTTGCATGCGTCGGTATATGCGACTTTATCGGAATTTCGTTCCGTTTAATTATGTTTGCTATTTGTTCCGTAGAAACCTGTCCACTGATTCTTGTATTGTACCCAGAAATATCATCAACAGATAGTGTATCGATTGGGGTATACGATCATGGATCTTGGCAACTCTCTATTTCCAGTATCATTTGTCAGGATCGTTTTTAACACTTTGCCATGCCACAATCTAATATTTTATCTCGCTGTCGTCCATAAACTCTCTTGCTTTCAATATTGCCAGTTGAACTATGTTCTCCACATCTCCTGTCTCATAAAAACTTTCGTTACTGCGTGTTTTCCTATGAATGAGTGCACGGATGTTTTCTATTACAGCTGTGAAAATAAAGGCCGATTTGCCATAGCAGACGCCGCGACATTTACAGGAAGGATTTTGATTGTACCTTCGAAAGAAAAAAATCCTGTCTCAACCGTGGATTGAACCTAAGACTTCAAGGGTCTAATATTCTGCATGAATTTGCAATAGAACTTTCCTGGCACAAATCGAAATCATCGTGCATCTACGAACTCCCAAACCAAATTAGACAACCACAAATGTTTTGTTGATTTTCTACTTGTTCATCACATTTATTGTTTTTCATGCCATGCTCATTTTCGCTTGCGAAGGAGGAACAGCATCATCTAACGGCACTGTCATGTGTCTCATAATGTGACCATAAAATACGAGACTTACGTAAAACACAGGTTTATATTTCGTTTCAATGGGACACGACAGACTATAGCTAAAACTAGTAGGTAATGATGAGCAATGATGAGCACACAAGAAATCATAAAAATTACAATACACAAATCACATTCAACGTTTCAACCAAAAGGTCTTTATCAAGACACAAACAAAACATCAAAAGACGACGAATGGAAAAATTTATATTTTGCTCAATATTGCCCATCATTACCTACTAGTTTTAGCTATAGTCTGCCGTGTCCCCTTGAAACGAAATATAAACCTGTGTTTTACGTAAGTCTAATTGTTGTTACGTTTGATTGTCATAAAATACTAGCTGGTTTTTATTTTCTAATATAAGTAATCCCCTAATATTACCTAATATAAAGGTAGTATTTAAACTACCCAGAAAGTTATGACAACATTCACAATGTATTTAAACTACCCAGAAAGTTATGACAACATTCTTCTTCTTCTTTCTTCTGTCTGTCCTCATGTACCTTTCGGTGTTGAGGGGAGAGTGAGTGTACGGTCTTTTGCCCTTCTATTTGCCTCCTCTGCTGTTATATTTCCGAGTGTCTCTAATACACTATCTATCCACCTTTTACGAGGGCGTCCAATAGGTCTCCTGTTTTCGTATCGTTTGTTAACTGTTTTTTGGATAATACTTTGCTCTTTATGTCTGATTATGTGGCCGTACCATTTAACTTGTTGTTTCTGTATGTATTCTATTGTTGGCTTGATCCCTAAATAATCATTCACAATGTATTTAAACTACCCAGAAAGCTATGACAACACAACATTCACAATGTATTTAAACTACCCAGAAAGCTATGACAACATTCACAATGTATTTAAACTACCCAGAAAGCTATGACAACATTCACAATGTATTTAAACTACCCAGAAAGCTATGACAACATTCACAATGTATTTAAACTACCCAGAAAGCTATGGCAACATTCAGAATGTATTTAAACTACCCAGAAAGCTATGACAACATCCAGAAAATGACTAGTCAAATAATTTGGGCTTGATGGCCACAGTCAAAGAATGCTGGGTTTATTTATATGTGCTTAATAGATAAGATATTGTTGAAGATAACTGGTGACGATTGTTTACAGAACGAATAAGCAGCTCTATTTCCAATAGTAGTTCTCAAATCTGACAGAATGCTATTAGTGAATGAGCTCCTGTCAATGTTTGTATACAACGACGTGTCACCATGACGACGTAGAACATCCATAGCACATCCGTATATCTGGAGATTGCTGCTTCATACAGGACACTTTTATTCTGTGCATGTTCTACTCGTTCGTTCTATAAATGTTCTATTCGTTTACTCATCTACCAACCAATTTCACTAGAACCATGTACGACAAACTCTCTTTCTGATCAAGATTCGCGACATCGCCTGGTTATTCTATTTAAATGCTAACATGACTGGAATACTGGCCAAATATCACCAGGAATATTAAAACATTTCTCTGGGCATGATGGGATTGGAATGTGTTCCTGGTCCGTTTCCTGAGGCCATGACTAAACACGTCAGACAGGAGGACCCGTCGAGGGAATAATAATTATCTTGCCTTGTTTTTCCTCAGTCGTTCGTTTGATATGTCTGGTCTGTTCATATGGTATATGATCAGTCTGATCATACATTGAAGAGTCCAGCATCGGGATATAGTCTAAAACTGAGGTTCTCAATCTGTATCATATAGGGCCTGGTGGGCACACAGATTTCCAGGCGGTCCACGAAGGAAAATTGTTACATTAGGGAGCCACAGACTTCATGTTGTGATTTAGGGGCGCTGAAATGTATATATTGGAAACGTATATGTTGGAAATGTATATATTTTTTTGCATTCGTTTTCACACTTCCACCAGATCTCTATTTCACAGTATAACGATCTTACTAGCAAAACCATTTTCAGCAAAATGTACCCCAGACAACGGAAATTCATTATTTCGCCGTTCTATTTGTGTCAATGGCCCGACACATTAAACTTCGGTGGTATAAAGAGAGAGATATATTGATATAAACCCTTCGCGATCTTAACCTGTACAACATTCCCAATTTGTAAAGAAAGCCACCGACCTTTTATTGAAAGTCAACACAGTGGATTTTTTAATGGGAAAAACTGCGCCACAAAGGAGCCACAGAAAAAAAGGTTGAGAGTCATTAGTATAGACATTTATTGCGTCGATGTTCCCAATAGAAATTTTGCGTGGACGTTCCCAATAGAAATTTGTTGCACCGATGTTCCGACTAGAAATTCATCGCATCGATGTTCCTGACTAGAAACTTATTTCGTCGATGTTCCAACTATAAAGTTGTTGCGTCGATGTTCCAACTGTGGCTGCAATTTATGCAACATTAAATCAGATACATTCTCCAGTATCCGAAACTAGCCCCCCCCCCTTCTCCCCCCCCCCCTCTTCAAATCGGAATATGACTTTTAGTAGTAAAACTTGGCCACATCGTGGACCCAAAAAGCTCCGTTCTCTAACGGTTTTTATTTTTAAAAAGCAATGTAAAATGTAAGCTAGTTCATCGCCAGTTGTAAAATAATGTTGATTCATCGGTTATCAACCAACAAAAGTAACATTAATATTTTTTCCACGAAATTTTAGTGGTCAATTTGTGTATACTTTATGCCAACAGCCAATGAAAATAACGCTAAAATTATGTGAAAATTGCGTTACTTTTGTAGGAAAAAAAACCCCGATGAGTGCGCAGAACTGTATAATTGACGATTCAACCCCTGTATCAAGATATCTTCGCATTTATCCTTAGCACTGCCCGTGTGGCAACTGGGCCTGGAGTCCTAGTTCACGGTGCATAGGACCACTGTCTTCTTTTCACGTATGTTGTAGACTTAGAAAAATTGGGAAGGGGATATGATGATAGCCTATCATTTGGGGGGGGGGGGTTATCATTGTCACTACACGTCTTGTCTCGATTTCCAACTTTTGTTTTCTATCACATGGCCCCAGAGATGACAAAGAAATGACGAAAAGTGGACATTGCACCTCTGTTATTTTGTGGCAGACTCCTAAATGACGGTGAATGCGAGATATGCCCCAACTGCATATGGGTCAACGTATCTGACAATATGATAACGAACATTGCAATGATAAACCGATGCGTATGCTACGCTCAATAACAGGACCTGGCAATCCTGGGATACTGCCGCAGCAGAATTCCTCCCTCTCCGGGGACTAAACACGCATCTATAAACTCTCACTAACACTATCATTCCTTTTAGACAGCGAATTTTAAATGAGAGTGGGCTACTTACTAGATGAGGCAGGAATGTGCTGAAGGACATGTGGGTATCCGAGGAAACAACAGGCAGACAGGCTTGCTGGTACTGCGATAATGTGGACATACCAGGCAGTGGGCCGAGTTCATCGTCTTAATGCTCTTACAGAGATAGGACGAGTGACTATGAAATACATGTTCACGAATCTACAACCCTGAACAGTCTACATTAGCATCATGTTAAGAACGCTTCATGTTAATTCCACGACAAGCCTTCATGTGGACACCAGACGGGAAAGAAAACAGGGAAGACGAAAAACAACGCTCAGAATAACATTTATGAATGAATTAAAATCAACAGGCATAAATGCACAAGACCTGCGTCCTTGGCAACTGACCGACAGGCATGGAGAACTATGACATCCGCCCTATGTGCCAAACTTGGCAACTGACCGACAGTCATGGAGAACTATGACATCCGCCCTATGTGCCAAACTTGGCAACTGACCGACAGGCATGGAGAACTATGACATCCGCCCTATGTGCCAAACTTGGCAACTGACCGACAGGCATGGAGAACTATGACATCCGCTCTATGTGCCAAACTTGGCAACTGACCGACAGTCATGGAGAACTATGACATCCGCCCTATGTGCCAAACTTGGCAACTGACCGACAGGCATGGAGAACTATGACATCCGCCCTATGTGCCAAACTTGGCAACTAACCGACAGGCATGGAGAACTATGACATCCGCCCTATGTGCCAAACTTGGCAACTGACCGACAGGCATGGAGAACTATGACATCCGCCCTATGTGCCAAACTTGGCAACTGACCGACAGGCATGGAGAACTATGACATCCGCCCTATGTGCCAAACTTGGCAACTGACCGACAGGCATGGAGAACTATGACATCCGCCCTATGTGCCAAACTTGGCAACTGACCGACAGGCATGGAGAACTATGACATCCGCCCTATGTGCCAAACTTGGCAACTGACCGACAGGCATGGAGAACTATGACATCCGCCCTATGTGCCAAACTTGGCAACTGACCGACAGGCATGGAGAACTATGACATCCGCCCTATGTGCCAAACTTGGCAACTGACCGACAGGCATGGAGAACTATGACATCCGCCCTATGTGCCAAACTTGGCAACTGACCGACAGTCATGGAGAACTATGACATCCGCCCTATGTGCCAAACTTGGCAACTGACCGACAGTCATGGAGAACTATGACATCCTCCCTATGTGCCAAACTTGGCAACTGACCGACAGGAATGGCGAACTATGACATCCGCCCTATGTGCCAAACTTGGCAACTGACCGACAGTCATGGAGAACTATGACATCCGCCCTATGTGCCAAACTTGACAAAAAAGGAACTGACTGACTGACTAAGAAGGATATTGTTACACAAGACCGGTAGGCAGGTACGCAGATGAGACTAGCCAACACAGATTATGCGTGGTAAGCAGTTACACATTGAGAGATATCTTGGTGAGCACATATAGACATATCTTGGTGAGCACATATAGACATATCTTGGTGAGCACATATAGACATATCTTGGTGAGCACATATGAACATATCTTGGTGAGCACATATGAACATATCTTGGTGAGCACATATGGACATATTTTGGTGAGCACATGTGGACCGCTGGTTCTATGTTCAGTGCGGATGATCTTTCTACTAACATCATTTAGAGCAGGGGTCGGGAACTTATGGCTCGCGAGCCAGATGTGGCTCTATTAATGGCTGCATTTGGCTCGCAGAAAAAAATTAGATTATTTTTTTAAATGCTTCTTTAAACTACTTTGATCTACATATTAATTGCATATCAATATTTCATTCTACAAATGAGCTAAAGTCTACTACAGCTCAGCACCAGAAGTCGCATTAATGGTAAAAAAAAATAATCATTATTGATTAGCAACAGCATAACAATGTTATTAAAATGAATTCAGAGACATAATTATTGTATTTTTAGTGTTGAAATTTGAAATTACACAAAATGCACACATTTACTTGAATTTTTAGTTTTAAACATAATGTATGGCTCACACAGAATTACTTTTCAAAATATGTAGTGCCCATGGCTCTCTCAGACAAAAAAGTTCCCGTCCCCTTCTTCTTCTTTTGCGTTCGCTCTCATATAACCACAAACGAATATATCGTGTGATTTCCACCGGGAAGTTTGAAGTACGTTGTGCTGCAAGTTCTACAGTAAAACTGTATTATTTGCACCTCAGTTGGCCACTCTGTGGTCTGGACGTCCGAGGTACCCACCCCTGAATTAGAGAATGGGTGTCTCAGTAGCACATACCACTATTTTTAAACGCATTATTTTGTGGGAAACATCATCTGATCAAGGTTGTCAGCCATGACAGCGGTACCCATGAGGTCAGTCTGAGATATAACGGTATACTTTTGTTTCCAAACAATTCAAACTTGTCGGTTCGAATTAAGCCTAGTTGTCGCGCCTTGCAATTATATTAGGCATTTAGGGTGGTACGTAGTTGGTAAGGATTATGTTTTCTGTTTACGGAATTCTACGGTTGTTTGCGTTAGCTTTGATTTCTTTGTCTTTATGTTCCTGCTCGTTTCCATGGTAATGCCAATTATCAGTGATCAAAACACTGTTTGAAACGGAATAGTGAGTGAATAACAAATTTGTTATTACCGAAGTCAAATAACAAGTATAAACAGGGTCATGTTGGTTTGTTTTGATTCTCCTGTGAGTCTCTGATTAGCAGTGTCTGTTGTTGTTTTTTTGTTATTTTTTTGTACCGATGGAGATTATCTATAACCGCATAAACCAGAAGTCGGTTGGTTGTTTAGTTGTTTGGTTGGTTGTGTATGTGGTTGTTTGGTTAGCTTTCTGGCTGGGAGGTTCGTTAGTTGATTGCTGACTGGCTGTTTGGTTGGTTGGTTGGTTGATTGATGCACGCCTTTAATATGTCTTGAACAATTTTCTTAAACATAGGATGCCTGGCTTGAGGACCACAAGGCTGTCGCAGGTTGGAAAAGCTCACCCCGAAATATAATGAGTTAATCCTACATGATGTAAATTAAATGGTAGCACAACTTATTTCACACTCTCTAGCGTATTTCACACTCTCTAGCGTATTTCACACTCTCTAGCGTATTTCACACTCTCTAGCGTATTTCACACTCTCTAGCGTATTTCACACTCTCTAGCGTATTTCACACTCGCTAGCGTATTTCACACTCTCTAGCGTATTTCACACTCTCTAGCGTATTTCACACTCTCTAGCGTATTTCACACTCTCTAGCGTATTTCACACTCTCTAGCGTATTTCACACTCTCTAGCGTATTTCACACTCGCTAGCGTATTTCACACTCTCTAGCGTATTTCACTCTCTAGCGTATTTCACACTCTCTAGCGTATTTCACACTCTCTAGCGTATTTCACACTCTCTAGCGTATTTCACACTCTCTAGCGTATTTCACACTCTCTAGCGTATTTCACACTCTCTAGCGTATTTCACACTCTCTAGCGTATTTCACACTCTCTAGCGTATTTCACACTCTCTAGCGTATTTCACACTCTCTAGCGAATTTCACACTCTCTAGCGTATTTCACACTCGCTAGCGTATTTCACACTGTCTAGCGTATTTCACACTCTCTAGCGTATTTCACACTCTCTAGCGTATTTCACACTCTCTAGCGTATTTCACACTCTCTAGCGTATTTCACACTCTCTAGCGTATTTCACACTCTCTAGCGTATTTCACACTCTCTAGCGTATTTCACACTCTCTAGCGTATTTCACACTCTCTAGCGTATTTCACACTCTCTAGCGTATTTCACACTCTCTAGCGTATTTCACACTCTCTAGCGTATTTCACACTCTCTAGCGTATTTCACACTCTCTAGCGTATTTCACACTCTCTAGCGTATTTCACACTCTCTAGCGTATTTCACACTCTCTAGCGTATTTCACACTCGCTAGCGTATTTCACACTCTCTAGCGTATTTCACACTCTCTAGCGTATTTCACACTCTCTAGCGTATTTCACACTCTCTAGCGTATTTCACACTCTCTAGCGTATTTCACACTCTCTAGCGTATTTCACACTCTCTAGCGTATTTCACACTCGCTAGCGTATTTCACACTCTCTAGCGTATTTCACACTGTCTAGCGTATTTCACACTCTCTAGCGTATTTCACACTCTCTAGCGTATTTCACACTCTCTAGCGTATTTCACACTCTCTAGCGTATTTCACACTCTCTAGCGTATTTCACACTCTCTAGCGTATTTCACACTCTCTAGCGTATTTCACACTCTCTAGCGTATTTCACACTCTCTAGCGTATTTCACACTCTCTAGCGTATTTCACACTCGCTAGCGTATTTCACACTCTCTAGCGTATTTCACACTCTCTAGCGTATTTCACACTCTCTAGCGTATTTCACACTCTCTAGCGTATTTCACACTCTCTAGCGTATTTCACACTCTCTAGCGTATTTCACACTCTCTAGCGTATTTCACACTCTCTAGCGTATTTCACACTCGCTAGCGTATTTCACACTCTCTAGCGTATTTCACACTCTCTAGCGTATTTCACACTCTCTAGCGTATTTCACACTCTCTAGCGTATTTCACACTCTCTAGCGTATTTCACACTCTCTAGCGTATTTCACACTCTCTAACGTATTTCACACTCGCTAGCGTATTTCACACTGTCTAGCGTATTTCACACTCTCTAGCGTATTTCACACTCTCTAGCGTATTTCACACTCTCTAGCGTATTTCACACTCTCTAGCGTATTTCACACTCTCTAGCGTCTTTCACACTCTCTAGCGTATTTCACACTCTCTAGCGTAGTTCACACTCTCTAGCGTATTTCACACTCTCTAGCGTATTTCACACTCTCTAGCGTATTTCACACTCGCTAGCGTATTTCACACTCTCTAGCGTATTTCACACTCTCTAGCGTATTTCACACTCTCTAGCGTATTTCACACTCTCTAGCGTATTTCACACTCTCTAGCGTATTTCACACTCTCTAGCGTATTTCACACGAAATTCTTAATGATTTTTTAGTTATTTATTGATTTATTTTTTGGTCATTACTGGCGACACACAGTATAGTCACATTGATCAATGATGTAGAACTTCAGCCAAAATGACTGCCATTATTTGTGTTATGGATCTTCTATGGTGGCGGGGCTAGCTAATTAGTCGATCCGTTCGTTTCCTCGACACCCGCGTGTCTGGGGACAAAGATGAGCATGATTTTGAGGGGTGAGGCCCGCATTTTAGTTCTCTCTAATGACTCCACCCATCCCTACGTTCATCACATACATTGAGTCACTTAGTATGCGCGCATGGGAATAGGCTTGTGATTCCAGCCAGTTTAGTGCCTGCGTTACCATAACAGCTGGTTTACCATAACAATTGTTGCAAATACTTCCATCGTTATACTGCTTGTTGCGGTAAAGGCTCCATTGGCTTCGTGTACTGTTCTTCCTTGTGATCAGGCAATAAAAGTCCATGAGCATGGTTGTGGATGACCGAACCATCCGTGTAACTGACACCATCTGTGTCATCGACATGTTTCACAGATGAGTGTGAAATACATTGTGTTACCATTAAATTTGCTCAATGTAGTATAATTAGTAACTAACAAAAATAACAACAATAGTAACAACAACAGTAACATTATCAATAGTAAATATAACAACAATAGTAATAATAACAAAAATAGTAACAATAACAACAATATTAACAATAACAACAATAGTAACAACAATAGTAACAATAACAACAATAGTACAAGTGACAAAAATAGTAACAGTAGAACAACAGTAACATTATAAATAATAACAACTGTTCTTACTGTTGTTACTGTTATGCATCGTATAATCATATCATTATAATTTGCGTCATGCACATCCGATTTCGGCATGCTTGTGATTAAAGTGAGCTTCCATAACCTGTGACTGCCTTTCTTTCTGTTGCCAGGCAATAACGAGTGAGTATCTGCTGTACACCATGACTACAAATCTAATCAGCCAATACAAGTGACGCTGTTTGAGATCAGCACGACATGTCCATTCTAGAGAGCAACTTGATCCATCTCTCACAACCGTTTTCTTTCTAGTCTAAAAGAATTGTAACGTAACTTCATAAGTTACAGTCAACCATGTCAATAGTTATATTGTAACGTAACTTCATAAGCTACAGTCCACCATGTCAATAGTTACATTGTAACGCAACTTCATAAACTACGGTCCGCCATGTCAATAGTCCTACCTCCTGGTTTTCAACATCATTTTCTAAGGTGAACATGAAGAAATTTTTTTTTAAATTTGGATCCACATACCCGTCTATGTGTGGGCCACATACCCGTCTATGTGTGGGCCACATACCCGTCTATGTGTGGGCCACATACCCGTCTATGTGTGGGCCACATACCCGTCTATGTGTAGGCCACAAACCCGTCTATGTGTAGGCCACAAATCCGTCTATGTGTGGGCCACAGACCCGTCTATGTGTGGACCACATACCCGTCTATGTGTGGGCCACATACCCGTCTTTGTGTGGGCCACAGACCCGTATAAGTGTGGGCCACAGACCCGTCTATGTGTGGGCCACAGACCCGTATAGAGATATTCCACAAGCAGTCACTATTTTAAAGATTTTTAACCAAATATAAATACACGAGACTTGAAGAAAATCAACATGTTTTTTATACGTTTCCTGGGGGACTACGGAAGACATATTGTCACAAAAGAGGAACACAAGCGAAAAGAAAAAAAACAGTTTAGGAACCACTGCACTATGTGACCTACTTTCAACAACTTTACATCAGAACAGGGTTTCACTTTTCCGTACTCTCCTGACAGTTTTAGATGGTTTCTGTTACACCTGGAAGTAATCACCTGAGAACAAGAGACCAACTAGCACAACACCTTCAGTTTGCACCCGACATGTACATTTCTTACTTGTATGTTACCTTCAAATACCTTGTTTTTCATTGATTGCTCTGCAAGATGTTTATTACATTTTGTGCGTCAATGTTATACTCTATACAATTTATGACCCGTGAGTCATCGACATATGTTTGTGCTACTATTGTTACTGTTACTGTTATTATGTTGCTGTTATTGTTACTGATGCTATTGTTTCTATTATTAGTGTTACTGTTACAACTGTTATTGCTGCTGCTAATGTTGTTGGTGTAAACGTTATTATTATTATTACTGTTGTTTTTGTTACTGTTGTTAATATTATAACTTATATTGTTACTATTGTTATTTTTGTTATTGATGTTATCACTTTTGTTATTATTGTTATTGTTATTGTTACTATTGTTGTTACTATTGCTATTGTTACTGTTTTTGTCACGATTGTTATTATTGTTACTGTTGTAGTTACTGTTATTTTTGTTATTGTTACTATTATTATCGTTATTATTGTTACCTCTACTGTTGTTATAGTGTTGTTACTATTACTAATGTTATTGTTGTTGATGTTAGTATTGTTACAATTACAATTATTGACCCTTGAGGTTTGTGACGGTAGAGAAATACACATTGAAGTATGAATATAGGGCATATAATATCAAGATCTGGCCAGGATTCAGTTTCTTCGCGCTCGTAATGATCATTATCAGCATCATGATAATAGTGCTTACGTCATCATCATTGCTTGCTGGACACATTCATATAGATATTCATACTTTCAATTTTTTTCTTTATTATCATGTACGTACATAACATGTTTCAATATTCTGTATGGGGCAAACATCCCAATTTGTACACAGTAATAAAGTTACAGGTATAAAATTCACAGAAAAGGTCACACTTTTCACTAGGAAATTAGTCACAGGGAAAAATATGACAATTGACTATTGTGGTTTTAACCGGCTTTGTAGTGTTCCCATTTTCATCTCAGTCTGCACTACCCCGACACAATTCTTCCAGTGTTCGCCAAATTACTTCGCCGAGCTTTAGCAATGTTTCCAGAATGCACCACGAAAACGTGCTTTTGGGATCTTGCTTGTCTGCTAATCCTGGAATATCACGAAAGTAATGCATATCCCTTTGCACCCCAGTATTTATTATTGTTTATGTCTTTCTATTTTTATATCTGCCAATGTATTTGCTTATTGTAAATGTAAATATTCTCGGTATTTCTTCAAACTTTCGCATACCACAGAGAGGATCTTCCCTACTTCAGGGGTCCGTGGATTACAGTTTAAAAACAACTGCATTGTACGATCAATTCAGTCGCCTATGTTGTAACCTTTATTTTTGCTCACAAATTTGTGACGCATAAAAAATGTGCGTATATTTGCCCGTTGATTTGAATTCTCTGTTTCCTCTAAATAGGTCAATAGATCACATCTGTTGAATCGTTTCCCAAGCAATAAAGGAAAAGAAAAATAGTACACGACATATGAAACAAACAAAGACAGGGTTAATTTACGAAATGATAAACGCAACATACATAGCACTAAACATATATCTGTGTAACTACATCCTAAAGCGCTGTGTCAGCAGATAACCAAAAAAAAGATGAACTAAAGTGAGAAGAGATTATTTACCTCAGGAAACAAAAATAGAAGCAAAGATGTTAACGTAAACAGATCAGGAGTGTATCGTAAACCTGATGATGTTGTCTGACCCGGGGCGCCTGAGAATCTTCACGCACTTATCGTCTGCAGGAATTATTGGGCAGGAAATCCAATTAGAAAATAAAGTGTTATAGTTATGTAAAGGTGAAGTATCACAGCCTGCAGTTCGCGTGAGTTCGTATGCCATTGTCCATGGTTTATATGGCCATATATTCACTTAAATGTAATTTCACATGCAGTACACGTTATTAGCAATTCACATGACCCGAAGCTAACATGAGAGCTAGAAATTCACAAAGTTCATAATTCTGATGGCCCGACGTTAATTTGAAAGCCAGAAATTCACAGAGTCCACAGCTCTTACGATCAGATGCTAACTTAATAGCTAGAAATTCAGCGCCCTCAGTTCACATGATCCTCAGTCAACTGAAGAGCCTAAAATTCACATATCTCTCATTTCACAAGGTTGACAGTTCATATATTCTGCATTTCATACTTCCTACAATTCGCATAACCCGCAATTCACATCATTTATTTTGATCAAATATTCTACAGTTTATTTGGTTCGTATCTCACATAGTGCAAAGTGAATCAAATACTGGGTCAATTGTCCCCTTTATTGCAACACAAAATTCTACCAATGTCAACAAAAAACATATTATCCAAAGTATCTTCATTCCAACCCTGTGCTACCAATGTCAGACATGGTCCTTAACAACAAAACATAAGAGACAACTGGTTACAACAGAGATGAGATGTCTGAGAAAAGCCACAGGAGTGACCAGAAGACACAGAATTAGAAACGATGTCATAAGAGAAAGAGTGGGTGTCATATCAATTCTACAACATACAAAACCAACAAATACAATGGTTTGGTCATCTGGAAAGAATGCCGTGTGATTCATTAGTTTATAAAGCATATACGAAGAGAGGAGAAACAGAAAGAAGAGCAAGGGTAGACCTAGAGTACGCTGAATCGACAACATCAAAGAGATATTACACGAACACCAAATAACATTATCTGAAGCTGCCAGAAAAGCGAGAACAAGAACATTGTATCTCCCTCGACACCCGTAAAGGGTAAAAGAGGAAGGAAAGAAGAAGAAGAAGATCTCACATAGTCCTCTATGAGTTCCATTGCATAGTTTTCTAAATGCTCCATTGCTTAATGTTCTATGGGCTCTATTGCAGTCTTGTAAGGTCCCCATTGCATAGTCTTCTTGGGCTCCATTGCATAGTCTTGTATATAATCCATTGCATAGTCTTGTATGGGCTCCATTGCATAGTCTTGTATATAATCCATTGCATAGTCTTGTATATAATCCATTGCATAGTCTTGTGTGGGCTCCATTGCATAGTCTTGTATGGGATCCAGTGCATAGTCTTCTATGTGTTCCATTTCATAGTCTTGTATGGGCTCCATTGCATAGTCTTGTATGGGATCCATTGCATAGTCTTCTATGTGTTCCATTTCATAGTCTTGTATGGGCTCCATTGCATAGTCTTGTATGGGATCCATTGCATAGTCTTCTATGTGTTCCATTTCATAGTCTTGTATGGGCTCCATTGCATAGTCTTGTATGGGATCCATTGCATAATCTTGTATGGGCTCCATTGCATAGTCTTGTATGGGCTCCATTGCACTCTGACAATTCCATTGGTAGCGTATCCTATTCAGGGCGTAGCCATTCACCCAACATTTTTGGCTGTAGTAATTTTCTATGCAATATAAATGCGTTTAGTAGTTTGCCATTGCTTTCTGAACAGTTGTAATGCTGAAATGCCTGTGACGGGGATCGAACTCAGTACCTTGGCCGTCACAGATGCGCAATGTACCACTTCGCCACACAGCCAGACTTTCTGACAATTGCATGGCTATGGAAATTCAATCACACTTTTCAGGTTTTCATTTGAAGCAGTCTCAAAACTATGGAACCTGGCCAGAAGTTTTTCTTTTCTTGTATGTACCTGTCCAATTCCGATATCGTTTCTGTTTTTCTAACTATTATACCTCCTCTAATCTCAAGAGTTAATAATTTCTCTATTCCGACCACCTTCCTCTTCTTTGTTCTCCTCATTTTGTGTATCTTCTCCTCGCATATTCCTCCAATCATCCCCATGTTGTGTCCATGACACCATTGATAAGCATGCTGGTAAATGTAATTGAAATTTACATTTGCTTTACGTATAAGACAAGATTAATTTTATTAGAGATAGCTCATGAACCGTGTGTGTAGTTATGTCTGTGTAGTATCTATCCGGCAAGTGTGTGTGTGTGTTTGAGTATTGTGTATATTATGCGTGAATGTTGCCAACATTTCACAGCGGAACAATATTTAATGAATTTATTGTGTTTGCACACATCTCGTATGAGTATGCAAGTGTATTGTGCGTTTCAAAATACTTACCGTACCAACCCAGCTCTGGGCAATTGTCAGTGGGATGGAAGGGAAGCTAGATGGGCATTTCCTGAAATCCACAGAAGATCTACAATTATGCAGCATTAACAAGTTTACCTGATTCTGGGCTCAGCCGTTTATTTGTCACCTCCTGCACAGAGCTGCTTTTCATCACATCCAATGCCTGTTCATAGTTACAGCATGTTGGTAGCTGGAACGATGATCCTTGCTGGAGCTCATCTGCCCCCCCACCCCCCCCCCCCCACAGCGTGATGTGTAATGCTGGGATCTCTGAATGTTGCACTACAGATGGAAACGTAATTGTACTGACAAGATCATGTGGATTCTCCACAAGAGTAGTAAATCTCACAATATTGACTACTGAGAATATTAGACAATGTAATGAGAGGTATCTCACTATATTTACTACTGAGAATATTAGACAATGTAATGACAAAAGTGATACTTTGTGAAGGAGGTGTTTATAGAATTAAAACGTGCAGAATGACAGACACATACATAGCGACACTGTCCTCGGCCTACACAGAAAATACGGCCTGCGTACAACGTCAATCATCTTGGCTGATTTCACGTATCCTTGTTTTGTATTATTCACTTCACGTACACTGTTTGTAAACAGCTTTTGAAAATTACTTCATACTTCCCACATAATACTGCATACCTCCCCTCTTTTCACTCATTCCTCTCACATAACAATGCATACCTTCTCTCTATTCCCTCACACTTCTCATATACCAGTGAATACCTCCCCTTTATTCACTCATTCATCTCACATAACATTACATGTCTCCTCCTCTATTCACTCACACTTCCCCTCTATTCACTCAAACCTTCACAAAATTCCCTTAACACCCATGTATTCACTCATACATCCCCTGTATTCACTCATACTTCTCCTATATCCACCCATACCTCCCCTGTATTCACTAATGCATTCTCTGTATTCACTCATACCTCTTCTATATTCACTCATAACTCCCCTGTATTCACTAATACCTCTTCTATATTCACTCATAACTCCCCTGTATTCACTAACGCCTTCTATTTACTCATACCCACCCCCCTCACAATATATTAACTGCTGTATTTTCTTTCTTTCAACCAGGATACGGACACAGTACCCCTCAGACAGTTGGCGGAAAAATTTTCTGCATGTTTTACGCTCTCTCTGGCATACCCTTATGCATCGTTATGTTTCAAAGCGTTGGTGAACGACTCAACACAATCGTGACCTTCCTAGTCAAGAACATACGAAAATGCTTCAAGATGAAAACAACAGAAGTCTCACAAACCAACCTCATCTTCATTGCGCTGAATCTGTCTACTATAGTACTGACATCCGGCGCGGCAATTTTCTCCTACTTTGAAAATTGGCAATATATTGATGCCTTCTATTACTGCTTTATAACTTTAACGACCATCGGGTTTGGTGATTTTGTAGCTCTTCAGCGAGACAACATGTTATCTCAGCAGCCACAATACGTAGCGTTTTGTCTAGTGTTTATACTATTCGGCTTAACAGTCATATCTGCTGCGATGAACCTGCTCATTCTTCGATTTCTCACCATGAACACAGTTGATGAGAAGAGAGAAGAACGGGAAGCAGCAGCTGCCGCTAGAGGCGCTGTAAGACTAGATGGTGATGTCATCACAGCAAATGGAAGCGTTGTTTCTGGCGCACAAGAAGCACCGGAATATAATGACCTTATCTCCGTCTGCTCCTGTTCCTGTTACAATCTTCACTCAAAGGGAAAGCCCAGGTACTCTGTTACAAGAGCGCCCGGCAAAATTTCACATTTACTCCCAATGCAAACGGCCACAGCAAAGGAAGATAGTCACAGCTGCACAGAAGACAGTGCGTCAATTTTGCAGTGGCAAAATCTCAGCAAAAAACGAGCATCTATTTAGTATTCATTTTAGCGGTCATTTTTGTTTTCTATTTGGAGAGTTTGATCAAATGTGTGTGCTTTAGATTGAGTTTAAATGCATTTAACGCCTATGTCTTTTCAGAATTTATCACAATTATCATAACATGTTATTGTATATATGTGTGAGAGAGAGAGAGAGAGAGTGTGTGTGTGTGTGTTACACACTTTCAATGATCATTGGGTGTGTTGTATGCATCGTTCTTGCTGTGAGTGTCCAATATTTGAGACATATTGTAAACAGAATCTCAACACAAACAACAATGACTTGTTATGGATCAATATACAAATATAAATATGTCATTTATTTTTATGACAGATTTGACCTCACTCCCCCACATTAGGTCCTATCTTTGCGATAGCATACACACTATTAATGCACAAAATTGTCCATAATCGAAAGTCAACTTAAACCCAGTAAAGTTTTTCACGCAGCAGAATTGTCCCCAAATTTTGTAAAATAATCCCTAAACTTCTTAGAAATTTTCACCAATTCAATATTCTCCCAAATCAAGCGAGAGATTTTCCATTATCTCATAGATTTTCGCCTTAACTTTGGATTTTCCACTTAACTCAGTAGAATTCTTCTTAACGTAGGATTATAAGGCAAATATGCCTTATAATAGTTAAACACTGGGAAGTTAATCTGCCGAAATGTTAACGCCTGCATTGTGAGTTAGGAATTTACATCCAGTACATCACTAGACACGTGCATCAACGTGTATCCAATACATCACTAGATGTCTGCATCCGCGTTTCTCCAATACATCACAAGATGTTGCATACATTTTTTCCTAATACACCTCTAGCTGCTTGCAGCAACTTTTATACAAAACACCACTGGATGCTTGCAGCAACTTTTATACAATACACCACTGGATGCTTGCAGCAACTTTTATACAAAACACCAATAGCTGCTTGCAGCAACTTTTATACAATACACCACTGGATGATTGCAGCAACTTTTATACAATACACCACTGGATGCTTGCAGCAACTTTTATACAATACACCACTGGATGCTTGCAGCAACCTTTACCCAATACATCACTGGATATTTGCATCAACCTTTATCCAACCAATACATCACTGGATGCTTGCATCAAATTCTATCCACTACATCACTAGAGGCTTGCATCAACCTTCAACCAATAACTGGATGCTTGCATCAACCTTTAATCAATCAATACATTACTTGATACTTGTATCAACTTTTACGCAATACATCACTGGATGCTTGCATCAACCTTTAATCAATCAATACATTACTGGATAATTGTATCAACCTTTACGCAATACATCACTGGATGCTTGCATCAAAGTTTATCCAATACATCAATGGATGTTTACATCAACCTTTATCCAATACATCACTGGATGCTTGCATCAACTTTTAACTAATCAATAGATCACTGGAATCTTGCATCAAACTTTATCCAATGCATCAGTGGATATTTGCATCAACTTCTATCCAATACATCACTAGAGGTTTGCATCAACCTTCAACCAATACATAACTGGATACTTTCATCAACCTTTATCCAATACAATCGTATTTTGTACTTGTACCCAGTACACGATCAACTGTGTAACGATCACCCATATCCAAAGAGAGACACTCGTTAGTATACGGGAGGGGGTAGTATTTAGAGAGTTCACCTCCCCCATTTAGCTCAATCGTATCTAGAAAGAGACAGAAATAATAACTTAGGCATATACTAAAAATTATGAAAGCTAAATTGTAAATATAAAATTCTTTCCAAAAAAGCAACGGAAATATCAATCGTCATCAGAGCTAACGTTCATATATAAGAGAACGTACCAGCGTGTATTCTTCAGCAATGTTGATTAATGGGGTACAGTGGAATCCCGTTATAACAACTTGGTCCGCACCAAGAAAATATGTATGTAATAACAGTCTTCTTCTTCTTCTTCTGCGTTCGTTTACAAACTCCTGCAGATTGGCAGGATGTAGTCCGGAGAACGGAATGCGTTGTGTCATGGTTTACAGCTTTGCTGCGATAACCGCGCCTTTCAGCCTGACACATCCGACATCAGCATGGCTTTGGGTCACTTACCCTATACGGGATGGGACAGCCAACCCATCCCATAACCTCCTTAGCCGCCTCTTACGACATGCGTGGAAGGTAAACAGTGTTGCTATTCTTTGCTCCCCTTTCGGGCCCCGGCAGCACACGGGCGTAATAACAGTAATTTGCTATATACAGTACAAACAATAAAGAATAAATATAATTGGAGATTTTGAAAAGCGTTATATAGGGAAATTTGTTATAAACGAATGCGCTATAGAAGGATTCCACTGTAGTTTGCAAAGCTAGCAGTAGTTATTCTTTCTAAAACATCATATGTGAGAAGACTTTCAGCATTTGGGAAGGACGTTAACCATAGACATGTCGACTGGCCCCGTTGTTCAATAAGCTATGACATAATGTTATCATCAGAGCACTTGAATAAGTCCATATGTTCTCTGATCCCCGGCTCAATAAATTCGGTTCATTACGGAATGATGTGTCCTCAACACGATTCATTCCAACTTTTTAATATTATACGTACTTTCATACAGTTTTCGTGACTCAGAGATTAAAAAGTCGCAGCTTCTGCTGCCGACTAAACTATCAGAGCGCAACGCACTGTGAGATCCCCGTAGTCCTTCTCCCCCTCCCCATGATCATTCAGTGGGGGGGGGGGAGGGAGTGGCGAGAGCTATCAGTGCTTAGCGCGCAGATTATTTGATGCGGAGGTTTATGCGTCTTTTTCGAAATTTCGTTTCGTTAAATAATGTATGGTTTGTTTCGTTAACAATGTGGACATGTCATTCCGTATAAAAACCATAAATTAATCAGAGGCAGCGTCCGACAGTTTCAGTTTGATGCTGATTTATCAGTCTCTTCGTCTGTTCGATAATTATACTGCTCCCCTAACACATGCGTATATGAGCATATAGTGTGAAATAATTGCTCTTTAGATTTAATTTTTGTGAGACCGCAGGCGACCGATAAGTTAACTCACAGCTTGTAAACAGTTATTATGAGGAAGTTCTTGGGATAAGGGTAAGCGTTCTGACTTTTTACAGCTTTTTTTCACTTTCTAAACTTTACTGTATTCTTGTTGTCTGCATTGATCTGGCGTTTCTTTCGTCGATTATACAATCAATCTGGCTCATCTGGGATAATATTTCTCAAGTTACGTATTTGAATATACCGGATGATCTCCAAAGAAGAAGAACAATGTACCTGTGATTTTCATGGTCACTGTGTGTATACTTTGTGTAAATGAAAATCTCGTGGAAATTCAAATGGCGTCCCTTTAGAAGGATGATACCCGATGAGTCCACAGGACTATATAATTGACAAAAAACTCGATCGCTATATGCACTGATATAACCAAATTGGACTCACGTCCGTAATTTAAAGCAGCATTCCTCATCATAAAAGGTTCTTTACATTTTATTTTTGCTAATTCTCATAGTTAGTGTATGGCTACATGACTTGAATACAGACAGAAACCGCGGAAGACCCAATCTACGCCACTTGTAATGATCTGTATATAGCTTTCTTTGCAGAAAACAAAATGTTGAATTTTTGTTATATTGTATAGTGTGTCCATCCATGTAATATTTGTACTGTTTATATAGTGTACATGAATACTCGGCACCACAAACACAAAATATTTAAATACAGTTTTAAGAATTTACACAATTAAAACAAATCGACGTTTCGTCCAGATAGTCTTTATCAATGTATGATCAAAAGAATAACGAAAACAGTGAAAGAAAACTGGAGAATGAGCAACTAGTCATTTTCTTCTCCTCTGTTCTGTGTCTTTCTGTTAAAATCTGGATGCCTGTAATAGGATCATATATAAGATAGTTTAAGGTTTGACTTCCTAAAAGAGGTCCTCGGTCATATTCTTATTATTTCTGGCTAGCCAGTCTGTGTGTTTATATGATGATACAGTCACCAGGAGAATGTTTTACAGCCATTTATTTTAATTAATTTTACTTTCTCTACATATTCTATTTACCTGAGGGGTAGGGGGCAGCTATGTCTGTCAATACTGCATTTTCCAGTTAGAGAGTTTCTTCTTCTTCATCAGCGTTTATTCTCAAACTCCCGCTGCATCTCAGGACAATGGTCCTTACAAGATTTCCAACAGGATGTAGTCCAGAAAGGAAATACGTTATGTCTCCGTTTTATTTGTATCAATAAATAAACGTGCTGTTGCCACGTCATGTACAGGGTGAGTTCTTTAGGAGAGTGGGGGCGTAAAACTCTCAATACTTCCTTCCTTTCACTAATAATACCATGCCGAAATCGGATGTGCTAGGCCTACAAGGCGCATAACGGTGGCACAACGTAATCACGCTCCCGGCGGAAATCGCACGGATATCCGTGATGGTTACAATGGAGCGAACGAAAAACAAACAAACAAACTAATAATACGGTCGCTTGTTAAGGACGTGTGGTCGAAACTTCGATTTATTGTAATTGCATTCATGAAACTGTATTTAAACATATTGATTATCTCAAGTGTTCATTTACCACACGGTACAGTATATCTGATGTCTCCCGTACACCCTATGCTGTTTCTCATGCAATAATCTCATATATGCATTGTTGTACGTACCAAAGAGTTGTCATTAGAATCCTAGATACGGTTTTGCCAAGGGGAGAAAGGGGTTTCTTTAAATATATATATATATATATATATATATATATATATATATATATATATATATATATATATATATATATATATATATATATATATATATATATATATATATATATATATATATATATATATAGCTAAACAGTCAGAGCATGATGAAGTAATAATGCTACTGAAGTAATAATGTTACTAAAGTAATAATGCTACTGAAGTAATAATGCTACTGAAGTAATAATGCTACTGAATCTACTAACAAATAATTAAAAATAAATAAATAGCAATAAAGAAAACGAAACGGACCTTTTCCACGTTACGGTCCAACTGGGACCTTTTTCTAGAAACAGTGAGAAAAATATGTCCACGTGATCAATGTTAATTAATTTGATAATTGTGTGCTTCTTGTTGTACGTTTCTTTTTTTTTCTTTTTTTTTTTTGATAACAGAGTTAACGGCAAAAGGGGAAGAGGCCGCCCAAGACGACGATGATGCTGTGATATATCAGATTGTTTAAACATGTCTCTAGTTGCGGCAGGTCAACTCACCCAGAATCGCGGAATGTTCAGCGAATCCATAAATAAGGTCACGTTCTAGAAAGAATATGTCTCATGATGAGTTCATTCAGTTTCATTGTTACTACATATGACTCATGATGATGATGAGTTCATTCAGTTTCATTGTTACTACATATGTCTCATGATGATGATGATTTCATTCAGTTTCATTGTTACTACATATGATTTCTCGTATTATTAAAACAAAGGTCGTCTTTCCCACTGTTGTTTTTTTTTAAGATCATTTTTCGAATTAATGGTAGGGTATTTTCTTCTTCTTTGTTCATTCTCAAACTCCAGCAGATTAGCAGGATCTAGTCCGGAAAACGGAGAGCAATGTGTCATGGTTTACAGATTAGCTGCGATATCTGCAGCTTTCGACTTTCGTATGGTTTCAGGATCCTCAATGATATGGGAAAGCCAACCCCCACCAAGAAAACCTCCTTAGTCCAGTTGTATGACATGCATGGAGGGTCACAGTGTTGTTATTCCTTGCTTCCTTCTCAGGTCCCGGAAACACACAGACAACCATAATGTGATTGTGATAAGTTCATATATATACTATAAATTACAATAACATCACATGATCGAACAGTCAGTGTGTTGTCAGGGTCTGATGGGGAGCACACAACAGCAACACTGATCTGCCATGCATATGGTAAGAGGCGACTAAAAATATTTGTGGGTTGAGTTGGCTGCCCTATTCCATAAATCAAATCTATCCATAAAGCCATTCTGAAATCGGAAGTATCGAGCCGAAAAGCCCAGATATTTCAACCAGTCTATAAGCCACGACACACAAGTGCAATTCTCTGGTCTGTATCTTTCTAACAAGCAGGATTTTAAGAATGGGAACATAAGAAATATAAAGTAATACTGCGTGAAACGTAACAACAATAGTACTTACGTAGAGCACAGGTCTTTAGAAAGTTCCACTTGAACACAACTATCACTAAAACTAATGGGTTATAAGGTGTAAACAAGAAAACATACAAATTAAAATTAAAATTTGTATTAAGATTGTATTTTGTATGTTTTATTTTTTACACCATATAACTCTTTAGTTTTAGTGACTGTTGTATTCAAGTGGAACTTTCTAAAAACATGTGTTCTACGTAAGTACTATAAGTCTAACAAAGGCAGCGTTACAGAACGTGAAAAGTATTACATGACACAAGACACTATGTGTGACATCTGAGGGCTAGATCATGATGATGATGTACAGTTGTCTATTTAGATGTCAGCATGTAGTTCTTGACAGTCCACGCTATACCAAATTGTTGAGATATATATATATATATAGCTTGTTAATACATGTATTGTTGCTAGTTATGTTAGTGTAAGTTCAGTAGTGAAGATTATGGTAGCGGGTGTCGACTTGGTTCGAATCCCATCACAGGCAATTGTGCATCTGGGCCGTTTAAAAAGCAATAACAAAATACTGAACGTATTTATATTGCCTAGAAAAATCAATACAACAAAAAAAATATTGGGTTGATGTCTTCTTCCGGAATATGCTACCAATTTCAGTGGAGATTAACATATAGAGTATATGCCCTAAGTCTTGCTACAAGCAAATCCCATTATAACAATTTGGACCGTTCTAGATGAAATATGTATGTAATATTAGAGATTTGTTATCTATGAAACAATAAGCAATAAATGTAATTGGAGATTGTACCTAATATTTTGTACGGATGTATTAGTGGAACAATTGGAGAGAAGAATACAGGTTTGCGGGTGGATGTGAGAGTTGGACATTTACAACGGAAATGGAGAGAAGAATACAGACTTGTGTGTGGATGTGAGAGCTGGACATTTACAACGGAAATGGAGAGAAGAATACAGACGTGTGTGTGGATGTGAGTGTTTGACAATTACCACGGAAATGATAGACCCTACAGGCTTGTGTGTGGATGTGAGAGTTGGACAATTACAACGGAAATGGAGAGAAGAATGTACCCTACAGGCTTGTGTGTGGATGTGAGAGTTGGACAATTACAGCGGAAATGGAGAGAAGAATATACCCTACAGGCTTGTGTGTGGATGTGAGAGTTGGAGAATTACAACGGAAATGGAGAGAAGAATA
This sequence comes from Meghimatium bilineatum, assembly GCA_034231615.1. Lineage (NCBI taxonomy): Eukaryota > Metazoa > Mollusca > Gastropoda > Stylommatophora > Philomycidae > Meghimatium > Meghimatium bilineatum. Next base: position 11,154,687 of record CM067306.1, read on the forward strand.
TACCCTACAGGCTTGTGTGTGGATGTGAGAGTTGGAGAATTACAACGGAAATGGAGAGAAGAATACATGCATTTTTAAACGAATTTTACCAACAAGTATTGCACATCAGTTATGTAAAACATGAAAGGAATGTGTACGTAAGAAACACGATAAATGTAAGATCATTAAGAAGACCTGGCAGTGGTGAAACACCTCAAACTAACATTGGTTGAGCAGTGGCTATCGACGGTACTACTTGTCTTCCAACTAAAACATGACCTAGGGGGCCAATTTCAGTGAAATCTATTGGTTGGCCTTGGCTATATTTGGCATGCTACTCCAAATATGAAATAGCGACCAATCAAAATCCCAACAATATTTTTTTTAAACGTAACGGGATCCTAATTGATTATGTTAGAAGACCTTTACTGTCGAAAGACACAGTTGGACACGTGAAAAGACATTATTTTCTTTCCAATAATGTTATGTAATGGATAGTGAAAGTTAGAAGACAAGGAAAATATGCATTGATAACATCAAGGATTGCCAGGATTCAGTTTCTACACAAACAAGGAATTGAGAATATAGTGACATGATATGATTGTGTGTTGATGATTCTAAAACGGCACTCCTACGACCCTATGAGTTTGATAGTGATATAATACAGTGATTCTTAACGTGGGGCCCACGCCACACAGGGGGGCAATGTCCTTGTTCAGGAGGGGGGCAATTCAAACAAGTCGTAATTAGGCTTCATTTAGTGAATAATTAAATTATTGAATATACAAAAATATGTATAGGCATGTGTTACGTTACATAGAGGCGCATCAGAATTTTAGAAAGACTTAGGTGGGGCCATGTTACAAAAAAGGTTGGGAAACACTGATATAATATTTGCCAACAAAACATGTCTAGGAAATTCAGATGGATTGTGTGGTAGCTTTCGCCACTAGAAAACCTCTGGACATAATTTATTATTATTGCGATTTTTGTTGGTCACTATTTATATACACTGTCTGGCGAATGGCCGACAGGTAAGAGCGTTTTGGTCTCATACCCGTGAGGTCCAAAGTTCGATCTCAAGTAAGTACTGGGTTATTTCTGTCGGAGGGTAAATTATAAAACTCACCCTGTACATGAGGTGGCGACAGCAAGAGTATGATGCCTTTATCACACAGCTAGAAAATACCTAACTGTAACTCGCTAACGGGAAACATACAGTATTTGACAGTTGACAGTTTATTGTGACCGTCGTCAATAGAAGACCTCTGCACAGAATTAATTAGGACTTCATTCGTTACTTTTTTTTATAATTGTCGAGATTTTCGTTTGTCACTATTTATATGCTTGGAGTTGCATGCCAAAAATAGTCATGGCGACTCCAAGAATATAAATAGTCACCAACGGAAACACTACAATGGTCAAAAACGTAACGAATCACGGCCTAATTAATTCTCTGCATAGGCCTCCTATTTAGTCGAAGTTCACGTTATTTATATCTACTAGAGTCGTATTGGCAATTTTTGGCATGCGACTCCACGTATATAAATAGCGCGACGATCGGTAGGATACACGACCTAAGTGCAGAAAGTAAACATATCTTCATTCGCTACGTTTTTTTATTATTGTTTTGTGTTTTGTTGTAGTCACTATTTATATACTTTTAGTTGCTCACCAAAAATAGCCAAGACCGACCAATGAAACACACAGCAATATTCATAATCAGTCTTCTAGGTTATCAGCCTACATGTCTGAACTAGAGCCCGGTCGTGATAGAGACCAATGATATTCATGTATATTTTCTACCTTCTCCAGAAGTCACGCTTTTGATCTCATGCAGAGTCACTGATGTTTGATGTGATGGATTATCTCATGCAGCGTCACTGATGTTTGATGTGATGGATTATCTCATGCAGCGTCACTGATGTTTGATGTGATGGATTATCTCATGCAGCGTCACTGATGTTTGATGTGATGGATTATCTCAAGCAAAGTCACTGATATTTGATGTGATGGATTATCTCATGCAGCGTCACTGATGTTTGATGTGATGGATTATCTCATGCAGCGTCACTGATGTCTGATGTGATGGATTATCTCAAGCAGGGTCACTGATGTCTGATGTGATGGATTATCTCAAGCAGCGTCACTGATGTTTGATGTGATGGATTATCTCATGCAGCGTCACTGATGTTTGATGTGATGGATTATCTCAAGCAGAGTCACTGATGTTTGATGTGATGGATTATCTCAAGCAGAGTCACTGATGTTTGATGTGATGGATTATCTCATGCAGCGTCACTGATGTCTGATGTGATGGATTATCTCATGCAGCGTTACTGATGTCTGATGTGATGGATTATCTCATGCAGTGTCACTGCTGTCTGATGTGATGAGTTATCTCATGCAGCGTCACTGATGTTTGATGTGATGGATTATCTCATGCAGCGTCACTGATGTTTGATGTGATGGATTATCTCATGCAGCGTCACTGATGTTTGATGTGATGGATTATCTCATGCAGCGTCACTGATGTTTGATGTGATGGATTATCTCATGCAGCGTCACTGATGTTTGATGTGATGGATTATCTCATGCAGCATCACTGATGTCTGATGTGATGGATTATCTCATGCAGCGTCACTGATGTCTGATGTGATGGATTATCTCATGCAGCGTCGCTGATGTCTGATGTGATGGATTATCTCATGCAGCGTCGCTGATGTCTGATGTGATGGATTATCTCATGCAGCGTCACTGATGTCTGATGTGATGGATTATCTCATGCAGCGTCACTGATGTCTGATGTGATGGATTATCTCATGCAGCGTCACTGATGTTTGATGTGATGGATTATCTCATGCAGCGTCACTGATGTCTGATGTGATGGATTATCTCATGCAGCGTCACTGATGTTTGATGTGATGGGTTATCTCATGCAGGGTCACTGATGTCTGATGTGATGGATTATCTCATGCAGCGTCACTGATGTTTGATGTGATGGATTATCTCATGCAGCGTCACTGATGTCTGATGTGATGGATTATCTCATGCAGCGTCACTGATGTTTGATGTGATGGGTTATCTCATGCAGGGTCACTGATGTTTGATGTGATGGGTTATCTCATGCAGCGTCACTGATGTCTGATGTGATGGATTATCTCATGCAGCGTCACTGATGTCTGATGTGATGGATTATTTCATGCAGCGTCACTGATGTCTGATGTGATGGATTATTTCATGCAGCGTCACTGATGTCTGATGTGATGGATTATCTCATGCAGCGTCACTGATGTTTGATGTGATGGATTATCTCATGCAGCGTCACTGATGTCTGATGTGATGGATTATCTCATGCAGCGTCACTGATGTTTGATGTGATGGATCATCTTATGCAGCGTCACTGATGACTCATATGACGGATCAGTGGTTAGTTTGTGTGTACTACGTGTCGGAAACCAAAGAAAAGCATGAACAGGTTGGACATATCCAAATATGTGATGTTTCATGAGATCAACGTGGAAAAACTATCCTGAATAAGTACATGTATGTTTTATAAAGTGGAATCTCTCTATAGCGCATTCTTTTATAACAAATGTCCTTATGTAACACTTCAAAATCTTCAGATTTATTATATATCATGTGTATTGTATATAGCGAATGTATGTTATTACATAAATTTATTATCAGTCCGGACCTACTTGTTATAGCGAGATTCCACTGTGCTAGTGCGCAATGGGTCAACACGAAAAATCCCGACGGAAACATCCTTTGATGCATTTCTGATCCTTGTACCTATATGTCTGATTATACACTCTGGAGAAGGCAGAAAAATGTATTTCAAGACGGACATTAACGTGGAATCCATAGAAAAATAGTAGAGAATGCTTTGGAGAAGAGGGACGATGACAATTCTCAGAGGTTAGCCTCACGTGAAAATACCTGGGGGCTGAAATCGAAGAGCAGAGTAGACGAGATAATTTCCCGTGTCAGCGTTCATTTTCAAACTCCCGCTGGATCTCTCTTATAGCAGGACAATGGTCTTACTAGATTTCCAGTAAGATGTAGTCCAGAGAATGGATATGCATTGTGTCGGCATTTTATTTGCGCCAATAGCCCGACACATCCGTCTTCGACGGTCTATTTTCATATGAGGGCCAAAGGCTTGACAAACATTCTTTCTATAGATTAGTAACCAGCATCGCTGAATAACGGACATTTCCATAAATGACCTGCTTGCCGTTCCGATCTAATACAGAGGAATCCTTCTATGGGTAAAGGTATGTCCATGACAGAAACTTGCCGTCGGTCGGGGATGAAGATAACTCTTCATGTACTAAGCCACAGCGAGTATTAGATGGGGTGGCTAGTTCCCTTCCCTGCTGTCTTTACCTCATGCTTCAGGTACTCATTTGCAGTTGAGTCGACTGGAGGAGTGGTTGTGTCAAGCGAGGAATCACAACGCTGATTTTTTTATATGTATAAACGTGGTTTCGATCCCGCCACTCTGTAACCAGGTGATAGCAAGCAAGCTCATTATTAACTAGGCTACCGCGCTCCCCTTTATAATCCTTCTATAGCGTACTCTTTTATAACACATTTCCCTATATAACAACACCCCCAATCATATTTATTCTTTGTTTATACTGTATATAGGGAATTTCTGTTATTACAAACATATTTTGTCGGTCTGGACCAAGGTGTTATATATGGATCCAACTGTAGTTCATAAGCTCAGTGCCCCAGTTGGTTTTGGGTTCAGATCTTTCTAGTCCTGTCTCCCCTGGTCACTCCATTTCTATCATTCTCTGAATGTGTATAGTATTTCTTCTCTTCTGAACAAATATAGTATTGTTCGGCATCCTCTTCATCATTCTGTGGTGTGTCCATGACTGCTCTAATGTGTTAGTTCCAATCTCTTATCACTTTGTCATTTACTTTAGTTTTACCCATCAATATATCAGCTCTTTCGTTACCCCTGGCTTCCGCATGACCAGAACAGTAGATTCATGTGATGCTCTGGGCATTGTTGAGAAATGTCCTACTTTTTTCTTATGCATTTTTCTATCTTGCGCAACATACTGTGGGAATTTGTTAGAATTACTGTAGGTTTTGGTTGCTTTGTAAGACAAGTTATATACATGGAATCCCGTTATAACAACTTGGTCCAGGCAAATATAATATGTATGTAATAACAGAAGTTAGCATTATACATTACAAATAATATAGAATACCTGTAGTTGGGAATTTTTAAGTATTATTATATAGATAACTTGGGTCAAAGGGCATGAGCCCATGGACCGCTGGATCAGCGACCAACCATATAGAGAACTGTGTTATAAACGAACACGCTACAGAGGGATTCCACTGTATATGTATTTCACTCCATGCGGAACAAATGTCAACACACCTCTTACTTATCCTAACTCCGAGGTTGCGAGCTTTCATCCTTTCTTCCCTGTGCTAGGTGCACGTCTTCTTCAGCTGTGTTTTGTCTGTATAAAGGTTGCTAGTGGTGGAGGGATTTGGTGATAACAGGTGTTTTTGCAGGCTCTGTAGTGCAGGGCATTCAATAAAGTAGTGTTTTACTGTTTCCTCCTCTTTCTGTTGCAGTAATCCTTTGTAGATTTTGGTTAAGTTGTACATGTGTTGTTGACAGCCTAAATATTGTGGTTTAATCTTTGCTGTGTAGTCTATTTATGTCTGCATATAGTATTGTTGTTTACAGTTGTAGATAATGTGTTTAGCTGGTCTATGGAAACTCCTGGTTGGGGCATACTTGCTCCCTTTGTTGCTAGTTTATCAGCACTTTCATTCCCACTGACACCTGTGTGGCCTGGTATCCACTGCAGTGTAGTATTGATGCCTTAGAATGTAAGTATGTTTGTAGCTTCAAGTACGTTGTTTATGGTTGTTGCTTTTCCCTACTTGTTGGATTCCAGTTTTTAGGGACTTGTAGAGCAGACAGGGAATCTGTGAATATTACTAGGTTTTTTGGATGTGTTGCAAAATGTTTGTATTCGGTGGTGATGTATGAGAGTGTTTCTGATATTGCTTTCATCTCTGCATCATAGTTGCTGCAGAACTCTCCAGGAGGAGCAGACAATTCTATTGATTTGTTTTGCTAGGAAGGACTATGATAGTCATATCCTGCTTTGATGTTTTGGTTTGTTGCCTTTGTTCCTGACTTGTCAATCAGTATAGTGTTTATTTGGGGGCAGTATGATGGAAGCATTTGGTGGGATATTTGGTTCTCTTTCAGATTCCTCAGTGTTCAGGAAGGTGATGTTTCTGTTTTAGTTCTTCTGCTAGCTGTAATGGGGATTTTTGTTTTAGTCTTGTTTTGCATGTCCATTTGTTGACTACTTCTTTGTTAGGATGGTTTTATTGGAGTTGTTTGTATCTTTCCACAGATTCTACGGTTGTCATTTCTCTTCTAATATCTAGTGGCTCTATGTTTGCATCGATTTCATAGGGCCACTGTTGATGGTGATCTCATGCTGCTGCAGATGAAGCAGAGATCCTGGCTTTAAACTCAAAGTATGTGCAAGAGCTTTTTCATATGGTCTGCAAGTGGAGATTATAGTCTAATACAGTGAAATCCCATTATAACAACTTGGTCCGGACCAACAAAATATAAATATAATAACATAAATTTACTATATACAGTATAACAATATATAATAAATATAATTGTCGATTTTAAAAAGTGTTATATAGGAAAATTTGTTATAACAGAAGTGTTATAAGAGGGATTCCACTGTATTTATCTGACATGCGTGTCTAAGTGTTGTCTTGTCGGCTCGCCAGGATGTACTTGCAAGTAGCTTTAGCAAGTTAACCTCTTAGAAGATATTTCTGTGATATTGCTAATAAAGTTGTTGAAGGTTAGCCTCCTGTCCAGCTGAACATCTAGGTGTGTTGGGTTTTCTTGGCGACTTAACAAACCTCTCACATCTTGTACTATTCCTGTTGCTTCCATTTCTTTCTTCTTCTGTGTTCATTCTCAAAACACCTGCTGATTAACAGAACGCAGCCCAAATAACTGAATGCTTTGTCTTATTGTTTAAATTTTATCTATGATATTTGCACCTTTTGGCTGGACACAACCGACTTCAGCATCATTTCTGAGTCACTTTGACTCTCTATGGAATAGGTATAGCAAACTCTTCCCCCCAAAAAAACCCTTAATTGCATCTTACAACATGCATGACAGGTGTTACTATTCCTTGATGCCTTCAGACCCTGACAACATACAGGCTTCATTACTTTTCATAACCTACATGTTTAATATATTTATATATATATATATGTATGTATGTATATCTATTCTCGAAGTATTTCTTGAGTTTTTTTTCCTGTAGTTTCAAGAACAATGTCTGTCATATAATTATTTTCCGCCAAAGACGGATGTGTTGGGATATTCGCGCAAATAAAATGACAACACAACACATTTCCATTCTCTGCTGAACTACATCCTGCTGGAAAACTAATAAGACCATGGTCCTGCTACAAGAGAGATCCAGCGGGAGTTTGAGAATGAACACTGAAGAAGAAGTAATATAATTATTTACATACTGGTATTTGTTTAGTTCTTTACATGAGATCTTCAATGTTGATGTTATCATACCATTTATACAGAATATATCTGATAAACTGTCGGCAATAATACAAGGGTCTTTAAATTGAAACCTTAAAAGTGTAATAAAAACTAAAAATACCATGGCATTGTTCTGTAATCTATCAATACTGTTGTTACAGATTTCAGGCATGTCATGCATGTATCATTTTGGTGAAGACAATATGATGTCACAATGACAGTTTAAAGATGACAGCATGGGTCAAATGAAAGTATGGGTCAACAAATGAACGTATGTGTCAACAAATGAAAGTATGAATGAACAAGTAAAAGTATGAGTGAACAAATTGAAATATGAGTGAACATATAAAATTATGGATGAACAAATGAAGGAATGGGTGACAGAAATAAGTCAAAACAAAGATTGGATGAGTAAACAGAGAGACAGATGAAAGGGTGGGACAAAATAATTGTGAAATATAACTGCACTGGAATCCCTTTATAACAAATTGGCCCGGACTGATACAATATGTATGTAATAACAGAAATTTGCTATATACAGTACAAACGGTACAGAATAAATATAATTGGGGATTTTGAAAAGTGTTGTTATATGGGGAAATTTGTTATAAAAGAATGCACTATAGAGGGATTCCACTGTATATACTTAGCTAAAGACCTTCTTCAGAATAGCCCTGAACACAGATCGCAAACAGCATCTCTTCAATCAACTTTCTTAATGCTTTCTATTGGCTGTTAACCCAAAGCATATGCAAAGCCATCAATGATTAGACACATTAGCTAAGATAAGTGCCTCTGTTTTGGATCTGCACGCAGGACTATTATGAAGAAGAAATGACTAGAGTAAGAACCGGAGATGTATGTCCACCAACCAACTAAAATACCAAACTATATTTGTTACATTATAAACATTATCATCTACGGTTGTGGGTTTGTTTTGTTTCAGTTCGAATATGAGTTTTACATCACTTCTGCTTTGCATATGTTCTTCATAAATACAGTGGAGCCCCTATACAATAACAAATTGGAGGAATTTAAAAAATTTCATCAACAATATTTTGGCAACTTTTGACCTCCTTCTCTCCCACCCGTGTCATCAACAATTGTCAAAAATTTGGGGAAACTCTTCCCCCACACCATAAAAATTTAACATAAAAGATACGAAATAATTAAATGATTTATTTTAAATATTTAAGGTAGCCAGAGGCAGGACGGTGAACATTTCACATTTTTGCATAGTCTGACAACTAGACTTAATTATGAAAGACCAAATTGTTCTCAGTGTATAACTTATCCATCCATCTTACATTAGTAAGGGTATTGAAAACATATAGCTACTTGTAGACAGTACAATGACATTTTTTGAAAATATACATAAAAAATAACCATCTTGCTCCATTTTATGGGTCAAGATGGTGCAGGCAAATAGATGATACAAACTATTATAAAATTGAGGGAGATCGCCACTGCGATAGATCTAGCAAACTCGCAGTGTGTAAATATGTGTTAAGAATAGATTTTTTTAAATAGTCTTAGTTTCGTAACTTTAATCTTAAAAAAAAAGTTTCAATAAAAAATAGTTTGTAAGTTTCATTTCAAAGCTAATAATGTTTTTGTAAGATTGGATGATCGTTATAACCATATATATATATATCAATCACTTCCAGCTTTATATCAACATCAGCAACTTCCTCATGACATTGGCATTTTTTTCATACATTATGAATACGCCATCTTGGCCCAATAAACAAGCGCCATCTTGCCCCAATAAACAAGCGTCATCTTATCCGAAATCACATTTTAGTAACTATCATAAATTCTGATGAAAAAAACAAAGGAGTCTGACAAGATAATGTGCTTAAACTCTTTTGTCTCTGTGCGGTTTTCATGCTATACCGAGCACGATAGTAAATTCATATTAAAATGTAATTTTGAGCGGTTTTTCAGCATAGTGGGTCTCCAAAATGTACATATTAGCAGCTCAGTGGATATAAAGAGCTAAACACTTAGCAATTCAACATATATTTCAGTTTAAACATTTTTTAAAAATCACGATATTAATAATAATGGCAGGCAGAGTGCCAGAAGTTTTTTTTAAAAATAGATAAAACATAGTGAAAAATTTTTCCACATTTTTAAAAATCTTTGACCTATCAATCTTCGTCGTGTGACAGATTGGAATGCTGTTGTCTGGTCTAGTCACATGTGCTACCGGAAAAAACCCATAGGCTCGAAAAAACCATGCTGTAACATCTAACCCCATGCGCTGTCTTGACCCTGGCTACCCTATATTTTTTTTCAAATTCAAACTATTGCATTGGAATATTAAACATAATATTGTTCAACTTTTATAAACCCCCCGTCCCCCTGTCCAAGGCATATGAACTTCTCAGGCCCCCCCCCCCCAACACTTTTTTGGAAAGTGTTGCTAAATAGGAAATTTGTAATAAATGTGCTATAAAGGGATCCCACTGTATTTCATATACTACTGCTACACCTAAATTGAATTTAATATATTACATATATTACCTTGTGAGATTGTTATTTCATGTCAAATGTATATACATTGTTACTTTGTAAAAATGTTACCTGAATGTTTGCAATGATATGTATCGAGTCTTTATAAAGACATTAATGTCTGTGCCTATACTTTTTTCTCATTGTCAAAAACACTCATAAGAACGCATTACATTAAAGTCCAATTATAAGAAATTGGTCCGGAAAGACTAAATACAGTGAAATTCCTTTATAGTGAATACTTTTTTAATAAATTGTTCTATTTTATGACACTTTTCACAATCCCCAATTATATTTTTTTTTTTCTTTGTACTTTATAGCGAATTTCTGTTATTACATAAATATTTTGTTGGTCCTGACCAAGTTGTTATAATTGGATTTGACTGTGTTTATGTCAACAGAATTTCGCTATATAAAATTATATACAATAAAGAATAAATGTAATTGGGGATTTTGCAAGTGTTGAATAGGTAATTTTGTTTTTTAAACGTATGCGCTATATCGAGACTCTAATGTACATGAAAAATGAGTTGTATACAGGACAACTCATCTCGGTTTTTCCAATTTCATTGCCTGGCAACGCAAAGTACAGAGATCAATGAACAGTTTGTATCAGTTGCATCAGCCAAGATCAGTCAGTGTGGTGCCCGTTGGTCGGACCTATATCAACTAGCTAAGAAGGGTAGTACCGACGACCAACCAGATGTACCAATAACTTACCATCAGAAAAATAAAAATTATAATATATGTAAAATCAATAAGAAAAACTACAATTACCAACACATGATGACTATCTAATTATGAACAGCCCAGAAAAATCTCATAACAGGAAACAACCAACTCTTTAGTCGCATATACACAAAATTCAAGAGTGGCAACACAGCCATGTCTAGAGGTGGTCAGGCACCACAGTCTGCAGAGCATATACTTCACGAATTCTGAGTATGAGATGCTGAGATAAACATACCAACCCATTGAATAAAACACTAGAATCAAATCTCTACAGACTTCTGTATGAGCTACAAAAGATGGTGAAGTTTACAAAATATGGTGAAGTTTACAAAAGATGGTGAAGTTTACAAAAGATGGTGAGGTTTATAAAAGATGGTGAAGTTTATAAAAGATGGTGAAGTTTATAAAAGATGGTGAGGTTTATTGAAGAAACAGATATCTATTGCAGATATGTGCTCCTGATTTGACTATATGTGCTCCTGATTTGACTATATGTGCTCCTGATCTGACTATATGTGCTCCAGCTCTGACTATATGTGCTCCTACTGTGACTATATGTGCTCCTGATCTGACTATATGTGCTCCTGATTTGACTATATGTGCTCCTGATTTGACTATATGTGCTCCTGATTTGACTATATGTGCTCCTGATCTGACTATATGTGCTCCAGCTCTGACTATATTTGCTCTAGCTCGGACTATATGTGCTCCTGATCTGACTATATGTGCTCCTGATCTGACTATATGTGCTCCTGATCTGACTATATGTGCTCCAGCTCGGACTATATGTACTCCTGATCTGACTATATGTGCTCCTGATCTGACTATATGTGCTCCTGATCTGACTATATGTGCTCCAGCTCGGACTATATGTGCTCCTGATCTGACTATATGTGCTCCTGATCTGACTGTGCTCCAGCTCTGACTATATGTGCTCCTACTGTGACTATATTTGCTCCAGCTCGGACTATATGTGCTCCTGATCTGACTATATGTGCTCCTACTGTAACTATATGTGCTCCAGCTCTGACTATATGTGCTCCTACTGTAACTATATGTGCTCCAGCTCTGACTATATGTGCTCCTGATCTGACTATATGTGCTCCTACTGTAACTATATGTGCTCCAGCTCTGATAGGTGATTCTATGCCATAATTTAACTTTCAGTCATCCCTAGAACATCAAGATCCAATAACAAAAGTCTGAGACTGTCGTCATCAGCGCCTCTAAAGGACACCTATTAATATCATTATTACCAGGCAATGGAGTTACTTTTGTCTTGTACACCCGTTATTTATGTCCATATATTTCACATATTTCATGTGTTTGTTAAGCAGTAAAATATATACATACCATATTTACACTTCAACACCAAATAGCATGAACACATCACCTTAAAAAATTGAATATGAATGTTCCCAAAGGCAATCCAAGACATCACCTTATACAAAATGTTCGTAAAAAGAATCAACATCGCCATAACAAATCAAATGCAAAATGAAAGTGTATCAACACATCACCATAAAAAATCAAATATGAAATGTTTCCACGGAGCGTCACTACATCACCATTTAAAAAATCAAATATGAAATGTTCCCAAAGAGCGTCACCACATCACGCTAAAAAATCAAATACAAAATGTCCACAACGATCAACTATGAAAATATGAGATCAAATATGAAAATGTTCCCAAAGAGTTTCACCATATCATTCTAAGACCAAATACAAAGTGTTCCCAAAGAGCGTCAACACAACACCCTAACAAATCCAATATGGCATGTTCCCATTTATCTCAATAAGCAATTGTTAAATAAAGAATTATACACTTAGAAAATTATATTTGTCCAGCCTGTATTATTATAATACTGTTTTAAAATATTAATTTTAATCATTAATTTGTAACTATATTGTTTCGTTATCTTGTTCCCTATGCTACTTTAGTGATGGAGATAATTTTTCACATTAAATTGTTACAAATGCCAACTTTGACTTGTTCAACTATCTTTATTTCTTTAAAACACTTTATTTCACAGATCTACATCACAATGTTAACACCGGCTCTTAAACATCTCCCTCATCTGTATGGCTTCGGAACATGGCATCTAACGCAGAAAATCACATCAAAGCTTCAGATGTTAATCAATAGATGTCTCCGGTGTATACTTTACATTAGATGGCTAGAGTTGATATAAAATGACGAGTCAAATCAAAGTGGGAACATGACCCCACAGATCGAAGAGCCTGTGATACACTGCTACTTTTGTCAGAGTCATCAATGTGCAAGCCTGAATGCGAATGAAGAAAAGATTATGAATTGTAGAAGAGAACGTACCAGTGACCAGAGGAGATAGGCAAAAAGTAGAATACAGATAATAAGCAATAAATAGGATAGACACTAAGAAAGAAGCTTGACAATATAATGATACAGGTGCTGGATTGGAACCCACAGGAAAGAAAAGAGTTGGAAAAACAAAGAACATCTAGAGAAAAACAGTCAGGTTGGTTGGTTGCTGATCCAGCGGTCCATGGGCTCATGCCCTTTGACCCAATGCCATTGTGTGATATATGCATGTGTTTGTGAGTTGTTGTTTTACCAGGTGTGTTTGAGTGGCCAGGAATCCACTGCATAACAATGTTGACATCATAAGATGTGAGCAGCTGGTTTGCATGGTGGTATATTTCAGCTAGCTCAGGTTTACAATGTCCATCACATTCCAGTGCTTGGAGAACAGACATAGAGTCTGTAAAAATAACAATGTTTTGGACTTTTGATGGGAAGGCATCAAATATGGTCTTCAGGTGGTACAAGGCAATTTCTAGTGCTGTTATTTCAGCTTCATAGTTAGAACATATCTCCCCACAGGCATCAAACAACTCATCAGATGTTTTGTCTGGATATTCTATATAGACACCATAACCTGCTTTGATGATGGCTTTGAAGGCAGACCCATCAGTATAGACATGAATCCATTGTTCTGGGTAGGTGTCTATTGTTTTCTGTGTTGCTTTCATAAGACTTACTGGGTCGGAACGTTTCGTTGCATTATCTCTTAACTGTGTTTTGATTTCTGGCAATTTAAAGCCTGCGTGTGGTGGTAAACATTTTTCTACTCTTTGCAGTTTTTGTCTCTTGTCTGGAAGGTGATAACTGTCTTTTATTTCATTGACATGGCTCAGGACTGACTTTTGTTTTATTCTGTGGTTTGGTTCCCAATTTGGGTGGTCTTTGTTCATTCTTTTGCTTCTTTCATAAGTCTCCATTGCAGCCATCTCTCCGCATCTCAAGGGGTTCTACATTCGTATGTATTTCACATGCAGCCGTCGGTGTAGATCTCATTGCTCCACTAATAAGATGTAGGGCATTGTTCTGCACTCTTTCTGGGGATTCTACATTTGTCGTGGAACATGTGAGGAGTGCACTGTTGTATTCTAAAGCAGAACGTATGTAACCAAGGTATAGTCCTCTAAGGGTATCCTTGTCTGATCCCTAAGATGTGCCAGTGAGTCTTTTCAGTAGTTGTAGCCGTTTAAGTGCTTTATTTTTGATATTTTTTACATGCTTCTTGAGGGTGAGCTGCCGATCAAGTGTGATTCCAAGATATGTGGGGTGTTCTTCTCTTGGCAATTTCTGTGTATCCAACCATAGACTGATATTTTCTTTGGCTACTTTATGACTCTTGGTAAAGATGGTATAGACAGTTTTCTCACAGTTTATTTTTAGCTTCCATGTTTGACAGTATTCATGTAGTCTTTTTAAATCTCCATTTAGTCTTTTGGCAGCACTTTCAACATTCTCATGGCTCTGCCATATCGTTACGTCATCAGCATAGAGGGCTTTTTCAGCTTTGATATGTTTGGTAAGGTCATTGATGTAAATGAGAAAGAGGGTGCAGCTTAAAGCAGAACCCTGTGGTAAGCCTTCCTCTAGAACTTCTTTAGATGAAATTGCATCATTTATCTTTGTCTGGATTGTTCTGTTAATGAGGAAGGAAAACAGTCAAAATGAGACCAAATCAATGGAAATCTTGAATTGATAATATCAATGAATGGTCCAGGTGTGATTTTTTTCCCACTTGCCTGTATGACTGATGATAGAGACGTTTGGGGGACTGTATCGATGGCTCCAGTAAGGCACACCTGCGACCATAACGAGTTATTGATTTTACATCACTTATTCAATAATCGTCTGTGTGTTGCAGGGCCCGAAAAGGCAGCACTGAATAGTGACAATGATCTGCCATGCATGTCGTAAGAGGCGTGCTTGACTAAGCATGATTTGGGAGTGGTGTTCACTATCCTATTACATAGAAGGTCAAAGTGGCCCAGAAGACATGCTATCAGGCTTATGTGCGCAGATATCACAGCCAAGCTGTAAACCATGACATTTTCTGTTCTTCAGACTACATCTTGCCAACCTTCAGGAGTTTGAGAAGAAATACAGAAAAAAAAGCATATTCAATAATGTATTATATATCTAATTATCTCCACTCTTTATAGTCTATTTCACTTTTCAGCCACACTTTTAGGGCACAGAGTCTCCACTCTTTATTTTACCACAAAAATACCCAGCCACTGTGACCTAATGGCTTTATCATCCCTCTGCCACCTTTTTGTCTTTTGCTTGTCTTCCTCAACGTTTAGCTAAAAGGGTGATGTATTTCTTCATATCTTTATGGTCTTCCAAGTTTTCTTTTGTGATGGGATCCTTGTTGTAACATCCACCAACAGGGCACCTACAACAAAAGACGGTAACCAATCAGAAATCTAAAAAGATGAACTACATACATATGATTATAATCCAGAGGTTCTTAAAATCTTTAACTTTTGTTGCCACAGACTCCTTTTAAATATTGTTTTCTGCCACAGACTCCCACAAATATTTCATATTTCTAAATCTTCAGGTATAAATTAACTGTATGTTAACGATAGCGAACATTTTATTCCTTTCTTTTTGCTCTATACTCTTTTGTGCCGTGCAGCTTCAGGGGTAGAAGAGTTCTCTGGAGATGGCTTTTCTGTGTACTTAATATATATTTGTTTTCATTGACTCCTTTACTTCTGTAATCCATCTGGATTATAATAGAACCGCTAGTTTATAATACAAGGTCTGCCCCTGGCTTTGTAACCATTGTGCCTGTATAGTTATGTTCCTTGAGGGACACTGTCTGATGGTACTCTGGAAGCATGTGAAAACCACTTAATCTGTTGTCTTCTGATGTAGTCTAGAATTGGCATTGTGTTTGTTAGTCTTCTGATGTTTTCACTTCTGATTTTATCTCTTATTGTTACTCCAAGAATTCTACATAGATACGTCACTTCTGTTATAACAAGTTTTTCTTTTGACTTCTGTTGTTAATGTCCACATTTGACATTGGTAGCATAGTGATGGTATGATGATAGTAAATAATGTCTGCAATTTAAAATATATTGGTAATGTTTTGCTAATAAACAATAAAACAATTATTTTTTTAATTCTGTCCATTCTGTAATTTAGATTTACTCTGCAACTTTTGATATTTGGCTACATGTCAGTCTTCTTAAACGCCTGCATTCAAAGCTTGTTCCTGCTTTGATGTCCAGTACCAAGCTTACCCGTTCAAATTTTGACCTATACCTCTATATAATCAGTATTTATCTAATTGTGTGAAGGTTGCCTAAAATAAATTGATGCAGTATTTATTCTGCCTTTCTATTTGTATACTTGCCCATTCATCTTTTTAATGTAAATTTAAAGACTCATAATCTTTCTTAGTTTTGACGAACTCTTGGGTCTGCAGACCACAGTTTAAGAACCGCTGGCTTAAAGTGCTGTAGATGATAATTAGTGACACTTTAACTGTTGAAACACTATGAGTAGGTGGATTCTCAAAGCACTGCACACCTCTGAGCGTTAGAGCCTGTGTATGAAATAAAGCTCTGGAGATACCTCCACATTATACAAAAGGATATAAAAGATCCATTACTCATAAATTAATGGGCAATGAAACAAACAAAACAAGGAACAGTATTTCAATGGATCTCATGCCACTGAAGAATACAAGGAAATGAATAGGCTGGCTATAGCTATTTGGCAAGAAAAGGTGGATCACTCACAAAGTGTCCATTTTACAAAATATAAAAGTGAGTAACTTCCCTTTTCACAAAGCTGGAGATACTAACCCAATCCCTGGGGTTGCAAGCTTTCACTAGTGGTGGTAGATGCATGTATTTTTCAGCTGTGGTGTGCTGGTATAAAGGGTGTTAGCGATGCAGGGGTTTGGTGGTAACAGTTGTTTTCGTAGGTCTTGTAGCGCAGAGATTTAATAAGGTGGTGTTTTACTGTTTCCTCCTCTTGTCTTGATGTGTTCTTGATGTGTAATTCTTGGTGTGTTAAGATGTATTTGTGTTCTTTGCAGGCTAAATATTGTGGGTTGAACTTTGCGGTGTAGTCTATTTATGCTTTCATGTGGATTTGTTTGGGGACATGTCTACATATATAATTCTTCCTTTTGAACCAGTGGCCCTCCATTGTTGATTACACATTCTGGATAATGTATTTAGCTGTTCTAAGGTTGGTGGACATTCATGGTTGGGGCATACGTGCTCTTTTTTTTGCCAGTCTATCAACACTTTCATTCCCGCTGATACCTGCATGGCCTGGTATACAGTGTAGTGTAGTATTGATGTTGTAAGTATGTTTGTTGCTTATGGTTTTCTCTGCTGTTGAATTCCAGTTTTCAAGGGTTTGTAGAGCAAACAGGGAGTCAGTGAATATTACTAGATTTTTGTGGACGTGTTGCATCATTTTTGTATTAGGTAATGATGTATGAGTGTTTCTGATATTGCATTATTGATTTCTGTGACAGGAAAGAAAAGTTTGTGAGTTTATTGGTTTACAATTATTTTTTTGTGAGAGGAGAAAGTAAAGTTTGTGAATAGTTTTGTGACTTCTATGAGAGGAGAAAGTAAAGTTTGTGAATAGTTTTGTGATTTCTATGAGAGGAGAAAGTAAAGTTTGTGAGTTGATTTCTTCGAGGAGAAAGTAAAGTTTGTGAATAGTTTTGTGACTTCTATGAGAGGAGAAAGTAAAGTTTGTGAATAGTTTTGTGATTTCTATGAGAGGAGAAAGTAAAGTTTGTGAATAGTTTTGTGATTTCTATGAGAAGAGAAAGTAAAGTTTGTGAGTTGAATTCTTTGCGGAGAAAGTAAAGTTTGTGAATAGTTTTGTGACTTCTATGAGAGAAGAAATTAAAGTTTGTGAATAGTTTTGTGATTTCTATGAGAGGAGAAAGTAAAGTTTGTGAATAGTTTTGTGATTTCTATGAGAGGAGAAAGTAAAGTTTGTGAGTTGATTTCTTTGAGGAGAAAGTAAAGTTTGTGAGTTGATCTTTATGAAAGAGGAAAGTAATGTTTTTGAGTTGTTTTGTGATTTCTAAAATTGACTCTGTATTGTCAGGATCCCAAAAGGAGATAAAAGAATAGTAATACTGATCTTCCATGAATGTCGTAAGAGGCAACTAACGAGGTTTGAGAAAAAAGGAGTTGGCTGTTCTATCCTGTAAGTCAAAGTGATCCAAAATCCATACTCAAGTAAGATGTTTCAGGTCAAAAATCAAATAATATATAACTAGGAAGCATTGAGAAATATAGAAAAATTCAGAAGGTTGCAGATATGAATTGAACCATCTGTTCAGCTTACTCTGATTCACCCATGGGATGCGGAATGGTATATTCAGAAAATATTCAAGTTCTGAGGCGAATTAGTGTCAGTTGAAAGTGGTTCAAATCCCGTCTGCTACCTTTTGGTTAAACCGAAAGTCACAAATATCACAACCATGCTGTAAACCAAAACACACACTTACTTTGCTTTAGCTCTCCTACTATTGATATAAGCAGTGATTCCATCTTTGTCGTACACATGGTTGCAAGTTTTGTTACGGACTGGATTCACCATGATCTGTCCAGTGAATGGGCATTTGATATTTATATCCACAGATGTCATGGCAACCTCCTCATCATCCACAGCAGCACCTAGTGTGGCCTTTAGTGAGTTCAGCTGCTCTTCTAGAAATATAAAAAATAAAACTTAATGAAAATTGTTAATGTTTCAACTGTTTAAAATTATTTATAATGCACTTAGAGGCGGAAATGTTTTTCATATCGCAACGGCTCCTGGGTCGACTCAGCCTTAATAGAGTACCGGATGGGATGTAAATACTGCGAAGGAGAGGAGATGGCTACAGCCCTCATGTAGCAGAGCCACTGATATGTGAGATCGCTAACATCTTACACCCCTACGACAGTTAATAAAATGTTATGAATTAACTTGACTTTTACTTTAAATGCACCCGACACATACAGGTTAACATTCACCTGAACAGAATAGAACCACAACAAACTCCAGGGGGCTGTCTGCGCACTCAACAATACAAAATCTTTTTTAAATGTCCAGAGTTAAATATTTCAAAAATGCTTCATTCACCCACAGGATTATCCGAGATAGATGGACCAATACATCTCAATACAATACAGAACAATAGCAGCTCACAAATACATTCATATATCACACAAACACATGCATATATATCACACAAACACATGCATATATATCACACAAACACATGCACATATATATCACACAAACACATAAAATATCACACAAACACATGCATATATATATCACACAAACACATAAAATATCACACAAACACATGCATATATATCAAACAACAGGCATATACATCACACAAACACATGCATATATATCAAACAACAGGCATATATATCACACAAACACATAAAATATCACACAAACACATGCATATATATCACACAAACACATAAAATATCACACAAACACATGCATATATATATATCACACAAACACATGCATATATATATCATGCATACAAACGTAAGGTTCAAGTAGTGGGAAATCTGGTGTGGGATAGGCCCTCCTGGTGGAACGAAGAGGTTCAAAGGGCATGGAGCGAGAAACGGAAAGCAGTATCACTATGGCAAAG
Organism: Meghimatium bilineatum; assembly: GCA_034231615.1. Classification (NCBI taxonomy): domain Eukaryota; kingdom Metazoa; phylum Mollusca; class Gastropoda; order Stylommatophora; family Philomycidae; genus Meghimatium; species Meghimatium bilineatum. The sequence continues at coordinate 11,174,517 of CM067306.1, forward strand.
GGCACGGAAACGTGTTGCGGCTCAGCCCATGGAGGTCGCACAATGGAAACGGAAGAAAGATATCTTAGTCCAAACATTCAAAGATATTGCAAAGTCAGCAAAGGCGTCAAAATGGGACGAATTTTGCAAAGAGATAACACGCGAAAAGTCACTAAAATTGTTCTGGCGGTTACACAAATCCATGAATGGTCTCACAAGACGCGTGACTATTGCCGATTTCCAGAGCGACGATACCGTCTGGCAGAAGACGGACGAGACAAAAGGTGCGGCATTGCTGGCACACTACACCACACAAATTGGTCAGAGAAATGTGGAGGCATATCAAGAAATCAGGAAAACGCTCACAGACACGTGTAAGAACTTGAGCATGGAAAACCATATGCTAATCACAGTTGAAGAAATCAGGAAGGCACTGAAAAGTACAAAAAATACAGCACCAGGGCCAGATGGCATTAGATACGATGACATTAGTCGAAGAACGGATGAGGAGTTGGGAGAGTTGGCGGACATGTTCAATAATAGCCTTCTAAAGGGCACAGTGAAAGAAGACTGGTTGCACAGCTATTTAGTTCCACTACACAAACCTGGGAAGGACCACACCAGGATACATGGCTACAGAATAATAACTATGCAGAATACGATTGGCAAGCTTTTGGAAAAAATTGTGGCCTGGAAGGTATCGTGTTATCTTGAAAGAAATAAGTGTTTACCAACATTGTTAGGAGGATATCGTCCAGGAAAGAAGACATGGCAAAATGCAGCCATATTTGCGCAAGATGTTTTTGAGGGGTTCGATTCGTGCATGGAGACATGTGCGGTCGCAATAGACCTTGAGGATGCGTACAATAGGGTGTCCTTGGATATCTTGATGCACCAGCTGTTAAATCTTGCAGTTAATACTTTTGTCGTGCGTTGGGTTGGCGCCGCCCTGATGCACAGGGTTGTAGTTCTTAAGTGTGGTAACTGGATATCTACACCAACGGTTATTAGCCCTGGCCTGCCACAGGGATCGCCTCTATCTCCTGTACTTTTCAATGTATACACAGTACATATCGCTGGCAATCAAATCACAGGTGTTGGCAGAACGATGTCATATGCCGATGATATCCTGGTGTATATACAGGGCAGAAATCGAGAAGAGTGCGTCGTGGAACTACAGAAGGAGCTGGACAAGTTGACAAATTGGTGTCGAGATACGGGAGCAGTGGTTAATCCGTCTAAGGCATTCGTGACGTGGTTTTCCTTGAACAATCACATGGTAAAAACACCCATGCCACAAGTTTCGTTGTCCGGGAAAAGTTTAGAAAGAACTAGCACAATGAGATATCTGGGTGTGTTTTTTTGACAGAAGCCTGAGTTTCAGGGAACATGTTGACCACATTATCATAAGGGCAGGCAAAGGCTTAGCAGCAATGAAGGTTATGGCTGCTGCGCAATGTGAGCAAAGATTGTTATTTCTTTTGTACCAGGGTTTGGTAGTGGCTGTGGTGGAATATGCACTGGCAATTCTGACTCTTAGCCAAACTCAGATCGAAAGACTGGATAGAGTCCAGAATGCAGCAATGCGTATCATTCTGGGATGCACAAGAGACACATCGACAAGAGCTATGCGATACCTACTTGACTGCCCAACAGCTGAGCATAGATTACAGTATTGCCGTGCACGGGCGTACCTTCAAATACATGCAGATAAGGAACACCCGTTGCATTCCGAAATACAGAAAGTTAAAGGCAGCAGACTCAAGAGAGGAAGGTCGTGGATGGGACGTGCTGAAGATGTAATACAAAGCGTGTGCCGATTACAGGATGTGGCAGTTGGTGTGGAATGGATAGGTCTACCCACAGATTTCGAAACTTGTTTGAGAGTAGTAATATCACTTAGCAGGGAATGCAGAGAATGGTGTCCCACAGCTGTGGAGAAAGAAGTGCAGGCTTTAATCAGTGAGAATACCAAAGAGGGGGATGTGATTATATACACTGATGGATCTGTAATTAGGCATGTTCGCAGTGCTTGGGCCTTTACAGCTCAGTGCGCAGGTAAAACGATCAAGGAGGAAAGTGGTGCCTTTGCTGTCACTACGAGTAGTATGACCATGGAGACTATGGCGGTGACCAAGGCATTTGAGTGGCTACGCACACAGAAAGTAACGCAGGTCTGCATCTTGAGTGACTCTATGAGTATGATTAAGAAGGTACAAGTGGGTCTCATTCGCGAACAGTGGATTGAGGCCTTGAGAAATGCGAGCTTGAAGGCGGTTACATTTATTTTCGTGCTGGGACATGTGGGCGTTCGAGGCAATGAAAGAGAGGATCAACTGGCATCGTGTGCGATTGTGGCAAAGGGCGATGGGGCAATGGATCGCGCTGACGTTTTGAACTCCTTAAGAGATATAACACGCGAGAGTGAGACGAATGTGGATGATGATTCCTTTTCAATGGCTAGGATTATAGATCAGGGATTGAGATGCGGTGTTGCTAGAGGTGAACATTTTGGAGGGCGCAGAAGAATGATGGTCAACCAGCATAGGACCGGTACTGTCAGCAGAAGTGTGATGGATACTCAAGGAGAGATCGGAGCAACTATGGATGTGTCCAGTTTGCAGTGATGATGATCCGACGACTAACTAACTAACTAACTAATATATATCACACAAACACATAAAATATCACACAAACACATGCATATATATCAAACAACAGGCATATATATCACACAAACACATGCATATATATCAAACAGGCATATATATCACACAAACACATAAAATATCACACAAACACATGCATATATATCAAACAACAGGCATATATATCACAAACAACGGGCATATATATCACACAAACACATGCATATATAACACTTGTGGTAACAAAAGGAGATAGAATAAACAATGACACTATAAGAAATCAGAGGGAAAAAAGTACAAAGAATACATAAACACACAAAAGATCAAATGGTTGGGCCACATAATCTGAATGGAACCAGATCACATTCCATCGATAGCCTTCAATAAAAGATCATCTGAAAAGAGAAACAGGGGAAGACACAGACGTAGATGGATAGATGAAATCAGAGAAATGTGTTGGCTGGCAAAGCTTTGGTGAACGGCACTGAGATAAGAAGAGACAGGACTGAATTGATTAGAGCAGTCATGGATACCCTACTAGAAGACGAGGAGGAAGTCAAGGGTGACAATGTACATATTCAGAGAATGGTAGAAATGGGAGTGACTAGAGGTGATGAGAGAAAGTGCTCCCTCTCCGGAAAGATCAGAAGAACACGTAATCTGCAACTGACTGGGACACTGAGCTTAAACACTTTTATATGGCTGACGGAACGGCAAGCAGAGCACATATGGGAATGCCCAAAGTGCTGTGACGCTTGTTCCTAATGAAGAATCAGAAAAATACTAGAACACCAAGGCTATACTATGAATGTGGCATCACAGTTAACTAAAAAAAGAAGACTTCAGCTCCCGATGATGCATATCTGCACACATGCATAGGACAAAAAAAAGACAAGAACTAGAACAACTTGCAGCGAACCACACGGCATGGAGAAACATGACTTCTGCCCTATGTGTCACCCTTGGCACCAAAGGAACAAACTAACTAACTCAATCATATTGCCTGTGCACAAGTTAAGATTGTTAGACTTTAATTAACTCCTTTGCCGCTAAAGTAGGCAGACCAAAATTGGTGGCCACTAAAGTAGGCAGACCGAAATTGGTGGCCACTAAAGTAGGCAGACCAAGATTGATGTCCACTAAAGTAGTCAGACCAAGATTGATGGCCACTAAAGTAGGCAGATCAAGATTGGTGGCCACTAAAGTAGGCAGACCGAAATTGGTGGCCACTAAAGTAGGCAGACCAAGATTGATGGCCACTAAAGTAGTCAGACCAAGATTGGTGGCCACTAAAGTAGTCAGACCAAGATTGGTGGCCACTAAAGTTGGCAGATCAAGATTGTTGTCCACCACAGTAGGCAGACCAAGATTGGTATTCAGTAATTTATTGTTTATCCCCATGATTGTCAATGATTTCAACATCATAGATATATATTTTCCTACTTGTATTCCAATCAAAGCAGGAGAGTACATTCATGTGAAGCATTTCTGCAAATTGTTCCACTTAGTAGCTGCAGTGGATACAATCTCACTGTGGATAACCAGTAAATATGAAAGCAGATCAACTAGCTAAGGAGGGTTCTACCGACGACCAACCAGATGTACCAATCACTTACCATCAGAAAAGAACAATAATCAAATGTTAATAATCAAATCAATCAGAAAGTCAAACACCAACACAAGACGATTATCACATTATAAACAGAACAAGTTGCAATTCTATGCCTCAAAACAGGGCACAACCAAACCTGCAGTCGCATGTACACAGACTTTAGGATTGGCAACGCAGCCATGTATACATGTGGACAGGCCACTTCAGACTGTAGAACTTATACTTCAGAACAATCTTGAGTATGAGATGCTGAGAAAAACATGGTTAAATGAATACTATAATAAAGAACAGGGGTCGGCAACCTATGGCACGCGTGCCACTTTTGGCACGCCAAGCAATTTCAAATGGCACGCAGACTCTTCACGTTTCCCTATAAAGTTGATTATAAATCAATTAGTGCGGTTTCCTCGCTCATTTCGGCACTCTGAATAATTTTAAACCTTAAGTTGGCACACAGCAAAAGGTATCCGACCCCTGATATAGAAGCATTGAGAATTTATTATTAAAGAAAAATCCTAATGCAGAAGACAGCATTTGAACCAGGTCAGCTCAATTCATCCTTATATGGTTGAGGCATTCTGGCATGTGCTGATGTTAAAATGTTTGTGGCTCCTCAGGAATTTACATATAAGTAGTACCTGTGCAGATTGTGTGCTGTTGTTTTCTGTGATTTGCTTGACCGTTCCATATTCATAGCAGCTTGGTAAAATACACATTTAAAGTCGTGAAAGTTATCCCCTTTATTGGGGATGTAGTGTGGTCAACGACAGAGAACGTATTGACTCAAGTTGCTAGGCGAGTTGGTGTTATCTTGGAGGACCTGGCTCATACCCTATTTGGTGCATTATGATTTTTCTTTGAGAAAAAACATACTGGCCCATAAAAACAACACTAGAATCAAAGCTATATGGACTTATGTATGAGCTGCAAAATACGGTGAAGTTTATTGAGGAGACAAAAATTACAAGTGTAGACAATTGAAACAAACAAAGAAGTTTCATTCAGTATTGTCATTACTCAGGTTCACTTTTTTTGAAAAATTTTATATACATTCAACTGACCAATGAAAAACAAAGAGATATGTAATTGAAACCTTGTATGCCTGCAATGAATTATACAGAGACTACTTTAAATATTGGTGTATACAGCTATCAAGCTGATGTCCTGTGATGAAAGACAAGACAAAACAAGACCACCATATTAGTTGGCTTCTCACGTTACCAATGCCCCAGACATAGTCTTCAGACACTGAGCTGTCAATTATTGCATTTTCCCACAAGCATTTCTTCCTACCAAGGAAGGACCTAACCAGCCCTCATCCTACCAAGGAAAGACTTAACCAGCCCTCATCCTACCAAGGAAAGACTTAACCAGCCCTCATCTCTCCTTTCCTCACACACAAATTTTAACAGATCCACAATCAAATTATTAGCTATATTTACCAATGTTTTCATGTTTCAGTTTTTCTTCCAGTTCTATATACTTGGGATGATCTTTACAACTCTGCCTATCACCAGCTTGTATTTTATGAAGCTCTTCTTTAAATAATGACAGTAGTTCTAGTCCTTCAGTGTGTCTAGCCTGCAAATACAAATCTGTTTCAATATGTTTTGGACACATTAATTGATAACTACAGGTATACATTGGAAGGAGTCTAGTCGTGCTGGTATTCGGAGCAATTGGATGGCCAACACTTCAACTGTGCTGGCATACTGATCTCCTTACACGAAAAAGCAGGGACAAAGGAAACTAATGAGTGTGCTTCTTTTCGTTTGCAGTTTAACATGTCTACACAGCAAGCAATATTGTCGTGCAGATATGTTAAATAAGCGAATTGCATGATACCATGGTTGCTGGTGCGTCTCTTGGACTGATATCTCTGACTTAAACACTTGTGTTTGCTTGGGCAGGCAGAACAGCTGTCCTGCTCGATATAGGGGATAACCCGATCAATCTTAGTTTCCAGCTCCTGTTGTCTGGACTAAGCCCCATCTCCGCTTCAAGTTGTTGGCCTCAATGCGGATTAGAAGTGCTGATTACTTCTCCATCTCCAGATTAAAGGAGTTGTGCTTTACATATAGTGTCACCAGAAATGAGCGCAACTGTCTGGGGAATGTTCATAAATCAACAGAGAACTATAGAACTGTCAGTCAATGTGTAATTGCAAATATACTCAAGTGGATGTCTATAAATTACAATGTGTAATTGCAAATATACTCAAGTGGTTGTCTATAAATTACAATGTGGAATTGCAAATATACTCAAGTGATTGTCTATAAATTACAATGTGTAATTGCAAATATACAAGTAACTAATTGGTAACTACAAGAGTGTACAGCTAAATATTTTTACAGTATGTAGACTGGCAGAGAAAGATTTCTTCTTCAGCGTTCATTCTCAAACTCCTGCTGGTTCTCTCTTATAGCAGGACACAGATTCTACTAGACTTTCAGCAAGATATAGTCCAAAGAATGGAAATGTGTTGTGTCACCGTTTTATTTGCGCTAATGACCTGACATGTCTGTCTTTGGCAGTAGAGAAGGATATGAAGATAGAGAACTATTCTGTACTGTAAAACTTCTCTATCAGCAACCCTTGAATATTCTTGTTACTAATTTTATACTTCTTCTTCATTTGTTCTCTAACTCTTGCATGATTAGCAGAATGTAGTCCAGAGAACGGAATGTGTTGTATCATGGTTTAAAGCTTGGCTGTGATATCTGCACCATTTGACCCAACACATCCAATTTCAGCTAGCCTTTTGACCGCTTAAACCCGCTATGGAATGGGACAGCTAACTCCACCAACAAAAAAACTTCTTGTTGACTCTTATATTCTTCGTCTGTGTTTGCTCTCTGATAATCACTAAGAACGTTTGTGTGATTTCCACCAGGGAGCTTGAAGTACATTCTGCTGCCAGTTTCACAGTGGAGCTGCATTATTTTGGCCTTCCAGCTCCGTACATTCGCTTTCTGCATGCTTTTAATTCAGGTGAGCTTCCCTAGCCTGTGATAGTCTTCCTATCTGTCGTCAGGTGACGGAGGTGTATCATCTCTACACCATGACTGTTTATCCTGACTGTCTCCATGAGGCAATAATCAGGGATTTAGTCTTAGGTCGATGTCTATCTCACATGAAGTACTCTGCTGACAGTGAACTTTATCTTGTGTATTTAGACCTGTGCTGGGTAGGGTACTGAACTTTTTAGGCACTGAACTTTTTCTCATCTGTGAGCATGGTTCCAGTATAGGAAACACTCTACAGTGAAGTTGGACTCATTTGCCCTCTTAGCCAAGGTATCATGATACACCTTGTCCAAATCTGAGTCTCTAGACATATCTAGGAGCACCGGGAGATTTTGGTTGCTTTTTTTCCACGAGACATTCTTCTTAAAGTTAACTAGAAGATTATTCTTGAGCTACAATAATCATCCCTTTTCTTAAAGATAAATCAATGAAAGACTAAAGATAACTTAATAAAGACAATTTATTTACAAGATACTCACCGCATTTTTTACAAGAGTTAGGGCTCTGGCATACTGCTGGATATCCTTTTCCATCTCTGTGAAGTCACACATAATATCTTTCACTGCCTGCTTCAGGTTCTCATCATCTGCAAACACATATCTCCAACAAGTACAAACGTGGAACAGACTGGTGAAAAACTATAAACTACTTCTGCATACGTTCTTAAACTCCTGCAACTGATGAGGATGTAGTCAAGAAATTATAATTAATTGTCCACCAAAGACTGATGTGTCTAGCCATTATCGCAAATAAAACGGTAACACAACGCATGTCCATTCTCTGAACTTCTGGATATCTAGTAGGAGCATTGTCCTACTACAAGAGAGATTCAGGGGGAGTTTGTAAATGAACGCTGAAGAAGAAGAATGAGTTGTGCCATCATTTATTGCTGACTCTTGTAATATGTGCTCCATTCACCCCAAAACAACATTTCATTCTGTTACATATTTTTTTCAGAATGTAGTCTTCTTTTTGGACGTTCTAAACTCCTCAAAATTTTGAGCAAGTTAACCTGCAGCAGCTAAGGGCATGTTTAAACAATATATATGCCTCCTATCCATCATTGTCTTGGGCTGTAGTTACACCTGTTACCAACAATTATACCTTCCATTATTAATGATTCCATGCTGTAGGCCCAAAAACCTCAGCTTAATGGTGATGCTGTTTAGGAGCAAACCTACTTCTATGTTTAACGCTTTCACTTCTTGATTCATCATTTTCACTGTCCATATATTCTCACAATCCTTCTGTAGCACACCTGACCTAGAATGGTATTTTCAATCATTTTTTGCATATGATTTGGTTAGACCCAATAAATATAAACTTTATATTTGTGCATCATGTCCATTTTTCATAAATGAATAAAATCCTTTGATCTTTGTCAGCATACTAATTATAGAGTATCAAGAAAAGAAAGTTTACCACTTCAGACATTACACCGGATACAACCTTAAACACTGTCCCTCTGCCTTTTGTTCGAAAGTACTAAATAGTCAAATTTCACGCTTAAATCGTGTCAATAATATGATAAACAAATCATGTGTAAATGACATCTTATAATCTTAACTGTAAACACTGAAACATTACTTAGTAGTGTTAGAGCACTGAAACATTACTTACTAGTGTTAGAGCACTAAAACATTACTTAGTAGTGTTAGAGCACTAAAACATTACTTAGTAGTGTTAGAGCACTGAAACATTACTTAGTAGTGTTAGAGCACTAAAACATTACTTAGTAGTGTTAGAGCACTAAAACATTACTTAGTAGTGTTAGAGCACTGAAACATTAGTAGTGTTAGAGCACTGAAACATTACTTAGTAGTGTTAGAGCACTAAAACATTACTTAGTAGTGTTAGAGCACTGAAACATTACTTAGTAGTGTTAGAGCACTAAAACATTAGTAGTGTTAGAGTACTAAAACATTACTTAGTAGTGTTAGAGCACTGAAACATTACTTAGTAGTGTTAGAGCACTAAAACATTACTTAGTAGTGTTAGAGCACTAAAACATTACTTAGTAGTGTTAGAGTACTAAAACATTACTTAGTAGTGTTAGAGCACTAAAACATTAGTAGTGTTAGAGCACTAAAACTTTACTTAGTAGTGTTAGAGCACTAAAACATTACTTAGTAGTGTTAGAGCACTAAAACATTAGTAGTGTTAGAGCACTGAAACATTACTTAATAGTGTTAGAGCACTAAAACATTACTTAGTAGTGTTAGAGCACTGAAACATTACTTAGTAGTGTTAGAGCACTAAAACATTACTTAGTAGTGTTAGAGCACTAAAACATTACTTAGTAGTGTTAGAGCACTGAAACATTACTTAGTAGTGTTAGAGCACTAAAACATTACTTAGTAGTGTTAGAGCACTGAAACATTACTTGGTAGTGTTAGAGCACTAAAACATTACTTAGTAGTGTTAGAGCACTGAAACATTACTTGGTAGTGTTAGAGCACTAAAACATTACTTAGTAGTGTTAGAGCACTAAAACATTACTTAGTAGTGTTAGAGCACTAAAACATTACTTAGTAGTGTTAGAGCACTAAAACATTACTTAGTAGTGTTAGAGCACTAAAACATTACTTAGTAGTGTTAGAGCACTAAAACATTAGTAGTGTTAGAGCACTAAAACATTACTTAGTAGTGTTAGAGCACTGAAACATTACTTAGTAGTGTTAGAGCACTAAAACATTAGTAGTGTTAGAGTACTAAAACATTACTTAGTAGTGTTAGAGCACTGAAACATTACTTAGTAGTGTTAGAGCACTAAAACCTTACTTAGTAGTGTTAGAGCACTAAAACATTACTTAGTAGTGTTAGAGTACTAAAACATTACTTAGTAGTGTTAGAGCACTAAAACATTAGTAGTGTTAGAGCACTAAAACTTTACTTAGTAGTGTTAGAGCACTAAAACATTACTTAGTAGTGTTAGAGCACTAAAACATTAGTAGTGTTAGAGCACTGAAACATTACTTAATAGTGTTAGAGCACTAAAACATTACTTAGTAGTGTTAGAGCACTAAAACATTACTTAGTAGTGTTAGAGCACTAAAACATTACTTAGTAGTGTTAGAGCACTAAAACATTACTTAGTAGTGTTAGAGCACTGAAACATTACTTAATAGTGTTAGAGCACTAAAACATTACTTAGTAGTGTTAGAGCACTGAAACATTACTTGGTAGTGTTAGAGCACTAAAACATTACTTAGTAGTGTTAGAGCACTAAAACATTACTTAGTAGTGTTAGAGCACTAAAACATTACTTAGTAGTGTTAGAGCACTGAAACATTACTTAGTAGTGTTAGAGCACTAAAACATTACTTAGTAGTGTTAAAGCACTGAAACATTACTTGGTAGTGTTAGAGCACTAAAACATTACTTAGTAGTGTTAGAGCACTGAAACATTACTTGGTAGTGTTAGAGCACTAAAACATTACTTAGTAGTGTTAGAGCACTAAAACATTACTTAGTAGTGTTAGAGCACTAAAACATTACTTAGTAGTGTTAGAGCACTAAAACATTACTTAGTAGTGTTAGAGCACTAAAACATTACTTAGTAGTGTTAGAGCACTAAAACATTACTTAGTAGTGTTAGAGCACTAAAACATTACTTAGTAATGTTAGAACACTCTATAGAAAACAACAACAGCTCACAAACACCTGCATATACCGCACAATAGCACTGGGTAGAAGGGCATGAGACCATGGACTGCTATATCAGCAACTAAACAACCAACTGCCATGCATGTTGTATGAGGCAATCAATGAGTGTTGGCTGTCCTATACTATTGTCAAAGTGATCCAAAAACCATGCTAAAGTCAGATGTGTCAGGGCATAAGGTGCAGATATCACAACAAAGTTGTAAACCATGATATAACAATTTCTGTCCTAACTACAACTTGCTAACCGGCTGGAGGTTGAGAACAAATGTAGAAGTGAATGTCTAAATAAATTAGAAAAAAATACAGGTTTAATAATTGATTTGTGATTTCTTTAGGTCTATTGAATTATTATAATTTATAAATATATTAATCTGTTCTATCTGTAAGGTTTTTTAATGAATTTGCACCTGTGTTCATCTCAATTGGAAGTCCGGTGATGATGATGAAATAATCCTTTTAGATGTGAGGTAACTCTTGACAGCCTATAGCCTTTCTGACAAAAGCATAAGTGTCCTCAGTTGAGAAACAGTGTTACAGGGATTTATGAACACATGTTTAGTCCCCTAAGGGAGGCATTTCAGTGTGGCAGTGTCCCCGGACCATCACATCCTGTCCGAGTGTAGCATATACTTCTGACCCAACTAGCTCATCATTCTTCTGTCACATCTGTTAGCTTCTCTGCAATGACTGATTTTTGCCATTTTGTAAGAAAAATCTGTCGACTGAAGCTGTAGATCTAACAATACTAACATGACATCACAAGAGCACCGGCTTTGAATTTTTTTTAATAACAGACAATAGTGAAGCACCATGCCTATATATTATACTTTTTTTTTTGTTCTTATTGGATTATCTATAAAACTGATATAGTTTGAGTGGAAGTTATTGATTCTGAAGTTTGATAAATTCAAATTTCATGTGTGAAATAATTGTTATTTTCATTTACACATTTTACTTTCGTGTTAAAATAAATAACTAATTTTTTTTTTTCAAAATGAACTTGTGATAATCACATTCTCTGTCCAATTCTGTTTCAAAATATATATATTACATTATAATGTAAACATATTTAGAAGTTTCTGTGATGGATGTGCAAAAAAACAAAAACCAACAAATAATTAATTCCGTCAAAATGCTAAAAATACTCTGAGACAAATCAGTTAATTATGCAAATTGGCCACCATTTTGAATATTAATTAGCACTGGTTGTTTCTGAAAATTATATAAATGTAATCAACTGATGAGTCTTGTCTTCTGAACACAAAAAATGTATAGTTTGTAGGATTTTTTATTGTAAATAACAAACATGTTTCAGAAATAATCAGTTGGGCTCTACTTCTCCATCACTTTGTAAGTTTATATTTTCCTATATGTTCTATGTAAATTATTTTGATGTCAAATAAAATCCAAACTTTTTTTTTCATAATTGACCTACGGACTTGGTAGAAGTATATTTGAATTACAATTTTCAATAGGTAGGTCTATCATATTTATAAAATTATCTTAGTGAGCTACAATAAACTGAACAGAACACATCATTATCAAGTGCCATGCCAGCTGGCATAGGAGATGATAGATCGCAGTGTCGGCTGGCGTAGACGATCATGGGTCACAGCTATCTATCACTAGTACTACTACTATGTAGGTACTTGGACGTCTGGGATTAGTGTGTTTGGAAAATATGGCTTATGCTATACATTTTTTTGTGACAGGGTTTAAAATACTGTAGTGATGTCATTGTTTGTAACTAGATTATTTAAGTTCTGTGATAATTTTTTTTCTTGCCCAATGAAAAAATGCCCAAATTAGCAGTTAAGTTTTTTAAACATCAACATGTGTTTAAATTATGCAAATTAGCCAACATTTTGAATATTAATTAGTTGTACGTGCATCTGAGAATCACAGCAATGTGATCAACAGATGCATCTTGTCTTTGCGAATACAAAAATATATAGTTTCTGGGGCATTTTATTATATTTTATAGATATATAATTTATTTTCATTATAATTATGCTAATTCACCACCATTTTGAATATCAATTAGTTCTGTATCCATCTGAAAATTTTAGAAATGTGATCAACATATGCGTCTTGTCCCCAAAAACACAAAAATGTATAGTTTGTATATTTAATGAAAATAACAAAGGTAATTTAGAAATTATCAGCTTGGCTACATTTTGTGGTCACAAGTTTTATTTACATTTTCCTATATGTTTCATGTAAATTATTTTGATGTCAAATTCATTAGAAAAAAATCATAACTTTTTTCAGGATTGACGTACGTACATACTTGGTTGATGTATCGTTGAATTACAATTTTTAAGGGCTATCTAACTATATTATTTGTAATTATGTAGCACTATTTTAAAAATTTTGTCCATGTACGTATACTACAATCTGCTATAGTAACTATAGACTATAGTATCTTCTTCTTCTTCGTACGCCTTGCGGCGGACCCTCTGAAAGCATTCCGCCGACCGTCCTGAGAAGGACGTATGAGGGTGATCTGCGTTGTGTCATGTTTTACAGCAAGCTGCGTTATCTGCGCCTTTCGACCTGACACATCTGTCTTCAGCCAGCATTTTTTTGGGCCAGGTTGGCATTACCGTATCTTTGATCCCTAGTACTTGGCCAGGATACAGCAGGGTTGCTGCACTCCTGTTTCCAGGCCCACTGCGTGGAAGTGTAATGAGGGTCTTGGCCAGCTGTGGTTCACTGACTCTGATGCTCGACCGGCTATGGAGCGCCAGCCAGTGCACTTTGGTGTGCATGTCATCTCTGGACCCCAACTATAGTATAAGTATAGTATGTATTAGGCTTGTTGTTGACTCTCAATATATAACTGTATTTCTATGTCATGCCAGAACACATTCACATATATTCAATATTGTCACATAATATATCTAAGATTCATTTCATACACATGAAAAAATGTTAATGTTAATATAATTATGTAGGTCTAGGGGACTATACATTATACAACCACAAAATGCAACTCAATTATGCGTATATTAGACAGACTATGATAAAACTTAATCAAGTTAATGAAATAAGGGAAATAAGCGGGATACGAACCATTGCAATACTCCGAAATATTATGTGCAACATCAATCGTGTTGTCCATGCCCACATTGATATAACCCATCAATCTCTCATTTAAAATAAGTAGATCTGAGTCGACTTCGTTCATATGACCCCTCCCAGCCATTAATTATGATCAGATATAAACCACTGACTGATCTTAATTGTGTAAATAACTAAATTCTAAAATGAAGTTCAATTTTAGTTTTAGAGTGAAACAGTTTCAACAGCACACTGAACTCCCAGATCCGAGATGATTATCGGTGTCGCCGCACTACATGAAACAAATATGAATCTAATCAATATCTTATCCACACAATTTAACAAATAATAAACATGTTCACAGATTCTAGCTGTATTAAAATATATTTCAGAGACCAGAGCGTAACATCTGATATACATAACAAGGTACGCCCATAACAAAAATAACGTTCATAAACTTTTAGTTGTTGCCATTACAAAATACAAATCCCGCCTTTTCATAGTTACCACTCAATATTTTGAAAAGTCATCAGTTTCGAAGACAAATACAGCCCAGGAAAGCCCAATTTTTATCAATCAATGAAGTGACATACCGAAAGGCGTAAGCGATCATATTTCTCCTCGACTCTCTGTCTTTTGTGCTGTCAATAAGTTCGATTGGTGAATTTCTACCGTGACACAATACTCGTCCATCTAACAACTTCTCTCTTTGTCGTCCCTGTCTCTTCTCCTCTTGATCTTTCCAGTGGTTATTAAGTGTTCAAGCTGTGTTCTTCTCAACACGTGCCCTAGAAACATTATTGACTGTCTACCCCTGATGGTTGATCCAATTATTATACTTTATATATATATATATATATATATATATATATATATATATATATATATATAAATATATATATATATATATATATATATATATATATATATATATATATATATATATATATATATATATTTGAATGACACCGCAACTAATATGTTCATGTCAACCAGTATAGAAATCTCGATGACAGCATCAATTTGAATGAAAAATGGTACGTCGATTACTCAGGTAATTAGCTCGCCCCGTATTTGGATTGAGAAATCTTAAAAGTTGGTACTGTAAAAATTCATATCGATCGAATAGGCTATTGATGCAGTCGCCTACTTTCACAAGACCTGTTCTCTTTATACAGTGAAAACATAGTGCGTGCAATAGTTGATATAACAGGAATGTCGGTGGGAAGCCATAACATACATAATTTAAGATATGTGGATAACACTATTCTGATTGCTAAACGTGAGGAAGACCTTCATGAATTAATTAATGTAGTAGTGACAAACAGTAAAGAGAAAGACCTCTCTCTAAAAATCTAGAAAACAGAAGTAATGGTTATTTCAGGGGGGAAAACACCACAGCTTGCAAGATCAAAGTGAATAATATAGTATTAAAACAGGTCCACCAATTCAAATATTTAGGTATAACGATTACAGCAGATGGAAGACGTTCAACAGAAATCAGAGGCAGAATAGGGCATGCAAAAACAACATTCAGAAAAAGGAAAAATATACTTTGTGATATGATGTTTAATACGGCTGTAAAACATTGACCCTAATTAAAACAGCAACAAAGAAGATCAACGCCTTCGAGATGAAATGCTACAGAAAGATACTTAGAATATCATGGGAGAGAAAAAAAGAGAAACTCATATATTATAAACACTTTGAAGATTCCAGAGTGTTGGTTACTAAACAAAATAACACCAAAAAAACTACACCTGTTTGGTCATATAAAGAGACACAACTGTTTAGAAAGACAAGTAATGGAGAGAAGAATACCCGAGAAGAGGAGAAAGGGGAGACCAAGAAGACGATGGACTGACGACATTAAAGATAACATGAATACATAGCTGGGAAATGCACGCCGCATCGCCCACAACAGGAAGGGGTTCAGGGGGTTCATTGGGACGGCAACGTTCTGGAGATAATACGTCACATGACATCAATATGACGTTGTCTTTAGAGGTGATGAAGAGAGTTCTGCATTGCTATGTAACTCCTATGCTAACATATGGATGCGAATCGTGGACAATAAACAAATAAGAAAATGGAAAATTATAACAGAGATGTGCCTCTACAGAAGAATGCTGAGAATACCAAGGAGTGGAAAAAATATAAATAACCCAAATATCGGAGGATGACCGACAAAAGGAAGTGCCGCAGTAACCATACAAATAGAGGTAAATGCAAATAAAGTAAATAGGTTACTAGAAAACTATCAATATGAAATAAGAAAATAAAGAAAATAACAATTAAAAAAATTATTTAAAAAATTATTTTAAAAAACAATTTTAAAAAAAAAAAGAAAAAGAAGAAAAAAGAACAAATACAATCGTCAACGAGTCGGTCCAATTGGGACCTTTATCAAGAGAACAAAAACAGTTAAGAACAAAAAACCATAACGAATATAAACAAAATGGATTTCTCCCACCAGGAAATCAACACCCAGCAACAA
Organism: Meghimatium bilineatum; assembly: GCA_034231615.1. Taxonomy (NCBI): domain Eukaryota; kingdom Metazoa; phylum Mollusca; class Gastropoda; order Stylommatophora; family Philomycidae; genus Meghimatium; species Meghimatium bilineatum. The sequence goes on from CM067306.1 coordinate 11,191,008, forward strand.
CAGATCCAGTGCAATATCAATGGGGGAAAACAGTGGAGGTTTTGAAAGAGTCTGATGCGAGACGGAGCTTAATCAATAATATAAGTAAAAGACAATCTTCATTTTTGGCTACGTTATGAAACAGTGAGGTTTTCAAAACAGTCACAACAGGCAAGATTGAGGACAGCAGAGACAAAAGGCGACAACATGATAAAACAGTTTAACAACCTGGCACGGTAGGGAAACAACTATTCTGATATATAATACTGAAAACAGAAATGTGGTGTCATGATCAACTAAGCCAGCGGGGATGGCATCTAATAATGATGATGATTGATGAATTAATCTTCCAATTCAGCATGCTTTCTTGAACTTAGACTTCATACGTTACTACCTCACTGACCTCGACATTACTTGCTACATTACTCGATTTCGACCGTTGGATTTCGATTTAAGAACACACAAAAAAAGACGACTGATGTGAACAATATTCTACGATTATATCATAGACAGATAAATGTATCTGTCTATATCAAAGATAATCAACGTTGACTAGTAGCAACCTGCCGTCGGCAGCCGCAACAACTATTAGGTGGGGTGGCCAGTTATCTTCCTTACTGTCTTTACCTCCCCTAACTCATGGGTCAGGTATTCATTTACACTGGAGTGGTTGGGTCAAGTGAGAAATCACAACCCGGATTTTTTGTGTGGTCCGGACGAGGTTTCGAACCTGGCACGCTGTAGTCCGGTGATAGCAAGTAAACTCACTATCAACTAGGCTACCACGCTACTCGTCGACTGGATGAGTTATTGTGTCATCCAAAGGTTACAATAAATTAAATTTTACACAGTTATATCTTAGGCGTTCTTCAGGAACATAATTTTAGTTCTCACCGGGCAACGTTGTGTATTCCTTCTAGTGTGTGTGGGGGTGGGTTGGTGTATATATCTCATATGTATCATCATCATGTAGCATATTCTGAACAGGATGTATCAGTCAACATAGCCTTTCGAAACTTCTGTCTAATTTGAGTCAGTCTTCCTGTATTTGATAATGTCATGTTCGGGTGATCTTTGATGTCTTGCGTCCATCTTCTTGGTCTGTCTCTTGCTCGCCTCCCTGACATCATCCCCTCCATTATGGTTTTTTCTATGCCGTTATGGTGTTTGATATGGCCAAATTATTGCAGTTTTCTGGAAATAACCATGCTGTTTAGTCATTTTTATTTTGTTTCAAATGTTACTATTTTATTTTTCACTTTGTGATTGTTCAGGATTCACACCGATATGTTGCAACTGGGAATGTGCAAGCTCTTAGGAATGTTAGTTTTGTTGTTTTGCAGTAGCTCATCCACATGTTTTTTATTTGTATGATCTTCTTTGACTCGATATCCAACCTCCATCTGACTGACTTCTTCACAGCGATCCCCATTACTGTTGATAAGAGAACCAACGTATTTAAAACTGTCGACTCTTTCTAATTCGTTGTTGTTGATATTGATTGAAAACTTGCTAGTGGTCTTGTCACTTGTTATAATATATAAACATATTTGCACTACTAATATAATATAGTTCAAATGTTTCAAATGAAATATGACCAACTGATATACTCAAATAACCACTGTGCATATATTACACTTGATATTAGACTAAGAAATATCTTCAGAACAAGGATTACAACAGTTTAAACTTCAACGAATAAATCATAGTCATCCATATCGTCATTTGTAAGTAATATGACTAAGTTGACTGTCTCTGCCCATTCTTCACTTTTTCGATAACGTTGATGGCAACGACCTTCTATAACATCAGCGATTAGAGGTTCTGATGGTGTCCGGGAGTAACACAATTATTTCTTGCAATTGCTTGCTTTGCCAATAACTTTGTTACTGTAAGAGTCTGCAAGTTATTAGTTAGTGTTGTTTTCACAATATTTACTTATGAGAATATTCTTTCCACGCACGCCGATGAATGTGGAAGTGCCATTAACTCACACATAAAGTTTGAAAGTAATTCAAACCTCTGTTATGTTAGTATTCCTCGTTTTTAAATCGAAATTTAGATTCCTTTTTGTATTGGGTTGAGGGGTTAATTCGTTAGACTATAGAGAACTATTGTTTGCATTTCTAAAATTATAGTTTTATTATAAAATTATATTTTAAGTTTTATTAAAATTATAGTCTAAAATTATACACATTTTACAGTGAACATTTGAACACGGTTGCTTAAACCATTTCTTTGGGGGTTTTTACGCCTCTTACACGGTCTCAATGATGATGATAAAGATGACACAATACTTGGACAACCAAATTCTTTTATTGTATATATATATCATCATCATGATGTTACATATTCTTCCCAGAATGTGGTCTTCTTTATGGATTCTCTGAACACTCCGCGATTCTGGGTGAGTTGGCCTGCTGCAGTTGGAGACATGTTTAAGCAATCTAATATATCATTGCTCCATCGTCATCTTGAGCGACCTAATAACCATCAGTTTATATATACACGGGGGTCTTTGTTACCTCTAATATTTTATGGTAGTGTGTCCTGATATAACCTAATTGGACTTTGTCCGCTGGTTGAAAGGGGCACGCCTCTCCAAAAGAGAGACAAACTCATTAACCTATCTTGAGCGACCTCTTCCCTTGTTGCCGTTAACTCTGCCTTCAGCAATAATCTCTCCATACTGTTACGTCTCTTTATATGACCAAAACAATACAGTTTTCTTGTTATGATGTTGTTAAGGACCCAGCCCTCTTCGACGTTTACTGACTTTAACACTTCTTAATTTGTTTTTTTTTGGGTGTCCACGGTATACGTATAATTCTTCTGTAGCATCTCATTTTGAAAGCAACTATTCTCTTTGCTATTGTTTTATTTAATGGCCATGCCTCACAACCATGATTTGCCACTGGAAATGCGCATGTTCTGATTATACATAGTTTAGCTATGCTGCTGGTAAACCAAAACACTTTCATTTGCGTAAGTTTCAATGTCGCCATTGTAATTCTTCTCTTGATTTCGACAGCTCAGTCTTCTGAGCTATTTATGTTTGTGTTCGTTATGTTTTTACTTCCGCTACAAAACAGCGTAGCAAATTAATATGTTTTTCGTGTGTGCTATTCTGTAATCATATTTCTATACGATTATAGAAATAATAAAACTCTCTCTCTTTGTCTCTCTCATATATATATATATATATATATATATATATATATATATATATATATATATATATATATATATATATATATATATATATATATATATATATATATATATATATATATATATATATATATATATATATATATATATATATAAAAAGATACAACAGAACTTATTGCAGAACAATTAGCGGTTTTTTAACGAAATTTGACGATAAAAGCCCAGTTTTTAGAGAATAACACAGGTATCCCCAGATCTCATAGAAAAAGCCCATATCTGGGGAGAAAAGCCCATGAGTGGTAACGCTACGCATGTTTGGTAGTGCAGTGTTGCCAATTCATTTCGTAAAATAAAAGTCTAATCTCCTACCTAAAACAGTCTGCTGTTTTTTAACCTATTCTGCTTCGTCACCGTCTTCTTCTCCAGTTTTATCATGAGACTCAGGAAGTGTTATTTGTCCCCTCTCTTGTTGTTTACAGACGTGACAAGAACATCAGGGATCTACTGATCCGGAGTCACCCCCAACCTGACGTTTCTTATAATTTCAGCACCATCAGCTGAAGTCGTAAAAAATGCTACACCTGTTCCTATGTCACTCAGACCCGGTCTGTCACATTCCCTAAAGTCACCTTCACCATTGAGGAGAGCTTCACGTGTGTGTCCCGCAACGTGATTTATGCCATCATAAACAACCGTTGCACCATGACATATATAGTAAAACTGGAAGGAGGCTCGCAGACCGATTCTGTGAGCATCTGCATAACATCAAAAACCATTTGGGTTATCCTATGAACGTCAACACCAATGGCACGGGACTCATGGTGCTCATGACATTCAGGTTACGGCCATTAAGTCGTGCTTCTCTGACGACCAGATCCGTCTTGCGCTTGAGAACCGCTACATTTCCAATATGGCACTATTAAATCCTATGGCATCAATGAGCACCTGTCTCATGGATGATTCTACTTGTTTCATAATTTCTCTGTTTATTTCTTGTCACATGTATGTAGTAATTTTTGTATATTCCTTGTCCGGTGATGTTTCACCTCTTCTCGTCAATCTATAGCTAATGCCTACATGACAATAATTCTATACACGTCTATAATTCTTACATCCGTTTTCTGTTGTATGTTTCAATTTTGCTTTAATTGTTGTCTTGATAAAAACCTTTTGATCGAAACATCGATTTGTGTCTGTTATTATGTGGAGTTTATATGAATTATTGATTTTTTTTTTGTAAAGGCAGCAGAAGAAATGTCAATTTGGTCCTTTCAGCTAACATCAATTTACCGTGCAATTTGAGTCAATACATTTTCCGAATTCGGCCAATCCGCATTCCTAAAAATCTGCATGTAGAGATGTGTCGGCTTCATGAAATGTAGACCTACAGAGTAGTGATGTCGCCCTTTCTACCTTTCCCTACGCCAATGACCTCGACAGTGCTTTACTATACATATAGAGACCTGGGCGGTGTACACCTGACAGTATGAGGTTATTTTAAACTAAAATGTCAGTGGTAACCGTGATTAGTATCGTTATCCAGAAAAGGGAAGTAACGTGAACGTCTGCAAATTGTTCATGGTTGCCATTTTGGTGTTTTTCGTACCAGAGCTGGTGCTTTTTCAAATCATCTGGTGCCAAAATGTTTTCTAAAATGCTGTCATTACCCCGGACTCCCGAATGCCAGGCGCAAAAATAAAATTCACTCTACGCACATATGAATTCTTCACTGCATCGAACTACTGTTCCCGAATGTACCCCACTTGAACTTTCACAATCATACTCATCAAGTCATTGAGTATAAGTGAACTCTATAATGTACACTTTGATGACAGTAAAGGATGCAAGAACCTAAAACTTAGAAGATCTAAGTGCAGTTGAACTATTTCAAATGTGCTCGCACCATATTTTCAAAAAAAGACTTGATATCTGATATTTTAAATAGCAAATTCAGCTTATTAATTGATGAAAGCAATTGATATTTCTGCAACTAAGCTGCTTGACATAGCAATAAGATTGTTTTCTGTGAAAAGAAAACAGTTTAGTGTACCTTTTTTGACTTAGTTGAACTGTTTGACTGTAACTCTGAAATAATATTAATTGCTCTGAAAGAATGTTTGAAGGATAATGAACTTGAGTTGCAAAGACTAGTTGCATTAGGCACTAATAATGCATCTGTCATGGCAGGTATAAACAATGGAGTGTACACAAAATTAAAGTATGAAATTCCTCATCTGATCCTAGTTAGATGTGATCCTAATTTAATATACAAAAATGCTTGAGCACTTTAATACAGCAGAACTTCTATATTATATGTTTTGTGATATGGAAACAATGTTTTTCTTATATTTCTCAAGCATATTCTTGAAGTTTAAAGCGTGGATAAAAAGTTTGAAGCAAAAATACAAAATCTAACAAAACTGCTCCATGATCTTGTCCATCTCACTGATTCTATCAGTTCAAAGATTGTTATTCCTGGAAAAAACATAACACAGAAACTGATACTTTTGAAGACTATTTAGATCCTAATTCATAACTGGGTTATGATATCCAGTGGATAAAACGTCACCATATGCAGTGGGCATGTAGCAATGACATACTTGCATTGTGGGCAGAAATAGCTTCATACAGGGATGTAACTGGTGAAAATCCTTTTCAAAGTTTTGAAGATTTAATTTTAAATGTGCTTATTTTACCTCATTCAAATGCTAACGTGGAACGTGTTTTCAGTTAGATTGGGGGAGGGGATGGTACAAATTAAACAATAGATTGAGCATCACGAGTTTGAAAGCTTGTCTGACTATTAAATACGCAATGAAAATATATGGTAAATGCTGTTTTGATTATAAACTACCGAAGGGTTTCCTGAGATAAAACAACATGAGATATGCAGATGACACTGTTCTTTTAGCAGAAAGTGACCATGAACTGCAAAGACTAATAGATCAAGTCAATAAATCAAGTAATGAATATGGACTAGATATAAATATCCAAAAAACAAAAACATGTTAATCAGCAAAGACGCAGAAGAACAAGAGTTAAAAATAAGCATACACGATGAGAAACTACAACAAGTAAAACAGTATCAATATCTTGGACACGTAGTCACAAATGACGGCAGATGTGAAACATAAGTCAAAAGGAGAATAGGAATGGCTAAAAGTACGTTCATATTTACAACCAAACAAACAATTATACATACAAACATACTTACATACAAAAAACAATTAGAAGAAACAATCAGAAGACATGAGGAAAATAGTAACATCTAAACAAATTACAAACAAGTTAAAAATGAGAATTATAAAATGCTACATCTATTCTATATTAATGTATGGCTCCGAAACATAGAAAATAAACATAAACACACAATTAAAAGACAGACTTGAAGCCTGTGAGATGTAGATGTATAGAAGAATAGGGAGAATATCACGGAAGGAAAAGAAAACAAAGAGGTTCTAAAACACTTAATATGACGAAAGAGTTACTAAGAGAAATACATATCAGGCAAAACATTTATTTTGGACACATTAAAAGGCATGACACCTTATTGAAGACCTTATTTGAAGGTAAAGTCAAAGGGAAGCGATCAAGAGGTAGGCAGAGATACAAGTGGGACACTAACATCACAAGATGGACAGGTTGCAGTCTAGCAGAGTGCACCACCAAGACAAGAGACAAGGGATATTGGAGGTCTGTTGCAGTCAACCTTCGTTGCGGAGATGGCACTTGATGACGAAGGATGTGCTGCAAAAAAGTGGATCACAAGATGCTTAAAAAAATTTATCTTTCAATCATCATCATCTGATACACAAGTACAGCCAGAAAATACAACAGAAATTAAAGAAGACTTGTCTAACTGAATTTGACAGATCTTGAATAAACATATTTCTAACATTAAGTGATAGTCAAGAATTAGAATGTGAAAACTTGAAACATATTTTGAATATTATAGGCTTTTTTGTGTGCGTGTGGTGTTTTCTCATTTTGTGTGTGTGTGCATTCTTGGCATTAGACTAGACTAGTGCATTTTGTAAAAAAACAAAACATGTTGACCACACTAAATGCACCAGGAAAAAGACACATACAATGAACAAAAATGATCTGACTGTGATTATGCAAACTGGAATAATACTATTAATCAGATTAATTGATATTACTAAATTATAATGTTTTATATCTATCTATCTATCTATCTATCTATCTATCTATCTATCTATCTATCTATCTATCTATCTATCTATCTATCTATCTATCTATCTATCTATCTATCTATCGATCTACCTACCTACCTACCTACCTACCTACCTATCTATCTATCTATCTATCTATCTATCTATCTATCTATCTATCTATCTATCTATCTATCTATCTATCTATCTATCTATCTATCTATCTATCTATCTATCTATCTATCTATCTATCGATCTACCTACCTACCTACCTACCTACCTACCTACCTACCTACCTACCTATCTATCTATCTATCTATCTATCTATCTATCTATCTATCTATCTATCCATTCGCTGAAACCCTTTGTTGTCTTTCGGCGTCAGGGGTAGAAGTTTTCTGGAGATGGCCCTCTTGCGTTATGAGTATATTGTGGAATGTGTCGCCTCTTTTATTTCAGTGGTCCATCGTTTTTGTGGTCGGCCTCTATGTCTGTCTTCGCTGTATCTGTGTAGCATAGCTTTCTGCGGCATGTTGTCTGATGGTAGTCTGCTGATGTGTGCAAACTATTTGATCTGTTGTCTCTTGATGTATAGACCCTACGCCCTACTAAGATTGGGGTTATGTCGGTTTTTTTGTCGGATGTCCTCATTCCTCACCCTGTCTCTTAGCGATATTCCTAGGATTCTTATAATGTGTTATCTTGTGTTATTTTAAGGACAATATTTGGAGCATTATATTTAGAGCTTCAATTTTTTCCTTTTTGGGCTTTCTGGTGCTTTTTAGAGACGTCACTATTACTTTTAAGATGAAATGAGTTGGCAACCCTGAAAGTGTGGGTGGTGATCGGTGAGAAATGAAGACAAATTCAAAGGCCGTTTGTAAACAAATCCAAGAGTAGATTTGCACGTGGATATTACGTAAGTTTATAGTATTTTCCACAATTTAGTGTGATACAAAACGGAGTGTGTTTGAATGTTGAGCTATCATGTGTGATCGAAATATTACTCGCCTGTGTCATCCAACGTCGACAACTGCCACTGTGCGACCGCCATCACAACGACGGCGACAACGGACCAACTACAACGGCTGTGGTGGTGGTGTTTTACTAGTGTTACTAACTGTTAGCCTACTGTTAGATCTGTGCTGATGTTGATAATAGCTGCATTCTCTCACTGTGGCTCTCGCACAGCAGTTATATCAAATAAATGATGGAGTTCGTTTTACAATCATTTTTCCCTAGTAGTTAGGCCTAAATAAAAGCTCTTCTTCAATTTCTTTCCTTTTGCATTCGTTTGCAATCTGCTGATTTAAGCATGATGACACGACAAATGCAGCCCAGGCAACGGAATGTATGATGTTCAATGCTGATATTATTATATATTATATTGTGTTATTATTTACTTACATATTACTGATATCTGCATCTTTCGATCTAACAGATCCGACTTCAATCTTCATCAAACGATAATATTTGCATAAATTTAAATTCTGCAAAATAGCCAGTCAAACCCATGTCCAAACCCCCTGTTTCATTTATTATCCAATCTATCTGTCCAATTGATCTATTCCCAGGTGGATGTTTCACATAGGTCTATGATACTGTTAAATTTTAATGTTAGGTGCAGAAAGGAGGAAAGAGTATTAATTTATGGAGGGACAGTTCTTTCTGTTGTTGTGGACCATCCTGGATCCTCTTCATTTTTCTACAACTCCAGACCCTCTTTAAATATTTTGAATGTCACTGACCCCAAACTATTCCACTGTTAATAATGTTCTCAAATACATTGGTTAAACTACGGAATGAGTCTTCACTGTGCTATAAATAGCACACATTGTTTATATTTTTAAGTACCAGACGTCATAGGGACGATCAGGGCCACTAACTTGCAACCAGGGTCACTAAATTGTTGCAAGTTGGTGGCCCTGATAGACCTAATGATCAATCAGAACTGACACAGTGCAGCAAGTCAGCGGTCTCTATGATCAATCAGACCTGATATGCAACAGGTCGCTGGCCTTGATTTACCTTATAATCAATAAGAACTGATATCATGCAACAAGTCAGTGGCACTGATGGTCTCTGTGATATCAGTTCTGATTGATCTAAGGGACAATTAGGGCCACTAAATGTTTCACGATGTCAGTTATGATTCGGCCGTGTGTTGCCAGGGCCCCAAAGGGGGGCAAAGAATAGCAACACTGTTTACCTTCCATGCATGTCGTAAAAGGCGACTAAGGAGGTTATGGGATGGAGTTGGATGTCCCATCCCATATAGGGTCAGTGATGCAAAGCCATGCTGAAATCGGATGTGTCAGGCCGAAAGGAGCAGATATCGCAGCAATGCTGTAAACCATGACACAACGCATTCCGTTCTCTGGACTACACCCTGCTAATCTGCAGGAGTTTGAGAACGAACGCAGAAGTCAGTTCTGATTGATCATAGGGACCATCAAGACCACTGACATACTTGTTTTGGACATACAACATGTAAAACATAATTATATAGATGAATTGCTGTACAGTTTCCACAGGGTGGAGGCCTCAGTATGTAAGTTTGATCTAGGGGTTGGATGATGTTGGTCTGCACTGGTGAAACCATCAGACTTTGGCATGGGGACATAATAGGTCAGAAAAGATCAATCTTAGAAGAACAGGTTCCAGGATAAATAATATATCACTGCAAGAAGTAGAACAGCTTGCACAAACAAAGAGGTTTACAGGGTGGCAGTGAGGACATTTTGTAAAGAACACCTTTCATTGAAGAAGATGTATATATCTTCTTCAATATGATTCTTCAATATATATGAAGGCCTCATATATCCTTCTGTGAATGTTATTTTATGTTTGTGCATTTTTGATGTATTGTATATGAATGTGGACATAACCCACACTTTTAATTGTTGTTGCAGGTGTATAATGTGCCATCACTGTGTCATCTACACCTGTAAATAATACAGTGAGACAAGAGACATATTTAAGATGGCAGAAAATGGTGTACGAAAATCCAATCGTATCAAATCACGTGCCCGGATGATTTATACAGAGGATGATTTTGATTATGAAATGCACTTGGATGTTTCATATGACATATCCAACATTTTGGAGTCAAATTCACAACAGAAGAATAAGAATGGACCAGGTGCCAGAAAAAAAGCAAACTCATCAAAAAAAGCTGATAAAATATCCACACCAAGGCAGCAAGGTGTTGAATTATCTGCTGAAAATGACCAGCGTGTCTTTGGGGATGTTTTAGTCACAGCTCTTGATGTAGACACTATTACAAAGAACTTCAGAGATAATCATATTACTTGTTCTGTATGTAATGAAAAATTTGTTTCAAGCAAGGAACTAAAGGATCATATGAGCGAACACCATAACGAAGATGGGAAGTTAAATGGATTCTTGGTATGTGATAAATGTCATCAGTTATGCACAGATCAGTCTTCATATAACAGACATATGAAGTTGCACTCAGATGGTAGGAAGTTCAAATGTGAGATTTGTGAGAAAGCTTTTGCTGATAGTTGTAGCTTGAAACGACATGTCAAATCTCATGATGGAGATCGTTCTTTTACTTGTGATATTTGCTTTAAGTCATTCCGCGACAGCCCAAGCCTGATGCGGCATCAGGTAACTCATACAGACCGTCCACGAATGTTTCAGTGTTCAAATTGTAGGAAAAGCTTTGCGGATAGACATAGCCTGAGACGCCACGAACGAACTCATACAGGTTTGCGTCCATTTGAGTGCAAGACCTGTTTAAAAACCTTTAGCGAAACTGGAAGTTTTAAGCGGCATCTGAAAATTCACACTGGTATTCGTAATTTCTCTTGCCCTATTTGCAGACGGGGTTTCTTGGAGAAGCAGAGCTTAATAAGGCACCAGAGAAAAGTATGTGGATTTGGTGATGTTGCACTGTCGGGTAACACAAGTTCTTACACTTCTGTAAGTGTAGACCAAAGTCTTGATAGTTGTGACACAGGTACAGATAATACTGAATGTGCAAGTGTTGGTGGAGGAATCTCTACTAGTTTGAATGAAAACTCCTTGACCAGCGATAGTCTTAATACTTTAACCTCAACATCATCATCTCTGCAGTCCAAGAGCTTGATTCCTGTGACTCCATCAAGTAATAATGTCGGTGCTAAGAATGTTGAAGCTGTTACTAATCCAAAAGATGCTCCCTCTTTGCATAGCTTAATGCTGAAAGACCCTAATCTTTATAATAGCATTTCTGAAATCGTAGACAGCATAGATTCCTATGAGAAAATGTTGGATTTGTGTGGGGAGATGGGACAGGTGGCAATTGATGCGGCTTTGACTCGTGTGCATGTGCCTATGCCGGATAACCTCCTATGCTTTGAGTGTGGAGAACTACTTGTTGATGGGGACAATTTTAAGAGAGGGGGTAAACGTTTTCACCCAAGTCTTTGTAATTCATACAAATGTCTGAACTGTGAGGATGATGATTATGGGGAACCCCCAGTTTTAACAGCTGAAACGCCTGATGAAAGTGTGTCTACCTTGAATGCAATGAAGAATGACATTACTGATAAACAGTTGCAGGAAGTCAAGCAGAATAAACCAAAGCTTTTGAGGGAATATTTGAGTAAAAACATTTTTGGAACTAATGAATCACTTGACCATTTGAGAGAGAGGTTGAAGACTCAACATGGGGTTTTCTTTCTTGGAGATTCCTACTGTGGAACCGATGATGGCCAAGATGAAGAATCTGATACAAATGATCAGGTAGATGAAACATCTTCATATTCTACCACTTCTCGATCACATTCAACAGACAGAGACTTTCAGATTTCTGCTGAGAGACAAGACACCGCAAATAATCTTGATTCTAATGAAAATGTGATAGTTGCCACTGATGACCGTAAAACAATCCAGCCAGAGTTATTGTCAAAGAAATCACCAATCAGATTTAGTACCCCTAAAGAGCAACAGGGATTGTGGACAAATATTACACCCAAAATGGATTATGAAGTTGATGACCAGAATATTCCATCAGTCTTTCCTTGCCATCTATGCACAAAGGTGTTTGCTAGTTCAGCTTTTCTCGCACGCCATTTAGATCTGCATAAGAACTCCCCACACAAGTGCATGGTCTGTTCAAAGACATTCACAAATTCCCAGAGCCTTAAACGACACATGAACACACATACTGGAGAGAAACCTTACACATGCCCATACTGCAAGAAACGATTTCGTGATCCTTCCAACTTCTCAAAACACAAAAAGGTAAGCATTTCGTATTTAGTTACTCTGAGAGTTTCCCTGGCAGAAAGGTTAGTGAAACTGTTATGTTTGTTGGTTGCTGATCCAGCGGTCCATGGGCTCATGTCCTTTGACATTTATCTCATGGAATCAGTCTCACAGCCACAATTCATATGAACACATCTGTGACTCAGCGCAGTGGACATTGTGCTGTTTGGTGTAGTTTTTAGCAATGTTACTGAAACATATTTGTAACCCAAATGGGTTGTAGGGGTACCACATTGGATGCAATGCATTAACACGCAGAGAGCTCCTGCAATTTATATTTTAGCAATGAATGATTAGGGGACTTCAGTAAAACTGCAGTCTATGGTAAGTAATATATTGAAAAAAGAATTACAAAAAACAGTTAAATACACTGATTCCTCTGTGAATTGAGGAACAACTCATGAACCTTACAAAGAAACATCTTTTGACCTATCCCTAAGTTAGTCATATCAGTTTAGCTGACTCTGCTAAGAACATCCTAGTTCAGAGCTAATGGATTCTCACTTAGGGACTTTGCTGTGAGCTAGTGAAATTACCCAATTGCTAAGGGGATGTCCTGCTGGAAACTCGCTTCTGATATAAAGTACAAGCATATTTTGTTTCAAAGACCCATTTCCAATTATAAAAATACTGTCTTTTTATAGTTCATGCTGTGTGGTGATGGTGATTGGCTGTCTGTCCACAGCCTTCTGTATAGTGTACTGCTAACCATATCCAGTGCCAATGTTTCCCCTTGCTATAGTACCAAGCTGTCTAGCATCTTCTCTGCTAGTCCTCCAATACCTCTCTTGCTCTTCAAGTTACCTGTGGTCACAATGTGCTCCATTTTTTTTTTCTATGATGTGTCCAAAGAATGTGGACTGTTTTCTCTACATTCAAGTACCCGGTAAGTTTTTGAATTAACTTTTTATCAAGGTATCTTCCTTGCGCTGTTTATGTCCATGGTGTTATCATATTTAGAGAATTCTGCTTAAGCATGCATGCTTTTAGACAGGAGATTGAACACATTTGGGTCTGTCCAGAGTGCTGTGACACCATGTATGTATGTCATGTGACTTATTCTTTTCAGAACGTAGTCTTCCTTGGGAATTTCCTGAAATTTGCGCTGTCCCTCACAAGTTGTCCTGCCAGCAACGTCTTGGTTGACCATTGCCTCTTCTGCCATCTACCGTGCCGTCCAACAATTTTTACATGTCTCTCCACATGGGCGAAGAAACTCAACTTCCTTCTTAATATGGTGTTTAAAAGCGAGCCTTCTTCGACGTTGATTTTTCTTAGCACATCTTGGTTGTTCTTCCTTGCTGTCCATGACAACATGCAAGGACAAAAACTAAAAATCACAATCCACAAGAGTGAACTCTGATGACAGGTAACCGCTGGCTTCTAAATTTATTAAAAGCTAGGATAGAAATTCAAATTAAAAGCATGCTGTTGACAACTGAACTAGACAAGTACCGTTAGGCATACACATGATAAAATGCATGTTTTTATATGGGTAATTGGAGAGCGAGTACAGTAGGTTGAGAATCACTGTACTGAAATAGTATGTATACCATCGATAAATATTGATTTTGTGATATCCTTTTTTCTTTGCTGTATTTTATAAATAATTATTTGAGCAAACTCAGTATAGGAAATTGCTGTTCAATATTATCAAATTTTTAGGCACCATTAACACATCCAATCATGTCACAGGTATAGTGATGATAATCTACTTTCGTTTCACGTGAAAGCTTAATCACACATTATTTGTAAGACTCTACCACCAAGCCAGTATAAATGTCTTCACACATAAAAAAATGTTTATTTAAATATTTGCCCTTGTCTTAAGATAATGATGGTGAAATAATTCCTTCAGCTAGGAGCAAGTATCTCTTGTCAGCCTATGGCTTTTTTTTACAAAGCACAGACCATCCTCAGTTGAGTAACCGAGATAGCACCCAAACCTATATAAGGTTTGTTATCTCAAAAACATGGTTGCATTAGGGTGGTTTATGATGCATGGTTAGTCCCCAAAGGGATGAATTTCAGTGCTGCAGTATCTAGGATTATCACATCCTGCCAGGAGTGTAGCATATACTTAGTTGATCAAAGAGATTTCTATATTAAGCATTTAACCTGTGTGTAAATGTTAACACGTAACAAATTGTATGATAACATTAGTTAGTTAGTCATCAGATCATCATCACTGCAAACTGGACACATCCATAGTTGCTCCGATCTTTCCCTGAGTGTATCCACCATTACACTTCTACTGACAGTATCAGGCCTATGCTGGTTGACCATAATTCTTCTGCGCCCTCGAAAATGTTAACTTCTAGCAATACCACATTTCAAACCCTGATTTTTAATCCTGACCATTGAAAAGGAATCATCACCCACACTAGTCTCTCTCTCTAGCATGCTATATCTCTTAAGGAGTTCAAAACATCAGCTCGATCCATTGCCCTGTGCCACAATTGCGCATGTCACCAGTTTATCTGCTCTTTCGTTGTCTCGAACACCCATATGCCCCGGCAGGAAAACACATGTAACCACTTTCAGCCTTGCCTTTCTCAAGGTCTCAATCCACTGTTCGCGAGCGAGTCCCACTTGTACCTTCCTAATCATACTGATAGAGTCACTCAAGATGCAGACCTGCGTTACCTTCTGTGTGCATATCTACTCAAATGCCCTGCTTACTGCTGTAGTCTCCATCGTCATGCTACTCAAAGGCCCCAATCTCCTCTCTGATCGTTTTACCTGTGCACTGAGCTGTGAAAGCCCAAGCACTGCGAACATGTCTAATCACAGATACATCAGTGTATATAATCACATCCCCCCTTACAAGAACATGATTGCTGGTAAGCTGATCAGGTACCCCTAACTTCAGCACCTGTTCTAATGCAGTGTTTTGTTACCAGTTTCACAGCTGAGCTGCATTATTTTGCACCTTTCTGGCCCAGCATGTCTTATTTCTGCATGCTTTTAATTCGGGTGGGCTTCCTAGCCTGTGACAACCTTCCTATCTCTCACCAGGTGACAGATGTGTATCGACTCTACGTCACAATGGCTCATCACCCACTGTGTCCTGGAATATACAAAATAATTATCTGTGGATGGCAGTCTCATAGAAAAGCAAAAATCAGGGATTTAGGCTTGGGTCGACTATGTCTGTCTTGCATGAGGTATTCTGCTGCCAATGAACTTGTCTTGCGGTATTAGGTGTATTATCTCTGTGCCCATTTGATACGTAACCTTTTTTTCATCTGTGAGCATAATTCCAGTATAGGAAAAATTCAACGGTAGAGTTGTCTGGATTCTGTCACCCTCTTAACCGAGATGTCATTCACCGACATCGTGAACCCCTTGTCCAAGTCTGAGTCTCTACACATATTTAAGAGCACTGGGGCTAGAAGATTGCTCAAGAGTTGAACAATACTTTAGTTACATGTAGTGTTTTCTCCATTCTTTTAGCATGTGGCACTGCCCTATCATTGTGCTCAATATGTTATCCTTATGGAGACTTGAACGACTCAGTATTCGTGTCTACATCTACCCATATTGTGATATTTGCATTGGTCACCCCACCCAAATGCTTCTGCATTTCAGGTGTAAAGTGTTTGCCTGGAACACAGCACAAGCTGCTGTATTTGAGGAGTACCATGAGAAGGTACATTTAGGATTTTGATTATCTGCTAACCCTGGGATTTCACATATATAAGAAAATTTGTAAGAGAGCAATGTTGTACCCTTAGCTCTCCCCCGCTGTAGATGCTTAATTTATCATTTCGTCTTTATATATATAAATATTTATATTTGTTTATATATTTTGCAGTTGTGCTCCACAATATCAACTCCAAGTCCTGCTGCATCTATTTTTTCAAGAAATTCTGTCTCATCACCTCAGTCTTTGGATGATTCCAGCCTGGTAGATCACATAGGATCACATATGACAGACTTGAAGCAACAGTTAAGTTTTCCATCTCACACTTCCACTGCCAGAAAGATGTCCCACAACACAAGGTTTAGCTATGATGATGATGAGAGTGAAGATTTGCCTGTGGCTTTTGGTCATCCTGTTGCTGATTCAGAAATCTCATCTTCTCTTGGGCAATTTACTGAGACTGATGTCAAAAGCATAAATCCTGATATTGAAGATAATGAAGGAAGTGACTGCAAAGCTGAACCAGAGGAAGATGGTACACCAGTTCCTTGTTTAAAATGTGGGAAGATGTTTGAGAATGAAAAGATGTTAGACATGCACATGAAGTATCATTCTGGTGATCCAAAACTCACCTGTATTGAGTGTGGGAAAAGTTTTGCCGATAATTTTGGTTTGAAGCGTCACTTACGCATTCATGCAGGAATACGTCCTCATGTATGTGAATATTGTGACCGTGGATACTGTGACAACTGGAGTCTAAAGAAGCACAAGTCACGAGGATGTATGCTCCTTGAAATCAAAGTTCCTGCAGACTTCTTACACCCGTGTTCTCAGTGTACTAAAGTTTTTTCAGAGATGGACTACCTTGAGGAACACATGAAAACTCACAAGGGTTTGCTTAAGTTTGAGTGTGACATCTGCCAAAAGAAGTTCTCAGAAGCGTTCAACTTGAAACGTCACCGTCGCCTGCACATGGCTGTCTGTCCTGGTTGTGACCGAGAATTCAGAGACATTCAGTCACTACTATTTCACAGAGCTAATGACTGCTCTGTGGACATTTCTGATTCAGGGGTTGCAAATAAAGAAGATGGTTTTCCATGCCCTGAATGTGGACGAATCTACTCTACCAAAGCTTACCTTGAACGACACAAGAAGTTCCACTCTGACTTGAGACCATACGTTTGTGAAATATGCAACAAGAGGTTCTCAGAAGCTTTCAGACTAAGACGGCATCTAAAAGTACATAATGATTACAAACCTTTTAGTTGTGAAATATGCGGAAAGAGATTCTCAGACATGACTAGTCAAAAGCGACATACATCTAGTTCATCATGTAGCTTAACCAAGGAACAACAATTACAGCAGGAAATTGTAGATTTTTCATGTCAGTTTTGTGAGAAAGTTTTTACTAGGAGTTACCTGCTGACCCGACATATGAATGTTCACAGCCAGGAACGTCCATTCGCTTGTGATGAATGCAGAAGGGCGTACAAGGATATATCCAGTCTTCGACGTCACCATATGATTCACCAAGGCATTAAGAACTTTGTCTGCACAGTTTGTGATAAAGGTTTCTTTTATTCTGACAGCTTGAAGCGCCACATGGCAGGTTCTTGTGGGAAAAAGCCCAAGCCGTGCCGTCGTGGCAAAAGAAGACGTAAAATTCATGACAGAAGAAAATCCAACATGAAAATGACAAACAACAATAACATTGGAAAAGTAGTAATGGCAAAAGATCCAACAACTGAGACACCAGCTTTTGTTCCACTGAGCACATCATTTAAAAATAAAATGATTTCTGCAAGAGATGTGAGAACATCCCATTGGTCATGCCACAAAATGAAACAGTGCTGGCGTTGCAGTCGCAAGTTTGAAACTACTGCAGCTCTTCATAAGCATTCCAGAATACACTACCATAAAAAACCATATCATTGTCTGCACTGCTTCTTTAGATGGTCAAGAAAACTGTACTTAATGGTCCACCTGATGACTCACAAGTGTAAATCACAACCCAGGAAGGAGCCAGCTCATACTGAACTACCAACACAACTTAAGGAACTTAGAAAGACCACAAAGATCTTTCCCAAGAGCTAGATTGATGATTCTTATTGTACACTTTATTCTGTCCTGTAGATGTCAAGTCAAACTCACACTTGATTCCAACATTTTGCGTTCATGCTCATGTTTCTGCAGGTTAGCAGAATGTAGTCCAGAGAGAGGAAAGCATTGGGTCATGATTTACATCTTAGCTGCGATATTCTCACCTCTCGGTGTGACACACCTGGTTTCAACATGGTTTATATGTCATTTTGACTCTCTATTAACACCAACTTAACCACCTCTTACGACATCCCTGGCAGGTAAAATTGTCGCTATTCTTTGCTCTCCTGGTGTTTGGGATGTTCAAGTGTTCACACTCATTAAATTGTCTCCGACAAGAAATAACCATGCACTGTCAATTGTTTATTACAAGCTAGATCTTTTATAGAATACATTTTCTGACATATTCTTCAAGTTACAAACAAACCATGAATGAAACAATTTAATATTGAAGTCTTACATGTGTACACTCAGTTTTGTTTTTTTACACTGTGTATTTGCAAGAATATAAGGCATGTCACCGAGTCTGCAAGATGCTGGCTTAAACCCTTACATTTTTATTCTGGTGGTGTGAATTGTTTTTTCCCCCAGATATTTATATTGAACCCGCACAACTGTGTACGAGAAAATAATTGAATAAACTATATTTTCTTCACATGTGTTGCCAGGCCCTAAAAGGGAGCAAAATATAGCAACATTTTTACCTTTAATACATGTGGTAGCGCTGGCTAAATTTTTGGGGTAGAGTTGAGTGTTCAATTCCACATAGGATCAAAGTGATTCAGAAAGCCATGCTGAAGCCGGATGTGTCATGTGAAAGGCACAAATATCATAGCTAAGCTTAAACAGTGACACAGTGCATTCGGTGGACTACATCCTGATAATCTGTAGGAGTTTTAGATTCTGATTTTATCTGCCCAAAATGTGGCAGAGGATATTGTGTCAGGTATGGACTTTTCAGTCATCACACACATACCGGAGTGATGCAACAATCAACAACACAAGTCTGAAACTGTTATCATCGCCTGTGATGGGTGGCCACACACACCAGAGAGATACAACAACACAAGTCTGAAACTGTTATCATCACCTGCGATGGGTGGCCACACACACCAGAGATATGCAAAAATACAAGTCTGAAACTGTTATCATCACGTTTGATGGATGGCTATTAGTTGTTTGAGAGCAAAGAAGAAGAAACTTAGTTTTCTCGTGTATCACGACCAAATCATTTTCCTCTGTCAAATGCACTGGCAACCTATAAGTATTTATGGTGTAAGATGAGGAAAATATACAATAAGTGTACTATAGGAACTGTCTGCATGCATACTTTGACCATCTGCACAATCTCTCACAGCTAGAAAATACAGATTTTTTCAAAACTTACAGCTCTGAATAAAAATAGACAATGGTGCCAACAGATTTTAATATAATCAGACTGTCATCTGAGAGTTCAGGCAGAACACAATTCTGTACAAAATTGTACAAATGTAAATGTTGCAAAAATGTGAATTTAAACAAAGAAATGTAACTATTTGTTGTTATATGGTTTCCCCATACTAAAAACGTTTCAATAACATAAATAACTTTCTCATGAAATAACGGATACATTTTTTTTTTTTAATTTTGTGACCGGTCATGTTTGTTGTACTTGAGAATCTAGTCATTTATTGTCTGTTATATTTTTTATAAGATTTTTGTTCCACATCTGTGTTATGGGGACCTAATAGGGAAGCAAAAATTTGTCACAGTCACCTGCCTTTGCAAGAACTGACTAAAGAGGATGAGTACTGCCATCGGAAGAGATGACTCAAAGAGGAAACGTGTGAGGTTTGGTTCCACTACCCCATGATCACTGCTGGGATGAAATCAATCATTTATCTATAGCATGCCTCGAAATTGCAATTCACTGAAAAGTCTCCTTCAGATACCGTCAAACATGTGGTGGTGTACCTTATGACCACCTTAAATAAAACAATCATCTGGAATAAAAGCTCTTGAAAACCTTCCTCTGAAATGGAATTAGTGCTAGAGAAACACTAATCTGAAGGTAAAACTCCACTACCTAACATCCCTTTTAGCTCTATTGTGTGATAATGGACGGTGCCGTTCTTTGCATGTCATGTGTTATGTTGTTTTTGATAAAGGTCTTTTGGTCGAAACATTCAATTTTATTGTGTTATCCTGTGTGTTTCCAATGATTGGATAAATGATCTAGCAAGTATTGCTGCATCCATCTTGGTGATGGCTTCTTCTGTCGGAACTACAGGTGCCTGACCTGGCAGCAGAAGATAATTTTTTCACATATCATTTGCCCTTTCTGAAACATTCCTGCCCAATCCTTCACTGTTGTCTTCAAAAAACATTTTTCGCAATACATCACCTGCATTCCCTGATGATTGTTGGTTGGTCTACACCCTTCTGCTTTAGGAAACTAAATCATTGATCAAATTTGGACTGATTCATTATCACACCGGCCTAATTGTCAACTGCCTGCACAGGACACTAAAGATATGAAGAGAATGACCACGTGATCATTTTTTCATCGTTGTGTATTGATTACATCGATTATGACATCTTCACGCTCCTCGCGTGCTGGCACAGGTGATGCAGCACAGACGGGTTTTATATGAACATGCTTCGTATATATACATATACTTAGAAGCTTAGACTTCTCTTTTATTTTAAAAGGTAGAGGTGGCAGTGCTTAAAGGTGTGGCGTGTATAGTACAACTACCTTCAGTATGAACATGGAAATAGAGGCAGTTACGGTGATCCTAAAATGGATCTTGAAAACAGTGACAATTTCACAATTAGTGAAAACAGTGTCCATTATTGTGCCAGACTCTTAATCCATGATCTGCAAGACTCAGAATGGATGGAGTATATTGTATTTCAACTTTCACGGACTTGTGTGAATATTTTGCCCAGGTTACGCTGGAGTTGATGGTAATGAGAGAGCTCATATACTAACATCAAGAACGTGTTAGGTCAGATGACAAGGAAGACATCATGATTTCCCTACAATTTACCAGGACACCGTGATGGATGAGAGTATTATTAAGAGATTGGCTGAGCGAATGGGAACTGCCAGCATACATAACTTTGCCATCTCCTGAAAGAAACGTATGGGTATTCCCAGAGTGTATGACCATCGGTTCAGATAGTCACTACCAGGGTAATCATAATTTTTATACCTATCTGTCCAACATATCTGATTTTATCCCTTCAATTTGGAACCCTATTCCTTAGCTGCCTTTTATTTTTTCAGGATGATTGCGAAGAGATGGCATAGGATCACATTAGATTTGGTTCACTGGCCGTAATCCAGCAAACAGCAATGAGTTAATCTCTACAAATCTCTTCACAATATACAGGTGATGAAGATGTTATAGGGGTTTGGCTGCATAATCAGATGGCATATCCTGAACAGGATGTAGCAGTCATCACATCCTTTTGAAACTCCTGCTTCTGTTGAGTATCATGTTCAGGTGGTCTTTTTATATCTCGAGTCCGTCTTCTTTGTGGTCTACCTATTTTTATTATTCTGTTATCAACCCCTCTGTTATGTTTTTTTTTCTTGGTTGTCTTGTTGTTTTATATGGCCAAAATATTGTAATTTTCTATACATAACCTTATAAATTATCTAGTTTTCTTGAACATTCAATTATTTCAGGATATCCTTATTGGTAAATATTTTATTCTGAGGATTCTTTGTAACACTGGTTCAAATTGCGGAAGTCAGATGTGTCTGGTGAAAGAGCTCTAATATCAAAGCAGTTGTAAACCATGACACTGGACATACTTTTCTCTGGGCTGCACCCTGCTAATCTTCAGGAGTTTGAGAAAGAATGCAGAAGAATATGAAACTGCAGTACCCGACGGCACTGTTAGAGATTGTTTATACATTGATGTATATTACTTGCAGTTTGACATCTGATTTCAGAATGTATTCTTCTACATTCATTCTAAAATTCCTGCAAATTAGCAGGATATAATCTGGAGAACAAAATATGTTGTGTCATGACTTGGTCTGGAAATATATATGTAATAACAAATTCGCTATATACAGCATAAACAAATGAAGAGTAAATATAACTGGGGATTTTTGAAAATTTTGTTAAATATGTAAATTTATTAAAAACTCCAAAAACATATGCTACTATAGAGGGATTCCACTGTGTTCGCTTCTGAGTCCCTTTCTGGATGGAACATTCACGCCCCGTCCAAAAAAAACAAATTCACTTATTATGGCATACCTGGCACATCATGTAATTTCTATTCTTTGCTTCCCTTTATGACCCAGACAGCACATGGGTGCAAAGTGTATTGATTAATATACATACAAGTTTGTTTTATGTATATGTGTGATAACCCTGAGAACACCTATATTACAATTACATTGTGTATATATATATATATATTTTTTATTATCACTGCTGTATTATCATTTGTAGTATCTTGAATTTGCTATGACATTTTGTACATGATATAACCCTGAAATTGTCACATCTTTCAGAGACTAACCATACATCTTCATATTGCAGTTTGTTCCGGAACACTTTACTGACCAAATTTGACGAATGTGCGGTGTGCACCCTTGGTGATCATCTTCTATGATAAGTGAAACCGTTATGAAATATGACAACTGTAGCAATAGTTTTACTAAAAAATGGTTCATCTAGGATTGTACGTCATTCCAAAAAGGATAGCATCCACAAAATACAGGATCTTAGTGTAGGGTATAAGTGAATTCTGAATTTTCTGCAGGTGAATTTTTTATCAATCAGAATTCATTGATAGTAATGTAAATCCATGCCCAACATATAATAACTGATTTCACTTTTGACATAACTTTGAGCTTTTCAAATTCATCCATAATACGTATAAATAGACTTTATGTCACGAGTGCCAATATTGTGACATGGCACAGTATTAATGTATATCAAGCGACCAAATGTGCCATAGCCCGCAAACCAATCGTCATTCAATCCTGCGACACAGCAACAGCAGAGAATAGGCAATATATGTCCCATGAGTTCGATTTTACACAATTTTTCCAGATGTCATTGTCTCAAAAATTTGCTAATGCTCGAGGTAATTGGAGATAAGTACGCTCTGGATTGCTAGTAATGTGTTAACTAAAATATTGATAATTACTATTCAAGATTTCCCCCTCATACTTTTATATTTATAATCAAGATTTATTTGATGCTGGGATTTTTCTTCTCATTTCAAATGTGTTAACGATTTGTTAATCAGTATTATTGACAAGTCTTACCAGTCGTCTTTGCCTCGGTGATACTGTTGCATTGTTTTCTTCCATTAAAGAAAATAGAAATAGAATGTTTATGTGTTTTCATTTAACAAATTCCATGTTGCTGCACCTTATAGCAGACCCATAGTTGCTTAGTCTCTTACGTTGGAAAGCTGTACTTCAGTAGAACACAGGTAATGTAGTCTTACTGGACAAAGACTAACAAACTATCAATGGTAGGTGCAAACGTGAAAAAATACAAACCGTTCACAGGACATAATCATACAAATAACAATACACAGGACATAATCATACAAATAACAATACACAGGACATAATCATACAAATAACAATACACAGGACATAATCATACAAATAACAATACACAGGACATAATCATACAAATAACAATACACAGGACATAATCATACAAATAACAATATACAGGACATAATCTATGTTTCAATATGATGGCAGATGTGAAACAGAAGTTAAAAGGAGAATAGGAATGGCTAAAAGTACCTTCAATGACATGAGGAAATTATTAATATCTAAACAAATTACAAACAAGTTAAAAATGAGAATTATAAAATGCTACATCTATTCCATATTAATGTATGCCTCAGAAACATGGACACTAAATAAACAATTAGAAGACCAAATTGATGCCTTTGAGATGTGGGTATATAGAAGAATAGGGAGAACATCATGGAAAGAGAAGAAAACAAATAAAGAGGTGCTAAAAACACTTAATATGAAGAAAGAACTACTAAGAGACATAAAGATCAGGCAAATAAAATACTTTGGACACATTAAAAGACATGACACCCTATTGAAGACCTTACTTGAGGGTAAAGTCAAAGGGAAGCGAGCAAGAGGTAGGCAGAGATACAAGTGGGAGAGTAACATTACACGATGGACAGGTTACAGTCTAGCAGAGTGCACCACCAAGACAGGAGATGTTGGAGATACGTTGCAGCCAACCTTCGTTGCGGAGACGGCACATGATGATGATGAATCTATGTTTCGACCACAAGACCATTATCAAGATGACATGCACATAACATCAAAAAACAATTGTACAGTTTTACTGCAGAACTATTGCCTTTGATTGATTGTCATAAATTAGCAACAATTAAAATCAAAGTGAGATGGTGATTGATCAGATCAAATAAAAAATTATGCCTACCATCAACTCAACCAAACAGGACCAGGTCATCATTTTCCTTCTATGCACAGAACATAACAGACTGTGTCATCACTTATAATAACACAAGCACAAGATTTTCAGATCTGTGCTCTTGTGGTACCATTCCTTTGATAAGAAAACACTTATTTCAGATCTACCCAAAATATGATAATGATTAGGGGAACATGTCATATCATGAAAAACTTTGACACTATGGGAAACCTTGTGTTTACTGCTACTAATTATCAGTTATTAATATGGAAGTCTGAACGTTGTATTCTTTTGTGTTCGCTCTCAGATAATCTAAACAGATAAAACAATACCAGTATTGGAACACATCAAAAGACAACAGATCAAGTGGTTTTCACCTGCTTTTTTGTAACTCTCGTCAAGGCGCTTCCGATTTCGGCATGCCTTTAATTCGGGTGAGCTCTCACTAGTCTGTGACAGCCTTTCTATCTCGCCTGGCTATGGATGTATATCGACTTTACGCTGTGACGGTTTATCACCCACAGTGCCTTTGGACTTATTTCATCACAGATCAAAACATGTCCCTGGGTGGGAGTCTTCGAGGAGGTCTTGTGTTGACTACGGCTATCTCGTATGAGGTGTTTCGCTACCGGTGAATTTTCTCGCATAATTAGACGTATTGTCCCTGTGGTCGTCGGGTACTGAACCTTTAATAATCTGTGAGCAAGATTCCGGTATAGGAAAGGCTCTACAGTAGAGTCAGGGTTCGTATGCACTCTTAGCAGAGATATTATTCACCGACATCGTGAACCAAGCCTGCGTCTCTAAAGATATTTAGGATCACCGGGGGCTAGAAGTTTGTTCTCGAGCTGAAGGGTTCTCCGTTAGTAAAAACATCAATACCAGCAGCATAAGTAAAAAGATCCGGAGAAGGAGAACTGGAACATATAACAGTAAAATTGTTGCTGCCTGGTGGAGAAATAACAAACTGCTACAGCCCTCCTGCCACCAAAATGGAACTTTGTAAACTAAAGATAGAGGAATCGAGTCACCTAATAGTGGGTGACTTCCATGACCACTAACCAAGCTGGGGCTACGAGGATATGGATCAAAGGGGTGAAGAGATTGAAGACTGGATGATGGAAAATAAACTAATTCTAACAAACCAGCCAGACGATACACCAACATTCTACTCCAGAGTCTGGAAAAAAAACTAGCTCACCAGACCTTGCCATGGCAACAGATGACATAGATAGACATATTACAAGAACAGTAGAAAGTCAACTGGGAGGAAGTGACCATGTACCAGTCATCCTGCAAATCTCCAAGTCAGGAAGTACAGGACATCATAGCATGTCCCTAAGCTGGAACTTCAAAAAAGCAAATTGGACCCTCTTCAGTGAACAAACAGACCAGCTTTGCCAGAATATCACCCTCACTAACAACATAAACCAAAACATCTCACAAATAAACAGTGATACTACAATCCGCACAGAAGGCAATCCCAAGGGGCGGACGAAGACAATACGTCTTATTGGAGTGAGACTAGAAAAATTGCATAACGAGCTGAATGATACAAGACATACAATGGAGCAAAACCCTACAGCAGAAAACACAAAGAAACACAATGAAATCAAACACTCGCTCAATGAGCAGAAAGGAACAGAGATACAAAAGAGCTGGCATGAAAAGACAAGCAGCCTAAACATGACAAAAGACATAAGTAAACTATGGAACCTTACAAGAACTCTAAATGAAACAAAGAATTCACACTACAAGACTGTCATCGAAGAAGAGGAAAAATTCCACACAGGGAAAATGGCAGCAAACATTTTAGCTGACTTCTACAAGGAAGAAAGCACAACAACACTCTCTCATACACGTATCAAAGAAGTAAAAAAAGAAATTAAAAGAAAACTGAAGAATCAAAATCCAGAGCCCTGCATGAAGACACCCTTCACCATCGCAGAACTAAATGGTGCCATAGGAAAACTAAAAACCAAAAAGGCCCCAGGAAAAGACGGCATAACCAATGGTATCTTCTTCTGCGTTCGTTCTCAAACTCCTGCAGATTAGCAGGATGTAGTCCGGAGAACGGAATGAGTTGTTTCATGGTTTACAGCATTGCTGCGATATCTGCGCCTTTCGGCCTAACACATCCGACTTCAGCATGGCTTTGGGTCACTGACCCTATATGGGATGGGACAGCCAACTCCATCCCATAACCTCCTTAGTCGCCTTTTACGACATGCGTGGAAGGTAAACAGTGTTGCTATTCTTTGCTCCCCTTTCGGGCCCCGGCAACACACGGGCGAACCAATGATATGATCAGGAACCTAGGGCCAATCAGCAGAAACAAGATCCTTACCATCTTCAACCAATCATGGAAAACGTAAAATTCCAGACTTGTGGCGTGAAGCTGTCATCATCCCAATAGGGGAAAAACAAGCAAGTCAAGCTACCGACCAGTCAGCCTCTTGAGTTGCGTAGGGAAAACAATGGAGAGAATGGTCTACTCTAGACTGATAAAATACCTAGAAGAAAATCAAAAGCTGGCCAAGACACAGTCTGCCTACAGGAAAAATCGAAGCACTGAAAACCAGCTTACATACCTAGCACAGGAAATCGAAAATGCTTTTCAAAAGAAGGAAAAAGTGCTGGCTACTTTTATGGACTTGAGTAAGGCATTCGATAAGGTGTGAAAAGAGGGAGTCCTCTTCAAGCTTCTCCAAAACAAAATTGAAGGAAGAATGTTTAGCTGGATAAAAGATTTCATCTGCTACAGCACTGCAAGAGTAAAAGTAGATGGTAAACTAAGCAAACGTGTTACTCTCCAACAAGGAGTACCTCAAGGGGGAGTGATCTCTCCTACCCTCTTCCTAGTATTCATCAATGATATGGAAGAGAAACTGTCACATCATATTTCAAAGGCCCTTCATGCAGATGACATTGCTGCCTGGAGTGCGGCAGGAAACCTATCCACTGCAAAAAAACAGAATGCAGACCACACTTGACACCCTAAGTGAATGGGCATCTGACTGGGGAGTCCAGATCAACCTCTCCAAAACTGTGACAACCATCTTCTCACTTTCAAACCACCAAGAAAAAGCAAATCTTAAAATAAATGAAAGTGTGCTAGCACATGTGGAGAACCCTACATATCTATGGGTCACACTAGACAAGCGACTCACCTGGAAACCACACCTAATAACCACTGATAAAAAAAGCAACCAGGAGGCTATCCTTGATGAAGAAACTTGCAGGCACAAGCTGGGGAGCAAATGGAAATATTCTCCGAAAAGTCTACATGGGTACAGTCAGACCTGTAGTAGAATATGGAATGACAGCCTGGGCATCAGTATCAAAAACAAATACTGATCGCCTATCTAAAGTACAAAATGCAGGACTTCGACTTATCTCAAGAGGGATGAAAACCACTCCAATCCATGCAATGGAAAAACATGTAAACATCCGCCCACTGGATGACAGAGGAGAAGAAAGAGTGCTTGTTCAAAGGGAAAACATTAAGCGCATGCCAAACCATCCGATGTATGCGCAAATTTCTAGATCAACCACAAGCAGGTTGAAGAGAACCAGCTTCTGTCATATCTCCATGAACAATATAAAGAAATCCTCACAAACCTCCCAAATGAAATTGAAACACTAACAGACTTTGAAGAGCAAGGCAATAGTCTCCAGAATGTCTCCATAATAACACAGGTTCCTGGAATAATTAATAATGAATACCAAGCTCCACCTCAACTAAAAGCATTGACACTGGAGATGATAGAAATATAATACAATCCCAAGGAATGGACACATATCTACACAGATGGATCAGCAGAAGGAGCAGTAAGGAATGGAGGATGTGGAATTTTTATAAGACTCAAAGATGTGAAGACTTCTTCTTCTTCTTTCGTTCACTTGAAACATGTCTATATCTGTAATTCTGTCTCCTTAATAAAAACTCACTGTCTTTTGTAGTTTATACAGTGTCCCATAGAGTTTTGATTCCAGTGTTGTTTCCTCTGGCCAATATGTCTGTCTCAGCGTTTCATGCTCAGAACACTCTTGAAGTATATGTTTGGCACTCTGCTGCATGTCCACATGTACACAAGGATGTGTTGCCAATCTTGAACTTTGTATACATGTGACTGCGGAGTCGGTTGTGTCCTGTTCTGAGACGTAGAATTATAACTTGTTCTGGTCTGTTCATAATATGATAGTCATCTTGTGTTGGTGTTTGTGGCTTTCTTATTGACTTTATCATCTGTTTTTTCTGATGGTAGGTGATTGGTATGTCTGGTTGGTCTTCGGCAGCACCTTCCTTAGCCAGTTGGTCTGCTTTTTCATTTCCTGGTATTCTACAGTGAGAGGGTATCCACTGCATGGTTACCCTATACTGGTAAGACAATTCGCTAAGTAGTTTTTTTCAAGTCTGTTAGTTTTCCAGACTGGAGAGCTTGAAACACTGACCTTGCATCTGTCAGGAATACCACAGGCTGTAGGTCAGAGTTGGAGTTCAGCAGTTTTTTAGCTGCCACCCTAATTGCCTGGATTTCTGCATCATAATTATTGCAGAATTTTCCTGTCGGTGTTCTGATTGTATCTCTAGGCTTGTGTAGATATTCTATATATACAATGTGAAGACAATATCAAAAGCTTTTCCAACCGGGAAATACTCCTATAATTTTAGAGCAGAAGCAGTTGCACTCCATCAAGCACTGAAAGCCTTCACCGAACCAGGACTGCCAAGACCAAAGAAGATAGCCATATTCACAGATTGCAGATCCCTACTGGAATCAATCCAGAGCAACAGAAACGAAAGCCTTCTGCACAACATCAGACATGAGCTAAGACAGATCCAAAAATCAACAGCTATTGCCCTTCAGTGGATACCATCACACTGTGAAATCATGGGAAATGAGAAAGCGGATGCTCTGCCAAAGGTCAAGAAATACAAAAATAGGTAGGTGTGTTACCAAAATGAAACATAAAACAACTTAACAACGAGATACAGAGACAGACGACGTTTCGACTATAAAGCCTTCATCAGGACAAACAAATGACCACAATAAAACAAGTCTTACATGGAGACAAATAGAGTTATAATGAGGACAATAGCAGATAGGTAATGAGGGAAGAAAAGATGTGGAAGCATGACAGGTGAGAAAAACGTATGGGGAGAAGTTAGTAGTACGTAGGGAGGAGAAAGTAGACTGAAGAATGTGAGATGAACAAAGGAAAAGATATGGTAGCAAGTAAATTACATTAAAATAAAATAAAAATACTCACCTCAAAAGTGGCAACAGAGAATGAATGCTACAGACAAGCAATCATGATGTAAGGGAAGAGCAAAATGAGATGATACGAGGGATCAGGTGGGAGAGAGAAAAAGAGGCCAAAATCGGCAGGAACAGAAAAGAAAATGAGCAAACAGAAGGAAGAGAATATGAGCAGATAATTGTGATATATGAGAATAAAATGGTAGTAAAATAACTTAACTGATGCAGCGACTAGTCTATGGTCCTCCCATGTGAATGAGCACACGCATAATGGCAACAAAGTAAAGAATGGACAGTGAAAGTCAGATTCCTATCAAGGGTCATGATAGCACGTATTTGTACAGGTTAGAAAAATAAAGACATGCCACAGTCATAGACGGTACCCGAGGCGCTGAAGTGAAAAGAAAACACACCCGCGAAAGGGGAACAATAGAAAAGACAATATCCTGGTATGGTCACAGTGCATACCAACTGATGAGAGTAAAGGGGCGTAAGTAAATAGGTAAATAGCCATAGAGAAAGAAGACAGAGTATAAGGTCTATTACTGTGGCATGTCTTTATTTTTCTAACCTGTACAAATACGTGCTATCATGACCCTTGATAGGAATCTGACTTTCACTGTCCATTCTTTACTTTATTGCCATTATGCGTGTGCTCATTCACATGGGAGGACCATAGACTAGTCGCTGCATCAGTTAAGTTATTTTACTACCATTTTATTCTCATATATCACAATTATCTGCTCATATTCTCTTCCTTCTGTTTGCTCATTTTCTTTTCTGTTCCTGCCGATTTTTGGCCTCTTTTTCTCTCTCCCACCTGATCCCTCGTATCATATCATTTTGCTCTTCCCTTACATCATGATTGCTTGTCTGTAGCATTCATTCTCTGTTGCCACTTTTGAGGTGAGTATTTTTATTTTATTTTAATGTAATTTACTTGCTACCATATCTTTTCCTTTGTTCATCTCACATTCTTCAGTCTACTTTCTCCTCCCTACGTACTACTAACTTCTCCCTATACGTTTTTCTCACCTGTCATGCTTCCACATCTTTTCTTCCCTCATTACCTATCTGCTATTGTCCTCATTATAACCCTATTTGTCTCCATGTAAGACTTGTTTTATTGTGGTCATTTGTTTGTCCTGATGAAGGCTTTATAGTCGAAACGTCGTCTGTCTCTGTATCTCGTTGTTAAGTTGTTTTATGTTTCATTTTGGTAACACACCTACCTATTTTTGTATTTCTTGACATTTTGCCCTGTGTTACCCCAGCCACCTACTTCCTGTTTAGGGTTGTTACCCTACACTGGTTGATTTATCCCTTTATTGCTCTGCCAAAGGTAGGAAGCGAATTAGAGCAACACAGACACCCACTGTCTTACGGAGAAGCAAAAACAGTAATCCGCAACAAATACACAGCAAAGTGGACGAAACAAATGGAAGGGGAATACGAACATGATGCAATAAATCTCCTCCAAAGATGTCAACAGACCACAATATTTCGCCTTAGAACAGGCCACTGCAGACTGTTGGGTCACCGTTACCGATTAAGGATCTCATACACAGATGAATGTCCATGTGGATCCGGAACATATTCTTCAGGACTGTGCAACATACAAAGAGCAGAGACAGCAGACCTGGCCAGAGGATACAGACTTGAGGCAAAAGCTATGGGGCATCCGCTCTGACCTGGAGAAGACAGTGGACTTGACGACAGGCCTGACGGTATAGCATAACCACAGATGCTGAACGCAGAAGAAGAAGAAGGGGTTCTCCTGACGTAGGTTAAACCGCTCGCATTGTGCTCAAGAGGTGGAGATATTGCTTGTCTTTTTTGCCGTCAATTCTCATTCTATGTGCAGCTTTCTCATCCACGGTCATGATCCATAAACATTTATAACATGTGCACGAGATGCCGTGCTTCTGTTTCAGGATTCGCCACGAAGAGGTACTTTATGATCTTTGTGACCTGCTAACCAAGTACAGTGCTGTATACTCTTCACACTCCAGCTTGAAAGTGTAACAAGAATAATATTTGTTAAGATATTGTCTTCGGTATTCTCTCTCTCTCTCTCTCTATCTCTCTCTCTCTCTCTCTTACTTATAACCAACACACACAATTTTGTTAATTTTCACACGGAAGCGTGAAGTACGCTGTGCTGCTGGTTTACAGCGGAATTGTGTTATTTTTCATCTGACCCATCATATCCGATTATGGCATGTGTTAGGATATGTATATTAATAATTACAGGAACCAGCAAAACAAAGGCGGGATTCAAACCCGCGACCTATTGAGGATAAAGCTAACGTCACATACGAATAATCCCTTGCTACTATAATAAAATGCACACATTTCAGGACAGATGCAACTTCCATAATAACAGATGTTCAAATACTCAACAACAGCGAGTCCATACTCCAAGAAATCGCAGTCTACAGTGTTTCAAAATCAGTATTACAACAAACAAAAAAAAAAAGACAGACAAAATATCTTTGAACTATCTAGAACAATTACATTGGTACTACAATGAATGTCAGCTCACTGTAATATCCCCGGTGACGAAAGAACTGGCGAAAGCAAGAGGCAAGCTTCCTCAGACCCGCGCACCTCAAAGCATCTGAGACGAAAAATCTCTTCTAAAACATTATGTGTTACTTCAGTGGAGCCAACTAAACAGAAACTATTCTTCTTCTTCTTCTGCGTTCGTTCTTAAACTCCTGCAAATTAGTAGGATGTAGTCCGGAGAACGGAATGCGTTGTGTCATGGTTTACAGCATTGCTGCGAAATCTGCGCCTTTCGGCCTGACACATCCGACTTCAGTCTTTGGGTCACTGACCTTATATGGGATGGGACAGCCAACTCCATCCCATAACCTCCTTAGTGGTCTTTTACGACCGTGAAAGGTAAACAGTGTTGCTATTCTTTGCTCCAATTTCGGGCCCTGGCAACACACGGGCGACAGAAACTATAACTCACAGCAAGAGAATTATCACTCCCAGCAACTAATTTAACAGAAATGAGAAAGTCAAGATATTTCGACTGAAAATTGACCACTATAATAGCACAATTCTTACAACAAATCAGTATCAGCGACCAGCATTATTTGCGGAGCAGCAACACAGACAACAGAACACACACTTGTACTACAGAATTGTCTCAGTTTCGCTGTTCACAGAACGACAATCTGGCCCACATGAGCTTCTCTGCAAAATAAGTTGTGGGGAACCCAAGTTGACATAATACATACATATATATTTATCTGCGGCCGTCGACAGTATACGCCAAGAGCCTCGATATATCTCTTACATTAGTAGTAGGCCTATAGGAAATGATGCTTAACTATTGATGGCAGAAGAAGAACTGATTACATTTGTTAAAATAACCTCTTACGGCGATGTAGGCTGCATTCAACCGCGGACGCAAGTCAAATTCTGTTATATTATGTATCAGAGTGACTGTACAACCGTGAAAGAGGGCTATGACTACGAGTCCCAACAACATACATTATCCTATGCGCGTCCTTTCAACCAACGGACAAAGTCCAATTAGATTATATCACACTATCATAAAATAATAGAGGTAACAAAGACCCCAAGGTACATGATCAAAATATTGATCTTAATAATCTGTTTAATAATTGATTAATGATTAATAATTTAAATTTGATTAATAATCTGTTTTAATATATATGTATATATATTTTATATTTAGTATATATATATATATATATATATATATATATATATATATATATATATATATATATATATATATATATATATATATATATATATATATATATATATATATATACTTTGATATATATATATATACTTTGTGTCCCTTTTTGACACCCTGAATACTTGGGCTTTGCCGAAGACGGATGTGTCGGGCCATTGGCGCACATAAAACGGCGACACAGCGCATTTCCTTTCTCTGGACTACATCCTGCTGGAAATCTAGTAGGACCATGGTCATGCTACAAGGGAGATCCAGCGGGAGTTTGAGAATGAACGCTGAAGAAGAAGAATACTTGGGCAAATAAAGGGACAATATTTACAAATTTAACTTGCATTATTGATTTCAGAGTGACATCCCTTACAAATTTACATATAGAATGCATCTATTCCTCTTTGATAAAAGAGTTAAACGAATTGCAGATTTACCAGACGCAGCAATGGCACCGTCTCCGAAGGACAGTGTCATTGAAGATGATCAATATTTTAGAGTGATAATCAATGAAAGAACTGTCGATGATATTTCTTTGGACTTCTTTTATAAACCACATACAATTACTTTACTTCTCACGTGCATTTCAGGTCTTCTTTATTTTGCATTTACAAGGTAATTCATGTGTTATTGACGTTATTTCTCTCTTAGTTCAGTCCGTTATGATGAATAATGATGATGGATCGTAAAATTGGTAAATCATTTGTGTGTGAACTGTGTGTGTTAGGATTGCTCGGCCGTTGAAATGACTAGCGCCTTACATAAACAATTCTCTAGCTAACCGGCGAGTTTTAAATATGCGTGTGTGTGTTAGTTTCTTGTGCTTGTTCAGTTACTCAGATCAATGCAAAATTAGTAATATTAAATTAATAATAATAAATATTTAAAATATCCTAGCTTAGGCCTACCTACTTTGTAAGGTTAGTAATGCTAGTAAAAATAAAATAAAGTATAAAGCAGCATGGACCGGTAATCTAAGTAGCCCATAGTAGTGTTGTTCGTCCATCACAAGTGATGATGACCATTTGTTACATCCACTTTTGAAAATTCAATTTTAATTATGTCCTTGATTATGAGTTTGTACATGGCTAATGAGCCCTATTCGAGCTGTAAATGTCCTTGGACAGTTTGGACATGGAATGACGACTGTAGACGGATCTTGGTCTATCCGTGACTTTCTAGCTGCTCTCCGCTGTTGAGCTGCTGTATTTCTTTTCTTTTCACAAGATGATATGCTCTTTTTTATTTTAGAACGCCATGTAGATCTATTTTGTGCAAGTTCTTCCCATGTATCGTGGTCTATTTCAAAGGCTTTCAGTGAGTTCTTTAACGAGTCCTTGTAGCGCTTCCTTTGGCCACCTTGAGATCATATACCATTCTCTAGCTCACCATAGAGAAGTATAAAGTAGTAGTAGTATAAGTCCCCTAGTAGTAAGAAGGTTGTGGCTTACCAGATCTGCGACCTCCACCATTTTTGATGGTTGTAAAGCTCTGATATATTAAATTATATAACCTAACCAAATTGGACTATCGTCCATGGTTGAAAAGTGCTTGCCTCAAAAGGTAGACCTAGGCCTACACTGAGAAAAAAAATTGTAGCCTAAATATAAACTAAATTGTCTAATAACAACAACAGTACAGTAACGTGAACACTAGTATTATGTATTTGAATTTGTATCCTTTGACCTTTTTCCTCTGTGAATCACAATCACAGTGTGATGGGTCATACAATTAACCTACACTCCTCCTACTATATTGTATTGCAACATAGTAGTAAGGTAAGTAATGAAGTAATGTATCTTCAATACTATACATATTTTTAGGGGGTAAATTTTTAATTTAAGTAATCGTTGTGTTATAAATAGCACACTGTTTATATTTTGAAGTAGCTGACGTCACGGATTCCCGCGCAAAACTAATCCAATTGAAGGATGCAGTGTCTTCATACCACCAACAAAGAGGAGAGTTTTGGAGCTAAATAAATTTTGCTATGTGGTTTTGTTATGTTTCAACATCCATCAATTTGATTATTTTTAAACGGAAGTCTACGAAATCCATAGTCGGCTAGTTAAAAATTTAAACATAATGTTAATTATATGAAACACTTACCTCATTCATCGTTGCGTTATGGATAAACTTGTTTTATTCCATGCAAGAAGTCCAGGAAAATATCTGTTATCAATTTCATATATTCGCCACAAGACAGGCACACATAATAGTTACATATTAAACCTTCACGCATACACCAATCCAGAACACAATTATTTCTACTACTAAGTAAGTGTATGAAGTAACTTAAATCATATTGCACAGCGCTGGTCATTTTCATAAAAATGCCTGCATGTGTGCATTTTTGTTATGGTTTTGGGAACGGGTAAAAAAATATACAGATAACAGTATACAAGACAGTTTCAACTACCTGTATTCTTCAATGTTAAGGTCTTTTTTCCCCAAGAAAATACAAGACAAAGAGTACAAATAAAATCACTATCACAAGTGCATTGGACAGCAGATATTTCATCATATAAAGATGAAATATCCATCATATAAAGAAGTGGTATGCTTGTAAATTCATAAATTAGAGCATACAGTAATAAAAGACCTACACTCAAATTATTTAACATGATAATGTAGTGGACAAATTGGTTAGAGAAAAAAATTTAACAGCCCTTGAAATTTCCCTGCACTGCAGGTAAGATTTGAGCTTTTTACTCAGCGTAGCTACGGAGTTAATGTCACTGCACCAAGATCACTAGTGCCATTGAAAGTTATAGTGACTGTCATAGTGACAGAAATAAACGATCTCTGGTTAATGGCATGAAGATGTTTGCAGAGTAGGTCACTTAGTTTTTTTGCCAGCTTCACCTTTATATTTCATGTCACAACATTATCAAATTACATTACAGGTTTTACACATAAAGACATCGGCAATAGTAGAAGTAGCTTTATAAGAAAAAATACATGAAGTGGATTTGCATTACATAGGCACGTGTTGCAACAAACTGTGCCAAAATGGTTAGAAACAGTAGCCATTAAGATTTTTGGCATGCCTGCAGGCAACCAGGGGAAAATCTTGTAATGCGGCACAAGTTTGAGGATCCAACTGGAGAGAATAATGCTTAAAAATATGGATGAAAAGTGAGAATAAGTTTAATGCTATCAGAAGAAGAAACGCCACAAACACCAACACAAGATGACTATCACATTATGAACAGATCAGAACAAGTTATAATTCTACGTCTCAGAACAGGACACAACCGACTCCGCAGTCACATGTATACAAAGTTCAAGATTGGTAACACGGCCATGTGTACATGTGGACAGGCAGCACAGAGTGCCAAACATATACTTCAAGAGTGTTCTGAGCATGAAACGCTGAGGCAGACATATTGGCCAGAGGAAACAACACTGGAATCAAAGCTCTATGGGACACTGTATGAACTACAAAAGACAGTGAGTTTTATTAAGGAGACAGAATTACAGATATAGACATGTTTCAAGTGAACGAAAGAAGAAGAAGAAACCACGAGTATTGGTCAAGGTATCATGGCAAGAGAATTTACAGACATGAAGCCAAACTAATGAAAGGACACTGTCAGGGATGAGTGTCTATGTAAGAAATCAATCATCTCATAGGATTTATCCAGAAAGTCATCAGACAACATCAGCTTGTAGAGAACATCTAACAAAAATTTTGAAAAAAAAACCACTGAACTAACATAGAATTGGAATCATCATTTGCGATATCCTGAGAGATGTACTGAAGCAGAGATCTGAGCACCTATGGACATGCCTGGTGTGCAAAGAGGATAATCAACATACCAACCTCTTCCAGGCTGTGCTCCTTGGTGGGGAAGTTGAAGCTCATGATTACAACTGTGAAAAGGTAGAAAAGCTACAAAATCCCTTAAATTTGCCCCCCTCTGAGTAGTAGACATTTCAAAGAATTTCACATTTCTGAGAGTGAATTATTTAGGTGTGAAATGAATCTCTAAGTAAACCACCCCATTGCACATATGAAATCTCTCTACCTGGTGTTCATTATCAAACTCCTGCTGGATCTCTTGTAGCAGGACAGTGGTCTTACTAGATTTCCAGGGTGTACTCCAGAGAATGGAAATGTGTGGATATTTTATTTGTGCCAATGTCCCAACACATCTGACTTCAGAGTATTCATGGGGATTGAAACAGCAACACTGACTGCATTTTGAGATGAATATCATCTGATGAACTGTTTCATCTTTCAGTGTGAAGAATTCAAACACTGCTACTCATTCACTTTGGACAGAATAGGTATTACAACAACCATGTTGTCAAGGTCTGCAACACAGCTTATATGTGCAAAGAGCATCCATGTATTGTTGGGGCCTGAAATGGGAGCAAGGTATTACAGCATTGTGTCCAGCTATGCATGTCATGAGAAGTGATTAAGGAGGTTTTGGAGCAGAGTTGGCTGCCACATTCCCTAGAACGTGAAAGTTACCCAGAAGCCATACTGAAGTATAATGATGCATCAGGCTGAAAGGCGCACATAGTGCAGTCAGACTAAACCATAAAACAACGCATTGCATTCTCTGGAATACTTTCAGCTAATCTGCAAGAGTTTGAGAATGACAGCAGAGCAGGAAGAATAATGCTAGCAAACTTAGTACATGTTTGCTTATGCATTAGTTTGTGCTTATTTGTTACAAAACCATTATGCTTCCCGCATCATTCAACACGTTGAATTTTATGTGATTTTAGTATGCCTCA
The DNA here is from genome assembly GCA_034231615.1 of Meghimatium bilineatum. NCBI lineage: Eukaryota > Metazoa > Mollusca > Gastropoda > Stylommatophora > Philomycidae > Meghimatium > Meghimatium bilineatum. Next base: position 11,229,539 of record CM067306.1, read on the forward strand.
TATATGCAAGAATGTATATATTTATGAATAACTTTCTGCATGAATCACTTTGTCATATCAACATTTAACACTGCTGTTTGTATATTCATTATGATTATATGTCTTGGATAAAAAAAGCTTAGAATATCTGATGATGATGTTCCTCCTTCGCAAGTGAAGATGAGCATGGCATGAAAAACATTAAATGCGATGGAAAAAAAAAATATATATATATATATAATAATTAAAATTCGTAGATGCCCGATGAGTCCGATTCGTGCACGGAAAGTTCTATTGCAGTGCATGCAGGAGTGCTGAAGGTTCGGGGTAGGAGAATTTACGGATTTGTCCTTCCGCTTCTTGTGCTTGTGGATTGCCCGTTCTTTCTTTTTCAAATTTCGTGATGCCAGCAGTGATCTGGGTGCCAGGCAGAGTGATCAAGTGCTGTAGTCTCCCAGGAGCTAGAATATCTATGTGGGTATCTCGGACCACCCTCTAGGGAGAACTTGCAACAACTATCTATGCAAACAAAATTACTAGATAAAACAGGCAATAAGGGAACACTACCAACAATCCTGAAGATATGTGCCCTTTAAACCATAAATAGTTATCCAACATCAGCAATCAAGGCGTACAGACGTTTTGTAGGAAATGGCTGTCTAACTCATTTTTTTTGTACCTCAAACCAGGTGTTTCTCTCTCAAGGCAGACAGAAACCTGTTGCTCCTGATGAAACATTTTAATGAGCGATATGAGATGGTGTGGGAAGCCATACTTTCTCTTATGTTCCATAATTTCTGATGTGTTACGCAGTCAAATGCCATTGAGTAGTCTATGAATCAGATGTATATGTCTGCATTGAACATTCTACACTTCTCTATTATATTTCTCGTGTTGAAGATGTGATCCGTAGTACCTCTGCTCTGTAGTGATTATCTAGGCAATATTTGCATTTTGTGTGTTGCCATTCCTTTCTGGATACCAAATTTCCCACAGTTGAAATTGAACGATGTACTTGGCTAATGGAAATGCATGGTTGACGCTTCAGCCAATAGAGCAGAACAACAACAGGTGCATTTGCAGAAATCGGCAGTCAAGTAAAACAAAATAATAAGAACAAAATCACCACAACAAAATGAAACTAAAAATCTTGAAACAATGAAAACTACATTTTTATTTTGCCAGAGATGACAGCAATCAAGAGCAGAATGTCTGGAATGGGATCAGTTGTGTCTTGCTTTTCTTCCTTATCATTAGTGTTCTTGCATTTCCTAATGGTAAGTATATAGGTTTATCATTTAGATAATCTAAACTTTCTTAAAGTTGCTTCCACATGTGGAAGGTCTGTGTGTCTTACCAGTGGCCTGCCAGACAAACAATCATTATACAGTCTACTTCTAATAAATGATATGACTTTATTGCAAGTCATAATACTATTCTTCTTTTCTTCCAGGGAAAATTTCTAAAATTTTCATGTTGTAAGTTATGCTGTTTCTCTCTCTCTCTATCTATCTCTCTCTCTCTCTCTCTCTCTCTCTCTCTCTTCTCTTTCTCCCCCCCCCCCCACTTTGAGTTAAAGCATGACTTGTCTCAATTTCTTATTTTATAAAACATTCCCATGGATGCAGAAGAAAGATATGCGAGCCAACAGACATTGAACCTTTGTCCTTTGTGGCAGACTCCTAGGTGGCTGGGAATGCCAGATGTCTCAAAAATCTGACAGAAGAATGATGAAATAAGATTCAGAAGTATATGCTATGCTCTTGGCGGGAAGTGGCAAATTCTGGGATACTGCTGCAGTTAAATGCCACTCCTGCTTAAGACGGGATGTGTCGGGCAATTGGTGCAAATAAAACAGTGACAACACATTTCCATTCTCAGGACTATGTCCTGCTGGAAATCTAGTAGGAACATTGTGCTGTGACGAGAGATCCAGTGGGAGTGTGAGAATGAACGCTGAAGAAGAAAAATACCTCTCATCGTGAACCAAACATGCATCCATAACCCCCTAACCCCTACCCTGCTAGCAAAACCATGCCTTTGAAACAATGAATCTTATTGTCAGAAAAGCAATGGGTTATCAAGAACTACCAGCGTATTGCTAAAATTATTATTTCATCATCTTGGGAGTCATAATGTTTATTTCCATCCCAGCAATTACAAACAATAGAGCTTTTGTATCCTTCTGTGCAATTTGAGGGTGGAGTTTTCTGCAGGAGCTTGAGAAGGAACACAGCAGAAATGTTCATTTTGTAGTTTAGATGTGTTTTTATTATAATTTAAAAACTAAGCATGGATCGGATCTACTGAAAACATGACTGATTTTATTATAATTTAAAAACTAAGCATGGATCGGATCTACTGAAAACATGGGTGATTTTATTATAATTTACAAACTAAGCATGGATCGGATCTATTGAAAACATGACTGATGAAAACATGGCTGTCAAGAGCTACCTGCTCATCTGTAGACATATTTTCTGTTGGGATGAGCTGTAAAGAGCTACCTGCTCAGAGATAAAGGGATTACTTCATTATTATATTTGTCATGCCCACGACTTCACTAGTTGATTGTTTTAGATGTACCTCATTCTTCAATGCATCCTCATCTTAATAGTTTCATTTCTTTTTCTGCACTTATTCTCAAACTCTTGCTTATCAATTGAATGTATACATGTGAGTGAAATGTACCGTTTCATGGTTTACATCCTGGCTGAGATTTCTGTGTCTTTCAGCCTGACATCTGACTTAAGCATAGATTTTATGGATTGCTTTGACATAAGTGATGATCGATAATATGTACTAACTGCAGGAAAACTTAAATACAACAAGCAAAGCTAGAGACAAAGTAATAAAGTTTTGCTAAACACACATATTAGTACACACAAACCAACATTTCAACCCAAAAGGCCCATATCAAGACTACATACAAACAAAAAAAAATTACAAACAAGAACAGCACTATTGGTGTCCACATGGAAGAGCGAAATGTGGAGATATGTGAAGATACAAAATTGTTGAAAATAGGTCAGAGGTGAACTTTTTAGGATCAATCGTTTGGATGATATGATGTTGATCCATCATTTCTTTATTTGCCTTGTTTCACTTGTATTTGAGTGTTTTATATTTTCTGTTTGTGTTGTTTCACCTCTGACTTAGTTTCATCACTTCCGGGTTTTCTTCACATTTAGCTCTGCCATGTGAACACCATTCTTGATAATCATTTTTTTGCTGTGTATGTAATCTTGATAAAGGCCTTTTGTTGAAACATTGATAAGTGTGTTTCCAGTGATTAGTAAAACTTTATTACCTTGTTCAAAGCTTTTCCGTATGGGATGAGGCAGCCAACACAACCCACCAAACCCTCTTAATCACCTCTTATGATATGCATGACAGATCATAGTATTAATATTCCTTATTCCTCTTTTTGGGTCCTGACAACAATGATGTAATAGCTTTAATCTTGCCATCTCTTACTTGTTAGAGTGTAATATTAGAATGTGATTGTACACACAAGACTACTGCTGCTGTGCCTTGTACCCACAAGGTCATGGGTTCGAATCCAACTCGTGACATCTTGTTTGCAAATTGATCTTTTTATGACATCTCTGGGGATTATCGCTTGAAGCTAGAGATGCATGCTGGGAATGGTACTCTTAACAGGTGTCAAGCTGCTTTCTTGATAGGATGGTGTACATATGGGAAAATGGTAAGTACAATGAGGTCAAACCTCTACACAATTTGAAGTTTCTCAATTTTTGCTCGCTATTTCAGGTCCTTTCACAAGACCTCATCCAGCATTGTGGAGAATAGTATTTGGTAAGTCTGACATAAAGCAATCACTATTATAATTATTTTCTGCCTATTTATGCATCCAACCATCCGCCTATCAGCTTTCTGCAAATTGTAGCTTAAAAAATCTCTTCCATCTTGTCCATCTTCAGCTTTTGCTTCTGTGTACTGCCCATCCTTAGTGAATCTATTTGTAATTCTTTCCATGTCCTACCCATCCTTTGTGAATCTATATATAATTCTTTTCATGTCCTACCAATCATTTGTGAATCTATATCTGATTATTTTCATGTCCTACTAATCATTTGTGATGTTAGTTAGTCATTGGATCATCGTCACTGCACTCCGGACAAGTCCATGGGTGCTCAGATCTCTCATTGAGTGTATCCACCATTACATGTTGACTGACTGCCCCAGTACACCGTTGATTGACCATCATTCTTTCTCTCATTTTTTCAAGCGACACCACATTTCAAACCAAGCTCCCTTATTCTAGTCATGGAACAAGAGTCCTCATCACTTATACAGTCATTAGTTCGTGCAATTTCCTATAAGACATTTAAAATGACTGCCTGATCCATCGCTCCGCCAATAGCCGTAGCATCCACCAGATTGACAAGCTTGCCAGGTTAATTTTTTTCATATACGTGAATATGAGGGTGTTGAGGGTAAAGAGCAACTCAATGGTCAATCCATTGATCGGTACATTAATCTGTCATAGTTAAAGCGTTAAGAGACATCGTCCGCTCAGAATATTTTCTAAAATATTACTCATGATAACTCTCAAGACTGTGAGATTGACGTAAATATCAGAACAGCCCATAAAGAGAAACACAGTAATATACGAAGAGACTGAAAATCAGCATGACAATAGAACTGTCCGCGGCAACACTAATAGTTTTATTGAGACAAGAATTGGAGAACCTATGGGTGTGTCCGGTGTGCTCTGATAACTTGCAGTCATAACTCATGCTTCAGTTATTAAATATATATATATATATCTGCACATATTGTATCTCATGCTTCAGTTATTGAATATATATATATGTTATGTCATGTGACATATTCTTTCCAGAACGTTGTCTTCCCAATGAACTCTCTGAACCTCTCTCTGTCTTGGGCAATGCGGCTTGCATTTTCTAGCGATGTATTCATGTTATCTTTAATGTCGTCAGTTCATCGTCTTCTTGGTCTGCCCTTTCTCCTCTTTCCAGGTACTCTTCCCTCCATTATTTGTCTTTCTAAACAGTTGTGTCTCTTTATAACCAAAAAGGCGTAGTTTTCTTTTTGCTATTGTGTTTAGTAACAAACACTCTGGAATTTTAAATGTGTTTATAATATCTGAGTTTCTGATTTTTTCCTTCCATGATATTCTAAGTATCTTTCTGTAGCATTTCAGCTGAATATATATATATATATATCTGCACATATTGTAACTCATGCATTAGTTATTCAATATATTTATCTGCACATATTGTAACTCGTGCATCATTTGTTCAATATATATATATATATCTGCACATTATTGTAACTTTCAGGTCTCAGTGTGTTTTACTTCATGCTCCTGTTGTTTGTACTGTTCCAAACTCGTGAAGACATTCGCAAGATGATGATTTGGCTGTACCCAGAGTTGCGGGACTCCGGACCTGATGAGAAGGTATCTCGGGCATTTTAGATTCTTTTTCATCTCCTTTGTTTGTTCTCAAACTTCTGAAAATTAGCAGGGTGCAGTCCGGAGAATGGAATGCATTGTGTCGTGGTTTATCCCTAGATTACGTTATGTTTCGAATGCATAGGTTCTGATTGATACTGGCGTAAAAATATCAATCATATCAAACATTAGTGGCAGACAGTCAATGTTTCTAGGGCATGTGCTGAGAAGAACACAGCTTGAACACTTAATAACCACTGGAAAGATCAAGGGGAGAAGAGATAGGGGACGACAATGAGAAAAGTTACTAGATGGACTTGTATTGTGGCATGGTAGAAGCTCACCAACCGAGCTTACTGATAACACAAGAGACAGAGAGGCGTGGAGAAACATGATTGCCTATGCCATAAGCATGGCACTTATTGATTGATGTGTTAAAGATATAGGTAGTGGTCTACTTGTTGCAAGTTCCATGTATTTTTATGTTTAGCTTTTGTTCATCTTTGATTTTGCTGATTATCATGATTTTTGTTTTCAGGGTGGTAATTTTTAGTCTATAATCTCTGCTTGAATTTGTCTACTTGATCTATTGTTGCACCTTGTAGCTGAATAGTGAATGTCCTCATGAGGGCAAACTTGCAGTGTTTTTTGTCAGTGTTTTGAACTATTTCTTCCTCAGGAATATGCAGTAAACTGCTCCGAGATCACTGTGCAGAGACTATGCAACAGTGTGGATGTGTTTGTCCTGTGCCACTTCTTTGGGTGGGTGACAAAAGCTCTGCTCATTCGACATTACGGCATTTTGTGGACAATCAGTGTTATGTGGGAGATCACTGAGGTAAGTCAGGAATTATGAGTAACATTCACAGGTTTTAAGTGAAGTTGGGGACATGATTTGAGAAGTAGTGAAATCTGATAGAAATATGGCACAATGAGGCTGAGATTGTGAGTTGGGGGTAGGATGTGAGAAGTAAGAGAGTTTGATACCAATGTGGCACAATGAGGCAGAGACTGTAAGAATGAAGCAACTATAGAAAAAAAACTCCACTGATTTCATTTTACCAAATTGTTTTTTTTATCGTTCATTCTCAAGCTCCCACATTGCCCGTGTGTTGCCGAGGCCCGAAAGGGGAGCAAAGAATACCAACACTGTTTACCTTTCACGCATGTCGTAAAAGGCGACTAAGGAGGTTATGGGATGGAGTTGGCTGTCCCATCCCATATATGGTCAGTGACCCAAAGCCATGCTGAAGTCAGATGTGTCAGGCCGAAAGGCACAGTTATTGCAGCAATGCTGTAAACTATGACAACGCATTCTGTTCTCTGGACTACATCCTGCTAATCTGCAGGAGTTTGAGAATGAACGCAGAAGAAGAAGCTCCCACATTATTTCTAATAACAGGTTAATGGTCCTACTAGATTTCCAGCAGGATATAGTCCCAGAGAATAGCAATGCATTTTTGTTGCCATTTTATTTGTGATTAAGGCTCAACAAATCCAACTTTTGTGGTACCAAACTTTTTAAATGAGCTTATGCCATGATTTATGCTTCCTCTAAAATTTGCTTGCGTGTTCAGATCAAATAGCAGTTTGGGCAGCTAAAGGTATGTGTTCATGAAACTAATTCAAGATGGTATATGGGGACTTTTTTTATGTTTGAAAATTCAGGTTATGTGCACAGAATGTTAAGTTCCATGCATGCAACACTTTATAATGGTATGACCAAATCTGATTGAAGTTCTGCTGTACCAATATTGTGTTGCTGGGATTCAAAGGGGGAGCATGTTCTTCAAGTTGTAAGAGACAACTAAGAAAATTGTGCAATGGTTAGCCGACTACCACACTCTCTCCACTCTGATGAGGTCTGCTGAAGACCCATGCCTGGATTGACGAGAGGGAATCAACTTTTTTTTTTATCTGTATCATGTCTCAAGATTGCTAGAAAGTCACAGCAAAGTCTCCTTGAGCATAGAAAACTGTCCAGTTCATGGCATTGCACCCTACAGCAACATTGAGTTAAACAGTCATTTTGGGACATACAAATTCTGGATGAGACTGGGTTGTTTAGGTGCAAGTTGTGTTTTCTACTTTTTAAATTTTTATTAGAATTAAACTTCAGGCATAACCTGTTATTATTGTCATTTATTTTTCCTCTCTAGGTGGTGTTTGCTCACTTGTTGCCCAATTTTGCTGAGTGCTGGTGGGATGCAATTGTATTGGATGTACTTCTTTGTAATGGTCTTGGCATCTGGTTAGGCATGTGGATCTGTCGCAAACTGGAGATACGGGATTACCATTGGGAAAGCATTAAGTGAGTACTTATGTCTGTCTCTCATCATCATGATGTTGCTATGAAAGGTTTTTTAAAAATTGAATCCTTCCTGTTGTTCCATCATTCCCATCGATGCCTGCTACTTAAACCAGAGGTGAAACTTAGTTTAGCCAAAGAGGCTGAAAACTAAGACTGGTCAATAAAGTACGACCAAAATCTTCCCTAACAAGTAAAAGTGCTGAAGACGGAGGTAGCCAGCCAAGAGGCACACCACAGCTATTAGGAGGCTGTGTATACACAAAACGCAAATGAAAGTAGCTTCATTAGCAACACAAATGTCTACCACTGAAGATGGAGGTGTCAGACCATTTACGCAAAAAAAATGACAACATAGCATATTTGTGTTCTCTGGACTACATCTTGCAGAATATCTAGTAGGACCACCTGCTACAAGAGCGATCTCTGGACTACCTCTTGCAGGATATCTAGTAAGACCATCCTGCTACAAGAGAGACAAAATGATTGTCTCAGAACAAACAAGAAAAAACAACCAATGTATGTCCATGCGTTGCCGGGGCCAAAAAAAGAACAAAGAACAGTAGTACTGCAACCTGCAATGCATACCATATTGATTAGTGTTTCTCTGAACTGATATCAGTATATTCTGACCATTCCCATAGGAGTTCCATCTCTTTCTACTGATGGTGAAGGGTATGTATACTGATAGTTTCTTTTTATCCTGTGTATAACTTCCTCATCCTATCCCTAAATTGTTCTCTACGTTCTCTCTGAGTAATTCCCAAATTTCTTCAATCTCTTCTTTGTTTGTCCATCACAAGTGATGATGACCAGTTTATACATCCACTTTTGAAAATTCAGTTAGAATTATGTTGATGCCTAATAGTTCATAGATGGCTAATTAACCATATTCAAGTTGTAAATGTCCTTGGACAGTTCGGCATGGAATGACCTCTGTAGAAGTATTTGGGTTTATCCATGACTTTCTAGCTACTCTCCGCTGTTGAGCTACTGCATTTCTCCTCTTTTCTCAAGATAATGAGCTCTCTTTGACTGTGGAGCGACATGTAAATCTATTATATCCCGCCGAAGACGGATGTGTCGGGCCATTGGCGCAAATAAAACGGCGACACAACGCATTTCCATTTTCTGGACTACATCCTGCTGGAAATCTAGCAGGACCATGATCCAGCTAGATCCAGTTGGAGTTTGAGAATGAACGCAGAAGAAGAAGAGAAGAAATCTATTTTATGCAAGTTTTTCCCATGTATCTTGATCTTTCAGTGAGTTCTTTACTGATCGCTTGTAGCTCTTCATTTGGCCACCTTGAGATCTTGTACCCTTCTGCAGCTCACCAGCTTCATTTGGCCACCTTGAGATCTTGTACCCTTCTGCAGCTCACCATAGAGAAGTATCTTTAGTATATGATGGTCTGGCATACATACCAAATGACGTGCCCACCGAATCTGCATCAGGATAGTGTCAATGCAGGGGATACCAGATCTGTCAAGGACATTGTATCTGGAATCTTTGTCTTGTCATTTGATGTTCATAACTTTTCTGAGACAAGATGTGTTTGTTTTGTTTTTCGTTCGCTCCATTGTAACCATCACGGATATCCGTGCGATTTCCGCCGGGAGCGTGATTACGTTGTGCCACCGTTATGCGCCTTGTAGGCCTAGCACATCCGATTTCGGCATGCCTTGACAATTCGGGTGGGCTACCCTTAGCCTGTGACAGCCTCTATATCTGTCTCCAGGCACGCGTAGCGGAGACTCTTCGCCCAGATGATGTTTTGCTCTCGTCTAACTCGAACGAGGTGTTCCACTGTCTATGAACTTGCCTCGTGTAATTGGACGTGCTGTGCCTGTGCCCATTGGGTACCGAACCGTTTCTCATCCGTGAGCCTGGTTCCTTAAGGGGAAGAACTCATCAGAGGAGTTGGACACTGGCTCTTTCGCCCTCTTAGCCGAGGTGTCATTCACCGACATCGTGTACCCCTTGTCCAAGTTCGAGTCTCACACCACGCGTTTGGGAGCAAGGCGTTCTCGAGCTGAGCGTCCTTGTCCCAATAGCGCCTGAGCCCATCAGGTACTGAACCCTTTCTCTCTTCAAGTGTATTTCCGGTGTAGGAAAACCTGACAGTAGAGTTGGGCCAGGGCTAAATCGTTGTCCCTTTTGTGCCTGAGCGAATCGAGTACGGAACCCTTTCTCTCTGCAAGTGTACTTCCGGTGTAGGAAACCTTGACAGTAGAGTTGGGCCACGACTACCATCGTTGTCCCTTTCTTGCCTACACCCATCGGGTACAGAACCCTTTCTCTTTGCAAGCATATTTCCGGTTTAGGAAGGCTCGACATTAGAGTTGGGTTAGGTCTTTTGCTTTACCAAACGCCGATGGATGGGCCTGGGTCTCTGCCTGTTAGGAACTCTGGTAACTAGAAGCCCGTCTCGAGCTGACGGAGCTTGTAGTTCTTTTTCCTAGGGACTTCTCACTTTCTATTTGCAGTTCGCGCTGCCCTCTAGCGCTGTTCTGCCCTTTCATTGTTTCATTGTACTCTGTATGAAACATATGTGTCTCTCGCCATGCATTTACTTTTACGTGCATTTTACATTGGCCGCCCCTCCAATGTTCGGACTGGACTGACTAGCTTCACTGTATGTCGACAGTGTTGCTATATGTGGTGATGCTGGTGGTGTCGGAGATATTGTCTGTCTCTTGTGCAGTCAAATCTCTTTCCATCTGCTACCTCCACATTCTCGGACACGATCCCCAAATGATTTGGCCAGAATCAGCACGAGCTGCTGTATTTCTGTTTCCAGGGTGCACCACGTGGAGGTACATTTGGGATCTTGGTTATCTGCTAACCCTGGGTCCGCCTAGAGCAATGCGTTCCCTTTGCACCCCACAAGATGTGTGAAAGTGATTGAGTTTTCTCACATGTCTATACATAGTACATTGTTTCAACAGTGTATAACAGCACTGAAAGTATCACTGCTCAGTAAACTTTCAGCTTAATCCATTAGGTTAATGCCTAATTAAACTCATTCTCTTACTGGGAGTTGAACCTGAGCCTTCACGATTGTGAGACCAGGGCTCTAACCTCTTACACACAGGTATGATCATCTGTACTGTAGAGCTCAGACAAACAAGTGATCATTAATACCAGCTCTGACCATGTACACATTTGTCATTTATGTTAATATATTTGGGGCAGCTTAAGAAGGAAGAGTTTATTCTTTCGTTCTTGAGTTGTTCGGTTGTGTAAACTACTGCCAATGTAAAACCTACCACTGTTTATGAACCAGAACCATAGTTTCTACAACTGGCGGGTATCACCCTATTATCAGTCATAGGCAAGGTCTTCCTATGCATCATCTTGGAAAGATTAAAGAATGCTGTTTTAAACTACTCAGAGATGAGCAAGCAGGCTTTAGATCAGCTCACTCTTGCACAGACAACATATTTTCTCTTCGCATCATCATTGAAGAATCACTCGAATGTCAATCCCCGTTCATAATCAACTTTGTTGACTTTGAAAAGGCATTTGATAGTCTTCATCAGCCTACGTTATGGAATATTCTACAGCAATACGGTTTTCCTACTAAAATAATCAATGTCATAAAGGCATTTTACATTAACTCACATTGTTGTGTTCAAACAAACACTGAGAAGTCAGAATGGTTACAAGTTGTTACTGGCGTTAAACAGGTATGCATCATGTCCCCATTACCTTTCTGTGTCGCTATTGATTGGGTCATGAGAAAGAGCACTGAAAATGAGCTGACAGGAATAAAATGGATTAATAATACCATTCTTGAAGATCTTGACTACGCAGATGATCTGGCCCTTTTGAGCGCAAACCACACAGATGCTCAATCTAAGCTTGACAATCTCCAACTACTCAAATCAGATAGGACTGAAAATCAACACATCAAAAACTTATATACTAGATTTTACGAGATCCAACGACAACATAGAAATTCAAAATGTTCCATTATTAAAAGTCAACAATTTTGCATATTTAGACACCAATCTAGCACTGGAAGGAGACTTATCAAAAGAAATTTTACACTGTTTTACTCTTGCAGAGGTTCTTGCAGTAGTTCAATAAACTACGTAACATCTGGACGTCAAACACACTAAGAAACACCACAAAACTCAGGTTGTTTAACTCCAACATCATCCCTATTCTATCATATGGATGCAAAAGTTGTAAAGGCACAGATAAGAGACTAGACTCCTTTGAAAACAAATGCCTACGTACCATTCTGAATGTTAAGTGGAGTGACTTTAAATCTAACACTACTATAAGAGAGGAAAGCAAACAAACCTATATATCTTCCTTCATTAGACAAAGGCGTTGGACTTACATCGGCCATGTTCTCAGAATGAACAGCCTAAGAATTCCCCAGCAGTCACTATATTAGGTGCCACCCGGAGTAAGAAGAAGAGGGAGACCTAGAGAAACTTTACGAAGAACCATTAATAGAAAAGCATGTAAATGAACCTAATTAACACGCAAGAATTCAAAGACCTGGCAACACAAAGACAGAAATGGAAAGCTATGGTTTCTGCCCTATGTGCTGCCTATGGCCCTGAAGGAACTTAACATAAGAAGGAAGGGGGGTTGTTGAGAGTTGGCTCAGTGCAGGGTATGGAAACTGCTTGGGAGAACCCAGGACATATAGTATATTTTTATTCAACATATTTCAAGATCCCCAAAGACTGATTTGGCAAGCAGGAGTTTGAGAACAAACACGAGAAGAAGAAGAATGCTATCAATAATTAAAGCATATGGAAGTTTCTACCAAAAATCTTGTCAAGAAGGATAAGTTCCATTGGCACAGAAAAACTGACAAGCAAGCTGGACTATGCATAAATAACAACTAAGCTCAAGTAGTCAAAGTGTCCAGTTTCTTTATACATACTCCATCTCTCTCAGTAGAACAGCATATCACCTGCTGACAGTGCCACTCAGTAGAACAGCATATCACCTGCTGAGTGTACCACACAGTAGAACAGCATATCACCTGCTGAGTGTACCACTCAGTAGAACAGCATATCACCTGCTGACAGTGCCACTCAGTAGAACAGCATATCACCTGCTGACAGTGCCACTCAGTAGAACAGCATATCACCTGCTGAGAGTATCACTCAGTAGAACAGCATATAACCTGCTGAGTGTACCACTCAGTAGAACAACATATCACTTGCTGACGGTGCCACTCAGTAGAACAACATATCACCTGCTGACGGTGCCACTCAGTAGAACAACATATCACCTGCTGACAGTGCCACTCAGTAGAACAACATATCACTTGCTGAGTGTACCACTCAATAGCATATTTTTTTTGCAGTCATACTGTAAACTATGGGACAGCACATTTTATTCTCTGGATTACATCCTTCATACAAGGCAAATGACTTAACCACTGTTGGCAATCCCCCAACATTCTGAGAGAATAAACAATGAAGAAAAGAGGGAAATAATGAGACATTACTGAATATTATACAATATTTATAGTGATAGCAACACTTACCGGGGATACTATTGATCAATTGTCAGTTGGACAAGATGAGATCATTAGGAAAGGTTATGAGGGCATTAGTACTGTATGGGCATTAGCCATACAGCTTATTGGTGATCAGTTTCTTCAAACAGATTTTTGGTGGAAAGTGACAGTGAACAAATAAATGTCTCCAAAACTACTGCAAGAGTTATATATTTGTCCGTACTATATTTAATCCATGTGCAATTTACAGTTTCATTAGTTGTAACTTTTAACTGTCATCAACATGGTGGACATTATCTTGTGAAATGTTGTCGCAACGCAATAAGAGATTGTCGTAGCATTATTATTATTAATCAAATCCCATAATAATTTGGTCTGGACCGAAAGAAATAGTTATGTAATAACAGAAATTTGCTGTGTACAGTATAAACAAAAGAGGATAAATAGGCGATTTTGAGAAGTATTGTTAAATAGGGAAATTTGGGCCCAACTCCTATATCATGTGCCAGCATCACTCAGTTTTTGATGTCATCTCTGATTATTTTTAGTGGTTTGTGATGCCACTCTGCCTGTTCATTCTATTAGTGAAATGGCTGCTGTATCGCTATATTCGACTGATAAGGAGGCTGCAGTTTTTGCCTCCCTTGAGACACAGATTTATAGAGTTTAGGAAGGGGGGGTTAGGTGCTAGTGTTAGAATTAGGTCTAATGCTACCCCTATTTCTCCACCTCCCCCCCCCCCCCCCAAAACTCTAGAATCATCTTTTCTCCTCTGATGCGCATTCATGGCATTAGATCACGGCATAATTACAGGTTCTGTCTCCCTTTTAGAAACAGATATATAGAGGTTAGGAGGTGGGGTTAGGATTAGGTCTAACCCTACACCTAATATTCCCCTCCTAAACTCTAGGATCATTCCTTCTCCTCCAATGCACATTCAATTGCAGCATAATTTAATATCCGCTAAAACTAGCCATTTTGTTTTTATGGCGACACTGTTTTCCAATGGTGTAATTTCATTGGCAGAACAATAGTTGTGCGCACTATAACAAACTGGGAATGAACTTGTGCATAATATGTAACTTTTTTCACATTTAGGAAATTGGTGAAATATGTGGTAGGCACTTGATATGGAATTGAACCGAAGTTTGTTATAAATGCATGTGCTCTAGAGAGACACCTTTTTATTATTATTGTCTATTGTCTTGCCTGAGGTGGAAAGTGACCCTACTGGAAAACACTTGCTCTTAAGCATAAACGTGGGAACTAGTTTTCACTGCAAGACTAGGTGTATCATCTTGATTGTACTTCATCCGGACTTGTTGAACATGTCTGTAATGTTATCTATCCATTTCTTTCACCCATATGGCAACCAAGACCTAGATTTCTAGTTCAGGTTACAATGACTGGGCCGATGTCTTCTTTCCATGCATGTCGTAGGAAAGAGGAATAAACTTCAGTAAAGTTGGGGAATAAACTAATAACCTTTCATCTATGAAAAATCATCATCACTGCATGGCTTGATTACTTACTTTTATCTTCTATGAAATTGTCCCCATTGACTGTTCCATTCTGTGCTTGTGTGTCTCTATCTTCTTTAGGACTTGTTAGAATTAATACTTGGAGTGGATCAGATAAATAAGCCTTAATAACAGTGGATTTGAACATTAACCAGCCAGAAAGTAGAAGCAGCATTCAGATCAGACTGAGTGTGAACTTCATATCAACCAGCCAGAAAGTTCAAGCAGCATTTAGATCTTCTTCAGTGTTCATTCTCAAACGTCCGCTGGTTCTCTCTTGTAGCAGGACAATGGCGTTACCAGATTTCCAGAAGGATGTAGCCCAAAGAATGAAAATGCGCTGTGTCGCTGTTTTATTTGCGCCAATGACCCAACACCTCCATATTCAGCGGTTAGATAAAACTGAGACAGTTCACCAAATTTATTTTATCATGGTGGTAATGTAAATGAAGGATGAAGAAATAGATGATGTAAAACTTGGATAAAACTGATTGATGGATAGAGATAAACTGAAAAACATGTGGTAGAGAGAATAGGATCAGGACAAAATATAGCTATGTCCCCGAGGGAGTAAACCATATTAACTGATTGATTGAGATCAACTTGCCCTAGCGCATTATTAAACATTCCATCGCCTATAAGTGCAACATCCACCAGGAAAGGAGAATAGAGTGTCTTGTCTTATAAATATTTAATGGTAAAACTGTGATTCATCAAGCCTCAAACTGTTGAAGCCATGAAACATGCTAGGAAATGTGTGGGGTACGTTAATTCTGTGATCATGTATACAATGTGTGGGGTACATTGATTCTATGATCATGTTTACAATGTGTGCATGCCTTTATCAATTCTTGTGTGCATTTTTCAGTCAGTTAACATAACTAATATGCTGCGCTACAGCCTAATACATAGGTGCTCAGTATCCTTCAGCAGAAATACATTTGAATCATATAAAGATGACTTTATTGAGAGCTCCAAGGAATATGAGTTGTCACTCTTGTGACAAAAAATTATATCATTCGGTCGAATTTACTTTCAGTTCTAGATTGGTGTTTCTACTATTTGAATTAAAGTGCTATAGAAGAGTTCTGAGAATACCACGGACAGCAAGAAAAACAAACTAGGATGTGCTAAGAACAATTAACGTACAGGAAGGCTCGCTTTTGAACATCATATTAAAGAAAAAGCTGGTTTTTTCACATTAAGAGACACGATGGCATGGAGAGAGTGTTACTAGAGGGGATGATAGAAGGCAATAGGGGCAGAGGCCTCTCAAGACTCCGTTGGACAAAAGACGTTAAAGAATGCGCACGCGTCACTAAAAGAGGCAGGGCAACTTGCTCAAGGCCGCAGAGAATTCAAGAGATCCATAGGGAAGGCTACGTTCTGGAAAGAATATGTTGTCACCTGATGATGATGATTGTTAGTCTTACATGACATGACTGATTTACATGTGACAGCAAGTTGCCATGCCATGTTCAGAGCAGTCTTCTACTATGTTCATGGCTCACAGCATACAAGAGATTATATTAGTTGAGAGTGAATGCAGAAGAAGAAATATGACTTTGCACACTTAAGGAGGTGATGTAAACACAAGGAGTTTGATTCCCTGTAACAGCTTCGACATGTCTATTAACAAGCTTCATCACAATAGCGATCATGTGGGCCCTTGTTGCATTAGCCAGACTAGTGTATTACCGGAGATCTCCATGGGAAGGTGAAGTAACGATCTAGATCAGTATGATCCTGACTAGCTCATCTCTGTATTCAAAGATCTCTTAGCTCAGTGGTTCTCAACCTTCTTAATGCTGTGGCCCTTTAATACAGTTCCTCATGTTGTGGTGATGACATCCCCCCTCCTCCTCCCCTTCAACCATAACATTATTTTCGTTGCTTACTTCATAATATGTGTTTTCTGATGGTCTTAGGTGACCCCTGCAAAAGGGTTGTTCGACCCCAACCCCCCCAAAGGGGTTGCGACTCACAAGTTGAGAACCGCTGTTTTTGCTAGAGTTACAAAATATGTCACCAGAGATGGCATGATCAGGTGTCGAGATTGGCAGAGATCATCTCACAGGGAACTGTTCCTGGAGAAAAGAAGCCAGCAGAATATGGAAAGATAATACAGTGGAATTTCTATAGCACATCCTTTTATATGAAATCTCCCTATATAACACTTTTCAAAATCCCCAATTATATTTATCCTTTTTTGTTTGTACTGCAAATAGCTAATTTATTTAATTGTATATAGCAAGTGTCTGTTATTACATACATATTTTATCGGTCCGGACCAAGTTGTTATAATGAGACTCCACTATATCAAAGAATGGACATGACTTTTCCCTTTTAAAGCAGGAATATTGTTCATCCATCACAAGTGATAATGACCATTCGTTGCATGCATTTTATGAAATTAAATTAGCTACCGGTATGTACTTGACAATGAGCTCATAGATGGCAAGGCTACTAAATGCTATGCTGGCTGAAAAAGTGCTTGGGCATGATCTAATCACATTTGACGGTGTTTGATCTGCCCCAATCAATAAAAGGTAATACTGCGGTAAAACTGTATGAAAATAGTACTGACGTAGAACACAGGTTATGTAGTCTTGCTGGAGTTATATCGATCTCGGATGCTGACGTGAAATAATTCACAGAACAGTAAACAAATATACAAATAACAATGCGCAGGACATAATCGACGTTTCGACCAAAAGACCGTTATCAAGATGATAAGCACATAACATCAAAAGATGACGAGTAGAAATGACACCACGACACACTGAACATCTTGGTCTACAGCCACCTTAGGTATCCCGTTCCTGACCATTTTGACACTGTTCGTTGCTCACATGGTCGTTGCTACACATGTCCTTATGTGGTTAAGATGCGCTCCGTTTAATTTCTTAAGGTTACTTTCACCATTTATGAAACCTTTACATGGGAATCTCGTAATGTCATTTACGTTATATGTAAACGCTGAGGCAAGCAGTATATCGCGCTTAAGTTTGCGCGACTTCTATAGCCATCTTCATGGCATTAAACACAGGAAACCTGCTGTCGCCACACACTTCAACGATGATAGCCATCGTGGTATTCTTGATATTCAGGTCACTGCCATTAGATCCTGTACCACTGATGATAGATCTAGGCACGCTTTTGAAAATCGTTTTATTTTTTAGTTTGGTGCAGTCCAGCCTTTTGGACTCATTCCGACCACTCTTTTGTTTAGTTCTCTGTCGATGTGGTCTTTGTCTTTATTCATTTTATTCCGCCATTTACGTCATCTTTTTGTTCGTTTCGTTTCCATGTGCATTTACGTTTTTATGTATGCCCTGCTCCTTTCTTTCCGGCATCTCGCATCCACATTTCGCTCTGGAAACGTTAGTGTGTCGTGGTGTCATTCCCACTCGTCGTCTTTTTATGTTATGTGCTTGCCATCTTGATAAAGGCCTTTTGGTTGAGACGTCGATTATGTCCTGTGCATTGTTATTTGTATGGTTGTGTGTATTATTTCACGTCAGCATCCGACACGGATAGTGTGTTCCAGCAAGTATACATCCAGCAAGACTACATTACCTGTGTTCTACACAAGTACTAGTTTGATCTGTCTGTATTTCTAACTAGTCTCTGTTGTTGATCTGTTGCAATTCTTCTTCTTTCACATGATGATGCTCTTTTTTTATTGTAGAAACTCGATGTAGCTCTAATTTGTGCAGTCTTGTAGTTCCTATTTCCTTTGAAACGTTTTCCCTTTCTAGTAGCAAGTTAGCACTGCCCTCTAGCGCTGTGCCGCCCTCTCATTGTACTCAGTATGCTATCTTTTCGTATCCTGCCAAGTATCTACCTTTTCGTGTCGTTTTCATTGGCCGCCCCTCCAATGCTCGAAACGGACTGACTAACGTCACTGTGTGTCGACAGTGCCACTGCATGTGTTGCCTCAGTGATGTTGGAGATATTGACTGTCCCTTTTGCAGTCAATTCTCTTTCCATCTGCTGCCCCCACATTCACGGACACGATCCCCAAAAGATTTAACCAGAATTAGCATGAACAATTGTATTTCTGTTTGCAGGGTGCACCTCGATGAGATACTTTTGGGATTTTGGTTATCTGCTAACCCTGGGTCCGCCGAGTGCAGTAACGTACCCCATAAACGACTTGTATCCCATGCATCAACTCAGTATTTTAGTCAAACCATAACAAAACTCGTCCTTGTGTCGTCAGAGCACAAAAGGGTAACAAAGAATAGTGACGCTGTTTCTTTCATGTATGTCGTACGAGGTGACTAAGGAGGTTTCGGGGTGAAGTTGGCTGCCACATCCCATAGAGAGTCAAAATGAAGAAGATTCCATACTGAAGTGAGGATGTCAGGTCGAATGATATCACAGCCAAACTGTAAAGTATGAAGTAATGTATTACATTCTGCTGACTACATTTTGCTAATCTACTGGAGTTTTAGAAAGAAAGCAGAAGAAGAAAATACCTGCTGATGCAAAATCCATCCAATCTTAGAATTGCATCCTCCTCGGTGGTTAAATCATAGAATTGCATCCTCCTCAGTGGTTAAATCATAGAATTGCATCCTCCTCAGTGATTGAATCTTATAATTTTATCCTCAATTATTGAAGGAGTGGATCATCTTCATCAAAACAGCTGAGTTATAGTTAGACCAGACCATCCGTGTCTGCATCAAAATACATGAAGCCCCGGAGACATATAACTATTACAAGAAATCGATAATAGGATGGTTATCGAAACTGCATCACCCTGTTTCAAGTTTAACCATTACAAGAGTGCATTTCACTCATACTGCAACCAACAGCTTTATGATCCGGTAACTCCGATAGATCAACCATGTCTGCTGTGGTTCAAACAAGCCGTAGTCTGCAGTCTCTATATTATTCATATAGGATAATAATCAATAAACGTCTCCGACATTTACTCTAGCGTAACCGTTTGATGTATCGCTTTGTGATTTAGCGAATAGGCGTGCTGTGCTGCTATTTTACGGCAAAGCTGTAATATCTGCATCTTTCAGCCGAGCATATCTGTTTTCTGCAACAAAGTTGGTAGCATATCTTATTCAGGATGTTACCAAATATCTGGATAAATAACCCAGCATTTGTTGGCTGTAGTGATTTTCTAGACAATATATTATGTTGACATTGCTCTCAGAACGATCCTATGGTGAAAATTGAACTTGGTACCTTGGTTTTCCGAGACTCACCAGTAGCTCTCTTCAACAGAGCCAGACATTTTCTGTGACGACATAAAGTACACAGTTTAGTAGTTCATCTCTCACACTATTGAGGTCTATTGGAGAATACGGTGTTTGGATCACAGATTTTCTGCGACTAATGGTATACTTAGGAATGATGTGCGCTGTGTCGTGTTCGCTGCATATACCTTCCCATATCTGGTACCCGTTTCGTTAGGCTAGGTCGACCTAGGAGCTACTGGTGATCTAAAATACTCGTATTTGCGGTTGAACTGGGATTTTAACCTTGGATCACAACTAACTGCCTACCCCCTACCACCAACTCACTTCTTCAAGGTTCGTTCTCAAATTGCTGCTTATTAGTAGAATATAGTAGGCTATGTAGAATTGGATGCTTTGTCACATCAGGGATAACGTCATATACATCCTTGAATTGCTGTACTTTCAGTGCCGATTTAATCGAGGGAACAAGAAAAAATTTGCCGGTGCAAGGTTCGCAGTATATGGAGGCTGTTCTAAAGTAATCTGACAAAACTGACGTTTTGTCTGAGAATCGTACCAAAAAAAAAAACACCAGCTCTCATCTCCTGTGATTATGTTGTTGAGAAAATTGTTTTCTTAATCAATCAAAGTGATTAGGTCTCCCCTGCCAGGGTCAATCTCATTTCTTTCTGTTCGGGAGATAACATTTGGGAAACCATGTGTTGGTAAATAGGCCTACTGTGCATGTGCAAGTACATTGTGGAGAATACTGTGACAAACTTCTTGTGATATTCCAACTTATGAAGCAATTTTCTCCACATTACGTCTTTTGTTAGCATAAACAGCATTCTTAACACACTCAATGTTTTCAATGTTAATCAAGGTAAACGGTCGTCCACTACGTGCATCATTATCAACACTAACATGATCTCTACAGAAATACTTGCGCCACACAAATACTTGCGAGTTCCTCAGTGTGGTATCACCACCATGCTTTATTAAGCAATGTTAGTGTCTCTAATGGTGACTTCTCATGCGAAACACGATTTGAAACTTGTACGTTGCTTTAAAAAAAAAGGACATTTTCAACTCCGAAGATACAGCTAGCACAACACACAAACAAACATTTGTATTTTCTCTAGGAATCTGCCATGTCACTTCGTCAAGCTCATTGTCAACTTGTAAACATATAATCTCCATAACAACAGCTTTCATTCAAACACTAATCAACTATTCTGGGAACGTTTTGAAGCTATCTCAACACAGATCGCTAACTTGTAAAAAAAATTGTGTTTGTTTTTTGTATGGATGTGAGAGCTGGACACTTAATGCAGGCACAGAAAAAAAGATTCATGTTTTTGCATAGAAGTGATAATGGCTGTCTGTTAAAAATCAGATCATATAGACAAAACTATATCATATATACATTTATATTATAGACAACTAGATCATATAGACAGAATTTCTATTTGTATATGATATAGTTGTCTATTATATCATATAGACAAATGTATCATATAGACAACAATATAATAGACAACTATGTCATATAGACGAATATGCATATAGACAACTATATCATATACAAATAGATCATATATAGATCATATAGACAACTGATGATGATGTTCCTCCTTCGCAAGCGAAGATGAGCATGGCATGAAAAACATTAAATGCGATTGGAGGGGGGGGGGGGTAATTAAAATTCTTAATTAACTAATTTGGTTTGTGAGTTCGTAGATGTCCGATTCGTGCACGGACAGTTCTATTGCAGTGCATGCAGGAGTGCTGTAGGTTTGGGGTAGGAGAATGTACGGATTTGTCCTTCCGCTTCTTGCGCCTGTGGATTGCCCTGAGTGTTCTTTCTTTTTCAATTTCATTGACAACTATATCATATAGACAACTGCATCAAATAATGAAATTTGCAGGTTATCAAGTACGACTTTTGGCAGTGGTGACATGGCGTAAGCTTGCTTGTTTTATACATGTATGGAGACAAAATTCATGATCTAAAACTATTTTACTAAGAAGAGTTGAAGAAGTGATTTAAAAAAATCTTGGATTTACATTACGTTCAGGCATGATTTTTTTCTACTCATCCGAATGGATGAGGACAGTTGGGTAGGGGCGGCAATTTGGTACCCATATGACACTGCCGTGTTATGGGATTATTATTATTATAATCTTGAACGAGTTTTGTGTGTGAGACTTTAATCACACTACCGCCGTAACTTAGAGTGACTTAATATAACTTAGAGTGACTTAGTATAACTTAGAGTGACTTGATCCGAGTGATACACTCTCGGCAGATGTCGTGATGCTTTAATGAGAGTGGCAGACCATGTACGGATGTTGTGGTACTTTCAAGTTGGTTTCCTCCATTGTTGTATGTCCAAATTCGCTGTTATTAAGGCATATTTATCAGATCCATTCCAAGCATTGTTCTAAGGTCTTTCACTCTCTACATGTTTGTTGATTATTTTATCTATCTACCCATCAATCTATCTGTGCCACTCTCTACTTGTTTGTTTATCAGTTTTGTCTTTCTAAACAAGAAAAAAAAGCCCCGATAATATCTTCTACTGTATGCTCCTCGAACTTCTACGTTCGTTCATAAACTACTGCAGATTAGTAGGACGTAGTCTAGAGAACAGAATGCGTCATGTCATGGCTTAAAGCGTGGATGCGATTGTCTGCACCTTTTGGTTTAAACGTCGCTTCTGGGTTGAACCTTATGTAGGCCTACCCAATCACAAAAACCTCCTTATTCACCTGTTACTACATGCATGGTAGATAACAGTGTCACTCTTCTTGACTTCCTTTTTGTGCCCATGCAACACATGGATGATAATGGCAATGTAAAGATAAACATCGCACTTTCGACAACCACCAGAAAGAAACAGCGCCATGTTATGTTTTTTTGTTTTGTTTTTTTAATCAGTGAATGAATTACACCTATATAAATTCATTTGCGAATGAAGGTCCATTATGGTGAAACATATCAATTCAGAAAACGTGTGAGTTGAGTATGCAGATTGAAACGTCCCCAGGCAGACTAGTCGACACCTTTAACAATATTGACAGGTTAAAAGACAATGCCATTGTTATTCTCATCTCCATCATACGTTTAACGTTTTCATTTGAAACACTCTTGTACTATAAGAAACGCTCTAACTTGTATGGCTCCATTTTTGAAAGTCCAAATATCTTATTAAATTTTCTAGGAATTTGTCTGGTGAAATATTTGATGGATATTATAACTCCTACAATTTCCCTGATGTCTTTATATTCTAAACTTTCTCTCCTGGGAACATTTATGACCGTATGCAGTGCCAGTGGATTGAAATCCCTAAGCAGCTTAAATTTGGCTCGGAATAAATGCAGACGTCAAACTGGTAACAAGGCATTTACGTTTGCGTGAAGAACTGGCTGTAAATGTCTTCATTCCAGGAGTAGATCAATAATTATTGATTTTCTGTTGTGTTTGTCTCAGCGCGTTCAAGTACTGGGACTGTAGTTTTTGCCCCTCTCTGGGCGCTGGATTGGATTGTATTTCGATTATATTCGATGCCCTTTCTGCACTGAATGTTTGTAGTGCACAATAACTGAAATGTCGTCTGTCTTTTACCATTCTGGTACACCCTGTCATGATGTTTGTTCATATCTTCATATTATTCTCTGATTACTACTACTGTCTTTCTAGTGTCCGCTTGTAGTGCTGTCAATTCTATATTAGATTACATTACAGAAAACCTATAAACCGAAGTGTCGTAGTGTTGCCATTCAGGAAACACCACAAAAATACTACTATGTCTCGTAGTGTTGCCATTCAGGAAACACCACAAAAATACTACTATGTCTCGTAGTGTTGCCATTCAGGAAACAAGAGAAAAATCCTACCATGTCTCGTAGTGTTGCCATTCAGGAAACACCACAAAAATACTACTATGTCTCGTAGTGTTGCCATTCAGGAAACAAGACAAAAATCCTACCATGTCTCGTAGTGTTGCCATTCAGGAAACAAGACAAAAATCCTACCATGTCTCGTAGTGTTGCCATTCAGGAAACAAGACAAAAATCCTACCATGTCTCGTAGTGTTGCCATTCAGGAAACAAGACAAAAATACTACCATGTCTCGTAGTGTTGCCATTCAGGAAAAAAGACAAAAATCCTACCTAGTCTCGTAGTGTTGCCATTCAGGAAACAAGAAAAAAAATCCTACCATGTCTCGTAGTGTTGCCATTCAGGAAACAAGACAAAAATACTACTATGTCTCGTAGTGTTGCCATTCAGGAAACACCACAAAAATACTACCATGTCTCGTAGTGTTGCCATTCAGGAAACAAGACAAAAATACTACTATGTCTCGTAGTGTTGCCATTCAGGAAACAAGACCAAAATACTACTATGTCTCGTAGTGTTGCCATTCAGGAAACAAGACAAAAATCCTACCATGTCTCGTAGTGTTGCCATTATAGAAACAAGACAAAAATACTACTGTGTCTCGTAGTGTTGCCATTCAGGAAACAAGACAAAAATACTACTGTGTCTCGTAGTGTTGCCATTCAGGAAACAAGACAAAAATACTACTATGTCTCGTAGAGTTGTCATTCAGGAAACAAGACAAAAATCCTACCATGTCTCGTAGTGTTGCCATTCAGGAAACAAGACAAAAATACTACTATGTCTCGTAGTGTTGCCATTCAGGAAACACCACAAAAATACTACCATGTCTCGTAGTGTTGTCATTCAGGAAACAAGACAAAAATACTACTATGTCTCGTAGTGTTGCCATTCAGGAAACAAGACAAAAATCCTACCATGTCTCGTAGTGTTGCCATTTAGGAAACAAGACAAAAATACTACTATGTCTCGTAGTGTTGCCATTCAGGAAACACCACAACAATACTACCATGTCTCGTAGTGTTGCCATTCAGGAAACAAGACAAAAATACTACTATGTCTCGTAGTGTTGCCATTCAGGAAACAACACACATATCCTACAATGTCTTTCTGTTCTCAGCTCCTTGTTTAAGTGTGGAGAATCTCCAATATTCAATATTATCAATTGACCAAATCCCACATCTGTACAAGATATGTATTTGTATACATGTATATAGATTGACCTTCACTGCTGTACTTATTCTAATCTTTCACATAGCTCAATCTGAACATTGTAACGGATGATATTTGAACTCGAATCTTTATTTCTTTGTTAGTGACGAGGTACAGTGCTCGCCTGTGTCGCAAGGTACCGGGTTCGATTCACATGCAATTGTGCAGCCGGACCTTTCAGAAAGCAATGGCATACTACTATACACATTTATATTGCTTTGGAAATCAATATATCCCATAAATTCTTGGTTGATAGCTACATCCTGAATAGGATATGCTACCACTTCCTTTATTGCTGATAAAGTATGTTATACTCGTTCTAATTAGTTAGCTAGTTATTTCGGGTCTTTATCTTCCTACCATTGATATAAAGAGCGGATATTTGCCGTACACTCGTTCATACTTGCGCGTCAGTTTTAACAAGAACGACCCACTACATAATCATATTGAAATGAACAAAAGAAGCAGATTAAAGAGGAGAAAGTCATTGCTTGGCGGGGCAGAAGATGTTATTAAATAAAGATGTTATTAAACTGGTGTGCACATTAGCGGACATAGAACCTGGGGAAGTGTCGGGAAGTAAGTCTCTCACGTTTACAACTTCTATTGAAGTCGTGATCACACTCTCAAGGATAACATTCCAATGCATATAGATTCATAAGTCCAGGTTCTAATCAGTGTGTGATGCTTTCTATACAACCGCTAGTAGTATGCTGATGGTAGTGACGAAGACAATGATATGGCTGGAGTCCCAGAGGGTTACATGTGTGTTTTAATTCTGATTCTATGGATATGTTTCGAAAGATTTAGTTGGGATATCTATGCTGTCAATGGCTTGAGTTGATGACAAAATCTGTGCGGAAGAGAGTTACCCATATTGTTGTACTTGGACACGTGGGTGTTGAGGGAAATGAAAGAACAGACATATTTGCCGGCTTGGTCACAGTGAATAGTGACAGGTCAATGGACCGTGCTGAATGCAATTTTGAATGCAATCATGAAGTTTGACCAGTTGGAAATATGGAATATATTTCTTCTTCCGTATCTATAGCTAGAATTCAGGACCAGGAGAGTGAAGAGTGGTGTTGCAAGAAACGAGCGACATATATGGGGAAAAGAGTTATCAACCAACATAGAAACGGAACAATCAGCTACCACATTCTGAAGGGCATACTGAATATGAGATCGCGGCATCAATGGACTTGTTAGGAGTGTCATGATGATGATTTGACGATTAAATATTGAACTAACTATAAAAAAGTAAATTAACCCATAGTATTTATTAATGCCGTAGGGATGTGAGATGTTAGCGATCTCACATTCCAGAGGCTCTGCAAATGAGGGCGGTAGCCATCTCCTCTCCCTCGCAGTCTTTACTTCCCGGATTAATCCGGTACCCATTTAAGGCTGGGTCGACTCGGGAGCCGTTGCGATCTGAAAAACATTTCCGCCTCAACTGGGGAATTAACCCGACCACTCAAATGCGAAGCCAGTGCGCTAACCACTGCGATACGCGTCTCCCGGAATTAACTGTACCAGCTAACTAAACGAACTTAATGAACAAACTTAACTAACTCAGCTAACTTAATTAACTAACTAAACTAAACGAACTAACTAAATTAAACTAACTAAACTAATTTATTTTCATGTGAGTGTCCTAAATATTTAAAGGCATTCACTTGTTATAGTTTCTGTCCATTCACCCTCAGATATTAACAAGTCTTTTTGTTATCTCTCTTTGATCAAGTTTAGGAATGTATTCTTGACATTCTTGCACACTTCAAGCCATAAGATCAATGTTAAACAAGTGACACAGAGAACGGCCGCCGATTGAAGTTGTTTGATGATTCCATAAGGGTCGGTTGAAACGTAATGTACAGACAAACGGAACGGAAATAATCAACTTCCTACACAGCGATTTTCCTGTCATCTTTTAGCTACAATTCCCCTGTCACCTTTTTATTTACATTTCTCCAATACAAATATGCCACGCCTCGTTAAATCTCGTTCACACATATTGACCATAGCCGATCTCTTGTCCATTTTAGTCTCGTGGACTCATGGGAATCATCCTTAAAGAATGACACTTTTGACATTTTTTCTGTGATTTTCATAGGACATCGACACACAGTATACACAGTGACCAATGGAAATTCACGGGGGAACACAAATAGTGTCACCTTTGAAGGATAATTTCAACTTCTTCTTTCGTTCGCTAATAATGTCTATATCTGCAGTGTTGTTTCTTGTATAAATTGGAAAGTGTTTTCCATTTCTTGTTTTGTACCATAAAGTTTAACATTCATTGGTGTATCAGAATAATTTCAGCTGAATTCACAGGACTGTACAATTGATGAGGAACTCTGGCTATAGATACGACTTTGTTAAAGGGGAGGGGAAATTGACATTTTTCTACTACTAAATGTCGCTGTCTGTTTTTCTAAGAGAGGGAGAGTTGAGTTTGGACTTTATAACCATTCCATTCTGTAAGATTAATCATTGCAATGAAACACAGGTTCCCTACCCACTTGGGATCGCGAAGGGCTTTCTATGGGGTCGCCGACTGAGTTCTAGTCTAGTAGATAGTTAGTCATGTACGTAAATGTGCGTAAATAACTGGATGGGAACAAATGTTAGTAATGAACGTAAATAACTTGATGGGAATAAATGTTAGTAATGAACGTAAATAACTTGATGGGAACAAATGTTAGTAATGAACGTAAATAACTTGATGGGAACAAATGTTAGTAATGAACGTAAATAACTTGATGGGAACAAATGTTAGTAATGAACGTAAATAACTTGATGGGAACAAATGTTAGTAATGAACGTAAATAACTTGATGGGAACAAATGTTAGTAATGAATGTGCAAGAACAAAATCCATAAGTTCATAAGAAAAATGAATACTGAAAGATGATTGATTTAGCTGGGTTGGAATGTTTACATAAAATCAAGATTTAATGTAAACCGCTAACATATCGAGTGTATGAACTTAATTGTTTGACAGACAGGTGTCAGGGGAGTTTATCATCGACGCCACCAAACATGGCACTTGATGATAACCAGAGTGTTTCCTGCTGTCACTGGATGATTCAGTCTTCCTTCTATCCAATCTCACGTCATAATTTAAAAAAAATAAATTATTTCAATTATCACTTTTCAATATTTTTTTAATTGTTTATAGTTAATTATACGTTAGGTAGGATTTTGTTTTTGCACATTCATTACTAACATTTGTTACCATCAAGTTATTTACGCTGATTAGTAACATTTGTTCCCATCAAGTTATTTACGTTGATTAGTAACATTTGTTCCCATCAAGTTATTTACGTTGATTAGTAACATTTGTTCCAATCAAGTTATTTATGTTAGGTAGGATTCTGTTCTTGTACATTCATTACTAACATTTCTTCCTTTCAAGTTAATTGCGTTAGGTAGAATATTTTTTTTCAGTAGTGTATTATTTCTGTTCTTTGTATAGAAAACTATTTAAATTGATTTCAAAAGTTCTCAATGGTATTTTCGTGGTTATACATTAAACAAAAAAGTTCCTTCCATCTGAAAAGTCGAGATCCAAATATAATTTGTTGTTGTTGAGAACCCCAGGAATTGCCAGCTGTTAGCTCTTAAAATTGTATAGATGAGGTGCTACAAATCTTCCATAAGAGAGCCTCAATATAACGGCACGTCATCTACTAAGTTTTTCTGTTGCATGGGTGGTTTGTCTAGTGGACCATTGGTGAGACCCACAGACACAACCGCATGCGTAATATAATATGTAAATGTTTTCTATTTTCAGTTTGTTTTTTGTTTTGTTTATTGATTTCTGGAAGGATATGTTCATAGAAGCATGCCTGCCTTTTGTACTATTTTTCACTAATTTATCAATGCATTGTTTATATTATTTTGTGATTATATTTGTAAAATTTGTTATAGATGTTTGTATCATTCCCTGGCTGCAATAAAGACATGTGTACATAAAGTAAACAAGACATGAAAGAATGATTTTTAAAATTATTTCCATACTTTTCATTGGTCGGCCGTGACTCTTTTTGGGCATGCGATTCCAAGTATATAAATAGTTGCTAACGAAATCACGGCAATAATCAAAAACGTAATGAATGAAGCCTTATTTACTTTCTGTACAGAAGTGTTTACTGACAACGGTCTCGGGTTGTATATACAATCGTCTCTGATTTCCTAACATATTTTGCTAATTATCTACAACCCCCATTTCTTGTCATTCATAAGTGTGACGGAACCCACATAAAAGTAATTTCATTTTTTTTCATAATATTGTAAAATAGAAACTTGACGGATAATTGCTTCAACTAGATCCCGTCTTTGGGATGCATTCAGATTTGATAGGTCCTGTAAAGAAAATAGAGAATTTGTTATTATTACAATAAACACACATAAAACGAAAATCATGATCTTTACCAGCCTGACAGAATCAATTAAACTTGATGATAATATACTCGACAACGTTTCATATTTCGTATATTTGGGAAGCAAGATAACAGCAGACGGGGATACCAACTCAGAAATCAAGACTCGAATCACCCTCGCCTCCAATGTCGTTAACAAATTCTCAAACATCTGGAGATCGAAGATCGCAAGTAAACACACCACTCTGCAACTTTTCAATGCAAGTATAATTCCATATTAACACGTGGATGTGAAAGTTGGAAATCTACCGCAATAATGGATAAGAAGATAGTTTCCTTCGAGAATAGATGCCTCAGAAAAATCACAAATACTAATTGGAAAGATTTCAAATCAAACGACATACTAAGAGAGTAGACAAAACAAGAATATGTGACGAACATCATCAGGAAACGTCGCTGGACATACATCGGCCACATACTTAGAATGAAGGAAGGCAGAATTCCACAACAAGCCTTCATGTGGACACCAGACGGGAAAAGACAGCAAGGAAGACCAAAGACAACGCTCAGAAGAACATTTATGAATGAATTAAAATCAACAGGCATAAATGCACAAGATCTGCAATCCTTGGCAACTAACCGACAGGCATGAAGAACTATGACATCCGCCCTATGTGCTAAACTTGGCAAAAGAGAAACTGACTGTTATTATTACAGTGGATCTCATAGGAGGATGTTTAGAAATTATTTCAATTAAATTACTAGCGCGAAAATCATCAAAATGGGTCTTTCAGGTCATTCTTACGTTTTCAGTGCACATGTCTTATAGTACTTTCGACGGTCACGGCCCAGACTGTCGTTCTGGCAGTGATACTGGAACAATTTCATACATGTTCCTGGTGTCTGCTTGTCAATGACATTCTTTAATCTATTTAGAACAATCCTGTTTAGTATTTTTTTTTAATTGAAACTGATAATATTATCCCTATCTATTCTGTGCATTATTTTAAATCTCGCTTGTTATGTAGTTTGACAAGATGCTCTTTCCAGCCTATAGGTATGTTCTTTTTCGATCCCATATCTTAACCATGAAGTTTTTACTTTAACTGTTGGGATATCTTTATCTACTTAGATGGTCTCTGTTTGGATATTGGGTCAACTGGTTTTTTTTGTGTGCATCTTTTAGAAATTTTATTCAATTTTACATTTTTTTCTGTACTTTGTCTTTCCCCATTAATCTGAAATTGTTCTGCCGACTTTATATCTGTTGTGGCATGCGGTTTGGTCTATTTAATAGTTATTTGAAATATTACACAGATAATGGTATATGGCATATTGTACACACACAGAGTAGTATGTTGTATAGTGTACACACAGAGAGTAGTAATGGGTATAGTGTACACACAGAGAGTAGTATGTGGTATAGTGTACACACAGAGAGTAGTATGTGGTATAGTGTACACACAGAGAGTAGTATGTGGTATAGTGTACACACAGAGAGTAGTATGTGGTATAGTGTACACACAGAGAGTAGTATGTGGTATAGTGTACACACAGAGAGTAGTATGGGGTATAGTGTACACACAGAGAGTAGTATGTGGTATAGTGTACACACAGAGAGTAGTATGTGGTATAGTGTACACACATATATTAGTATGTAATGTATTGAACACACATATATTAGAATGTGATGTAATGAACACACATATAGTATAATGTGATGTATGGTACACACTGGTGGTATAATGTGATGTATTGTACACACAGATAATATAATGTGATGTATTGTACACACAGATAATATAATGTGATGTATTGTACACACTGGTAGTATAATGTGATGTATTGTACACACAGATAGTATAATGTGATGTATTGTACACACAGATAGTATAATGTGATGTATTGTACACACAGATAGTATAATGTGATGTATTGTACACACTGGTAGTATAATGTGATCTATTGTACACACAGATAGTATAATGTGATGTATTGTACACACAGAGAAAATCAGAAGAGATATACGAATATTACATACTCCGTGCACAGTTCACACTCTTGTCTCTACGTTATTTTTATTTCAGTTATAACTTTCTATCCATCAAATAGACTGACTGACAACGAATATTTAAAAACATCGTAATGACGAATCATTAATGCCTCATTAGTTGTCTCATGTTTATCCAGTGTTCCCGGATTGAGTCGATCGATCACTTCTAGCAGAAGTATGAAGCACTCCGTCATACTGTCCCGTATAATTCAACTCTCAAATCCTTCCGATCTGTAATGTAGATCTCTCTCTCTCTCTCTCTGTCTACTTCACATTCTCTCCCAGTGCGCACTTCTGTCTATCTAAATTCAATAGAATTGCTTGCATCATTGCTTTTCAGTTGTATCCATTCGGGATTTCGTACCGTATCCGTGTTGATATTCGTTGTCCGGTACAATAGCATGCTGTAATGGCTGTCCCCAGACGATTGAATAAAACCGTGCAACAGAAAAGACAGACTTATTTCACGTTTGGAGACAACGTGTAACCAAATACTATGTCATTTTAAAAATTCCCAATGGAAATATTGTTTGTTGCGTTATGTAATCGTTTACAATGGGTCTTCAATATTTGCGATTTTTGGGGATCTGATATCCGTTTTCAAGAATATTTTGGAGAATCGTATTTGGGTTTTCTCATCGATCCCCGGTTTTTAAATAAAGTATAACGTGAAACGGCGTAATGAAGTTTTGCTAATAACATGAAACACACATAGGCACAAGTACAAATCGACGTTTCAACCGAAAGGTAGATTCAGGAATAGGATAATAAAGTTTTACTAATAATTAGAGACACGCATAATAACGACACAAGTCGACGTTTCGACCAAAAGACCTTTATTAAAACAACTATGGAAACAAAAATAAAAGCATATAACAGAAAACGAACAGTAATGACATCGACGGTCACATTGGTATGTGTAATATCGATTGACCGGAAGAGGTGAAATGACACCAGACAAGGAAAATACAAAAATGACTACAAACATGTGACACGAAACAAACAGAAACTATGGATCAACTAGTCATACATGAGACAGACGCTCATTATGACGTTGTCCTGCAACATCATCTATGCCCATCATATGCAAGCATTGCGCCATGACATATATAAGGGAAACTGGAAGGAGACTCGCATAATATAGCATACTCTTCGTTATTGAAAATCTGTATAGCATTTTAAAAAACCATTCGGGTTTGCCTGTAAACGTCCACTTCAATGGCACGGGCCATCGGGGCGCCCAGGACATTCAGGTTATGGCCATTAAGTCGTGCTTCTTGTCTAGCGCTTGAGAACCGCTACATTTACTAATATGGCACTCTTAAACCCGACGATATTAATGAACGCCTGTCTCATGTATGACTCTAGTTGATCCATAGTTTCTGTTTGTTTCGTGTCACATGTTTGTAGTCATTTTTGTATTTTCCTTGTCTGGTGTCATTTCACCTCTTCCGGTCAATCTATATTACACATACCAATGTGACCGTCTATGTCATTACTGTTCGTTTTCTGTTATATGCTTTTATTTTTCCGAAAGCCCAATTGTGTGTTGTTGAGTTGTGGTTCTATATATGCGCGCATCTTTCTCTCTAGTATCGTGCTAAAGTTTTTTTTTTTTTATATATGGCTTAAGAGTGATATGCCTCTATACATAATGAGTCCCTCTTATATTCCTCTATTCCTTCTCTATTTGAGCCAAGATGTGCGTTAAATCTCCCAAAATATATAGGTCATCTTCATTGTTACTGTTATTTATTAATCTGTTTACATCCTGAAAAAATTCCTCTCTTTCGTTTTCGTTGTTTGGTGTGTTACATGGAAGGTAAGCCTGTATAATTGTTGTGTTTACATGGTCCATTGTAATCGTGACCGACATTGATCGTTCATTCTGATATGCAACTTGAACTATGTTCTTAGCGAGTATCTGGTCTACGAAAAAGCCCGCCCTTTGCTCTTAAAACTGGGGCTGGTCTTGAAACTGTGTCAACTCCTGTATAGAAACGTGTCATTTTTATATAGTTTCCTACAGACCATGTCTTTAATCCGCGTATCTGCTAGTCTTAGTATGTTAATGTTTCTTCTTTTCATTTCATCTATCATGTCTTATTTCTTTATTTTTATTCCACAGATGTTGATTGTAGCAAATTTAACATGTTTTTTCCCTTCGTTGTTTAATATTACTAGTAGTCGTTTTAAAAAAAAACTCCAATTTTACTACGAGCCAATGACGGTTTGCTAATCCTGTCTCAGTGTTGTATCAGGAAATTTATATGGCTACACCGCGATCTCATAGAGAAAAATACATACAGAAAAAAAACACCTCATATTCCATGCGAATAGTCCTGAAACATTCAGTCACTGATTGATTGCTTGGGCAAATAATGGGGTGACATTTTGTGATCCCGTCTGTAAGTTATCGATAACAATACGTCATACTGTGTGCCAAGGAAATTTAATGAAATGTAAGCAATGTCTCTTCGGTTTCATCTGAGTACACTAGAGTCGCGTGTCGCTGCCAATCGATATTATCCCTGTTCGACATTCAAGCAACTGACTAGATCTTGTTGACGCTGAGACATATTGAGACACATTATTACAATAGGTGCGTGTCTTTGTTCTGCGCTCTGGTTTCTCAATCATCCCTCCTGTGGGTCGTGCCATCGTAGATTTAGTTCAGAGGTAGGCAATCGTGTAAGTGTCTGCGGGCCATGGTTGAGCTTATTTGTGTGGTATGGAGGCCAACATTTTTTTTTTTTAAAGTACCGTGGATCTGCAATTAGTGTTTACTGAGCTTTGGGTCCAGCGCTGATAATATTTTAGAATATCGCCAATATTGTCTATCTGTATAAAGTTAACAATATGTATGTCCAACATTTTCAATCTTTGCAAGGTTAACAATATGTATGTCCAACATTTTCAATCTGTGCAAGGTTAACAATATGTATGTCCAACATTTTCTGTCTTTGCAAGGTTGACAATATGTATGTCCAACATTTTCTGTCTTTGCAAGGTTAACAATATGTATGTCCAACATTTTCTGTCTTTGTAGGGTTGACATTATGTTGAACTATTTCATTCCAACATTTTCTATTTGTATACAGTTGACAATATGTATGTCCAGCATTTTTATCTCTGTAAGATTGACAATATGTATGTGCAACATTTTCTATCTCTGTAAGGTTGACAGTATGTATGTCCAACATTTTCTACCTTGATACAGTTGACAATACATATATCCAACATTTTATGTCTTTTAAGCTGGGCTATAAGTTTCCCATGTTCTACCTGTATAGGTCTTCAGATAAGATCTAGTGACATCTTGACTGCCAAGACTAGCAGTAATTTACTCGATGTTTTCTTTCTTAAAACTCGGCTATAAATCAAAGGTAGAGTGGGTTAAAAAAACAGCTGAA
This sequence comes from Meghimatium bilineatum, assembly GCA_034231615.1. NCBI lineage: Eukaryota > Metazoa > Mollusca > Gastropoda > Stylommatophora > Philomycidae > Meghimatium > Meghimatium bilineatum. The sequence goes on from CM067306.1 coordinate 11,264,459, forward strand.
AAACATATGGAAAAACAACAAAATAGAAACGAAAGTGCTAATGTTACGAACTTTTATTTTTTCGGTTGCAACATACGGCTGTGAAACATGGACTCTAAGTAAAACAGCGGCAAAGAAGATCAACGCCTTCGAGCTGAAATGCTACAGAAAGATACAATATCATGGAAGGATAAAATCAGAAACTCAGATATTATAAACACATTGAATATTCCAGAGTGTTGGTTACTAAACACAATAACAAAAAGAAAACTACGCCTGTTTGGTCATATAAAGAGACATAACTGTTTAGAAAGACAAATAATGGAGGGAAGAGTACCTGGGTAGAGGAGAAGGGGCAGACCAAGAAGACGATGGACTGACGACATTAAAGATAATATGAATACATCGCTAGAAAATGCAAGCCACATCGCCCAAGACAGAGAAATGTTCAGAGAGTTCATTGGGAAGACAACGTTCTGGAAGGAATACGTCACATGACAAATTTTAGTAGCAGTATTACTACTTTACCACATTTATCATTGACTAATTTCGCATTTGTGTTAATTTGAGTATTGCAATTGCGAGTCTTATATTGATCAGAACTGAACAATCTCCGGAACTGTTTATATTTGCTCGCAGATATTCGAATTTGTTTACACATTTCAGTTCTACATTGTCTGTTCTGATTATTGGTTTTTGATCGTTGTTTAACACCACTGGATCAATGAATGTATCCATTCTGAATTTCAGACTAAATCGTGTGCTAATCTGCATGAAATTAAAAACAGCAAAGACGATGGTGGTTTGTTTTTGGGAGGGGGTGGAGTAACCATCCCTATTTTATCTCCTTTATAGTAATATGCATTAAGTCACGGGGGGGGGGATTTGTAGTGCGGATCCCTACAACCACCACCCAGCTGTTCTGCAGGCTTGATCGAAATCACTGACTTCAACGAGACAGGACAGTTCCTCAAGTTGAAATGACATTTGTTATCGGTAGTTTATATGGACAGGAAAGGTTCAGTTAGTTCTCATGGCTTGTATTGAAGCTTGCCAGCTTTTGTACTTTCACCTGTACTAATTATAACTACTATCGCCAACTCACTACACAATTCCCAAGTTAAATATTTCTTCACATGTCAGATTGAGCATTTTTGTGTGGTTTTGGGTAATGAACTGACATCATTGCACTCCGGCAGACCCGTTGGTGCTGTCTCCCCTACAGAGCCAGCCCTAACAATTGCGGGGCCCAATGCGAAACGGATTGCGCGGGGCCCAGTCAGGGTAGAGAAGAGGATAATAAAATAAATTCTAGTATGAATTTATGGGCCTATGAAGTGCGGGGCCCACTGCGGCCGCATAGGTTGCAATGGCCTAAGACCGGACCTGCTCCCCTAGTATATGGAGAAATATTATAATGGTTCACGTGGCTCGCTGGTTGACTACGATTCTCATTCTGTCGCGCAGGCATCCAGTTTCGCATTTAATATCGAATTTATCAAATAGGAAACGATAAAGTGGTAATGGAATTATCTTCTTACACGAGAAATAGCTCGCCAGCTGCGAAGCGCTTCGTCGGATAAAAAATGCACACCCGGTGCACATAGAAAACACGAGCAAGTTGATTGCAATTACTGGAGATAGTGACAACAACAAAGAGTATACTCTCACACAGGACTAGCTAGAAAACGTGTGTTGTTCTATCTATCTATCTATCTATCTATATATATATATATGCTCTCACACATGACTGGATCGAACACGTGTGTTGTTAAAGAGTACGGGCTCACACAGGACTAGCTAGAAAACGTGTGTTGTTCTATCTATCTATCCATCCATCCATCTCTCTCTATATATATATCATGTCTCTTTCAGTGACATGAGTAGAAGAGTTTTCTGAAGATGGCCCTGGTGTGTGCTGAGTTTATTGTGGAATTTGTCGCCTCTTTTATTTCGGTGGTCTATCGTTTGGCCTCTAGGTCTGCCTTCACTGTATATGTGTAGCATCGCTTGCTGTGTGATGGTAGTCAGGTTATGTGTGCAAACCATTTGATCTGTTGTCTCTTAATACATACCAAGATTGGGGTGGTGCCGGTTCTTTGTCTAATGGCCTCATCCCTCACTCTGTCTCTTAATGATATTCCTAGAATTCTGCGTAAGGATGCCATTTCAGCTGTCACATGTTTACGTTTGTCTTGTGCTGTCGTTGTCCATGTTTGGCACTGGTAGCACAGAGTTAACATAAAAATCGTTTTGAATAGTGTTATTTTTGGTGTTTAAATCATTTGCCCTAGTTGGTGTATTTCTTTGCTGCTCTTGCCGTCTGTTGTTATATTGCTTCCTAGGTGTGTGAATTGTCACTTGTTCAAGTCATGTTTCCTATATATATATATATATATATATATATATATATATATATATATATATATATATATATATATATTGGTGTTTCTTTCTGTTCTTCCTATCTTCATTACTTCCGGTCTTTCTATATTTATCTTCATGTTAAAGGTTTGGAATGTTTGATGTAATCTGTCTATTTGTCTTTGTAGTTGCTCCTCTGATGATTCTACTTGGTCGTCTGCAAATAGCAATTCGTTTCAGTTTCTAGTAGTCGTCTTTAGAAAACTTTCCATTTTACTACGAACCATTGTGTTCTCACTGACGGTTTGCTAATCCTGTCTCAGTGTTGTATCAGGAGATTCACATGGCTACACCGCGATCTCTAACACATACAGAAATAAACCACATATTCCATGTGAATAGTCCTGAAACATTGAACTGAACTTCCATTTGTGGTGACAAGAAATAATACAGCTGTCACTTCGCGCTATTTTACCGGAAGTGTTGTTAAAGAGTGTTGTTAAAGAGTGTAAACTCACACATGACTGAATAGAAAAAGAAAATAGAGGACAACAGATCAAATATCACTAGTGCAGAAAAAAAAAGAAAATAGATAAATAATACTAGTACAAAAACAACAAGACAACAGATAAATAGCATTAGTACAAAAAAAAGAAGACAACGGATCAAATAGCACTGGTACAGAAAAAAAAGAGAAAATAGATGAATAACACTAGTACAGAAAAAAGAAGGCAACAGATCAAATAGCAATGATACACCAAAAAAAAAAAAACCAGAAAGAAAACGACAGATTAAATAGCACAATAACAAAAAAAAAACCTCGTATCTATATATACACATTTTAGCTCCCTGCGGAGCTAAGTCATCACGGAATCTCCCCCCCCCCCCCCCATCTTAACTATCGCTTCCAGCTTTCCATTTTCTACCTTCATTTCTTGTTGGTTCCAGAACATTGCCGGCAGTGGCGTAGCGAGGGGGGACGGAGGTGTGGACCGCCCCGGGTGGCATTATCGGGAGGGCGGCATATTTATCTTCGTCCAGTCTTTCACAATCACTGACATTTTTTTAATGTCACAAGGGCGGAAAATTATGATTCCGCCCCGGGCGCCATTGACCCACGCTACGCCACTGATTGCCGTTCTTACAATGCTTTCCGTTGGTCTTCTTAATGTATGTACTACCAATCTCCGGCGGTGATAATTTAGTTCTTGCTCCACTGAAGTTTAAGTTCCTTGCACAGAAAAATCTTACTACACGTAAAATAACATTCTGTAGGTTAAAGATCATGGAAACGTCAGACATTGATCGATGCTAAATATGAAAACATCGAAGATCCGAGGAATGGTAGATGTATAGACACGCAACCATTGATTGTCAAGTTGGGTTCAATGCGAATGTCAAATTTAATAGTAACTTGTCACATATTGCGTTCCAAGAGTGCCTGTAAAATATATACTGTAAGTCAATTTGTATTTCAATCACTCTGAACTTTGAATCTTTATGTGAACCAGAAGGCGTGGTTCGATGACACTAATGACTTCAAGATTTAAGATAATATATTGACACACTAACGGCGTATCTGTCAGACGGGTTCATTGGGTTGTGTACTGGGTCACTGTACCTAAGGAACTACTAATTTTCTACAGTCACATTTTGTCACGTTCACCAGTGCTGATCCCTAACAGCGTCACTTATCTTGGCTGATCTTAACCCACTCTGAGTAAGTGACTTCTCAATGCGTTGCACACTGATGAGTCTTCTAGGTATGAAATAAAGCGCTGTGGAAATCACCCCACGGCACTAAGGAAGTAAGAGCTAATTGCGTGTAATTCCTGGCGATCAATATAACAATAACAATCATGGATGATCCGACTTTTCCCGCGCTTTACATTGGCAGACACAAAGCATAAGCATGAAATAACTAGTCGCTTTAGCCAAGATAAGTTACGCTATTTTAGGATCATCGCATGGGACAATTCTCTAGAACGACTTAACATTTTTCAGAGAAAAATAACCAGGCACGATCAACTCAACTAGCTAGTTTTGATAAAATAATCGTCAGAAACATTTATATGCTAGTTGAAAATGGTGTGTATTTTTTGATTTGATGTTAGCCTCGTTTTGACTTATAATTTCCTTGACACAACTTTATAATTTTATATTAAATAACTGAGATAGACGAAAGTGTTGACCTGGAAAAATGCGGTGTACTTGACCCAGACAACTAGCTCAGAGGCGTGCAACCTCTTTTTTTGGGTAGACGGGTCGATATATCTTTTCTCGAGTGGTCATCATCAAGTGTCGTCTCCGTAACGAATCGGAAACGGACCTCCAAAATCATCTTTCTCTTGCTGTGTTGGTGCACTCTGATAGACTGTTTTCATTTCCCCTCCAACATGTATCTCTGCCTACCCCCTGCTTGATTCCCCACAACTGTACCTTCAAGTAATATCTTAACTAAGTATTATGTCCTTTAATATGTACCCACTATTTTATTTCTTTTTTTTTAAATTTTCATTAATAGTTAATGTTGTGTGCGCAATGTTGTCAGAATCCTTGTTTGTTTCTTCTTTTTCCATGAAGGTGATAAGGGGCAAAAAAGTTGTTTTGTAAGATTGTTTTAATCCTATAGATGACCAAGTGATGTTTCCAGAGCTCAAGCGCATGTCAATATATGGTACTATGATCGCAGTTCAACCCCCGTTGCGCCAATTAGTGCCACCCCTACCTGTGTGATTATTTCCCTTTCTTATGTTTATCAGTTTATGTTTATCATTTATTAATTTAAATGTATAATGATATAGTTATATTTAGCGTTAGGATTAGTTATGTAATACATAACTAACCCCTAATCCTAAAAAATGAATTGTTCAATTAATTATTGATGTACTATTTAGACCAGCTAACCACAAAATACGTACGTAAGCACTAATGGGAAATAAGAACGAAAACTTGGATTGGACTACGATCATAGTGCCCAATATACTTTTAGATCAACACAGCGGGTCAGAAACAAATGACTATTTTTTCCACTCTTGACCAGGACTGTAAATACGACTTTGTTAGAGGGAGGAGAGATACTTTGAAACAGCTTTTCACTTTGTTCTTGATGGTTTGTTTTTCACCAACCTGCCGGGGTACACAAGAACATTTTTTTATAGAGACGATTGAGTAGGTTCTGTGTGTGGGACCTGCATTTTGATCCCATCGATTGTCAAAGTAATCCTGAAATCCTGGCTGTATATCAGATTTACAAGATGTTGCTGCCAAGCTGTAAACCACAACAAAACTCATTCTCCGGACTATATATATATATATATATATCAAGTGATATATTCTTCCCAGAACATTGTCTTCATCGCTGGTCCGTCGTCTGTTTAGTCTTTCTCCTCTAACCTTCCAGAATCAGCATTTCGATGCCATCATGTCTCTAGTTTCTAAAATACTGTCACTTCCTTCTTATGATTGCATTTAGAAGCCATCCTTCATTTCATTTCAGTAATTTCCAAATTTAAATGTTCTTCTTTTTCTGTTTCCATGATACTCGTGGAATCTTTTTTTTTATTTTACTTTATTTCAAATGAATTTATACTTCTTGATATTGTCTTGTTTAAAGTTCAAGTATCGCATCCGTATTTGGCACTCGGAAAACACATGATTTTAAACGGGATATTTTAGTAATATGGCAGAAATAAGGAAGAGATTGGCAATGGCATATTGCAAAATAACACGGCTGAAAAACATATGGAAAAACAACAAAATAGAAACGAAAGTGCTAATGTTACGAACTTTTATTTTTCCGGTTGCAACATACGGCTGTGAAACATGGACTCTAAGTAAAACAGCGACAAAGAAGATCAACGCCTTCGAGCTGAAATGCTACAGAAAGATACAATATCATGGAAGGATAAAATCAGAAACTCAGATATTATAAACACATTGAATATTCCAGAGTGTTGGTTACTAAATACAATAACAAAAAGAAAACTACGCCTGTTTGGTCATATAAAGAGACATAACTGTTTAGAAAGACAAATAATGGAGGGAAGAGTGCCTGGGTAGAGGAGAAGGGGCAGACCAAGAAGACGATGGACTGACGACATTAAAGATAATATGAATACATCGCTAGAAAATGCAAGCCACATCGCCCAAGACAGAGAGAGGTTCAGAGAGTTCATTGGGAAGACAACGTTCTGGAAGGAATACGTCACATGACAAATTTTAGTAGCAGTATTACTACTTTACCACATTTATCATTGACTAATTTCGCATTTGTGTTAATTTGAGTATTGCAATTGCGAGTCTTATATTGATCAGAACTGAACAATCTCCGGAACTGTTTATATTTGCTCGCAGATATTCGAATTTGTTTACACATTTCAGTTCTACATTGTCTGTTCTGATTATTGGTTTTTGATCGTTGTTTAACACCACTGGATCAATGAATGTATCCATTCTGAATTTCAGACTAAATCGTGTGCTAATCTGCATGAAATTAAAAACAGCAAAGACGATGGTGGTTTTTTTTGGGAGGGGGGGAGTAACCATCCCTATTTTTATCTCCTTTATAGTAATATGCATTAAGTCACGGGGGGGGGGGATTTGTAGTGCGGATCCCTACAACCACCACCCAGCTGTTCTGCAGGCTTGATCGAAATCACTGACTTCAACGAGACAGGACAGTTCCTCAAGTTGAAATGACATTTGTTATCGGTAGTTTATATGGACAGGAAAGGTTCAGTTAGTTCTCATGGCTTGTATTGAAGCTTGCCAGCTTTTGTACTTTCACCTGTACTAATTACAACTACTATCGCCAACTCACTACACAAATCCCAAGTTAAATATTTCTTCACTGGACTGATTCCCAAGTTTAAATATTCATCCATTGTAACTATTCACAAGTTAAATATCACTCTACTGTACCTATTCACAAGTTAACTATCCATCCACTGTAACAATTTCCAAGTTCAATATTCCTTGGCTGTAACTATTCTCAGCTGCGAATCAGTCGATTCATTGATTTCAAAGTTACATATTACTACCGTAGCGACTTCCAAATTCATGTGTTCCGACTCCAACTAAGGGATTATCTGACTCTTTTTAAAAAAAAATGAATTGTCATTTAAAAAAAAAATAAAACTGTAAAACTATTGCTGGTTATTGAACGAGTGCGTGGAGTAAACAGCAAGATTATAATTAACTAAAATGTTAACTTTTAATATAGTAGAGGTGCAGGATGTGTAATAGCGTGTGTCATGTAAACGTGTCCGATCGCCTGTAAAGGAGACCTGTCAACTAAAATGTAAACATGAACCAGTTTCCGATTTACGTTCGATCTTTGGGGGGTGGCCTTTTGGGTCAAAGGGCATGAGCCCATGGACTGCTGGATCAGCAACCAACCAACCATTGGTTGGCCTTGGCTATTTTTTGCATGCGACCCTAAGTATGTAAATATTACCCAATAATTAAAAAAATATAGCGAACTGGGTCCAAATTAATTCAGTTAAAAGACCTGTAGTACTGTCGATATGTAAGTCCCAACAGCGAATGCACTTTGCTTCCCAGATATGTTACAGTACAAGTGTTACAGGCAATATCGTAACTGAGGACATTTTAGAAAAATTAGGCAACTGAAAAATTGATGTTTATGCACATAGGGCGTCTCCCTCCCATATATGTGCTCAGTCCCTTTCCGCTTGTGAAAGGACCAGTATCATAAAACCTACTGAGAGCGCTGTGTTATCCATGTCAGATATAGAAAAAAGATGCATAAGCCATAGACGGCTGTATGTTGATGGGACCCGAATAGAAAAGAGGAGCAAATAATAGCAACATGTTTAGCTTTCATGCATGTAAGAGGCGACTAAGGAGGTTATGGAGCGGAGCTGACTATCTTTCTCATATAAAATCACAGTGACCCAGAAGCCATGCTGAAGTCAGATGTGTCTGGCTGAAAGGCACATATATCGCAGCTAAGTTGTAAACCATGAAAACTCATTCCATTCTCCAGGCTACATCTTGCTAATCTGTAAGATTTTGAGAACTAATGCAGATGAAAAAATCATAGAGGTTTGATCGCATTATAATCCGATTTCACATGTACTCCATCATTCTACAGAGAGCAATATTCGGTCTGCCGAAAGTACCACTCGTAGCACGTAACTCTTTACCGCCAAGTGATCATCCACAGAGAGCTATTAAAAATGCACTTGTACACAAAATTTTATAGGACGAGCATCTGACCTTCAACTTAAAGAACGTAAGCCGAATAGTCTAATAACTATGCCATGAAAATCCGCATGATGGGATTTAAACTTTATACTTTAGATAATTGAGTCTAGCAGACAAGAAGTTATGTTTGCTTCCTGACCAGTTATGAACCATGATTTCACTGCAGGTAAAGATATAGGCGATCCAGTCTCCCTCTTAATTTTACCTTCACTCAAGCTAATACTTTCTCACGTTGTCACCCTCTGTCTCGTTTACCTTCAATCTTGCCTGTTGTGACTATTTTCTCCAAACCTCCTTGTCTCTTAACGTGGCCAAAAAATTAAGATTGTGTTTTTTCTTATATGATTGATTAATCGCCGTCTTGTCATTGGGTACTGAACCCAATTCTCTCTGTATAAGCCGTGTTAGGCAATGGCGACAATTGAGTTAGACTAAGTTTACTTGTCTTCAATAATAAGAACTTGCTTCCCATCTGTCTACATTACTCACAGTGTCCAGAGTCTGTTTCAATACTGATTTGGACAGAAATTTGAACAATATGTCCTTACCGATATTTGTTTGATGCGTTTCCTTTGTGCAATGGGGGAAGCTGTATTCAAAGAATTTCTTCATACCCCGGGGTACATGTTCAGGTTGGCGTATCCAATACCTGAGTTATGATTCCTACTTTGAATGGGGTTTATTGTGGTGGGACATATGGGCTTCTGTGTGTTATCGACTATGAAAAACACTTCCGCCGACCGGTCTCATGCTGGACATTTGTAACTTCGTTGCCACTCTACTGTTTCTCACACACAGCGCTGCCCTGTTGTACATGTTGCCTTCTCATTATTCAATGTGTACTCTGTGCGATGCTATATCATGTCGACATTGGCCATCCCTCCAATGCATTTACGGCTGACCAAGCTGTAACATCATTGTGTGTCGGCAGTGCCGATGGATACGATGATGCTGAAGTGTTAGAGATATTGTTTGTATTTTTGCAATCAATTCTCATTCCATCTACAGACTCCACATCCATGGACGTGGTACCTACAATTTTTAACCAGGAACACAGCACCACGTGGAGATACTTCTAGGATCTTGGTTATCTGCTAACCATGTGTCCGCATCAGAGCAATTTGGAACCGTTTGCACCCAGATTAGTCATCTATCAGATCCAGTATGCACTAGTTTGGGGATGGGGGGGAGGGAGTCCATAAATTATGTCAACAATTAGGGGGGACATGGTCTGGAACAGTTTGACAGCTATTGACAGGGGGGTGGCGTTGTGGACAAAAGTTGATATCAATATAACAGTTTTTAAGCTCAAATTAAATAGTGAAAATTTAAAAATGGTATCTAGCAATCTGAAAATATATGACATTTTTGCACATTTTCTGCAAAAAAATGGGGGGGGGAGGGAATAATTAAACACAGGATCCCTGAATTCATGTCAAGTTGTTTACAGGGTTCAGAGGTCAAAAATTAGCATAAAAGTGTGGACGTTTTTATGGACAGCCCCTAGGCGACTTCAGAACATCCTCTTATAGCATATTGGAAAAACACATTTCAATGTTATTGGGCATGCATGATATAGTGTTGAGAGCACAGTGAGACAAAAGGTACCCGGGTTATCTGCTGCACCTCGACACATGCTCAATTATCTTGTTGTAGTCTATCGACAGATATCATTTATGAAGGATGAGAGAGTGGGATATTGATGGATATTGTGGAATTGTCCCTCATTTAAATAGTTCTAATTGCTCAAGTTGTGGCATTATGACACAAACTCTATCCTCTGGGGACTTACAAATATGGAACAATTGAATCTTTTTAGAACTGGTTTGGAATGCGTTCAACCTGAATTGTTTTATTTTGATTATTTCCCTTATCTATGTTTGTAAGCTTACCAGTATGTTTATCATTCATTCATTTAAATATTAATTTTTGTTTAGGGTTGGAGTTATAGTTAGTTATGCAAATTAACCCTTAAAAATTTGATATTTAAATTATTAAATGATGAACTTTAAATAAAAAAACATAGACATGGGAAATATTCACAATAAAAAATTCAGGTAGGCACTCACTCCAAACCAGTTTCCTCTTTTTTTTTTTTACATAATGTTATCTTTGCGGATGAGGAACATCATTTTCTGCACACTTGTATGCTTAAGGATGCACAAGACTGCTTGTTTAACTCATAATAATGCTGTTTTCCTTTTTTCAGAGACATCCACTCAACAACAGGCAAACTTCGTAGGGCTGTGTTACAATTCACACCGGTCAGGTAACTCATTTCTATACTCATGAAGACAAGCTAATATTTTACGAATTAAAGTACATGGTGAACACATATATACTCTCAAATGTGTGGATAGCAACCAGCGTGCACACAAGTCCAATAAGGGAGCAAAGATTATCAGAAATACTACGACCTGCCATACATGTTATAGAAGACGACATGAAAGGGGGGGGGGAGTGTCGATGATCTTGTCCATCCCTTAACTCAAAGTGATTAACAAGCTATTTTGAAGTCTGACATATCAGGACAAAGCGTAGATATCACAGCCAAGCTATAAATCATGATGCAATGCATCCCATGCTCCAGACTGAATCCTTGTAGCCAACAGGAATGTATGTACAAATGCAGAAAAATTGTAGATAACCTAACCACAATGTTTTCTCTAATACATTTCATTAAAACGACCAACACACCAAATTTAACACTTTGTGCAAAAACTTTAGACTGCTGACTTACAAGAATCTTCTCAAGCGGGCGCACTTGCATACATGAACACACACAAGTCTAGATTGCTGACCTACAAGAATCTTTTCAGCACATACACATTCACACACACACAGAATAACTACACATATCTGGTCCATGTCTGCCTCTGTGACGGTGACATCAGTATTCATCTGTGAAACAGAATAACCACATATTTCTGGCTCTGTGACGGTGACATCAGTATTCATGTGAAACAGAATAACCACACATTTCTGGCTCTGTGACGGTGAGGAATAGAGTTTGTCTGTGATACAAGGTACCGGTTAAAATCCTTCTGCAAGCAATTGTGCATCCAGGCCGTCCAGAAAGCAATGGCAAACTACTGGACCTATTTATATTACCTAGAAAATAATACATCCGAAACATTATATGTTGATGGCTACATCTTGAATATGATATGCTACAGATCTGGTCCATAGTGCGTTACCAGTTTAAAACATGAACACTGAACACAGAAAAAAGAAGGTGGAAGGTTTTGAAGTGTTGGACTATCATAGGATGCACAGCGTGAAGTTTTAAAGAAAATATAAAATCATAAGTAGTTAAGCAGAGACGAGCAAAATACAGCCTAATGGTCAAATCTGGCCAGCCGAGAAATTTAGTTGAACTGGTGAAGCTGATCTTAAAGTACTGTATGCAGGTCTTCCCCCACCACCCCCAATTAAAAAAAACTTCTTGTAGCTTCAAAGGACTAAAGTAATAAAAGCTTTTTTGTCCGAAAGTCTTTTGGCTGTCGAGCTACCAGCTCACAGCTAAAGGGATTACTTAATCATCATTAATGATTCTTTCCTTAATTTAAGAATCACAACCTGCTTCTCTACCTCACAGTTGGGTATACGTGCGATGGATGGACCCAAACTCGACCACCATGAGAATCATCGCAGTATGGATCCTTATAGTGGCCTGGCAGTTAGTGGAGCTGAATACATTTTTCATCAAACACATCTTCTTCATTCCGCCATCCCACATGCTCAACTTGATCAGACTTCTGCTCATCTGTCTTATCTCGGCACCAACAATAAGGTATGTCAGTCAACAGATTTCACTTGAAAAATACATAATTTTCTAAAATATTTACTGACGCTCACTAAAAATGTTTACTGACGCACACTAAAAATGTTTACTGACGCACACTAAAAATATTTACTGACGAACCTTAAAAATGCATTACTTAAAGTAGTCCTACATAATCCAGGAACAGAATAAGTCAACTAAATATAAATGTAAAAGATAAACTGTCAGTCATATCATGTCATTCTATAAGTGCTCAGCTGCCGCTGCCCAGTCAGTAGTTGACAAAAAAATTGTCGGACTAGCGGCACCTACCAAACTTGCTCAATAGCAATGATGCTATCCAACAAGAACATGAGTCGTGATACACTTCCTTGTGGTTTGGTAAACAACTGAAGTACTTTTAAAACCACAAACAACACGTGGACTAGAAACCAGGGTCTGCTGGTAATAACATTGCACGACTAACGCCGACTATGTAAGTGTGAAAATAGTTTACATACTTGAGATTATTATTCATTTTCATATGCATCCATACTAGACATCATTTGTGCTTTTGATTTTTATGAAATTTTTTGTAATCATTTAGATATGGGAAAAAAAATATACTTAAAACAAAACAGAATGCATGTAAATAACCAAGTAGGTTAGTTTCTAATTCTTAGAGATTTTCCTATGATCCTATAATTCAGTGATTCAATAATGCAAAGGTAGATCAGGCACCATCAAAAGTGAGCATTCCATACCTGGCTTGTCTGAGAACTTTTAAGATGCAGCATAGGACTTATTAGCCATGCATGAACTCATAGTCAGGACATAACTCTGAATTTCATAAAGTGGGTGTGACAAATGGTCATCAACAGTGCCAGTATACCCTGGTATATCTTGTTCTGCTTGACTTCACATACTGTGACAAAGCAAGATAGTCTTACTTTTTTTAAAACATTAATTTATTAATATAAAAAGCATATATATATATATATATATATATGATTACTTGACTACATGTTATATTTTGCTCTCCCTTAATAACTTTCATGATTTACATTCAACAGACAATACTTAATAACTTTCATGTCTTACATTCAATAAACAATACTAAATAACTTGCATGGCTTACATTCAATAAACAATACTTAATAACTTGCATGGCTTACATTCTTCTCTTCAGCGTTCATTCTCAAGCTCCCGCTGGATCTCCCTTGTAGCAGGACAATGGTCCTACTAGATTTCAAGCAGGATGTAGTCCAGAGAATGGAAATGCTTTGTGTTGCTGTTTTATTTGCGCCAATGGCCCGACACATCTTACTTCAGTAGGGCTTACATTCAACAGACAATGCTTAATAACTTTCATGGTTTATATTAAACAAACAGTGCTTAATAACTTTTATGGTTTTACATTCAACAGACAATACTATGTCTATGTCACAGACACCAGATGCAAGCGGGTTGGAACTCAGCTGTGGGTTTTCTGGTAACTAACGTCATTTATTTTCTGTAATGAGAGTAGGGGTTGTTTGTCCATCACAATTGATGGTAACCATTTGTTGCTTCCACTTTAAAAAAATTCATTTACATATAAGTCAAGTCCTTCTTTATTTATGCCTGCGGAGATTGCTGTTTCCAAAGGTCCTTAGATAGGTTGGACATCAGAGGATCACTTTTGATTGTGTTTGATCTGCTTAACTATTTCTATCAGCAAACCTGTTTCTACTCTACTGTTGAGCTGATGTATCTCTCCTTTTTTATTGTAGAGTTACACATAGCTCAATTATGTGCAGCATCTTCCGTGTACCATGATTTATTCCACTTATGATTCGATATCGGTCTTTAACAAGTCCTTGTAGCACTTTGTTTTTACCACCTTGAGAATGCATGCCCATCTGCATTATAGGAGCATCTTTGGTAATCTGACATAAGTAATACATGATCTGCGCAATGAATATGTGAATGCATCAGAATAGTATCAGTGCTAGAGATATCAGTTCTTTGAAGGATAGTAATATATCTGGAACTGTTATCTTTCCATCTAGTGTTCACCTTTCTGAGAGTGAGTACATAACCTATGTCAGACTTCAGCACAAGACAATAAATCAAATAATTGTGGCACATTATGAGAATAGCCTCTGATAGCATCCAATGGATGGGACATGGAGTGGTAAAATTAAGAAAATGTGTGTTCAACTCAAGTTGTGAGTTGAGTTAGTGCCAGTTGAACAGACTTTAGATTCCATTTACTACCTGCAGATTTTCCAACTTAATCTTATTGATTTAATAGTTGTTTGTAAAAAGTAAAAATCGTCCAACATGCAAGAAAGTGAATCTATTCGCTGTAGCCCTTGTAGCGTCAGGGGTGGAAGAGTTCTCTGGAGATGGCCTTCTTGTGTGATGTTTGTAAGCTTGTTCCTGTGGCTTCTTTGATTTCTGTGATCCATCTTTTACTCTAGCTTTATAGTCGTGGTGTCTATCAATGAAAGTGAATGACTATACTAAATTAGGTACACCAATTCAAGTATATGGAAACAAAAATAACTTCAGATGGAAGAACTAAAACATAGATATGAGGTAGAATAGAACAGGCAAAGGTTGTATTTAAAACATGAAGAACATGTAATATATATGTCCCTTTCACACACTAGTTATGAAGGCGCAAGCACGCTGAGCAGGCCATCTTGTGCGCATGGAGAACTCGCATTTGCCAAAACAAATATATTATGGAGCACTCATGGCAGAATTTCGAAAAGCTGGTAGACAGATAAGCGCTTCAAAGACACACTCAAGTCATCACTGAAACATCTTAACATTGACGTAGGCGCTTGGGAGAGACTCGCTCAAGATAGAACAGCATGGCGATACAGCATTAGAACGGGAATACTAGTGGCGGAAGATTCCAGACAAGATACTGCAAGACAAGCGGGCGCGTAGAAAAGAATAAACATCTCAACCTCACATAGACACCCTCTATTGTTGTCAATTCTGTAAAAGAACATTTTGTCCGTGCATTGGATTTGTTAGTCATTTAAAAACGCACTATTAATAATTTATTATTTTTATTACTTATTGTTGTTATTATTATTATTATGGTTGAGTTTTTGGTCATCGTCGATTACGACGGACGAACATCATCATCATCATGTCCCTTTCATTAGAGGTAAGGAAGAGAGTATAAATAGTGACAAAGCAAGTTTAGAGATGAGATGTTATAGAAGGATTTTCCCGCTGAAGACGGATGTGTCGGGCCATTGGCGCAAATAAAACAGCGACACAACGCATTTCCATTTTCTGGACTACATCCTGCTGGAAATCTAGCAGGACCATGATCCTGTTAGATCCAGTGGGAGTTTGAGAATGAACGCAGAAGAAGAAGAAGAAGGATTTTTATAATACCATGAGCAACACACACAAAACGAATCAAGAAGTGATAAGAGCATTAAACATGGAAGAGGGTTGACTCCTAAAAGACATACCAGTAACAAGAAAGCTGAGGTTTTTTAAACAAATACACAACAGCATGGAAAGATTAATAATGGAAGGTCTGGTTACTAGTAAGGTGACAACGATAGACAAGAAACATCTTATATTGTTTAAACATGCGCCTGTCTGCAACAGCTCATCTTGCCCAGAATCATGAGAAGTTCAGAGCATCAAAAGTGAAGACTACATTCTGGAAATAGTAAATTGAAAAAGCAACAAAGTTGTGAACAATCTCAGCAGGAACTATCCTACCTCGTACAGTGAAGCAAAATCAATAGTTCTTTATCAAAACCGTAAACAATGATTCATATGAGCTTTAGCGGGCCGTGATTAAACAAGATTATGCCTCGTTGAGTACCGTCTCTCATGACTGAACCTGTCATGTGATCAGGTCACAGTGACATTGAATTTGTCTTTATATTTGTATCTTTCTCTCCTGTCTCTAGTTGGTTGTTTGTTTTTTTTCCTGAATAAGATCTAAGGCTGTCCATAAATGATGTCAACAATTAGGGAGGGGGAGGGATGTATGGGGTCTCGCATTCGCATTACTCTCGTGTGGACCCAGGGTTAGCAGATAACCAAGGTAATTAAAAGTACCTCCGCATGGTGCACCCTGTAAACAGAAATACATCTGCTCTTGCTGTATTTCTGGCCAGCACTTTTAAGCTTGTGTCCATGAGTGAGGAGTCTGCATATGGAATGAGAATTGACTGTATAGACAAGCAATATCTCTGACACCTATATGCCAATACATACAGCATCATTGTCGACACACAGTGACACAAGACAGTTTGGTCTAATCATTGTAGGGTGTGCCAATGCAATTGATATGAAATAGGAAGATGCATATTGAGAGTTGAAAAAATAAAACATACAGAGTACAAAGAGAACTGGCAGCACCATGTGCAAATAGAACAGTAAAACATTTCGAGGAAATCTGAACTAAAAGTTCTGTTAGCTCGAGACAATCTTCTATTACCAGTGCTCCTTATTAGCAGAGACCCAATCGTGGACGCTCTGCCAAAACTCTTCTTTCGAGTTCTTCCTAAACTGGAACCAGGCTCGTAGATGAGAAAAGGTTGAGTATTCAATGGGCACAATACATCTAATTGCATGAGGCAAGTTCACTGGCTGCAGAACACCTCATGCGAGATAGATGTGAAAGACAATCATCTTAGCATAGAGTCAGTACACACCCGCCGCCTGTCAACAGATAAGCAGGCTGTCACAAGCTAGGGAAGCCCTCTACCCAAATTAAAGATACAGATGTGCTGGGCCTTGGATGTCTGGGCCACAGATTGTGCCAACTGGGGTGCAAATAGCACAGTTCTGCTGTGGAACTTAAGTACAACATACTTCACGCTTCCCTGCAGAAATCACAAGATTTATCATGGTGGTTATCAGACATCGAATGCAGAAGAAGATGTCTGAAAAAGTTGACAGTTGTGAACAAAGCAGGAGGGGTAGACTAAATGTATCAAAAATACTGTTTTTTAAAACTCATGAGTTAAATTGCTGAAATGTGAAATATTTAATGAAAAAAGAAAAAGAAATGTGTATTTTTCATACTACTATGTGGTGGGAAAATTGGGAGGGGGGGTTCAGAGGTGTGCATGTGTGTAAAAATGGCAATTATATGACATAATTTATTGACAACCCCTAAGCATATTTAGCAGGTGGTTTGTCGGTGGTTTGTCAGAGCTTTCTTTCATACCCAATAGATTTCAGCTGGTGGTTTGTCAGAGCTTTCTTTCATACCCAGCAGATTTAGGCTGGTGGTTTGTTAGAGCTTTCTTTCATATCCAGAAGATTTCAGCCTTTTGAAAAAGTATTCTACTTGACAGGATACATGTTATGTGACCAGCTGGTATTTTGCTTGAGTCACCCACTGTGCATTTTTCTCCAGCTGAGGTGTTTCACAGATGTCAAATAGTAAAATGACATACCGGGGTAATTCCCCTTTGTGCCCTTGTATAAGGAACCCAATTTTCTCCAGATGAGCTGTGTTAGGCAATGTTGACAGTTGATTTATACTAGGTTTTCTACGTCTTAGAAGACCAGGTCACTTTCAACTGTAGGGTTGCCAAACACATCCAGAATCTGGGATTTGACCTGTGCATTTCCCATGCAATCACCTCATTTGCCTGTGATGTCTTTACAATCCATCACCATGCACAGTCTGTTTTTTTAAACTCTTTGCCATTGTGTTTATGAACCAAAGAAGTGGGCAAAATTGCACCTATCTAGGACGAGTAGTTTTGTAACCAGAAAACAAATCTAGTGGAAGAAAGATGACATCATTACCCCCATAGCCCTAGTATTCTGAACTCAATTCTCTCTGTATGATCTGTGTTGGGCAATGGTGGCAGTTGAGAGGCAAGAATTAGCTCGTCATCAAGGACATGTACTTACTCGCTGTCTATGCCCACAGCATCCAGAATCCGAGTCTCAACACTGCTTTAACCAGACAGTTTGTGTTCCCTGACATTTATTTTATGCTTTTCCCTTGTGCACTGGGTAGCTTCCTTTTTCCCTTGTACACTATGGAGCTTTCTTTTCCCTTGTGCACTGGGGAGCTTTCTTTTCCCTTGTGCACTGGGTAGCTTCCTTTTTCCCTTGTACACTATGGAGCTTTCTTTTCCCTTGTGCACTGGGGAGCTGTATTAAAAGATTCTTTATCCAAAAGCAGGAGCGCATGCTCGGTTTGTTGTGTCTAATACCTGAATCATAACTTCTACTTTGATTTGGGTCAGTTGTGGTGAGATGTTTGTTATTGGACACATTATTTTGCTACTGTGTGTTCTTGACCATAAACAACACTTTGGCCAACAGGTCTCGCACTGGACAATTGGGACTTTATTGCCACTTTAGCTTTTCCAGTACACATTGCTTCCCAATGTTGCAAACTCCAGAGGCATTCCAATGTATACTATAGACACCACTATAGCGTAACGCCATCTACCAATATCAAAACATTGACATTGGCCACCCCACCAATGCATCTGCATTCCAGTTCAAACCAGAATGTCTTGACAAAATGTGTTGACAGTGCCGCTGGTTGTGTCGACGTAGAGGTACCGGATATATTGCTTGTCTTTTTGCAACCAATTCTTATTCCATATAAATCTTCCACATCCATGGATACAATCCCTAAAAGTAATAGACAGAAATATGACAAGAGCAACGCTATTTCTGTTTCCAGTGTCCACCATGAGGATGTACTTTTAGAATCTTGGTGTTTTTTTTTTCCCGTTAACCCTGGGATTCACATTGGTATCTTACAGATACATTTATATATATATTTTATTTGTATATATAAATGTATCTGTATATATATAAACTCACCCAGAATCGTGGAGTGTTCAGAGAATCCATGAGGAAGATCATGTTCTGAAAAGAATGTGTCACATGATGAACTTTCTGCTTATGTACATCCTTTATATTTTGTAAACTTTTCAAGTATTATTGTGTTGTTTTCTATGTATTTCAGTGCAATTCTGTTGACTGAGAGCATTATTTGTATTAAGTTTGGCCTGAAGATGTTTCGTCAGACATTAGCAACCAATATCATTACTTGGCTGTGCATACAGGTAACTATGTCAGACATTAGCAACCACTATCATTACTTGGCTGTGCATACAGGTAGCTATGTCAGACATTAGCATCCAATATCATTACTTGGCTGTGCATACAGGTAGCTATGTCAGACATTAGCAACCAATATCATTACTTGGCTGTGCATACAGGTAACTATGTCAGACATTAGCAACCAATATCATTACTTGACTGTGCATACAGGTAACTATGTCACAGAGTACAATATTTAACACTTGTATGTTGGTAGGGTCTGAAAGGGGAGCAAAGAATAGTATTAACTTGCTGTGTATGTGGTAGAAGTAGATTAAGGATGTTTTGTGGGGGTGAGGTTGGCTGCCCCATCCTATAAGGGTAAAAATGACACAGGAATCACGCTGAAATTGGACGTGTCTGACCAACAGGTACGGATGTTGCAGTCAAGATGTAAACCATGACAACACATTACATTCTTCAGACTACATCCACTACTAATCTGCAGGAATTTTAGGACACATGGACAGGAAGAATCAATACTATGTTGTAAGTGGGTGATTAACCCTTTTTGTCCTGCTGATCAGGAAAAATTCAGGGATTAATTCCCAGTGCAAGGGAAATAACTCCAAAATGAGAAGTGCTAGTGCATGAAAATTAATTTTAAAAAATAGTTTGCAATAAATTTGTATGATCCAAAGTCTAATTAACAGATAAATGGAAGAGGTACTGATCTGTGAACATATCTTTGTAGATGTCATGTAAGATAAGTTTACTTGTCATGTAACACGCAAGAGGGAAAAAATTAACACCAGTTTCCTGTCAGCTTCATTTGCTTGTGTCAAATTGTTTGCTGATAAATCTTCAAATGAAAAACTGCTGGATAATCAGACAAACACATGATATCCTAGTCCATATTTCATCTGTTTGTCTGATTATCCAGCATACAACTTGAAATTATAGAGATATCCAGAAAAATGACATTGACAACAAGTGTAAAGAAATTGAACAACTCCACAAACATGGGGACACCAGAATAATCTTTACAGAAGCAAAAACTCTTGACAACAAAATTTCAACCAGTCACTCGAGCAATTGAAGACAAGTGAGAAAACACTTAACAGAAAATAAAGACATTCTGAACAGGTGGGCGGAATACTGTAGAGAAATGTACGAAGATCCAAACATAGATAGGAACTCAAACACAGAATTAAGCCAGAACCCATCATAGAAGAAATACATTGGGAAATTAAGAACTTGAAAACTGACAAGTCATGAGGATGTGATGAATTGGTAGCTGAATTGATACAAGTAAGAGTATCAACAAGGAACCCATTGTCATAGTCTACCATGCCTTATTGTTAATAACTTGAAAAGTGAAATATGGCAGAATTACTGGAGAAGATCAGTATATATAACACTCCTAAAGAAGAGCAAATTGAACTCTGCACAAATTATAGAACAATTTCACTGATCAGTCATACCAGCAAGATACTTCTCAAAATAATCGTGAAAAGAATGGAACAACACATGAACAGAGAAATATAGTTCAAGCAGGTTTTAGACAGAACAGAGGCACCAGTGATCACATCCTCAACATGAGAAATATAATAGAGAAATGCAGAGAGTTTATTATGTAGACATATACACCTGTTTCATTGACTACACAAAGACGTTTGACCACATAACACACCAGAAATTATGGAACATATTGGGAAACATGGGCTTCCCACAACATCTCATATCACTCATTAAAATATGTTATAAGAAACAACAGGCTTCTGTTCATCTTGATAGAGAAACATCTGACTGGTTTGAGGTCCAAAAAAGGAGTCATCCTCTCACTACACCTGTTCTTCTTCTTCAGCGTTCATTCTCAAACTCCCACTGGATCTCCCTTGTAGCAGGACCATGGTCCTACTAGTTTTCCAGCAGGATGTAGTCCAGAGAATGGAAATGAGCTGTGTCACCATTTTATTTGCGCCAATGGACAGACACATCCATCTTCGGCCGGGCCACACCTGTTCAACATTTATGCAGGACACATCATATGAACAGTTTCAACCCCTTATATCAGAGGACACAAAATCCCAGAAATTAGGCATACAGATGATACCACACTAATATCAAGGAGCACCACAGGTTTAGAATAAATGATTATGTCAATCAGACATCACAGCAAGGCACAAAAATAGTCATTGACAAAGAGCAACTAGAAAATGTAAACAACTTTGAATATCTAGAATCAACACCACAGGAGATTGCTCGGCAGAGATAAGAAAGAGATTAGCAATGTCACTACAAAAAACATCACAGATGAAAAATCTATGGCACAGAGCAAACAAAAACAAAGTTACAGCTACTAAGAAGCTATATCTTTCCAATGGCAACATACGGTTGTGAAATGTGGACAATGCTATCGACAATGAAACAGAAATGATCAGCATTTGAAATAAAATGCTATAGAAAGGTCCTAATAATATCATTGACAGAAAAAATAACTAACGCAGATGTTCACAAAGATCTGAACATAGAAGAAGATTGGCTTCTGAAAACTATCAAAAAATGCAAACTAACATATTTCTGACATATAAAAAGACACATTGGTTTGAAAAGATTAATCATGGAGGAGAAAGTTCCAGAAAGGAGAACACGAGGGAGACCAAGATTATGATGCACACATAACATCAAAAACCTTCTGAACATGACACTGAAAGAAGCTGGGCAGCTCACACGCAACCGTAAAGCTTACAGGTGGCAGTGTGGATAATGTTCTGCAAAGAACATGTCACATAGAGAAGAGATTAAGGATCTATGGCACACACAGTTTTTATTTCCCAGGATTTTTCATATAGAACCACTGTAGATCCATTGTAGAACCACTGTAGATCCACTGTAGATCCACTGTTTGAATTGGAGTCGGCATGTAAAAGATATCATAACTTCATCACTGTTAATATCTTGTTCATTCATCATTAGCTCTCTAGACTTGGTTAGAATAAGATCAAACAGAGGTCTAACCTTAAAAATTAAACCACTCCTCGTTGTATGAATTGTTAGTGACCTATCACATATGACATATTGTAATAAATAAATTGACATTATTGTAAATGACACATTGATGTACATGGCATATTTTTGTAAATGACTGTTGTAAATTGCATATTGCTGTAAATGACATGATATTGCTGTGAATTGTTTCAGATGTTTGGCAGTTTTGTGTGTATATATCTGTGTGCACTGTTTGCTGAACGGTACAACAAATGGAAGGTGAGTGCTTCAACAAGGGTTAACAGTTATTGCATGGTCAGTGATTCTCTTAGCTTGTAGTTCTCTGAACTTGTTTGTAGTTCTCTTTGCGTGTTGTTCTCTGAACTTGTTTGTAGTTCTCTCAACTTGTTGCTCTCTGAAATTGTTTGCAGTTCTCTCAGCTTATAGTTCTCTTGTTTGTAGTTGTCTCAGCTTGTAGTTCTCTAAACTTGTTTGTAGTTCTCTCCATTCATAGTTCTCTGAAATTTTTTTGTAAGAGATTTGAACCAGGTCCGCTCAAATGGCACCCACTCTCCATGAGTCGACGGGTTACAAAGACTGAAAGAGATGCACTTCTTCTTACCCAAAGTCAATCAGCTTTATAATGAAAGCACAGACTAACAGACCTCACCAGTCTTAAATCAGACCAATCGCAATGCAGCAGTTAACATCAGACCAATTACAGTGCAGCAGTTAACTCGGAATAGATGAAATGTGTTGTACAGTGAGGATTTCTTCCTCCCTGTCCCCTTCCAGTACTTCATCTATTCATCTAAAACATTATGTGGTTACTCTCTCTTAGTAGGAGGGTGCTTCTCAAAACATTGCACGCCGCTGAGAGTTGGGAATCTGCTGGTTATAAAATAAAGCTTAGGAAACACTCTCTCTGGGGATCTCCCTAGCGTAGTGATTAAGCTGTTCGCCGTGTGTTCAAGAGGTCATGGGTTCGAATCTGACTTGTGTCGTCTTGTGTACAAGGTGGATTTTTTCTGAGATACCTATGGATTATCACTTGAAGCTACGAGAGTTACGTGCTATGAGTGGTACTCTCGGCAGGCAGTGTGCTGCTTCGTTGAGAGTGGCCGAGTACATATGGGAAACTGAGTACAGTGAAGTCAATCCTCTTAATATTTTGAACCTTTTAAGAAATACTTCACCATTTCACAAAGAGTACAAGAGCTCTGTTGTTCATAATTCCTTAATATATAAATACCTGTGTATGTTTTCATGGATATGTTTTTGTTGTGAACTTAGCATGTTTTTGTACTAGACAATGATCCTTTGTTTGAAACATTGCACTTGTTGATCTTTATAAAATCTTGAGTGATTTCTCTTTGCTGTTGATTTCACTGTTGTATGTTCTTTTATTTCAGCATTACCACGATGCAGACTCCCCCATCAGAATCTCACGTAACATCAAACCTAATGCTGGACCACCCACACAATCCTATCTCACCAAGTTTGCTGCAGATTCATCTACAGATGAACCACACTCAGAGAAGGAGAACCATTTACCAGATCCTACATTTGTTGGCACATCAGGCAAAGTGACTAGTGCTTCAGGCAAAACCGTTGGAGCAGCAAACAAAATTGGATCTGCATTAAATACCCACGATCACGATGATTTCATTTCTGCCAAAGCAAACTCTCTCATGTCAGGTCAGTTGACTTCGAACGGTGTTCAGCTGAGGACAAGGTCTTCGAACGCAAGGTCAAAGATAGATCCTAGTGCATCTAGTTCACCTAAATTTAGATCAGGCATTAATGAGAATTTGTAAATAATTTATTTCCCTATAATATTCATCCAGTTTTTTTTTATTTACATGTGACTTTTCTATGAATGATTGACATATTTATATATATATATTGATGAAGATATCGGGTGTTTTTTTTTAGTTATTCTTATGGACATTTCTACACAAATATCAAGCCCATTGGACACCCTGTTGACACATCCTTGGGTGCACAGGCCATGGACAAAGATTGTCTAATTGTCTCCATGGATATGTTCTCAGTCTCGTTTCATTTGATTGCCATTTCTGTTAATTTCTTGATGATCTCTCTTCTTCATGTATTCCTAAGTCTTCCCTGTTTCCTTTTCCTTTGAAAGTTCCATGCCTTTGGTCTTCTAGCTATATCTTTGGTACTTTACGGGCAGCTGTGTCCACTTTTAACGAACCAAATATGTTTAACACAACAAAATTTTGATAAAGATGCATTTCACAGTACATAAGACTACCGGTGGATTCAGTGAGCCACCCGTGCTACACACTGACAGGCCCCCCCCCTTTGGATGACCCTAGGGATGGGGGGGCTCTCAATGCGTAAATATGGGTGTAGACCTATCAACTTTTTCATCTGAGTTCAGCGAGGTCACGAAACCTGAATGAAACTACACATAATATTAAAAAGTTTGACATCCAGCCATGTCTCCCTGTAATGAACCATATCTTTTATTGGTTTTCCAAGTGTGTTTTCAATCAAAAGGAGCGTAGTAGCCTAATTAGTTAGCTTGCTTTCTATCACTGGGTTACAGTGTGCCAGGTTTGAAACCACGTCCGAAAAACAAAAATTCCTGGTCATGATTTCTTGCCTGACATGACCACTCATCCAGTCAACTCAGCTGTAAATGGGTACCTGATGCATGAAGGTAAAGACAGCAAGGAAAGAAACTGGCCATCCCACCTAATAGTTGCGCTGACTTAGTACATGAAGAGTTATCTTCATCCCTGATGACGGGTTGCTGCCATGAGACCTACCTTTACCTTTCAATCCATCTCCCTGCCATGTGGACAGGCACCTCAGACAGCAGAACATATTCTTCAGGAATATGAAATGTTGAGGCAAATACACTGACCCAGAGAAACAACAATGGAAGGAAAACTCTATGGACCTCTGTACGAGTTACAGAACACAGGTTTATAGAAGAAACAAAACTTCACATATATATCTTTGGTACTTTGCGGGCAGCTGTGGCCACTTTTAATGAATGAATTGTCCAGGCAAATTAAAGAAAAACCATATCCATTTTCTCTTCTTAACCCATTCATTCCCAGAATAGCCATTTATGCCAAATTTCAATATAATAATTACAACTATTTTATTTTTCTTCACTGTTTACATGTGACTCGACATGCTAAATTTAACCATCGCATGACTGGCAGTAATGGCTGCTTAAATAGCAGTTTTCTGATTGTTTCTAACAGCTGTAATTTACGAGCTGCAGAAGGTTTATTGTGACATTCTTCTTCTGCGTTCGTTCTCAAACTCCTGCAGATTAGCAGGTTGTAGTCCAGAGAACGGAATGCATTGGCATTGCTGCGATATCTGCGCCTTTCGGCCTGACACATCCAACTTCAGTATGGCTTTGGGTCACTGGCCCTATATGGGATGGGACAGCCAAATCCATCCCATAACCTCCTTTGTCGCCTTTTACGACATGTGTGGAAGGTAAACAGTGTTGCTATTTTTGCTCCCCTTTCGGGCCCCAGCAACACACGGGCGATGACATTCAATTTTCTTTAAAACTCCATCAGAATGGATCTACTTACGATTCACATGAGGTAGATAGGTAATTTTTAAATGGAATTTTAGAGAACAAGAATGAATCAGACGTTGATGGATAATTATTTCAGGACTTAGGAGTAGTGATGATCTGTAGTATAAGCCTGATTGATGACGTCCCTCCCTCACACCCTAACCTAGTAATGATAGAGAGTAATCAGAACAGCTGATTTACCGGTATGTCAATATTGATCACGAGAAATCAGATCCTGCAAATGATATTGATCCAGATTGCTCTTTTGATTAGGCATAGGCATATCTTTCACTATTTCGTCTTCTTCTGCGTTTGTTCTCAAACTCCTGCAGATTAGCAGGATGTAGTCCGGAGAACGGAATGCGTTGTATCATGGTTTACAGCATTGCTGCAATATCTGCGCCTTTCAGCCTGACACATCTGACTTCAGCATGGCTTTGGGTCACTGACCCTATATGGGATGGGACAGCCAACTCCATCCCATAACCTCCTTAGTTGCCTTTTACGAAATGTGTGGAAGGTAAACAGTGTTGCTATTCTTTGTTCCCCTTTCGGGCCCCGGCAAAACACGGGCGTCACTATTTCTACGTGAGTAACTCTTTGGGGTGCATGCAGAATAGACAAATGTGTATACCAGTATGCAATTTTTCAGAAAAACTAGATTGGTCTTCAAGATCTTGGAAACTTATTTCACTATATAAAATGAAGGGTTTTCTTTGTGTGAACTGGGCCTATATGTTTGGAGTAGTTAACAGTCACCGTGATGTTGTCTACCTGTGAACTGCTGAATGTGACTGTGGTGTCAAGTGTATTGTATCATCATCATCAATAAACCCGTAACCCTTCAGGGTCGTATGGGTACCTCATTGGATGCCTCAGTACACAGAGTCCTCCAGCGAATTCTATCCTCAGTGATGTGGATGAGTGTGGAAATATCCTGCCCTGTCCATTCCTGGATGGTGTCTGTCTATGTCTTTATTTGACCTCCTCTGCTTCTTCCACCCTCGAACAGTTCCCTGCAGTATTGTTTTTGACAAGGAATCGTTCCTTCATACATGTCCGAACCATGCTAGTTTTTTTATATTGTATACAGCCAAACTAAACCATGACAAAACTCTCTGGACTACATCCTGATAACCAACAAGAGTTTGAGAACAAATGCAGAAAAATTATAAGTAAAATAAAATAACTCCCTCCAATTACAATGTACATCCACCACAAAATAAAATAATTTATCTCTATTTCCTCCAATCACAATGTACATTCACTACAAAATAGAATAATTTCCTCCAATCACAATGTACATCCACCACAAAATAAAATAATTTCTCTCCATTTTCTCCAATCACAATGTACATCCACCACAAAATAAAATAATTTCTCTCCATTTTCTCCAATCACAATGTACATCCACAACAAAATAAAATAATTTCCTCCAATCACAATGTACATCCACAACAAAATAAAATAATTTCCTCCAATCACAATGTACATCCACAACAAAATAAAATAATTTCCTCCAATCACAATGTATATCCACGACAAAATAAAATAATTTTCTCCAATCACAATGTATATCCACCACAAAATATTAATAATAATAATCATAATTTGCATCTCTACATTTATCTGTCTCTTCAGATCTTTCTTTAACACTTGACTGAGCAGCAATCTAGAACACATACTTATCTCACATTACCAAGGGTGTTCACACATTTATTTAGACATCGACATCTTTATAATCTGTATAAAAACGAAGTCACATGAGAGAAATTTGAAACTTTCTGTGTGCTGTAATGAATATTTGCATTTTCTGAATGAATTTGAAAACCCCAGAGTTATTTCAAGAGCAAAATTCTACTTATTATAATTTACATTATTTTCTATGTATCAAAAAAAATTTTAACTTCCAATAATTCAATTTCTTTATGATTAACACTCATAGAGTACATCTATAGACTACATTTCATAGGTGTCTCCATTTTGGAACAATAATACCCAGGGCGAGCTATTTTTTACTATTGCTACGGTTGCCGTATTTCTTAAGTATTATAATGGTTTCGACGATCGTCAAAGTTGGTCAGTAAAGTTTTAAGGATATTGTTATTGCACGTCTGTAACGATTTCATATTTTTCTATTAATGTAAGCTTTTGCAGGAATATTATAGAAAATATTGGGTATATTTAGCTGATCAGAGTCAAGTAGGAAATGTTTGTCATGAGTTGTAAATAAGGTTATCCTCAGCAACACTAGGCAAGTCTGTGGGTCCTCCGAACCCTGTCTCAATAAATCCATCAGTGTAGTGACTCATGGTTCTAATTCAGTGTTGATTTATCAGCCTCTTCTGTTTCAATCTTTACTTCAATTATTATTGCATGAATGTTTTGTTTTCTGCAGGAAAAATTCATCTGTTTCCTGGTGTCATTTCTCCATTTATATGATACTTCAATTCTAATGCTATTTTGTGAATGTCTTAACATGAATATTTTTGTTCTCCCAATTCTTACTGTGTTGTATGTGTGAAGGTACCCTATTTGAAGGATTGTGGAGATAATGTATTTGTAGTGCGTTGGTGTGTGAAGGTACCCTATTTGAAGGATTGGGGAGATAATGTATTTGTAGTGCGTTAGTGTGTGAAAGCACCCTATTTGAAGGATTGTGGAGATAATGTATTTGTAGTGCATTGGTGTGTGAAGGTACCCTATTTGAAGGATTGTGGAGATAATGTATTTGTAGTGTGTTGGTGTGTGAAGGTACCATATATTTAGGAGATTAGAAATGTTATATGGTCATTGATACACAGATTGCCAAACTGGACAAGATTCAGAACGAATACATGCTTATCATCTTGAAATGCACCAAGGATACACCCTAATGGGCAATGAGATTTATTCTTGATTTCCTAACTTTAGTTAACAGAATCAAGATATGGTGAGATATCTTCTGGGTTTCCTGACTGTAGCTGACAGAATCAAGATGTAGTGAGCTCAGACATATCTTAAAATTAGTGCCGATACACTTCACCCATTACATCCAGATCTTAAAGACTCAGATGAAAGGCTCCAGACTCAAAAGGTGCAGATCATGGTTGGGATAAGCAGAGGATATCATCGAACACTAATTGCATTGAACTTGGGGAGAATGGATAATAACTCTGCCTGCATATGTGATACCTTATCTGTAGTCATCACACTTGACAGAAGTTTCAGGGTTAAATATCCAGTGGCGATGGCTGCAGAAGTCAGGGCATTTATTGACGATAACACTACAGTGGATGATGTAATAATCTACACTGACAGATGAAGCATTTGGGTAAAGGGTACCGTACTGCCCTCGTGTGGACCCAGGGTTGGCAGATAACCAAAGTCCTAAAAGTACCTGCTCGTGATGCACCCTGGAAATAAATACAGCGACTCGTGCTGTGCTCCTGGTCAACACTTTTAGGGATCATGTCCGTGGATATGAAGGCTACAGATGGAATGAGAATAGACTGCAAAGGCAAAAAAGACAAGCAATATCTCTGACAACTCTACACCAACACATACAGCGGCACTTTTGACACACAGTGACGCATGGAATTTCGGCTCGGTCGGCCGATGCAGATGCATTGGAGGGGTAGCCAATGTATATATTCCAATAAGGGTAAGTGTCATCATGAATATTGAGAGTTATGCACAAGTCTCGGTACACATTAGGATTTGGTTAACATATTTAGTACAATAAGTTGAGTGTGCGGCACAGCACCACATGCAAATAGAATGGAGAAAACGCTATATGGAAATAGAAACTAGAGTACCCTGTTCATCTCGAGAATATACTTCTAGTCTCCAGTGCTCCTAAATATGTGTAGAGACTCAGACTTGAACCAGGGGTTCATGATGTCGGTGAATGATACCTCCGCTAAGAGGCAAGCGATCCTGGGCCCAACTCTACTGTCTAGTTTTTCCTATACAGAAATCATGCTCACAGATGAGAAAAGGTTCAGTGTTCCTCATATGTCTATGCAAGACAAGTTCACTGATGGCGGAACACTTCGTGTGAGATAGATATAGTCAACACAAGCCAAAATCCCAGATTACCACCTAATTGGAGACTGCCACCCAGGGATATGTTTTGGCCTGTAAAATCAAGGGCAGAGTGAGTGATAAACCGTCACGGCATAGAATTTATACACATCAGCCGCCTGCTGAAAGATAGAAAGGCAGCCTCAGGCTAGGGAAGCCCAACTGAATTAAAGGCATGCTGAAATTGGATGTGCTGGACTGGAAGGTGCAAAATAATGCTTCTCTGCTGTGAAACTGGCAGCACAATGTACATCTGCGACGGAAATCACATGGACTTTTGTGTTAACTATCAGAGATCAAACGGAGAAGTCATTCGTCATCAGCAGTGTGCTTGTGCCTGGATGGTTCAGTGGGAAAACTGTCAAAGAATCCAGCGATAACTGTCAAAGAATCCGGCAGTGCCTTTGCTCAGCCAAGTGCAGTCTTGTGACAGTCAGATGAGGGCTGTGACAGGCACTGTCATCACTGTCACAGGGATATTTTCATGCATTCATGCTTGGTGGCTCAATGAACGAGATCCACAAGGTTGAAGCGGAAGTCATCTGCTATCAATGGGTGGAGTTATTGTTACAGTCTGTGACGAGAGGGATTACCTTTGTATTCATATTCGTGTAGAGATATGGGGGATGGGTGATACACTGGTGAACATGGCCAACGTATCGATATGTAATTTTCAAAAGTGTGAATCATGGTCACTCTCAAGACTGCATGAGATTGGTGTAGAAATTAGAAAGCCCATGGGGAGAAACATGATAGATATGTGAAGAAGCTAATGGGTCAGCATCAGGCTGGAACTGTATGATGAATTTATTGAGACAGGAATCAGAGCACCTATGGACTTATCCAGAATGTGTTTATGATAACCTGCTGTCATAACTCATATCAAATATGGTATTTGCAGTGTGTTGTATGTGAGGATATCATATTTATTAGAGATATGGTATTTGCAGTATACTGTATGTGAGGATACCATATTTATGGGGAGATATGATATTTACAGTATACTGTATGTGAGGATACCATATTTATGGGGAGATATAATATTTGCAGTATACTGTATGTGAGGATACTATATTTATGGGGAGATATGATATTTGCAGTATGTTGTATGTGAGGATACTGTGTTATGTTAATAGTTACTTTGTGTGTAGTAAAGATACCATTTCTGTATTTGATGTTATCACAAGATACCGTATTTGTAGTTAGTTAGTTTTATACATGAAGAAACCATAGTGATACACATTTGTAGTATGTTAATACCATAATGGTACATGTATATATTTGTAGTACCATGCATTGTATGTGAAGATAACATATTGGTCCATATTAGTTGTATGTGAATATACCTTAGTAATACATATGTGGAGATACCATAATGGTATACATTCATATGTGAAGATAATGTAGTGGTATGTATGTGTAGTTTAATGTAAAACTATAATTCAAGTTCTGACTTGCCTGTTTGTCCACCTATGGACAAGTTATTACATAACTCTAGTTCTGACCTGAATGTTTGTCCACCTCTGGACAAGCTAACACATAGCTCAAGTTCAGACCTGGCTGTTTGTCCACCTCTGGACAAGCTAACACATAGCTCAAGTTCAGACCTGGCTGTTTGTCCACCTCTGGACAAACTAATGCATAACTCTTTTTACATGACATACGTTTTTACATGACAGCCCTAGTTTCTCTACCTCTGTGCTATTTGAAATGTTTGTTTGAGAACCCCAGGAATTGTGAGTGATTAGCTCTTATTTTCGTATGTGCCCCGCCGAAGACGGATGTGTCGGGCCATTGGCGCAAATAAAATGGCGACACAGCGCATTTCCATTCTCTGGACTATATCCTGCTGGAAATCTAAAAGGGCCATTGTCCTACTGCAATAGAGATCCAGCAGGAGTTTGAGAATGAACGCTGAAGAAGAAGTATGTGCAGTGGGGTGGTTTTTCCTGAACTTTCTTTCATATCCAGGAGATTTCAGCTTTCGGCTTAATGCAATGCCTATTGAAGAAGCCTTCTACTCTGGGTCTATGATTGTATAGATGACATGCTATAAAGCTTCCATTTAGAGAGCCTCAATATAAAGGAATATCATCTACTGAGGTTTTATGTTGCATGGGTGATTTGTCTAGTGGGCCACTGATGAGACCCACAGACACAACCGCATGAGTGTGCTATTTGAAATATGAGATGATGTTTTGCTTTGATTTATACACAGTTAACTTGTGCCAAACTTCTCAGGCATTAACAAATACAAGAATATACAGTATTGAGTTCATCTTTGATCACTTTAGCTCCACAAAACCTGATGTTTGTTTTATTGATGTGTGATGGCAACGATTTTGTTTCATTTGTGTTTTTGTTTTTTTACCTATACCCTGGAATTTACTTCAGGATTCTTGAATTCTAGTCTTTGTGATTCCGGTTGAAAGATTTATATAGCCAGATTTTTCCACATTTGTATAACAAATACAGAGTAGTTGATTCATTTCAAAAACGTTCATGATATGTAACATTCTTTTTTCATGAGTATATTCAAACGTAGCAATGTTGGAGTTTTGGACAATATATATATTTATATGTATTAAATATATATATATAGTGGAATACTTTTATAGCACATACATTTATAACAAAATGTCCTATTTAACTACTTTTTTTCCAAATCCCAATTAGTTTATTCTTTGTTGTATATAGCAAAATTTGTTATTACAAATATATTTTGTTGGGGTCAGAACCATTTTATTATAATATAGGAATTCCACAGTGTGTGTCATTTTGCATGCACAGTGTACGAGCATGCTCTATATATATATATATATATATATATATATATATATATATATATATATATATAGCGTAGATTCTGCAAGATACCCAGTGCAATTATTGATGTGAATCTTTGATGATCTCCAATAAAGTAAAGAACAAAATCCCAGTATGTGAGACAAAATGGTAAGAAGAATCCCCGAAATACCATGGAGTAAAAAGATCACCAATGAACATCCTGGGAGAATTGAAAATAAAAAGAAAACTGGCCAAGCAACATGGTTCTCTGCAAAAGTATTACAATATATTGGCCATATTAAATTAAATGGCCGCCTAGTAAAGACCATAATGAAGGTGTTGATGCCAGGGCAACAACCAAAAAAAAGGGGGTAGACCAGGAAGATGACCACCTAAATATAACACTCACAGCGGGAAGATTAGCTCAAAATCGACAGGAGTTTCAGAAGGCTGTGATGACAGCTGCATCCTGTTCAGGTTATGCTATCTGATTTTATATATTATTAAATACACACACACACACAATCCCATCCAATTTTTTTCTGTTGTATATTGTTCTTTAGATCTGTTGTATGGTAAAAAGATATTACTGAGAAATATTTGTATGATAATTTGGACTATTTTTTCCAAATGTTTTTTTTTGTGTCTGGCAATGTAATGATATAGTTGTTAATGAAAGGGTCAAAGAAAATACCTCCAAAATTCCCACAAAACACTGCAGAGTTGTAACTATTTACTTTGATTTATGATATGTACAGTGGAATTCCTCTTTAGCGCATTCTGTTATATCAAATTTTCCTATGTAACAACACTTTTCAAAATCCCCAATTATATTTATTCTATATTGTTTGTACTGTATATAGCGAATTTCTGTTATTATATACATATTTTGTTGGTCCGGACCAAGTTGTTATGATGGGATTCCACTTTATATATATTTTTATTGAGTATTACTCAATTTCATTGCACACAAAACTGATATGCAATGCAGGTAACCAGAGGAGACTGGTAAACCAACAGAGTAGATTGGTCAGTCACTACACACTGTGAGATATCTTGAGGAGGAGATCCCAAGCACTGATGTTTGTTTGTTTGTTTGTTTTGTGTTCGCTCCATTGTAACCATCACGGATATCCGTGCGATTTCCGCCCGGAACGTGATTACATTGTGCCACCGTTATGCGCCTTGTAGGCCTAGCACATCCGATTTCGGCATGCCTTGACAATTCGGGTTGGCTACTCTTAGCCTGTGACAGCCTCTATATCTGTCTCCAGGCACGTGTAGTGGCGACTCTTCGCCCAGACGATTTTTGCTCTCGTCTGACTAGTAGAGGTGTTCCACTGTCTATGAACTTGCCTCGTGTAATTGGACGTGCTGTTCCTGTGCCCATTGGGTACTGAACCGTTTCTCATCCGTGAGCCTGGTTCCTTAAGGGGAAGAACTCAACAGAGGAGTTGGACCATGGCTCTTTCGCCCTCTTAGCCGAGGTGTCATTCACCGACATCGTGTACCCCTTGTCCAAGTTCGAGTCTCACAGCACGCGTTTGAGAGCAAGGCGTTCTCGAGCTGAGCGTCCTTGTCCCAATAGCGCCTGAGCCCATCAGGTACTGAACCCTTTCTCTCTTCAAGTGTATTTCCGGTGTAAGAAAACCTGACAGTAGAGTTGGGCCAGGGCTAAATCGTTGTCCCTTTCTTGCCTAAGCCAATCGGGTACAGAAACCTTTCTCTTCGCGAGCATATTTCTGGTTTAGGAAGGCTCGACATTAGAGTTGGATTAGGTCTTTTTGCTTTACCAAACGCCAATGAATGGGTCTGGGTCTCTGCCTGTAAGGAACATAGGTAACTAGAAGCTCGACTCGAGCTGACGGAGCTTGTAGTTCCCCTTTCCTAGGGACTTTTCACTTTCTATTTGCAGTTCACGCTGCCCTCTAGTGCTGTTCTGCCCATTCATTGTTTCATTGCACTCTGTATGAATTATATTTGTCTCTCGCCATGCATCTACCTTTACGTGCATTTTACATTGGCCGCCCCTCCAATGTTCGGACTGGACTGACTAGGTTTACTGTATGTCGACAGTGTCGCTATATGTGGTGATGCTGGTGGTGTCGGAGATATTGTCTGTCTCTTGTGCAGTCAAATCTCTTTCCATCTGCTACCTCCACATTCTCGGACACGATCCCCAAATGATTTGGCCAGAATCAGCTCGAGCTGCTGTATTTCTGTTTCCGGGGTGCACCGCGTGGAGGTACATTTGGGATCTTGGTTATCTGCTAACCCTGGGTCCGCCTAGAGTAATGCGCTCCCTTTGCACCCCCCAAGCACGGATAAAATAATGTGCATTGAGGATGACTTTCAACTAACACATCTCATAGCACAACCTAATAAAAAGATGACAGGAAGTTTGGAAAGAGCTTCTGTAGTTCACATACGTGGACACATTTTCTCAGTCAAATGTAACAGAATCTTGTGCACATTAATATGTTTCAAATCTACTGAATCTATTTCTTTAATGGTTTAAAAAAAATATAGTCTTTTTCAGCGTTTATTCTCAAACTCCTGCAGGATTTCTCTTGTAGCAGGACAATGGTCCTACAGGATTTCCAGCAGAATGTAGTCCAGAGAATGAAAATGCATTGTGTCGCTGTTTTATTTGCACAAATGGCCCGGCACATCCGTCTTCAACAATTAAATATACAGTCCAGTCTCAGTAGAAGAACTTGTTCCGGGCCGATGAAATATGTAATGTAATAACGGGAATTCGCTATATACAGTACACATAAGAATAAATATAATTGGGGATTTTGTAAAGTGTTGTTAAATAGGAATTGCCCGCCAAAGACGGATGTGTCGGGCCAT
Source organism: Meghimatium bilineatum (assembly GCA_034231615.1). Classification (NCBI taxonomy): domain Eukaryota; kingdom Metazoa; phylum Mollusca; class Gastropoda; order Stylommatophora; family Philomycidae; genus Meghimatium; species Meghimatium bilineatum. Next base: position 11,300,131 of record CM067306.1, read on the forward strand.
TGGCGCAAATAAAACGGCGACACAACGCATTTCCATTCTCTGGACTATATCCTGCTGGAAATCTAATAGGGCCATTGTCCTACTGCAATAGAGATCCAGCAGGAGTTTGAGAATGAATGCTGAAGAAGAAGAAAATAGGAATTGTGTTATAAAAGGATGTGCTATAGAGGAATTCCATTGTCGTTTATTACATTTTTATTCTTTCTTGCGCATGGAGTTGGGAAATAATTGTATATATTATATAGACTTCAGCAAGTCACACATGCCAGTACAGGAAGATGACAAAACTGTATAAATAATCAAAACTAAGCAGTAACAGGATCAGTTTGGGTAAATGGATATAGTGGGATTTTAATAAATAGCTAGAAGACTGCAGGGAATTGACTTACTGTACTCAGGTTTTCCAATATATGGTCGTCAAATACAAGTGATGATGACCATCTGTTATATTAAAGTGTAAAATAACTGGAAGTACCACTGCTCTGTAAACCTCAGCTTGGTCTAGTTGCTCAGTCCAAAACATACTTGCTGGGAGTATTGCTCAGAGCCTAGCTCCATGGCTTGAGAGCTTGGCCACAGAGATTCTCCCATAGTTGCGCAGTCTTTTGCAGCAAGTTGACAAGAATCAGAGCACTTATACATCTAACTGTAATAACAGTTTTGAATATTTTGTCCTCATATGGGTAAGTGGCTACCTAGTACAGCTTGATAGATTAGGGAATTGATACAAATGCGTAAGTGGGTACCTAGTACAGATTGATAGATTAGGGAATTGATACAAATGCGTAAGTGGGTACCTAGTACAGATTGATAGATTAGGGAATTGATGACACCCAAAATGTCATGCAGACATATGGCTGTGTTGGACCAAAAGGCACAGATATCACAGCTAAGTTGTATACCATGACACAGCACATTCTGTTCTAGAAACTAAATCCGGCTAAATTAGCAGGAGGTTGAGAATAAACATGTAATGTTGCAGCACCTGGAAGTGCTACTCCGACTGGTGGAAGTGCTGCTCCGACTGGTGGAAGTGTTACTCTGACTGGTGAAAGTGTTACTCTGACTGGTGGAAGTGTTACTCTGACTGGTGAAAGTGTTACTCTGACTGGTGAAAGTGTTACTCCGACTGGTGGAAGTGTTACTCCGACTGGTGGAAGTGTTACTCCGACTGGTGGAAGTGTTACTCTGACTGGTGGAAGTGTTACTCTAGTGGAAATGCTGTTTCCACTAGTGGAAATGTTGCTTCTACTGGTGGAAGTGCAACTCCGACAGGTGGAAATGTTACCGCTACTGATGGAAGTGTTACTCTACTGGTGAAAATATTATCCTTACTGGTGGCAGTATTACTCCAATTGGTAGAAGTGTTGCTCCAACTGGTGGAATTGTTGCTCCAACTGGTGGAAGTGTTGCTCCAACTGGTGGAAGTGTTGCTCCAACTGGTGGAAGTGTTGCTCCAACTGGTGGAATTGTTGCTCCAACTGGTGGAAGTGTTGCTCCAACTGGTGGAAGTGTTAGGTAGTGGACAAGTAAAACTGACTGCCAAACAACTAAAAAAATTGGAGGGTTACTAAGAGAACAAAACTGAATTTGAGACAATTGTGTTACTTTGACAATTTCTATTTGCAGTATTTATTAATGTTTTTTGTTTGATGGTTCAGTGTGTTGAGACAGATTCAAGTACTGCTGGCCTCAATGACTAAATTATTCAGATCCATTTTCAACTACAGATGTATTAATTTAGTTGTTAATATTTTAATTGTATGACTTGCTCACGATGTCCATGATGTAGAACAACATGATGTGAAAGATGTTTGTCACTTTGACCTACTATCAGCTCAGATTTTGTATTTTTAAAATATGGTAATCTCATTTAAATATGTTCGTAATCATGCACAAATTTATTAGCTTTATTATTTTATTTTTTTTAAATCTCAAAAGTGTTCTTGTTCAAGATACATTTGTTGTGATATTTTAGTAAGTTTGTTCTTAACTTGACATTAGTTCACATCAACTTGTCCGTATTGCTTTGTCGGAGGGAGGTTTTTTGGTCTCCCCTGCTTATGATCATAATGTTCATATTTGTTAGATTTATAGAAATGTAATAAACAAATTTATCACAGCAACAACTTTTCTGAATTTTTATAACTTACCGGTATCTTAAACAAATTATTACATTTTTATGATGTTTATATGTTACATTTTTTTGGTATTAATTTATTCATTCTTTGTATTTCTATCTACTTTTCAGCTTCCTTCAAAGCATAGGTGCTCAACAAACTGCCATCTTGTCATATCTTTTAACTATTTCTTCCAGCTCTTTCCATGTACTGCCCATCCTATATCGGTATCTAATTCTTGGTCTTTCTATTTCTCAGTGGATTCCAGAACAATGCATGTTGTATAAATACTACATTTTGCTGATCAGTAATTAAGATCATACAATGAAATTCCTCTATAGGGCATACTTTTATAACAAATTTCTCTATATAACAACAAAATCCCCAGTTTATTCTATATTGTGTGTACTGTATATAGCACATTTCTGTTATTACATATTTTGTTTGTCCGAATGAAATTCCTATAACAGGATTCCACTGTACTAATCTCCCATTACCAAAAGTGTAGGATTTTTTTTTAAGTCCAAGATTTATTTGCATTGAGCATTGCCAATGCCAGAAGTTTTGGGCCATTGGCACAAATTAATCGGTGACAAAACATCTCTTCATTCTCTGAACTACATCCTCCTAGAAATCTAGTAGGACTATTGTTCTACTACAAAAGAGATTATGTGGTACTTTGAAAACAATTGCTTATATGTCAGGAGTCAGAGTTGTATTTCTTATATTCATTATAGATTAATTTCACAGTATTGAACTCACCTGCTGGTTTATCAAACTCAACCTGCTGGTTTATCAAACTCACCTGCTAGTTTATCGAACTCAACCTGCTAGTTTATTGAACTCAACCCGCTGGTTTATCAAACTCAAGCTGCTGGTTTATCGAACTCAACCTGTTGGTTTATCTAACTCACCTGCTGGTTTATCTAACTCAACCTGCTGGTTTATCGAACTCGCCTGCTAGTTTATCGAACTCACCTGCTGGTTTATCAAACTCAGCTGCTGGTTTATCGAACTAACCTGCTGGTTTATCGAACTCACCTGTTGGCGTATCGAACTCAGCTGAAAAAAAATCAGATTTATTAAAGGAGTCACTCATATTTATCAATATATGTGTTTTACTTCGCATAAGATGGTCAGAGTTGATATCAAATGATGAGTTGTGGAAGAGAACATGCCCAAGTGCCCAGTGGAGGTAATCAAAAATAGAAAATGGAGATAGATGAGACACACCATTAGAAAGAAGCCAAAACAACCAGACGTGCTTGGGACTTGAACCTACATGGTAAGTTATTGACAACAGTTATGATACAGATGGGAAGAGAGTGCCGCAACTGTGCTGCCAATAGAACAGAGGGAATGATCCAAGAACTGCTGCACTCGAAGCCATGCGATACGATAATTTACACAGACGGCTCAGTAACACAAACAGGTATGGTTGGGGTTTTGTGGCCTACCAAAATGGCAAGAAATTAGCTGAGAAGTCAGCTGCGTACCCCATTATAACATCAAGCATGAGAATGGAAATAGAAACGGTGACAGCAGCTCTCACTTGGTTGGCGGCGCAACCACCAACAGACTCAGTGATTCTATCAGACTCTCAAAGTTTGCTGCACAAGATAGAAAAGGGTATGATCAGAACTGAATGTGTCACTCCTTCTTAACAGCACGCAGAGCATTATTTGGATCTACTGTCATGCTGGGGTCAGGGGAAACAAAAGAACTGATGTATTGGCTGGTAAAGCCTTGGTGAACGGCACCGAGATAAGGAGAGACAGGATTGAATTGATTAGAGCAGTCATGGATACCCTACGAGAAGATGAGGAGGAAGTAGAACACGACAATGTACATATTCAGAGAATGGTAGAAATGGGAGTGACTAGAGACATGGTAGAAAGTGCTCCCTTTCCTGAAAGATCAGAAGAACGTGTAATCAGCAACTGACTGGGACACTGAGCTTATACACTTTTAGATGGCTGTCGGAACAGCAAGAAGAGATATATGGAATGCTCCCAGTGCTGTGATGCTTGCTCCTAATAAAGAATCAACCTACATGGAAAGAGGGGAGTTGGAAAAACCAAGGAACACCTAGATAAGAACAGTAGAGGAGGAGAGACCATATCAATTGGTACCTTGTGGGCAAACATGAAGAGGACAGCGCTGTACAAATCATTGGAGAGTGATAGTTGCAGCTCTATGCTCCACATGGAACTGAAAGTAAATAGATATAAAAATAATTAATCAGCAGCTAAAATTAAGTATTTTTACATCAGTCTTTATAAGTATTGCTTTATTTTTAGCTTAAATTCTTTATAAAGATTGCTTCATTTCTGCATTGTACAAAAAATATATGTTTCCTTTTTTACATAAAGAATTATCTGGCTCTGTGGCAGAGAGGTACATTGTTCATTTCGGATGAAAAAGATGTCAGGTTCAATCCGTGCCACAGACAATTGTGCAACAGGACTGTTCAGAATGCAATGGCATCTCTACTGAATTTAAAGTACTGCCTAGAACATCAATACAGTCAAAAATTCTGAGTTGATCTCCATGTCCTGAATAGTAAATGCCAAGTTTACACCATAAAGAATAATAATTAACATAGTTCATACAATCAAACGTTAACAGTTTAAAATCTGTATTAATGCTGTATGTCATACTGATGGACAATATATGTGTATTATACGAAACATTAGTACAGTGAACCCTTGAAATTGCAAGTGTAACACTCGTATATCAAAGCAAATTTCCCCACAAGAAATAAAGGAAACTTAAATGATTTGTTCCAAGACCAAAAAATACATTACTGGGTAAATACCTTGTTTTATATTTTTATAACATATATTTAAATTAATATAAAGTTATCATATGTATGAATTAAATTTAATTGTGGTTGGTGCGATGGGATAGGAAGGAGAAGGTGGATTATTCTGTAAACTTTCACTGTCACTAGTGGAATCACTACTACCTGTTGACTCGCTGGAATCGCTTTTTCCTTTGGTGCAACTTTAACAAGAAACCTATCCAATGACACTTGCTTTTGCCTCCTTTTGAGGATTTTGCGAAAATGTTACAAAAATTTTGCGATATCTACCACTCGATTACCTTGTTTTTGTTTCTCGACTATTTCTTTCTTAACTTTTATCATAATAACTTTTAACCACTTAACCTTTTCAACCTCTTTCTTCAAGTGGGGCTATTGTTGCAGTTGCTAAAGAACAGTCAAACCTGGGCACACAATTTTTAACAATTCTTCAGTACACACATTGTTATACAACTTTAGTAAGCTTAAAACAGTTTAAAACAGATCACACACAGATGTTGACTATATGATTCGTACCTACAATCCCATGACAAAGGAACCATTGACTCTGTTGTGATCATGTGACAAAAAATGTTCATATTGTTAGACATTTCTCATTTATCAAGTTAACTGGGTGCAAAGAGCTCTGCAGTTCTTATGTGCAAACCAAGGGTTAGCAGATAACACAGATCATAAAAGCACCTCCTTGCGGTGCACTCTGGAAACGGACTGCTTCAAGGCTCGTGTGAAACAGTCTCTGATGCTTAATGAATCATGTCCAGGCAGTGTAGGCTGAGGTGGAATGAGAACTGACTGCACAAGGAACAATATCTCTGAATAGAAACAATACCTTACAGCCACAACACTGTCGTTGCAGTTAAGGGCGATGGCTGACCTGGAGTGTTAGGCTATCATGCCCGAAAGCTCACTATGACAAGAATAGTGAGAGTCTTCACGAGAAGTGTCCTCAATAGCATTAGAAGGCAGTGCCATGTGCAAGAATAAGTGAGAATACTATGATCAGAATGAAAGCAATGTTCACACTCGAGAACAATCTTCCACTTGTCTTCCAGCAGCAGTTTTGTGTGGACAGATAAAGGCAGGATGCCATATCCAGGTATGAAAGAAATGTGGGTAGAAGCTAAGACTTAGGTGAGATGTTCACAATATCTTGGCTAAGAGGGCAAATCCAACCCTAGTTCAACTTTGCTGTTTAAGCAATTACCTATACTGGAAGAGGCTCACGGTTGAGATAGGGACCAGTACCCGAGGAGATACGGCAATGGCGTCTAATTACACGAGGCAAGTTCATTCGCAGCAGAACACTGTGAGATGACACAATCAACTCAAGTCTAAATCCCTGCTCACGATTTTCTCGGAAACTGCCATCCAGGGACATGTTTTGGCTTGCAAAGTCCAAGGAAACTGCCATCCAGGGACAAGGAAACTGCCATCCAGGGACATGTTTTGGTCTGTAAAATCCAAGGGCACAGTTGGTAATAAACCATCATGGCATAGAGTAGATACCAGTAGTCATAGTTTGCTTGGCAACAGATAGAAAAGCTCACCCGAAATAAAAGATTGCTGAAAATGGATATGCTGAGCCAGAAGGTGAAAATAGGGCAGCTCAGCTATGAAACAAGCAGCACAACATACCGTACTTTACACTTCTTATTGGAAAGCATATGAACTTTAATGGTTGTTATCAAAGAGCGAATACAGAAGAATTGAGTTAGCATTTATTTATAATTTTGCTCATCTTGCAAAGTTACTCATAACCTGAGGTTTCACTGTACTCTGTATGCAAATTTCATATTAAATGTCAATATGGGTGTATTCAGTAAAAATTATGTATATCTGTACAGCACAGACACTGTACTAATTGACAGTTATGCAACCTTTTTTTCTTTGTTTATATCTTTTGTGTGCAAGCAGTTTTTTGTAATACATCTGCCATATGTTGTTTTTGACCTTCCTTCTCCAGCTTTATCTACTGCTTATTGTAGTCATTTCTTTCTGATCTGCTGTGTATATATGTATGTTGAAAGAGAGCACTTCTTTGGTTTAGTATATTGTATGGTTTTTTTAAAAAGATTTGCATGATTTCTGTCAGGATCATTGGTAAGTTGTGCCACGTATGCCCAGAACAGCCGATTTCAGCATGCCATAACATTTCGGGTGGGCTACCTTAGCCTGTGACAGCTCTCCTATCTGCCACCAGGCGACGAATGTGTATTGACTCTATGTCGAGACAGTTTGTCATTCACATCTATCATGCACGAGGTGTTCCGCAGTCAGTGAACTTGTCTCATGTAATTAGACAAATTGTGCCTGTGTCCATCAGCTACTGCATCTTTTCTCATCCATGAGCCTGGTTCCGGTTTAGGAAGAACTCAATAGAAGAGATAGGCCCGGACTCGTTCGCATTCTTAGCCGAGGTGTCATTCATCGATGCCGTGAACTCCAAGTCTGAGTCTATACACACAGGAGCATCGCGGACTAGAAGTTCATTCTTGAGCTGAACAGAACATCTCCCTAGACGAGTTATGTATGTGCCCTTCGGGTACTGAACCTTTTCTCTCCGCGAGTAAGATTCCGGTATAGGAAAAACTCAACAGTAGAGTTGGGCCTGGGCTCGTTTGACATGTGGGTACATATGTTTGATCCACAGATAGCTATACAATTTGTATTTCCTATGTGCAATGAAGGGTTTCTCCAGAGCTTTCTTTCATACCCAGAACTTCTACCCTCAGATGTATGCAATAATATGAGAAGCCTCCAACTAACCTGGAGTCTATAGAAAGCATGTTCCACCATTTTATATGTAGAAATTCAATCACATGAAAACTTGTAATCTTTTGGTGGTATCTGCGTTTGCCATTTTTAACAGTGTTGACACAATCCACATGACTGAATTGTTTCATTACGGCAACGCCTTTAGTTTTATCCAGTAAATTTAATGAGAAGCTGGAAGAAAACCTTGAATTTGTAATCTCAACAGTTCTTTGTTTTATAACTATTTTATTCACAATAACCCGAAATCTTCCATAAGTCTGTGCATAGCTCATGTTTCCTTATTGTTATATATTTTGCTGAAAGAATTATTTTGTGTTTGTGAAGTTGTTTTTTATTTCTAATATAAATAAAACAAGCATGTGTTTGAATTGATGTCTCAGCATTCTGTTTTATAGGTGCACAGCCCACTTTAGCTAGTGAAAATTAACGAGAAGTCCCAGAATGTCATGGATAACTCAACTGGGGAAAAATGGAGGCTGCAGTAACACTGGGAAAAAATCAGAATAAACTAAAATAAAGTGCAGTTTTACCAAATCACTAAAACATATTAAGACTGAAACATGGGTACAGATGATGTTTTGTCTAAAAGATCCTCATCAGGACAAAGAACAATAAATTGATATCATTACAATGTTCTATTAAACAAAGTATTTCAACAATAGAAATGTTCTATTTAATAAAGTATTAAAAGATATAAATATTTTACTGAATTAAGTTTTACAACAAAAAAATTACAGAATAAAATGTTGAGCAAATTATTTCAACCCTAGAATCATATTTCTGAATAAATTGTTTCAACTCTAGAATAATATTTCTTAATCAAATCTCTACAATGTACTGTAGAACCCCTCCTTACATCCTTGTATAAGAAATGTCTTTATATAATAACTTTTCAAAATTCCAAATTAAATTTGTTATTTAATTGTTTTTCTGCAGAAGACGGATGTGTCTGGCCATTGGCACAAATAAAACAGTGACAATGCATTTCCATTTTCTGGACTACTTCCTGCTGGAAATCTAGTAGGACCATTGTCCTGCTACAAGAGAGATCCAGTGGGAGTTTGAGAATGAACGCTAAGAAGAAATTTAATTGTTTGTACTGCATATAGAAAATTTGTTATTACATAGATATTTTGTCAGTTCAAACCAGATTGTTATAATGGAATTTGACTATACTGTGTATAGCGAATTCCTGTTATTACATTAGATATTTTGTTAGTCGGGACCAAGTTGTTATAATGGGATTTGACTATATTTCCCAATGTAAAAAAAACATGAATAAGAGAGCATTTCCTTACCTTCTATTTCCATTAAATTTACCTATTGAAAGAATTAAATCATTATCTGCTAGTTGCTAAAACTGCCACTTAGAACTACCTGCAGTACTGATAAATCATTCATTTCTATAGTCATTTCTAATATCTTACTGCAGGCACAGACGACTTACATGCAGATAAAATGTTAATTGATACGGTATTTCATAGTATTACGACTGACCCTTATTTATAAGGCATTTCGTAGTGTTACAGCTGATCCTTCTTGATAAGGTATCTCGTAGTGTTACAACTGACCCTTCTTGATAAACCATTTGCAGTGTTACAACTGACCCTGATTTATACGGCATTGCATTGTGTTACGGTTGACAATTCTTGATGAGACATTTCATAGTGTTATGGCAACCCTTCTTGATAAAGGCATTTTGTAGTGTTATGGCAACCCTTCTTGATAAAGGCATTTTGTAGTGTTATGACTGACTCTTCTTGATAAAGGCATTTTGTAGTGTTATGACTGACTCTTCTTGATAAAGGCATTTTGTAGTGTTATGGCAACCCTTCTTGATAAAGGCATTTTGTAGTGTTATGACTGACTCTTCTTGATAAGGTATTTCATGTTATGGCCGACCCTTCTTCTTTTGGGTTTAATCTGAGGAATGGAGTGCGTTGTCCATGGTTTACAACTCGGCTGCGATATCTACCCATTTTGGCCTGTCACATCCAATTTCAGCACAGCTAGCACCTATAATATGGGACAACCAACTGTTCCGAACTCCCTAGTTGTCTCTTACAACATGTGTGTCAGGTCGCTGTGTTATTATTTACCCCCGATTTGGATCCTGGCCACATTCTGGTGACTGTTGATCTTCATCTGATGACTCTATCACTCTCCCCCCCCCTTTCCCTCCAGTAATCACTATCCTGGTCACATGATGATACTTACAAAAGGTACTTGAGTGCATAGATATCAATCCTTTTTTCTTTTAACATTTTTTTAAATTGCACTTGTTTGTGGCAACATTGTTTACTTGAATAAGAAGGAAACAGGACAATTTAAATAAATAAAAATTGATTCAAACAGTTGAAGATGATAAATAGAACAATGCAGAACATTGGTCCCTCCTACTTCAAAGAAATCTGAGGGCTAGCAGTATGAGGTGAAATAGACATCTCACAAGTCACATATGTGGGAATAGGTATCACACAACAGTCACATATGTTGTGGAAATAGACATCACACAACAATCACATATGTTGTGGGAATAGGCATCACATATGTTGTGGGAATAGGCATCACATATGTTGTGGAAATATCTCCACTTTTATTCTTAATTGGCGACAAGTTTTACGGATCACCCCAAACAATACACAAATTCAGTATTTCAACCAAAAGGCCTTTATTGGGCACGAACACAGCATTACCCAAGAACAATAATTTGCCAACTGATTTTGTAAATTATAAGCGAAAATAGACTTCATTCATTACTCGGTGTTTTTATATTTTGCCTACCACCATTTTTTTTAATACTAAAATTAGTATTTTCTACAAGTTGTATGTAACAGCCAAAGTTATATTATTCATTTATTCCAATGCACTGATTTAATTGTTAATTACATTTGATTACTTTATGAACTAGAAGGGATTGAATAATTGTTCTGTGAATGTTGTTAGTTGTATGATAAAATAATTCCTTTAGCTGTGAGCAGGTAGCTCTTGTTAGGTAATTTGTACAGATGCAAAATTATTTCATTTAGCCTCAAAGTTCTTGAGTTTGTGGAAGTTTGAGGAAGTGGTGAAAATGAGTGGATTTGAATTTAGTTTTAATATTGTTTCTCACATTTGAATTGCTGTGTAATAAAAACCACATTTTGGTTGGAAATATTTTTGTTAGTAGTTTTTATTAACCTATTTGGCATGACACCTATCACACAGCAGGCACCGTATATCACAACAGGCACCATATATTTTACCTGATACAGACATATTCTCATTGCATTGTGCTTTGCATCGGTAGTTGCCTCTGTCTTCAGCACCTTTTCTTTCTAACGCAGATTGCTTGCAAGTAGGAATACCTAGTCAAACTTAAATTATAGTTGTTGGTAACATACTTAAGCCACATGATTTCAATAAGCTGACTTCAATGGATAACTACTGCTGATATCCAACTAAATGTGCTAATATTTGACCATTAAAAAAAACATGATCAAAGCAGCCAGAAAACCATCAACACAAGATGACCATCAGAACAAACAGATGATCAAAGCAACTATAAAACCATCAACATATCCCTTTCAGTCCCAGTGATCAGGAACTCAGGGCTTAAATTCCCAGGACAAAGGAAATAATTGAGCAAAATTGGGAAATGATTGTGCGAGGGAAATAACATACAATTTGTAATCAATTTTTAATGATTCAAAATTCAATTTACGGACCACTTCATCTGTTGTCTTTTGATGTGTTCCAATACTGGTATTGTTTTGGTTATCTGTCTGATGTTATCGTTTCTAATTCTATCTCTTAATGACACTCCGTATCTTTGTGAATGTCATATAAAACAGGTTTACTTGTCATGTAACAAATGAGAGGAAACAAAATGAACACCAGTTTCCTGTCAGCTTCATTTACTTGTGTCATATTTGTTTGCTGATAAATATTCTAATTAAAAGCTGCAAAGCAGTCTCCCTCACACAGCATTATATTGTGAAATCCTAGTCCATCTTTCATCCGTTTGTCTGATTATACAGCCAGCATATACCGTAAAGTTATAGAGATATGCTGCACACCAAATTTGTATTTCCCAGGTTTTGTTTCTCATATAGGTCCATTGTTTGAATTGGAGTCTGCCTGCCTGTAAAAGCTAGCACAGCGTCATCAATGCTAATATCTTGTTCAGGCCTTAGTTAGAACAAGATCAATCAGTGGCCTAACCTTAAATATAACATAATGTCCATGTTGTCCTCGTGACATTAATTTGGAATTATTGAGATGCAAATATTTATAATTTCAAATGTTCTTTCCCATAGAAAGGGCCTACATTTTTAACCAAAAAAAAAAAACCAAGACAAATGTGTGTTCTTTCTTGTTCTAAGGGTTATTTCCTTTTTTCCAGTGGCTATATTTATTCAGAGCCAGTTCAGTTATTATTTTTATGATGTTAAAGACTAGAATTCGGAGGGGGGGGGGGGGGGGTTTGATCCAATGAATCCATCTCCCAATGCACTTTAAGGTAGTAGAATATCCTTGCGCACATATCTTTGCATCTGGGAGCACTCCTCGCAACTAACATTCGTACTGCATCTTTATTGGTCAAAGGCAAGTTCAGCATAATTAGGGCAACCATTTTGTAATTAGGGCGAGTCACCTCACAAAATACACAAAAAATTAGAATCATGCTGATTAATGCAAAAAGATTTTGAACAGTAGACCCTTTCTCTGGAAAAGAACCCTTTCAAATATATTTATGGATATCATAACAGTTCAGCAGTATACAAAAACATTCTGTAAGAAGACAATGGGTGAACCCCAAACATTTAGGCCTAGTTGATATAAAAAAGTACCCGGTACTTTGATATTAGGTGAAACAGGTTTTCAAGAAGGATCTCATTTTTCAACAATTTGGATATCAGCAAACACATATTAGTTTTCTCTGCTGCATAGTATCTTAAAGAATGACTCATAGAAATAGTGAAAAAGGAGGACTGGTCCTATCGATAGCAGAAATCATTGTCATTTGCAGGACCTGAATTCTCATGAAAATTCTCAATAGTGCTTCTTTCCTTCCTCTTTTACCCTTTATGGGTGTTGAGGGAGATACAATGTTCTTGTTCTCGCTTTTCTGGCAGCTTCAGATAATGTTATTTGGTGTTCGTGTAATGTCTCTTTGATGTTGTCGATCCAACGTACTCTAGGTCTACCCTTGGGTACTTTGCAGGCTGGTATCTCAATAGTAATCTTAGTTAGTTCTTTTGACTACACTCTATCATTAATAAGCCTAGGGCATCTGTTAAGTTTATAGGTATGAATATATCTTCCTTCATTAGACAAAGGTGTTGGACTTACATCGGTCATGTTCTCAGAATGAACAGCCTAAGAATTCCCCAGCAGTCACTATATTGGGTGCCACCTGGAGTAAGAAGAAGAGGGAGACCTAGAGAAACTCTACGAAGAACCATTAATAGAGAAGGCATGTCAATGAACAACACGCAAGAATTGAAAGACCTGGCAACACAAAAGACAGAAATGGAAAGCTATGGTTTCTGCCCTATGCGCCGCCAATGGCCCTGGAAGAACATAACATAACATAACATGGTGGAAGGGAGGCACGCACAGTTAGGCCTGCCTCTACTGTAGAGGAAAGACACAATGGGTGACTCAGGCACACTATCAGCTTGTCTCCTAACATTTACTCAGAGTAGAAAGCTTCTCCAATAGGCATTGCACTAATGTGAAAGCTGAAGTCTGTTGGTATGAAATAAAGCTCAGAGAAACCATTCCACTGTATATATGAAATAAGAGCAAATGCTAGCAATTCCTGGGGATAGTAAACAAACAGTGTGTACTCAAAGCATCATAATATCCAAAAATTGACATTGTTTCTGCATTTCGGCTGAACATCGCTGTGTCTTGACAGTGCCACTGGATGTGTTGGCACAATTGTCGGAGATAATGCTCGTCTCTTTGCAGGCAGTTATCTGCAATCTATAGCCTTCACAGACACGATCATCAAAAGTGTTGGCTAGGAACACAGCAAGATCAGCTGTATTTCTGTTTCCAGGTTGTACCACAAGAAGATACTTTTAGGATCTTGGTTATCTGCCAGTCCTGTCTGCATGAGAGCAATGTGGGACCCTTTGCAACCTAAATTAAGAATACCTCCCTTTCATTTCCATAAATGGTGTGCAAAAGGTTCATTGTTCTCATGTGGAGCTATGGTTAACAGATAACTAAAATCATAAAAGCACCTTTTCATGGTGCTTCCTGGAAAGACTTTTGAAGCTCATGCAAAGCAGTTTAGCTAACGCATTATGGATCATGTCCGGGCAGTGTAGATTGAGAGGGAAGGATATTTGTTTACACATGACAAAAAAGATCTCCAAATGACAGCTCTCAGTTCCTACAGCGTCAGACTCATTGTCATAGCAGAGTAAGACAGCATCTGGCCTGAACTGATAATCTGTCATGTCCAAGAAGAAATAAGGCTAACATATTGAGTACAGTGAGAGGGTAGCACTAGAGGGCGGCGCCATGTGCAAGTAGAATAGTGTGAAAGCTTTATGGAAATCATAAAGTAATGTTCAGCTCAAGAACAAGCTTGTAGTTGCCTCCAAGAAGAATGTCATGTGGAAAAGAAGCAGAAAATGTCCTCTGGTGCTTCCAAATATATGTAGTCTCACAGGGGTTCATGATGTCGGTGAATGAAACCTCTGCTAAGAGAGCGAATGAACCTGAGCCCAAATCTACCATAAGGTGCTTCCTATACTGGAACCAAGCTCACAGATGAGAGAAGGTTCAGTATCCAAGGGAACAGGAACAACACATCTAATTACACGAGACAAGTCCACTGGCAGCGAAACACCTCGTGCAAGATCGACGTAGTCAACCCAATTCTAAATCCACGCTTACTGCCTCCTTGGAGACTGCCACCCAGAGTTTTGGCCTGTAAAGTCCAAGGTTACAATGGGTGATAAGCCAGCATGGAGTAGAGCCCATCCATCGCCTGTTGAAAGATAGGAACACTGTCACAGACTAGGGAAGCTCATATGATTTAAAATAATGCAGAAATCTGATGCCCTAGACCTACATGGTGCAAATTGAATGGTAGCCTAAAGTACCTCATGCTCCTTGGCAAAAATCACATGGAATTCAAGATGATTAATTGAGAGCAAATGTAGAAGAACAATTTACACAAAAAAAGATATGTCCAGGACAAATAATCCATGGTGTATAGTTTCCTATGGACTCTACCCCAGGGTTTCCACAATAGCCACTTTTATTACTGTCGACAAGTTTCAAACTGTATCTATTTTTGCATATTTTCTTGTTTAAATGCTAGAAATTAAAAATCTGGGCAAACAAACAAATAATGTGTTGTTAGTAAATTGGTTCCTCATTAATGTTGTCAACACACAACTAAGCAATAGAATGCAATATAATACTACAGCTGAAATTAATAAAATCATATATTTTAATGAAATTTCAATAGTTTCTTTAACACTATATAGGAGTTTGGACATGTTGTTTACTCAATATTTTTCCATAAATTTTTTTTTTTTTTTTTTTAACAGACAACCCTGTTCTAAACTCATTACTTTTCTAAATAACATGTTTCAACAAATGAAGTATACGAACAGAAAAAAACATTGTGTATAAAAAGGAAGACCACAGTTTTATGTTAGTATTTTATAGGTACATTAACTCTCTCCCTGCATCTTCATTCTGACATGACAAATAATGACAAAGTTGGCATACACAGCTCATAGAAAAAAGTATGTTAATTGTATATCAATAAGATAATCAAAGAAAAACTATGTTTATATATATATATATATATTTTATGTAGCACTTTTAAAAAAATCATAGACATTTGTAAACAAAAACATGAGAAAAAAATAAAGGTAAAAAAAACTAACAAAGAACAGCTTTGGTACATGTCTGTGGTTTAGACTGGTACAACTTTCATAAAACTATACCTGTCAACCTGTACCGGGTAAAGGACCCAAAAAAGTCATACCTTTCGTTACTGCATGTTTTCCAGTGCAGGTAGATACATTTTTTATTTAAACATTGAATAAAATAGTTCTTAAAGAGAGCCTACAAAACTATTTGGCCTATTTATAAGATTTGTAAGACGGAGAAAAAATAAACAACTAGAAGACAGAATTGATGCCTTTGAGATGTGGATATAGAAGAATAGTGAGAACATCATGGAAAGTGACGAAAACAAAAAGGTTCTAGCAACACTGTATGAAGAAAGAATTATGAAAGGAAATAAAGATGAAACAAATACAATATTTTGGACATATTAAAAGACAAGACAAGAGGCAGGGGGTGTTGGAGGTCTGTTGCAGCCAACCTTCATTGTGGAGACGACACTTACCGCGTAATGATGATAATATTTGTTCTGTTGTAGGCTCTCTGTAACACCTATTTTATATTTTTCAATATTTATCTACCAAAGGTATATGGTACATGGTTTTACTGCAGTCTCCTATTCACTTCATATTAATGGAGTGCAGTAGAAACAAGTGGAAAATTTTTATAGGCAGTGAAAATAAAGACTGCATTGCCATAGCAGTCACTAGGACATATACAGGAAGGTGTTTTTTATTTTAAATAACAAAGTCAAAAATAAAAACAGATCAGATAAATATATTTATAAATTATAATCATCTACTATCAGAATCACAAATCAATGATTTTTAAAATCTAAATTCATCAAATTGATTTTTTTTTTAAATCTGCTAAATTCTTCAAATTGATTTTTGAAAAACATCAGATAAATATATTTATAAATTATAATCATCAAATATAAGAATCACAGATCAAAATTTTAAAAATCTGCTAAATTATTATTTATTTTTTAACTTGCTGTATTCTTCTAATTGATTTTTGTTTGTACATTTTCTGGAAGATTACAATTTCTTCTGGCATTGGCTAAGATCATAATGAAACTCTTCTTTAATATTCTTATTACAAAATGTATAGTATGATAAGTTGTCTTATTGGGACATCCACTATAGTATTGCATATCCAGCGACCAAATGTATCATAGCCAGAAAGCCAATCATCAATCACAGCAAAGGCAAAGAAAAGATGATAGATATGCTGACTTATTACATTGTCAGGAAAGGCTTTAATCTAAAAAATAATGAAAATTTTACCGGTATATCAATGTTATCAGGGTTACATTTTCACATAAACAATTACACAGAATCAATGTTTCTACCACAAAGTCTTTGTCAAGATAATGAAACACACAAAAACTGAAAACTGAACAAATTACATTTGAAGAATAAATGGACACATGTGTTGTATTCTACTTTACTACCATCTAATTCTTCTATGGTAACAAAGATACCTACATAATTTTCTTTAAATGTAGTTCTGTTCAATTTGTAATTTTTTTGTTGGGTCTTTATCATGACAAAAGACTGGAAGAAATGTCAATTGGTGAAAATGAATTGTAAACACTTATCGTTTGTAAATATTTTTCATTTACCAGGGAGACAGTGTTGTTACTGTTTCTCTTTCATGTTCACCAACCATTTATTTATATATATGTATGTATGTATGTATGTATGTATGTATGTATGTATGTATGTATGTATGTATGTATGTATGTATGTATGTATGTATGTATGTATGTATGTATGTATGTATGTATGTATGTATGTATGTATGTATGTATGTATGTATGTATGTATGTATGTATGTATGTATGTATGTATGTATGTATGTATGTATGTATGTATGTATGTATGTATGTATGTATGTATGTATGTATGTATGTATGTATGTATGTATGTATGTATGTATGTATGTATGTATGTATGTATGTATGTATGTATGTATGTATGTATGTATGTATGTATGTATGTATGTATGTATGTATGTATGTATGTATGTATGTATGTATGTATGTATGTATGTATGTATGTATGTATGTATGTATGTATGTATGTATGTATGTATGTATGTATGTATGTATGTATGTATGTATGTATGTATGTATGTATGTATGTATGTATGTATGTATGTATGTATGTATGTATGTATGTATGTATGTATGTATGTATGTATGTATGTATGTATGTATGTATGTATGTATGTATGTATGTATGTATGTATGTATGTATGTATGTATGTATGTATGTATGTATGTATGTATGTATGTATGTATGTATGTATGTATGTATGTATGTATGTATGTATGTATGTATGTATGTATGTATGTATGTATGTATGTATGTATGTATGTATGTATGTATGTATGTATGTATGTATGTATGTATGTATGTATGTATGTATGTATGTATGTATGTATGTATGTATGTATGTATGTATGTATGTATGTATGTATGTATGTATGTATGTATGTATGTATGTATGTATGTATGTATGTATGTATGTATGTATGTATGTATGTATGTATGTATGTATGTATGTATGTATGTATGTATGTATGTATGTATGTATGTATGTATGTATGTATGTATGTATGTATGTATGTATGTATGTATGTATGTATGTATGTATGTATGTATGTATGTATGTATGTATGTATGTATGTATGTATGTATGTATGTATGTATGTATGTATGTATGTATGTATGTATGTATGTATGTATGTATGTATGTATGTATGTATGTATGTATGTATGTATGTATGTATGTATGTATGTATGTATGTATGTATGTATGTATGTATGTATGTATGTATGTATGTATGTATGTATGTATGTATGTATGTATGTATGTATGTATGTATGTATGTATGTATGTATGTATGTATGTATGTATGTATGTATGTATGTATGTATGTATGTATGTATGTATGTATGTATGTATGTATGTATGTATGTATGTATGTATGTATGTATGTATGTATGTATGTATGTATGTATGTATGTATGTATGTATGTATGTATGTATGTATGTATGTATGTATGTATGTATGTATGTATGTATGTATGTATGTATGTATGTATGTATGTATGTATGTATGTATGTATGTATGTATGTATGTATGTATGTATGTATGTATGTATGTATGTATGTATGTATGTATGTATGTATGTATGTATGTATGTATGTATGTATGTATGTATGTATGTATGTATGTATGTATGTATGTATGTATGTATGTATGTATGTATGTATGTATGTATGTATGTATGTATGTATGTATGTATGTATGTATGTATGTATGTATGTATGTATGTATGTATGTATGTATGTATGTATGTATGTATGTATGTATGTATGTATGTATGTATGTATGTATGTATGTATGTATGTATGTATGTATGTATGTATGTATGTATGTATGTATGTATGTATGTATGTATGTATGTATGTATGTATGTATGTATGTATGTATGTATGTATGTATGTATGTATGTATGTATGTATGTATGTATGTATGTATGTATGTATGTATGTATGTATGTATGTATGTATGTATGTATGTATGTATGTATGTATGTATGTATGTATGTATGTATGTATGTATGTATGTATGTATGTATGTATGTATGTATGTATGTATGTATGTATGTATGTATGTATGTATGTATGTATGTATGTATGTATGTATGTATGTATGTATGTATGTATGTATGTATGTATGTATGTATGTATGTATGTATGTATGTATGTATGTATGTATGTATGTATGTATGTATGTATGTATGTATGTATGTATGTATGTATGTATGTATGTATGTATGTATGTATGTATGTATGTATGTATGTATGTATGTATGTATGTATGTATGTATGTATGTATGTATGTATGTATGTATGTATGTATGTATGTATGTATGTATGTATGTATGTATGTATGTATGTATGTATGTATGTATGTATGTATGTATGTATGTATGTATGTATGTATGTATGTATGTATGTATGTATGTATGTATGTATGTATGTATGTATGTATGTATGTATGTATGTATGTATGTATGTATGTATGTATGTATGTATGTATGTATGTATGTATGTATGTATGTATGTATGTATGTATGTATGTATGTATGTATGTATGTATGTATGTATGTATGTATGTATGTATGTATGTATGTATGTATGTATGTATGTATGTATGTATGTATGTATGTATGTATGTATGTATGTATGTATGTATGTATGTATGTATGTATGTATGTATGTATGTATGTATGTATGTATGTATGTATGTATGTATGTATGTATGTATGTATGTATGTATGTATGTATGTATGTATGTATGTATGTATGTATGTATGTATGTATGTATGTATGTATGTATGTATGTATGTATGTATGTATGTATGTATGTATGTATGTATGTATGTATGTATGTATGTATGTATGTATGTATGTATGTATGTATGTATGTATGTATGTATGTATGTATGTATGTATGTATGTATGTATGTATGTATGTATGTATGTATGTATGTATGTATGTATGTATGTATGTATGTATGTATGTATGTATGTATGTATGTATGTATGTATGTATGTATGTATGTATGTATGTATGTATGTATGTATGTATGTATGTATGTATGTATGTATGTATGTATGTATGTATGTATGTATGTATGTATGTATGTATGTATGTATGTATGTATGTATGTATGTATGTATGTATGTATGTATGTATGTATGTATGTATGTATGTATGTATGTATGTATGTATGTATGTATGTATGTATGTATGTATGTATGTATGTATGTATGTATGTATGTATGTATGTATGTATGTATGTATGTATGTATGTATGTATGTATGTATGTATGTATGTATGTATGTACGTACGTATGTACGTACGTATGTACGTATGTATGTATGTACGTATGTATGTACGTACGTACGTATGTACGTATGTACGTATGCACGTATGCACGTATGTACGTATGCACGTAGGTACGTACGTACTGTGTGTGTGTGTGTGTGTGTGCGTGCGTGCATGTATGTATGTATGTATGTATGCATGTATGCATGCATGTATGTATGTATGCATGCATGCATGCATGCATGCATGCATGTATGTATGCATGCATGTATGCATGCATGCATGCATGCATGTATGTATGTATGTATGCATGCATGTATGTATGTATGTATGTATGTATGTATGTATATATATATATATGGTTGGTAAGAAAATACTGCAACTTAAAGCCTGACAAGTATGAATATGATGACACATAAGTGTATGTATCTTAGAAGAACATGCACGTTCAACGTCAAGAAAAGCTTAAAATTGTCTTCTTCTTCTGCGATAGTTTCCTATGCTCATAAGTCTATACAGGAAGGGGCCGCCTCCACAAATTCAGTCGTCAGCAGGAGGTCCTCACGGTTATGTAAGGTGTATCACAACAGTGTTGGCGAGACCAAGAGGTCAGCAAAGAATAGCAACACTGTCAGCTGCTATGCATGTCGACTAATGTGGTTTGGGGGTGGAATTGGCTGTTTTGCCCTATTGGTTAAAGTGACTAAAAAAGCTATGTTAAAGTCGGATGTGTCAGGCAGATAATGCAGCCAGCCTGTAGCTCATGACACAGTGCATTCTGTTTTCAGGTCTACATCCTGCCAACAGGCAGGAATTTGAGAATGAATGAAGAAAAAAATCTTGGACAAGTTTGGAATGAAAAGAGACTTGAAGAAATAGATGACAAAATATAAATAGAGAGAAAAATGTTTTGTACATTAAGTGATAAGAAAAGTATGTGTCATCACCTGCATTCATTCTCACACTCCTGCAGATTCACAGGATGTAGTCCAGAGAATGGAATGTGCTGTATCATTATGTACAGCTTTGCTGCGATACTACCCCTTTCGATCTGACTTCAGCTTAGCATGCTAGTAATTTGGTAGGTTGATTGTGTGCAAAGGGTATAGAATTGTTCTAGTGCCAACCCAGGGTTAGCAGATAACCAAGATCCTAAAAGAACCTTTCGTGGTGCACCCTGGAAACAGAAATATAGCGGCTCGCCCTGTGTTGCTGAACAACACTTTTACAGATCTTGTCAAGGCTGCAAATAGAATGAGAATTGACTGCAAAAAAATGCATGCAGTATCTGAAACTTCTGTGCCAACACATATGCAGTGGAGATTCACTGTCAACACAGTGATGCAATGCACTCTGTATCAATCAGTCAAAATACAGATGTATTGGAGGGGCGGTCAATGTCGATGTCCTGAAATGAGTAGATATAGTGACAACCATCGAGAATCATGAGCACATTTCTGGAGATGTAAAGACTCGGACGTGGTGTTCATGATGTCAGTGAATAACACATCGGATAAGAGGGCGAATGAACCCAGACTCAACTCTACTGTCGAGTGTTTCCTACACCGTAACATGCTCACAGAGACAATGCGTCTAATTATGCAAGACCAGTTCACTAGTGGCAGAAAACCTTGTGCGAGAGAGATGTAGTTGACTCAAACCTAAATCTATGATTACCGCCTCCTTAGAGATTGCCACCTAGGGAGATGTTTTGGCCGGTAAAGTCCAAGGGCATAGTGGGTGATAAACTGTCATGACAAAGAGTCAATATATATCCATGCATCGTGTGACTACAGATAGGAAGGCTGTCATAGTCTAGGAAGCCCATCTGAATTAAAAGCATGCTGAAAATGGATGTGCTGGGCTGGAAGATGCAAATAATGCAGCTCTGCTGTGAAACTGGCAGCACAACATGGTTCACGCTCCATAGCAGAAATCACAGAAACTCTCATGTTGGTTATCAGACGGTGAACAGAAGACAAATTAGTATAATGATAGAACAGGACTGTGTTAGATGGCAGCGTCATGTTCAAATAGATTGAAGTAAAAGCTATATGGAAATCGTAACTAAAGAAATGTTTAACTTGAGAACAAGCAACAAATGTTCCTCATCTGTGCCCCTAAATGTGTGTAAAGTTCAGACTCGAACGAGGTGTTTACGATGTCGGAGATACTCAGCTGAGAGAGAGCAAATGAAGCCGAACCCAACTCTACTGTAGTGTTTCCTATACTGGAACCACATTCACAGACAAGAAAAGGGTCAGTACCCGAGGGAACAGGGACAATGCGTCTAATTAAGCGAGACAAGTCCACTGGAAGCGAAACACCTTTTGCTAGTAGACCCAAGCCTACATCCCCGCTACCGCCTCCTCAGAGACTGACACACAGGGACATGTTTTGGTACATAAAATCCAAGGACACTGTGGGTGATAAATTTTCATGCTGTAGCGTTGATACACATCCATCGCCTCACAACAGATAGGAAGGCTGTCACAGGCTCATATGAATTAAAAGTATGCTGAAAATGGATGTGCTAGACCTACATGGCGCAAATTGAATGGTAGCACAGCATACCTCATGCTCCCTAGCAGAAATCACACAAAATTAATTGAGAGTATATGCAGAAGAGACATGTCTGCACAATCAACTATATCAACAAGGAATAAGACATGTCTCTACAATTTAAGATTAATTACATTAACAACAAGAGGAACTTGTACAATGGGTGATCAACTATATCAATGTGGAATAAGACTGCGCAATAGAAGATCAACAAGGAATAAGACATGTTTGTACAGTTTGATATTAATTACATTAACAAGAAGAGAGACTTGTACAATAGGAGATCAACTATATCAAAGAGGAATAAGACATGTCTGCATAATGGAGATGAAAAAGGAACAAGATGTGTACAATTGGAGATTAACATAGAAAGAGACATGTTCAATGAGAGGTTCACTACATCAACAAGAAATGTGGAAAAGCAGCTGAATTATCTAGACAAGAGATAGAAAATATTGGAGATTCATAAAGGGGAAAAATCTTCAATATAGCAGATACCATAAACTGTTATAATCTCTGATATTACATGTCTAAACTAAACATTTAATCTTAAGGTTATTGTATGAGAGCAAACAAGTACAAAATACAATAGATTATGCTTGTGACATACTACAAGAGTATTAAAAAAAATGGCATTGCTAATGTACAATAACTTGCTCGTACATCCTGTTTCAATTGTAACCCCTTCTTAATTTAATTCACATTTCTAATTTTGCACATCTGATTTTCATCAAAATAAAATGCGGAATGTTCTAGGTACTCACTTCAACGTGGACCTTAAATCATCCTTATTGTTCAATTCATCAAATATAAGCAATTTAGTGTGTATCAAATTTTTGTCATTATCTGCATTCAATCTTTCAATATTTCTGTTACTTGTGTTTAGATCAGAGATGGGAAACTTGTTTGTGGTCAGATATACCGTTTTCTCAAGTGCTTTTTGGGTCCAAAAGTTTTTTTTAGTATTTTGGAGCTCCATGTAGTATTTCAGAGCCCTCAGAGTAACACATAGTGTACTTTTATCTGAGACTAACACATATAGTACTTCGCTCTGAGATTAACACATGTAGTAAGCTTTGCTCTGGGTTTAACACATATAGTACTTCGCTCTGAGAACAACAATACAGTACTTTGACCTGGGATTAACACATATAGTACTTTGCTCTGGGACTAGCACATATAGTGTACTTTTGTCTGAGACTAACACATAGTACTTCGTTCTGGGACTAACACATATAGTACTTTTAGAGTAGCATGGCAGGCAAGATTTTTGCCCACCACTGGTTTAGATATATTTTTAATGCTCGCACTTCTGTGAATTTAATCCGGAGATGAGCCCACTCTTCCATTGATGAGGTACTAAAGTTGACGATACTGGGTTAGTGGTGCCCCCTAATGACAGTGAAATGCTATATGGATGAATCTATGACATTATTTGTCTTAACAGGCAGTTTAAAACAAGCCTATATCAGATGAAGTTAACTGTTGAAATCTGATGTGTTTGGCTAATGGCACAAAATAAAATGGTGACAACACTTTTCTATTCTCTGAACTACATTCTAATGGAAATCTATTGGGACCATCCTGCTATAAGAGAGATACAGTGACAGTTTGAAAACAAACATTATTTAATGATGGAGTCGTTAGTTAAATGATGAGTCAAGCATGCCTTCAGATGGCTACAACTGCAGATCCATGATTGATTTGGTCTGCTGTAGATGAAGCATGGGAACATGTCATTGCTGAGCTGTTGTAACGTGTATCCGAGCCTTTATTTTCCACTTTGCTCAATACTGAATTCTCACATGCCGAAATTGGATGTGCTGGGTCTACAAGGTGCATAACGGTGGCACAACGTAACTACACTCCCGGCGGAGATCACACGGATAACCATGCTGATTACAATGGAGCGAACACAAAACAAACAAATTCTCACATTTTCTAGCACCACTGTGAGATGCCACTTTCCATGTGACTTGGTCTTCCGCCAGCTTATCCCAGTTGTCAGAACTACTGATTATACCATCATAGAAATATTGATGTACGCTCTGTAGAACTGGTGCTGTGCCGGAATCTTAACCTAGACAGTGTCAACCCTCAATGAATGCAGGA
The DNA here is from genome assembly GCA_034231615.1 of Meghimatium bilineatum. NCBI lineage: Eukaryota > Metazoa > Mollusca > Gastropoda > Stylommatophora > Philomycidae > Meghimatium > Meghimatium bilineatum. The sequence goes on from CM067306.1 coordinate 11,325,303, forward strand.
CCATCTACTAGAGTCAGGAGATGGCAGAAAACTATAGAATGCCAGACGATGGATTTAACTAGAGGTCTTGTCTGACAGTGTGAACATCAAATGGTGAAATAACCAAAAAAAAGAGAAATACTAGATTGCTGTCTGTTAAAGCATTTCTGTTTATTTATCTGAGTATGTCCTGTTGAGTTTTCTAATGCCTTTTCTCCTAAAGGAGAAATAAAGAAAATCTTAGATTAACAACATCAAGAAATGGTTCAGGGGCAGGATTTTTCTACACTCATCCAAATGGCTGAGGACAGTTGTTTGGAGGACTTTTGTTCTGAGATCTCCCATGTGACACCTTCAATACCCTAACAATTATGGGCTTTTTAATATTATAATAGTTACGGTTATGTTGCTGTATTGTGTCATATGCATGTTATGAGGCCAAACAAAAAAGAACTTGGCAGACAGGGTTTCTGTTTGTGTGTCTTCAAGTATAATTGGAAAAAAGTTGGAAAGAATGCCTTTAGAGGTACACATGAAATTTGAGGTGTGGAAAATAATGATATAATAGTAGTGAAAGAAGGTTGTTCTGAAGTTTCCATTTTAGAGATGTCAAAACTGAAGACATAGCTTGGCTGGTATGTCCACTCAACCACTGATGAAGTCATATTCCAGACTTGGATTGAATGTTTACTCAACCATCAATGAAGTCAGCTTGAATGTCCACTCAACCACTGATGAAGTCATATTCCAGACTTGGATTGAATGTTCACTCAACCATCAATGAAGTCAGCTTGAATGTCCACTCAACCACTGATGAAGTCATATTCCAGACTTGGCTTGAATGTTTACTCAACCACAGATGAAGTCAGCTTGAATGTCCACACAACCACTGATGAAGTCATATTCCAAGCTATTAAAGACAATATCAGTAACAGCACTTTGCGCTTAAACAGATTCTTTTAAAATCATTATTATTAAGTACTGCACAAGTTCAAGTGGAGACGGCTTCACTTTTGGAACTCATCTGAAGAAGATGATGTGGAGATGTCTTGGCCTTGAAGTCTCCCGAATGTTACTACCAAGTACTCCTTAAATTGACTGAGGGATGTCAAAATCCAACTGAAAATGATGGACTGAATTTTTACGGTGACGTTATCTTGTACAGCTTTTTCAGATCATTAAATTGTCCCTTCAAAAACGGGATAAATGTTTGACTAATTTGTGCGGCCTATGTACACTTTAAATATTGTCCTGCGTGTGAGGGGGAAATCAGGCGAAAATTGCAGCAAACATACAACCGCACACACAAATCATTCCCGAGATGATACTTGAAGATCTTCTATGTCCACAATTCTGGATTTTGTGTATGAGTGTTGATTTGGTGCGTAGCACCTTGTGGTGATTACACGGCTTAAGAGAACATTATTGTGGCCTAAACACATTTACAATCTAAATAACATCTATGCTTTCTTTTTCTGTGATTGTTCTCAAACCACAGTAGATTATCAGGATATAGTCCAGAGAACGGAATACTTTGTGTCATGGTTTACAGTTTGGCTGGATACCTGTGCTTTTCAACCCAACACATCATATTTCAGTATGTCATTCTCTGATTTCCATACACTTTTCTTCCTCTTCTTCATATTCATTCTCAAAATCCTACTGAATCTCTATTGTAGCAGGACCATGCTCCATTCTAGATTTCCAGCAGTATGTAGTCCAGAGAATGGAAATGCGTTGCGTCGCCATTTTATTTATGCCGATGGCCAGACACATCCGTCTTCGGCGAGCCAGACTCTAGTCCCTAAAATGTCATGAGTAAGGAATTGCCGTAAATAACATCAACTTAAGATAATAGGAAATAATACAAGCTATCCTCCAACAGTTAGCATGGTCATCTATACTGTTGTTCCTGACTTGTTAACAAAATATATACACTATATACAACAACAGTAACATTCAAAGTTACCATAAATTTTCTTTCAATGTGCAACAAAAAAATATGATTTATAGTCATACAATAGATTTTGTACACACGTTCAGATCTAATCAATGGCAGAGTTTAAGAGTTAATGCATCGATAGAAGGATAAACGTCAGATCATATTTATTTAGGAACTTCCTGGTATGAGTACTTAGTTGGTGTACAGTGAATCAAGTGTCAGAAATGTAGGAATTTCCAGGTATGAGTACTCGGCTGGCAGACAGTTAATCCAGCGTCAGAAATGTAGGAACTTCCAAATATGCGTACTTGGCTGGCGGGCAATTAATCAAGCATCATAAATGTAACTTTAGAGTCAATTCATACTGAACATTAATTGCAGATCAGTCTCATATTCTAGTAAAGTCAAGTATCGACGAAGTTAGAATCCTGAGGGAATACAAGTTTGTCCCTCTTAAGTTGGGCAGGTGACTTGACTTTCTGCTCCAGATTTCTGTTTCTCTGACACTTGTTTTGATTGGGAAGTTTTCAAAAGATTTGACAACTCCCAGATTATTATTTGACTCAATGTGGCTGTAAAGCCACTAGCTGGACAATCTTCTACTCAATGCGGCTGTAGGATGCAATGCCACTGGCTGGTCAGTCTTCTACTCAATGCGGCTGTAGGACACAATGCCACTAGATGGTGTCTTCTACTCAGGGGGAACTGTGCTGTGACTTGCTTGCAATCTTCAGGCATGCTGCATTTAAAGGGCTTGATTCCCTCCCAGCAGTCCACATTTAGGTCTTCATCTGACTTTATAACAATTAAGATCATAGGGTGGGGGTAGTCCACAACACGTAACCTCCTTAGTCATCTCTTATGATTTGCATAGCAGATGGCAGGGGTACTATTCTTCTTAGAGTATGTGTTTAGAAGTCTGAATTCCTGTTCCCCCGTCTAAGAAGGATGTGTTGGACTATTGCAGGAAATAAAATGGTGACACAACTCATTTCCATTCTCTGTACTACATCCTGCTGGAAATCTAGGACCATGGTCCTGGAGATCCAGCAGGAGTTTGAGAATGAACGGTGAAGAAGAATTCCTATTCCACATGGACATTCATTAGTAGGTGGGCCACCACAATCAAATACAGATGGCCATGTAGTTTGTAGTGTCCAGTTCTAAATCAAAAAAAGGTGTGTTGTTGCCTATGAAATTAGTAACAAAAGTCAGAGGGGAAAACAGTTTCCCTTCAAGTGAATTTTCCCAGATGGAAAAAATGTCTTGCAGTTGAGATTTTGATTTAAGTAAGAGTTGTGTAAAGCGTTGACCTCACTCTCTTGTCGGATCTCATTTGAAACCAGCGGCAAAACGAACCGAGATGACTGGAAATGAAGTTTGGTGCAGTGGATGACCATAGTTTTCTTTGTGTCTAACCATGCTCTATTTTGTCCACATCATGTTGCAGGAAAACACCTTCTTATTCAGTGGACCGATAAAATATTGTGCCTCAATGCATAAATTCGCAAAAAATTTGACCTTACATGTATTGGTTGATAACACAGGTTTTGCTTTTAGAGAAAATCTCCACTCACCAACCGTATGACATGTCTCAGGTCATCCACTGGTATAAGCATTCACACGATACTTTACTGAGATAAACAATGAACAATTCAGTGATGTTGATACTCAAGTAAATAAGATAATCGCATAAACTTTAAATTATTAAATAGAACCGCACTGTATAATAGAAAAAATACATCCAGTTGACATTATCTTAACTGTTCTTGAAAACTTTGTTGATATTATCTTAACTGTTCTTGAAAACTTTGTTGATATTATCTTAACTGTTCTTGAAAACTTTGTTGATATTATCTTAACTGTTCTTGAAAACTTTGTTGATATTATCTTAACTGTTCTTGAAAACTTTGTTGATATTATCTTAACTGTTCTTGAAAACTTTGTTGATATTATCTTAACTGTTCTTGAAAACTTTGTTGATATTATCTTAACTGTTCTTGAAAACTTTGTTGATATTATCTTAACTGTTCTTGAAAACTTTGTTGATATTATCTTAACTGTTCTTGAAAACTTTGTTGATATTATCTTAACTGTTCTTGAAAACTTTGTTGATATTATCCAAAAACTGTGATAATAAAATTTAGAAAACTCAGTAGCCTACATGGAATGCAGCAGCTCAACAGCGGAGAGTAGCTATAAAGTCGTGGGTAGATAAACAAACAAAAACTATCTACAGTGTCCATCCCATGTCTGAACTACTACTTCTTGTTTGCAGTTTAACATGGCTACACAGCAAGTCCGGTTTTCTTCATAAATTCTGCTGTGTTTGAGAGGTCCTTACTGCTCCTATACAGTTTTCTGTGGATATCCGTCTCTGTGCATCAGTGCATATAAGTCCACTGTGTCATATTCACCTGATACACAAGTTCACCATGTCATATTCACATGGCATAAAAGTTCACTTTGTCACATTCACATGACATAAAAGTTCACCGTGTCACATTCACATAGCATAAAAGTTCACCATGTCACATTCCACACATTAACCTTGTCCCATTCACTTGACATACATGTTCACGATGTCACATTCCACACAAGTTCACCCGGTGACATATGGGTAGAAAGGTCTCTGTTCCATTAACATGACGTACAGGAATAAACATTCCCAATATACAGCGTTCCTGCCACATAAGAACAAGGGTTTATTTTGTTTGTCACTATCCTAAGGAATATGCGAGCAACGTGCATATTCAAAATTTCCTTTGTATATTGGGGTTGTTAATCTGAGCTTTTTTTCCTGCCCAGGAGACTTCAGCTTTTAACTTAATGCAATGCCTATTTTCTCAAAATAATAATAGACAATATTGGAAGAAGACAAGGAAGCCAGATGAAGACATGGCTGGATAATATCAAGGAATGGATAGGGTGTGAAGTTTCCAAACTCATCCGGATGGTAAAGGATAGAGATTTGTGCAGATCTTTCTGCACCAAATGTCTCAATGTGACACCCTTATGACCCTGATGGGTAATGAATTTTATTATTATTAATGCCTATTAATAGAAGAAACTCGAAGGGAGTAGGTTACGAAATGTGCTGGAAGTTTGACTGGGTCACCCCATATCCATCTTTCCTCTGACGAGGTGCTTCACAGTCTGCGAACAATTCCTCATGTAGGAAGACCGACCATTCCATTATCACTCTCTGTGTTCCTATGTCCCAGACCTAATTTCTTCTGTATGAGCAGTGCTGGGCAACAGTGACCTCGGAATTAGACACCTTCCCGGGTTTAGGTTGTGCTCCGCTAAACAAGCCAGGGGTCTGGAATTTGACCTGTGCATTTCTCACACTCTCATGTCATCTGCTTGTGATGGCCTTCCAATCCACACCATCAAGCACGATCTGTGTTGTGATTCTTCACCATTGCATCACCCAAAGAAGTAGGTAGATTGTGCTTATCTCTTCATTTCCTTTTTAGGTCTTGGCAACACACAAGTGGTTCAAAGCTATGATATGGGCTAATATCTGCAGTTGATAAATGTGTACCCCACCAACCATAACAAATACTTGTAATGTAACCATAAAAAACACTTTTTATTTCAAGCAGTATACACAAAGAGTCCAACTCTGTGGCGGCGTGGTACAGAGCGCATCTGTGACGGCCAAGATACCGGGTTCGAATCCCACCACAGGTAATTGTGCATCCGGACTGTTCAGAAAGCAATGGCCAACTACTGAACGTATTTATATTGTCTAGAAAATCACTACTGCCAAAAATGCTTGGTTGATGGTTACGTCCCGAATAGGATATGCTACCAAAACATGATGATGGAAATAATTACTGTAATATGTCCACTCTGTGGTCTATTCTAGGAGAACTCCACAAAAGCCATCTTTATGTACTATACCTATTGGTTAGATTAACTTCAACACTGCGCTAGAGTACTAGTCACCATTGGACAGTATTTTAGCCAGATTCAGCATCAAAACCTAAAGCACATCAGCAACTATAAATGTTCCACAATTCATGAAACCCTCCACCTCGGAAACACAACAGCATATATATATATATGTTATGTTATAACAACTACTGTTGCATACTGTAGAGTCTGTTGTCTCCCTTGTCCTGGCCTTGGTCTCGTCGTCCTTGATTCCATTGGTTAGCATCAAAGTTTTGTGGAGCTCGTATATCTGCCATACGCATCTCCATGACTTTTGATGCACCGTAAATGTTCATGAAGCGGGAGGCATCAACGTGGGTGTAGGAATTTGTGCTCGGATCAGAGACAAGAGTGAGACGAGGCCAGTTACCTGTGACAGGCCATGAGTGGTGTAGGTTCTGATCAGGTGTGCTAGAAGGCTTGTAGTGCATGGTCTGTTGGATCTCTCCATTGTTGTTTCCAGCTGAATTAACTGCTGTGTTTGGAGTGTGTAGCTGTCGGTTCATACCTAACATGTACTCTGTGCCGTTGCCACCCCCACCTGGTTGATTCATACCCACTTGCTGCTGATGCTGCCACTGCAGAGGTCCTCCTCTCCCATCAGGAGTAGGTGTGGGTGTCGGAGTCTGGACAGGACCTGGTGTTGATTCATCTTGTTTAATAGACATGACTTTATCCCCGTGACCTCCAATCTGCTGTTGCCCCATTGTATGGGGGCTTCCCACCTGCAGTGGATGCCTGACTACAACAGACTCTGACACAAACTGCTGTGGGATGTTGGACATATTCTTACCTCCGTACAAACCACCCCCAATCATATCATTATGTTTTTTTATCGCAGACATGTCTCCATACCCATCTCTGTCAACATCCATACGCTCAGTCTTCATTTCTAAAGTTAGATGATTTATCAGCTGTGCCCTCTCTGCCTTCTTCTTGCCCCGAGTTGCCCCCCCTCCTCTATTCTTGCTACCCCTAGGGCGCCCTCTTGTGGGTGTAGTCAGAATTGTGTTGGGCTGCGTTGGTAAACCTGGAGCATGGCTAGGACCAGCTGCTCCTTGAGGAAGTGGGAAGGACATGTTCTTCATCACTGACATGTCCATATTGGGTGGCTTCATCCCTTCCGACCCATCCTTTGCATTGTAGTCATAGGGAAAACGTAGCCTCATTGGAGATGTTCCTTTCCGCTTCTTGCTTCCTTCTTTAACTTTATTTGAGCTTGGAACTTTTCCTTCTTCATCAGTTGTCAAGTACTCATCAGAGCTGAAATAAATAAGTGTCATCATTAATTACATTTGTCAAGATCAAACTGAATCACAACTGGTAATCTGCTATTTATGTATGGGGTTCAGCTTATATGCGCACACAATAAAAAAAAGTTTATTATTATCAGTAGAAACACAAAAAACAGTAACACAGAATAAAGTCAAACAGGCCTACTTGTAGCAGGAAAAAACTTACAGGTGCGAAGTTATTCAAATCCTTCAAAGTCAGAAACACTGGATTGTGAAACAGTTCATGAATTTCATCCTGTCGCTGATATCACCAGTCTCTGCCTCACTGTCTATAGGTACATCATCCTCAAAGATTGCGTCATCTTCACTTCCATCCATTGCATTACTGACAAAAGTCATCTTCACTTCCATCCATTGCATTACTGACAAAAGTCATCTTCACTTCCATCCATTGCATTACTGACAAAGTGTTTTTTGAAAGATCAAATGATCACTTTGGACAGAATATCCGACCACAAATATTTGACCCACTTAGCAACTTTTTTGTTTGACATTACCACTCTTCATCACAGCTACATCGGATGTCAGTATTAATTTTATTTTGTTCGAAGTCTGCCCTTAAATGGTTATAGTAGCTGCAAGGAAGAGGTAAAGCTCCCAGGAATTAGATGTGGGTGCACACAAACCGTGACCAGGCGTACTGCCTGGTAATGCATAAACAGACCACTTGGGAATTTTACCTGCTTATGCAGTCTTGCATATTTTTTAATCTGTACAGAGGCAGACAGGAGCAAACATGCCCCCGTCTGCCATGAAACTTAAAACAACAGTGAGACACATCTTCTCATGTCCACTGTGAGGTTTGAAGGCAATTCTAAAAGCCAAGCTAAAAGTTGACCTGATCCGTTCATTGTCTATTCTTGAATCTATGGTAATGGCTGATGCTATCGCTGGCATTGAAGCCAACCTTTGTTGCAGAGACAGCACTGAATGAACTGCATATCAGGGAACACTCTGGTGTCATATCAGGACACTGAAGTCTCCTGGGTATGAAAAAGAGCTCAGAGAAACAACCCCACTGCACATAGATAGTAAGAGCAAATTGCTTGCAATTTCTGAGGTAAGTGGCAAAATAAAACAGACAACAGTCAGAGTAACTTGCCTGTGTGAGTTATCCTTGCTGGCAACACTGACGGGAGATGCTGAGAATCCATCTGCTCGCAGTGTTCCATCAACACGAATTGATAGGTTCACATTGTTCACTGGAGAAAAACCACCAGCAGTCAAATCTGGTGTGGTGAGAACTGAAATAGAAGAAATGTTTCCTTAAAAACAGATTTTTTTCGCTGCAACTGTCACTCCTACTACTACTAAATTTTCTCATTCCCAATGGAACACCTGGGCTCCAACTGTCACTCCTACTACTACTAAACATTCTTGCTCCCAATGGAACAAAGGACTCCAACTGTCACTCCTCTTACTACTAAACTTTCTTGTTCCCAATGGAAAAAATGGCTCCAACTGTCACTCCTACTACTACTACTACTAAACATTCTTGCTCCCAATGGAACAAAGGACTCCAACTGTCACTCCTACTACTACTAAACATTCTTGCTACCAATGGAACAAAGGACTCCAACTGTCACTTCTACTACTACTAAACATTCTTGTTCCCAATAATACATAGGGCTCCAATTCACTCCTACTACTACTAAACTTTCTTGTTCCCAATGGAACAAGGTGCTCCAACTGTCACTCCTACTACTACTAAACATTCTTGTTCCCAATAATACATAGGGCTCCAATTCACTCCTACTACTACTAAACTTTCTTGCTCCCAATGGAACAAAGGACTCCAACTGTCACTTCTACTACTACTAAACATTCTTGTTCCCAATAATACATAGGGCTCCAATTCACTCCTACTACTACTAAACTTTCTTGTTCCCAATGGAACAAGGGGCTACAACTGCCAATCCTCTTACTACTAAACTTTCTTGTTCACAATGGAACAAAGGGCTCCAACTGTCACTCTTACTACTACTAAATATTCTTGTTTCCAATGGAAGAAAGGGCTCCAACTGCCACTCCTACTACTACTAAACTTGCTAGTTCCCAATGGAACAAGGGTTCCAACTGTCACTCCTACAACTACTAAACTTTCTTGTTCCCACTGGAACAAAGGGCTCCAACTGTCACTCCTACTACTACTAAACTTTCTTGTTCCCAATGGAACAAAGGGCTCCAACTGTCACTCCTACTACTACTAAACTTGCTAGTACCCAATGGAACAAAGGGCTCCAACTATCAATCCTACTACTACTAAACTTGCTAGTTCCCAATGTAACAATCGGCTCCAACTATCAATCCTACTACTACTAAACCTTTGTGTTCCCAATGTAACAATCGGCTCCAACTATCAATCCTACTACTACTAAACTTTTCACTTGTTCATGATATTCACCCATGTGGCAACCTGGGCCTAGATTTGTGCTGCCCTCCCTATCATTGAACTCCATATGTTGGCCTTACTTCTCCGGAGACTTGCATATGATTCACCATGCCCGTGAGCTTGGGACATGACAGTCCAGTTCAAGCCAAAAACTGTCTTAAACTCTGCTGTGACCTGTGTTTTGCTGTGGGGACCGATGGGTGTCATTAATAAATCTTGTTTGTCCTGTACAAACAAATCTTCCTTCTCAATCTCTGCAGCATTGACATGACCGATAAAGCATTCGCCAGACTGCTTCTCATGAGCTTCGAAGCAAGCTATTTCATGATGCACAATGAGAAGGTGCTTTCGGGATCTTGGTCATCTGCTAATTCTGGTTTCGCACAAGAGCAATGTAGAATCCTTGGTTTCCAATACTCACAGCTAAAGATATCATCATCATTCAAGGTTTCCTCTGCATTCCTCTATAAAACTACATTTCTGTTGCCACTAATTTTCCACAATCCTGTTTGTTTCGATCCCTGAGTATCACATGCTATTTGATTTCACTATGTGTAGTGTAGTGTTTTCTCAGAGGTTTCTTTCACACCCAGGTTTGTTTGTTTTCTTATTATCCCCAGGAATTGCGAGGGCCTTGCTCTAGCTTTCTATGTGCAGTGAAGTGGTTTCTTTTTCATACCCATGGGATGTCAACTATCGGCTGAAGTATATATTTTCATATCCATGAGATGTCAACTATCGGCGGAAGTATATATTTTCATATCCATGAGATGTCAACTATCAGCTGAAGTATATATTTTCAGTATATATTTATCATGATTTGCGAGGCCTTCCTTGGCAGTGACAATCTTCACATATGTCAACATCTGGAGTATATTTAACAATTGCAAAGCGTTGAGGATTGATTTAATTGTACTTGGGTTTTCCCATTTACTCAAACCCTTTCATCAATGCAGCATGATTCATATTTCATAGTAACTAATACTGCCCAGTCACCAATATCTTGAAGGGACCTAAAAGGGGAGAAAAAAAATAAATATACTATCACTTGTAATGCAGGATGTGAGGAAACAAATAAAGAGTGTTGAACATAGAATCTGCCCGTGTGTTGTCTGGGCCCTAAAGTGGAGCAAAGAATAGCAACACTGTTTACCTTCCACACATGTCGCAAAAGGCGACTAAGGAGGTTATGGGATGGAGTTGGCTGTCCCATCCCATATATGGTAAGTGACACAAAGCCTTGCTGAAGTCGGATGTGTCAGGCCGAAAGGCGCAGATATCGCAGTAATGCTGTAAACCATGACACAACGCATTCCGTTCTCCGGACTACATCCTGCTAATCTGCTGGAGTTGAGAACGAACGCAGAAGAAGAACATAGAATCGCTCTCACCTGTCATGCAGGTTGTGGGAAGCAAATAAGGAGGGTTGAACTATGAATACACTCTCACCTGTCATGCAGGTTGTGGAAAGCAAATAAGGAGGGTTGAATATGAAATTGGCTGTCCCGTTTCATATGACCCAAAATGGCAGCGTCAAAGTCAGATATGCCAGGCCAAAAGGCACAGATATTGCAGCAATGCTGTAAACAATGCAACGAATCCTATCTCCTGTCTATTTATCTATAAACCCATAACCTGTCAGGGTCGTAGGGGTACCACATTAGATGCTATAGTACACAGAGTCCTCCTGCGATTTCTATATTCAAAGATGCGGATGAGTGAGGAAAAATCTTGTCCTATTCATTCCTTGATGATGTCTGTCCATGTCTTTATTTGCCCTGCTCTACTTCTCCCCCCCATCGACGGTTCCCTGCAGTATTGTTTTTTACAATGAATCATGCCTACATACATGTCCAAATCATGCCAGTTTTCATTGTTTCACTATTTAAAGCAATGGTTCTTGTACACCTGCACACATCTCTATTTTCTTTTTTACGAACAAATTTGTCTTATGTTCCCTATAGGAAATTCGTAGAATTCATCTGTAGCATTTGTACTTGAAAGCTTGTAATTGTCTCTCCCTGTCTGCAGTGAGTGTCCTACTCTCACAACTATACAGCACAACAGAAAGCACCAGTGACTTACCATAAAAAACAGTGTATAAGCCGATAATTTTTGGACATTTATCCAAACCTGATTTAGGGGGTCTCAACCTATACACCAGCACAACACAATTTATTTATTTTTTTAAAATCCTTTTTACGGTCAAATACCTTTGTAAAATCAATGACATTGTGGTATAGGCACAATGACATTGGTGCTGAATATGTTTTTCAATTAATGCTCAGATATTTAATATTTGTTCAACAGTGCTTCCATTTGCTCTGAAGCCAACTTGTTCTTATGCAATTACTTCTTCCGACTTATGCTTTATTCTGTTGAGTAGTATTTTGAGTATCACTTTACTCGGGTGCGTTATAAAGCTAATGGTTCTGTAATTCTTACAAATACTTGAGACTAACGGGAATTGAGACTGGTTCAATTCCCGTTAGTCTCAAGAATTTTTAAAAACTGTCCTCTGGCTTCTTACTTAAATTTACTTCTGTAATTTTTACACACTTTAAAATAACCTTTTTTTCGGAATGGATATTATTAGTGATTGTGTCCATTCAGCTGGCTATTGTTTTGTGCTACACCTCCTGTTTACAACATGTTAGCTTGTAATAATTTGAGAACAAATGCAAAAGTAAACAAAATGTCTGGTGTAACTAATGAACACACAAAGTACACAGAGAAGCAACAACTCCACCTACCGTGACGCTTCATATGCTTGTCGCGGTGATGCGCTCTGAAAAACATCTTCTCACAGAAGGGACATTTGAAAGTTCTGTGGTATTCGCCTGTGTGTGTCTTGTAGTGTCTGTCAAGGTGTTGCTTTCGTGTGAAAGCTTTCCCACACTCTGTACACGCAAACGGTTTTTCTCCTGTGTGAGTCATCTCATGCCGGCGAAGATGGTGGCTGTAAAATAAATAACATTTTTAAAATATTCAAAACCTTCTCAGTGTTAAGTAATGAAAACAAATCTTTTCTAGTCATAATGTCAAGTGGATACCCTCTCACTGTGGAATACCAGGAAATTAAAAATCTGACCAACTGGCTAAGGAAGGTGCTGCCGAAGACCAACCAGATGTACTAATCACCTACCATCAGAAAAAAACAGATATCAAGTCAATAAGAAAGACACAAACACCACCAACACAAGATGACTATAACATTATGAATAGATCAGAGCAAGTTGTAATTCTACATCTCAGAACAGGACACAGCCGACTCCGCAGTCACATGTATACAAAGTTCAAGATTGATAACAAGGCCATGTGCACATGTGGGCAGGCACCACAGAGTACCAAGCATATACTTCGAGATTGTTCTGAGTATGAAACGCTGAGGCAGACATATTGGCCAGAGGAAACATCACTGGAATCAAAGCTCTATGGACCACTGTATGAACTACAAAAGACAGTTTTACTAATGAGACAGAATTACAGATATAGACATGTTTCAAGTGAACGAAAGAAGAAGAATAATGTCAATCATTACGCTGCTGCAAGTAGAAGATCTCACAAGTGGCACATCAGACCAAACACAATGCAATGTCAAACACATAGTACAGGGGTAGGCAACCTACAGCTCAATAGCCAGTCACGGCCTACCTGTCCAAATCACACAGCGTCAGTCCTGAAAGAAAAATCCATAATGCTGACACACAATGCTCCTAAAATGTATCCAAGTGCTTATTTCGAGCCTGGTCTAGAACCACGACTAGAAACCACGACTACAATACATTCTACCAATGTGCTAGCTAGCACCAAATATAGGTTAGATATGTAAATGTTCATAGGTGAAAATAAATTGTAATGACTGTTTAACAATATTAATATGGTTACGAGAACTAGCAGACCTTCGCTCTGTGTGGTTACAGTTAACAAGTTTTATTGCTGGTAGTTTCCGCAATCCAGTGCACATTGTGAGCTTAACATTACCCTTTGATAATATACCCCGCCAAAGATGGATATGTCGGGACATTGGCATATATAAAACGGCGATACAATGCATTTCCATTCTCTGGACTAAATCCTGCTGGAAATCTAGTAGGACGATGTTCCTGCTACAAAGGAGATCCAGTGGGAGTTTGAGAATGAACGCTGAAGTAGAAGAAGATAATATACGAGGGATAGGCAAAAAGTAATGCCTCCAAATTTTTATCTAAGTAAATACCGTATCTGTGTGCATATACTGTATTATTGTTAATTTTGCAAGAATCCCCTTTCACTCTTCTGTACAGTATACCATAACCAACCTGTTTTATTAACAGATTGCAACACAGCAACCATTCAAAAATGGCTACCAAAGAAGTATGGTTAAACATCGATATGTCATAGAATTTCTCAATGTTGAAGGTGAGACCCCCAAACTCGCATCCACGAACGTTTGAAGAATGTTTATGGAGATTCAACAGTGGCTGTTTGCACTGTCTGATGGGTACATCGTTGTGATGAAGCTGAAGTAGGTCAATGCTCAATGGATGACGCAAAGCAAACTGGTCGCCTGTCTGCTGCAGTGACGTCACACAACATTCATCGAGTTGATGATATCATTTGTGATCGTCAGGTAACACTGGATGAACTGCATGCCATGTTGTCCATTAGTAAAGGTAGTGTCCAGAACATCATTAATGATCTGGGTTAATGAAAGGTTTGTGCACGTCGGGTGCCCAGAATGTTGACAGACATAAAGAAACAAGAAAAACCATAGCCATTAACCATAACGAAACTTAATTTTTAATTTTAATTTTGTATTGAATATTGTGACAGGAGACTTGGTATTTTTTTAAACCAGAATCCAAGAGACAGACAATTGAATGGCATCACACAATATTGTCAACAAGAAAGAAATTCAAATGTTCACCATCTGTAGGGAAAGCTATGGCCTCCGTGTTTTGGAATGAGAAGGGTGTGGCTCTTCTCGACGTCTTGGAACAAAGGAGAAAAGTGAATGCAGACAGTTATATTAAAACTTTTAAAAAGTTTAGAGGTCATCTTCAGTGACGTTACTCATTAAAGGATTAGAGAACTGCACTACTGTTCCACGATAATGCCAGGCCACACACAGTTAAACACATCATTGATGTGGTTTAAGAATTTGGCTGGACAGTATTACCACATCCCCCTTACAGTTCTGGTTTTGCAACTTCAGATTTCCATCTGTTTGGACAACTAAAAGAATATTTACGCAGACATCGCTTTAAGGACATCAACAACCCTTAAACATGTCATACCCAATTGGTTTAGGAAAAAAAGACACAAATTTTTACCACATGCCCTTGTGTTCAGATAGACAAAAACTGTAACAAATAATGGAGACTACACCGAGTAATAAATTATGGAAGTACAGACTTCAGACTACATTTTAATGTGAGTTTTATCTTCTTCTTATTCAGCGTTTATTCTCAAACTCCCGCTGGATCTAGCAGGACTAAGATCTCCAGCTGGATGTAGTCCAGAGAATGGAAATGCGTTGTGTCACCGTTTTATTTGCGCCAATGTCCTGAAACATCCGTCTTCGGAAGAGAGTTTTATCTAATGTCATGAATTTAAATTAAATAATAAATTAGGAGGCATTTATTTATGACCATCCCTCGTAACAGATAACATGTCATTCAGCTTTCAGGTTAAATTTATTTCACCTTTAAATTTAAATTTATCCATCCCGTAACTAATTGTGCATATGTGCATCTAGCCTCGGACCATAAAAGGTTGACGACCTCTGACCTAGTGTATGACACATAGTGAAGTTTTCCACTGGTTAAGTCCCACAGTAATTCATTTATACATATGTCTTTAACCCCTCTGAGTGGGAAGCTACTCAAAGCATTATACACTGCTGAGTACTGGAGTTTTCCGGATATCTTCTTCTTCTGCGTTCGTTCTCAAACTCCTGCAGAATAGCAGAATGTAGTCCGGAGAACAGAATGCGCTGCGTCATGGTTTACATCATTGCTGCGATATCTGCGCCTTTCGGCCGGACACATCCGACGTCAGCATGGCTTTGGGTCACTGACCCTATATGGGATGGGACAGCCAACTCCATCCCATAATGTCCTTAGTCGTCTTTTACGACATGCGTGGAAGGTAAACAGTGTTGCTATTCTTTGCTCCCCTTTTGGGTCCCGGCAACACACGGGCGGTTTTCCGGATATGAAAAAGAGTTCTCAAGAACCAACAATCCCCACCCCCCAAAAAAAATTGTGCAAAAAGAAACATGAGCTCTATTGCTCATAATTCCTGGGGATGAAAACAAATAAACAATTACACTGTCAACCTTTTTATATTTGTGCATACTATTTATAACAATGTCAATCTTCATCTTCTGTACTCAGTTTGATATGCTCAACAGTATATACATGTGGGAAAGGTGATGTGCTTTCATGAATCCAGTTATCAGCAACAGATTCTCACAGGTTCCCCATGGTTTCTATTCTAATTTTGACTACTGCAGCCAGGTTTTAGGACTCTGGTCGCGGCAGAGTGTACGTGTCTGCAAGATGTGTTCTGTAATCTAGATATGTCATTAATTTTGGTGTCCGCATCAAGAACTTTTTCTGCACGTTGCCCTTTTCCATAAACTTCCCCATCTGTGATGTCATAGATATGTCAGCTCTCTCATTACCTCGTATGCCAACATAGCTGTTCATGGTATTTTCATAATCATCACAGGAAACCATATCAGTAGTCTCCATTGCACTTGGAATTTTTTTAATTTACAGCCTATGCTTTACAGCAATAGAAAAGTGTCAGTTTTCCAAAGAAAAATACATGTCCAACTATCCATAGAAAAGTATATGTTCAACTACCCAAAGAAAATTACATGTCCAATGATTCACAGACAAGCGTATGTTCACTGACCCAAAGAAATGTATCAGCTAAACAATCCACAGAAAGGTTATCTTCTTCTTCTGCGTTTGCTCTCTGATGACCAACACAAAAGTTCCTATGATTTCTGCCAGGGAGCTTGAAGTATGTTGTGCTGCCAGTTTACAGCACATAATTCTGCGTTATTTGCCCCCCAGAGGGTCCAGTACATCCGATTTTGGCATGAATTTAATTCGGGTGGTTCCCTAACCTGTGACAGCCTTCCCATCACAATCCCGGCCTGACTGACCCAGCCCTCAGATCTGGTGTACCTGAATATTAGGTTTCTGCCGAAGTTGGATGTGTCGGGCCATTGGCACAAATAAAACACAATTTCCATTCTCTGGACTATATCTGTTTGGAAACCTAGTAGGACCCTTCTCATGCTACAAGAGATCCAGCAGGAGTTTGAGAATGAACGCTGAAGAAGAAGAATATTCAGTTTAATCGTGGTTGTTTGCCATTTGCTGATCTGCCAACCAGAAGCATTTATTTAATAAACTGCGCTCTACAATGACTTTACCATTTCTCTATTTCTGTTCATTCTCTTGTGGAACATAGGGTTGCCACTGTCTTTCCCCAATGATTTCTGTACTGCACTGTACTTTTCATCTCTGCCTAAAAGGTCCCAACTGATTTGACTCTCTTCCACTACTGTTCTTTTCCTGGTGATCTATGTTTTCCAATTCTCCTCTTTCCCTGTGGGTTCAAGTCCAGAGTCTGGTTATATTATCAGGCTTCTTCCTGAGGTTGTGTCTTAGCCATCTCCATTTTCTACTCTAGATGTTTATCTCCACCTGCACAGGACACTGGTATGTTCTCTTTCACAACTACATAATTTGATATCAACTCTGGCCATCTAATGCCAGCCTACATGCCAATTCTTGCATCATTTGCATAGATGCTCCGTTTTAAGTCCCATGCAAAGTAGGCAATAATTTTCCATGCCCGACGGTAATGTAAAATCTTATGACACTTGCCTCAACCATATTGATCATTTATTTTTAAGAATATTTTTTCTTCTTCAGCGTTCATTCTCAAACTCCCACTGGATCTCTCTTATAGCAGTACAATGGTCCTACTAGATTTCCAGTAAGATGTAGTCCTGAGAATGGAAATGCGTTGTCGCCGTTTTATTTGCACCAATGGCCCGACAATTCCGTCTTCTATGAATTTTAAAAATATAAAATGTTTATTTTAATGGCCAAAATATTGCCTGTGCTGCCATGTTGGTGCTCCATTGCATAGAATGCCTCTCCCTTTATATACTGTCAATATGGTTTGGAAACTAAGAACATGCAATCATATATTTTTAACACGGTATAATCAAGTATGCATTCATCTCATAGCAGCAAATAAAATAAACAAATCTGAGATTTGTGCTTGCAGGGTTACACGTAAGAGCGTACACAATAAACTGTACGTAAAACATTACATAATCAAAGGTGTATCATAACAAGGTGGTCTCATTGAGCGTATTACCCAGATTTCTCATATCATTTTTTTAACACAGCGTAAATATATAAACAACTTTAGATTTTAACAAGAGTTTGTCTGTTATTCTACTCTGCAAGACACAAACCATCAAATTAACACATTTTATTGGGAGAAAAGTAGGAATATATAGTTTAAAATCTACAAGCGTTAATAAAATTCAATGGAATCTGCACTAACAAATATTTGTTGCACTGTATATAGTGAACATTTCTGCTGATACATAAGTATTTTATCAATCAGGAATCAGGACTAGGTTTTTATATATAATGGGATTTGACAACTATATATATATTGTTTGTTTTGTTTATTTAAGAACCTCAAAAATTGCGAGGGATTAGCTCTTACTTCTTATGTGCAGTGGGATGGTTTTTCTGAGCTTTCTTTTATACTCAGGAGACTTCAGCTTTCGGCTTAGTGCAATGCCTATTGAAGGACTCCATATTATAGACTCCATTCTACTCAGAGGGGGTCTATAATTGTATAGACATGTTACAAAGCTTCCATAAGAGATCCTCAATATAATGGCATGTCATTTACTAAGGTTTTCTATTGTATATTGGTTTGTCTTGTGTGCCATTGGTGTGGCCCACAGATGCAACCACATGCATATATATACATATATAAATACATATATATGCTATTACAACTGTGGTTCCACAAAAATGTGCTCGACATCATGCAATTGATACTTAATCTTTCTTAGTTCTCTTTTAGTCTGTCTTCCTCAAACAAGGTATTTAATATAATATTTTAAAAAGCACTGATGAAATATTGTCAGTAATTGTGAAAGTTGGCTCTTTTAACAGATATCTTTATTGCAACTCATGTCTCCCCATTTGTACTGTGCTAGTTAAGCAGCACACAGTCTGCATAAAATATCGCTAAGAGAATGAAATTATATAGCTCAAGTAATAATCGGCAAGAACATTCTTGACTTGTGAACCAGACATCACTGTTTGAATTGAAACATATTTTAATTAATTTTTTTTTTAAACTGATTTAACCAGGGTTTGAACCATTACATTTTTATTTAAGTACTACTGCTCTGAACATCCAGCCACCTACCTACTGATAGGTATTTTAAAATTATAAATTATGGTTATTTGGATATAGGAATATCTACAGAAGAATAAAATAAAACACAATTTACAACATAAAAACTCTTACAAAAATTATGCTCTTACAAAAATGAAGCGAAAAAGATATTAGGCTTTCTATTGTGCTAACCCAGAATGACAGATTCTTCTATTAAAGATTAGTTTCAGCGTTATAAACATGCAACCCTGCATGGCTGACAAACCTCAGATTGAATGCTTTCCCACAAATTCCACAAGCGTAAGGTTTGGTTCCAGTGTGTGTTAGTTCATGACAACGAAGGTGATGGCTGAAAGTGTTGTTAATTAGGCATAGTTAAAGTACTATGACAGCAGATTAAAATCACACATAAACAATTAGTTTTTTCTTTGAGAAGTGCAAATCTGAAACGTAAGAAATCGCCATATTCAAGTTATGAGTCATGTGGTTTATGTGCTAAAAAAATAGGATGACATTAGGTACCTCCAAATTGTTTTGCTGACTTGTGATTTGAAGACTTCACACAAAATGATGGAACTTCTGCATAACACACAAAGACCCCTCCCCACTAAGAGTAGGAGGCTTCCAATTCCAGTATTGCACATAGCTGAGAGTTGGAATCTTCTGGGTATGGATCTCTGGAGAAACCATCGCATATAGGAAACAAGAACATTGTTGATTCTTGTAATTCTTGAGGATTGAAATGAACATAAGAAATGCATCCCAGATAAGCAGAAAATTATGAATGCCATAGTTATGATGACCATCTGCAAATAGGAAACAGAATCTTCGTTGCTTGTAATTCTTGACTGAAATGAACATAAAATACTGAAGTCGGATGTGTCAGGCAGAAAGGTGCAGATATCTCAGCAATGCTGTAAACCATGACACAGCGCATTCTGTTCTCCGGACTACATCCTGCTAATCTGCAGGAGTTTGAGAACGAACGCAGAAGAAATGAACATAAGAAATGCATCCCACATAAACATAAAATTATGAATGCCATAATTATAATGACCATCTGGAATAAACCGTGCAGTCGAGATCAGGAACAGAACAGCAATAGAGATGTCCAAATTAAAACAACTAAAAAATCTGTGGCACGGTGCAAACATGGGAACTAAGGTATGTTTGTTACGTACACGTGTGTTCCCATTGACGACCTACAGTGAAACATGGGCAATAAATAAAATTACAGCCAAGAAAATAGAGGCTTTCAAAATAAAGTGCTATAGAGGAGTCCTGATAGTACAATGGACAGCAAGAAAGAAAAAACCAAGACGTGCTAAGAAATCAACATTCACGAAGGCTGGCTTTTAAACACCATATTAAGAAAGAAGTGAAGTTTTTTTCAGCCATGTGAAGAAACACGATAGCATGGGAAGAGTGTTGTTGAAAAGGGTGATGGAAGGCATTTTATGGCAGATGCAGACTAAGACATCATTCGACAAGAGATATTCAGCAATGTATGCACATGTTGCTAGAGGAGTTGGGACAACTTGCCAGAGACAGCAGAGATTTCAGGAGATTCATAAGGTAGACTACGCTCTGTATTGTAATATTACAATACAATACAATGCATTACAATAACATCTGGAATTTGGTAGTGCATTGATCAGAGTATGGTTTCTTAGCAATGTTGTCCACAATTCTAATTCCAAAGTTGAGGGTTTCTTTCATCTACAAACTGCTTCAGGGTCGACATAGTCTCAGCAATTTGGTACAAGAACAAATACAAAAAGTGTATGTTTGTTTCTATTCCCAGGAATAATGAGCAATGAAGCTCTTGTTTCCTATATGCAATGAGGGATTTTCTCTAGAGCTTTCTTTTGTACAACTCTTTTTTTTTGTTGTATGTTCACTCCTTAACCTCAGCCACCCGCCAGGCAGCATGTCACATATTTCCTGTATTGATAGCAACTCAACAGCCTGGTATATGTCACATTCTAATTAGCCATTTGTTGTCACAGTAAACAGTCTCACATTATCTTTTCCTATCATGTTCTGTAATAACTATTTGCTAGAGTAACTGTCCCTGAATTTTTCAGCAGTATTTTGAAAGACCCTTACATTATATTTGGTCTATTAACATTAGGAAGCCACATTGTTTATTTCACTTTGGAAAGCCATTGTTCATGTAGGCCTATTTTTCTTGGATGCTGGTTCAATCAAAGGAGATTTTGAAGGCTTCAGTGTGTTATTTACTGTAGATGAAGGTGCAATAATGGAAATATCGATAATATATAATAATAATATTTCAGTAATCAGGTTTTCTGGCTGTCATTATCTGTGGCTCCATGAGTGGACTAGGTCTAGTCTAGGCCTATCAGGAAACTGTAAGTCCATTAAGTGCATTTGTTTTTGTTAAAGTTAATGTCCATGTCGGTAGTCCGACTGACACACACAAACAAACAACACCACCATATCCATCATCCACTTATCTCTATTTCTCATCCACAGAGCACCTCAGGTTTTGAAGTAGTAATCTCTAAACATTACTTTCTCCTCTCTATGTAGATCAGACATGTATGAAGGATGGGCTCTACACTTTCTGAGCACAATCTACAGGTGAATGTTTCACACATTTTAAAAACTTTCTCTATTCTTTTTCTCCTATATTCATTCTGAAACTCCTGCAGATTTCGCAAGATCTAGCCTAGAGAATGAAATGTTATATTAGGGTTTATAGCTTAGCTGCAATATCTGTGCCTTTTGACTGGACACAGCTGACTTCAGCATGCATGACTTCTGGATCAATTTGACTATGGAATAGGACAGCCAACCCCCACTCTAAACTCCTTATTCACCTATTACGATATGCATGACAGGTCACAATGTCACTAGTTTTTGCTCCTGTTGCAGATTTAGCAATGCAGGTGTTTATATTTGATATCTAAGAATAATATATGTTGTTCAATCTAATATTATGTTCTCTTCTTTGTAACATTCAGTGGAAGTAGTGTTGTTCTTTGTAACATTCAGTGGCAGTAGTGTTGTTCTTTGCAGCATATTCAATAGCAGTAGTGTTCTGTTCTTTGTAACACATTCAGTAAAGTAGTGTTCTGTTCTTTGTAACACATTCAGTGGCAGTAGTGTTGCTCCTTGTAACACATTCAGTGACAGTAATGTTCTGATTATGTTTGGTTCCTTTAACACATTCAGTGACAGTAGTGTTCTGATTATGTTCTGTTCCTTGTAACACATTCAGTGACAGTAGTGTTCTGATTATGTTCTGTTCCTTGTAACACATTCAGTGACAATAGTGTTCTGATTATGTTATGTTCCTTGTAACACATTCAGTGACAGTAATGTTCTGTTCCTTGTAACACATTCAGTGACAGTAATGTTCTGTTCCTTGTAACACATTCAGTGACAGTAGTGTTCTGATTATGTTCTATTACTTGTAATACATTCAGTGACAGTAGTGTTCTGATTATGTTCTGTTCCTTGTAACACATTCAGTGACAGTAGTGTTCTGATTATGTTCTGTTCCTTGTAACACATTCAGTGACAGTAGTGTTCTGATTATGTTCTGTTCCTTGTAACACATTCAGTGACAGTAATGTTCTGATTATGTTTGGTTCCTTGTAACACATTCAGTGACAGTAGTGTTCTGATTATGTTCTGTTCCTTGTAACACATTCAGTGACAGTAATCTTATGGAGATGCCGGTGGGCAAATCCTTTTTTTCTTACATTCCACTTTTATCAAACCTGTTTTTAATATCAGATGTCATTCTCTATAGATCCCCCTGCCGTTGCCAATAGATCAGATTTTAATTCTTAAGGTAGTGTTTCTACAACATAGAATAATCTGGGGTGCCCAACAGCATACAGAGTCTCCACTTAGAGCCACATAAAATAGACATTCACATTGCTGACATCTCACAATATTGGGGAAAAATATAAATCTTACCTGCGCCTGAAACTGTGGCCACAAATCACACATTTATAAGGTCTTTCCCCTGTATGGATTCTTATGTGTCGTCGTAGGTACTCCTTTTTAGCAAACATCCTACCACAAAAGTCACAGCTGCATGGATAATTTGGACCATGGTGGCTATTTTGGTTGGTGTGGCTAACTGTTGTACCAGGACTGTGAGATATTAGTCGTGCACCTGGCATTAGTCCACTTCTGGCCAATCGTTCTTCAGCTTTAACCTGTGAAAACGTGAAAGCACTCTTTTACATATGGAGACAAATGTTACCTTCAACCATATGCCGATATAGTATCCACATAATGGTACAGGAATTATGTCTACATGCAAGTCATATGCATCTTACATTGGTGATGCTGTATGGCTCAGAAACATGGAGTACAATGAAATGAATAACCAGAAAACTACAAACATTCATCAGGAGTGAAACGGGTTCTGATGTCTTGGCTATGAGGGCGAACAAACCTAGGTCCAACTCTACTGTCCATATTTTCCTATAGCGGAATCATCACAGATGAGAAAAGGTTTAGTATCCGGGAGGCACAAAACAATACGTCTAATTACATGGGACATATTCACTGGCAGTGGAAAACCTTGTGCGAGACAGATGAAGTCGACCCATGTCTAAACCTGATTACTACCTCCTCTGAGACTGCTACCTAGTGACGTTTTGGCATGCAAAGTTCAAGGGCACAGTGGGTGATACACCGTCACGGTGTAGAGTCAACACACATCTGTCACCTGGCAGCAGATAGGAAGGCTGTCACAGGCTAGGGAAGCTCACCCGAATTAAAGGCATGCCGAAACCTTATAAAATGCATGCCGAAATCACAGCTCCGCTGTGAAATTGACAGCACAACATACTTCACACTCCCCAGCAGAAATCACATGAACCTTCATGTTGTTTATCAGAGAGTGAACGCAGAAGAAGACACTTTCATCAATAGAAACAAGCATAGAATAGAAGATTTGAAATGGTATAAAACCATCAATGGAAAAGGTATAAGACGATCAATGAAAAACTCATACAAAGGACCAATTTCAGTAGAGGACGAACTAAGAAAACAGCACTGGAAAGGACATATATTAAGAAAACCAATGCACAGCATTGTAAGACAGGCATTGTTCTGGAACCCATAAGGAAAGAGGAAGACTAGAGATACCTTGATGAAAACTTAGATGCTGATAACACAAAGACATGGTAGAACATGGAAAGACCTGGAAGCAATAGCTAAATATAGGACAAGATGGATGGCCTATCCTCCACAGGAAGCTACAAGGTGTGTGTATAGGTAGAGTAGACAATTCATGTGTCCATTTATTTTATGTACATACAGGCAACAGAAAAAGAGATGACAATGAAAATGGGAAATACAGTTAGAAAATATTTGTGAGCAATGAAACATGCTGAATCACACAAAGAAATATATGTTTTACAGTTCACAAAAAATGATTAAATCACACATAGAAATATCTTTCACATTGCACACAAAAAATTACCAAACCACACAAAGAAATATATATTTTACAGTTCACAAAAAAATGACAAAATCATGCAAAGAAATATATGTTTTAAAATTCACAAAACAGGCTAAATCATACTAAGAAATATGCTTTACAATTACTCTTCTCCTTTATCTATGAGCTTGATTCCATTTACCAGGGGCCAGCTGTTTCAAGGTGTTCGATCTGATGGATGACTGCTTAGACTAGATTTTTAGCAGGTGGTTGGTTCCCTGGTATCAATATGATACTCCTGTTTATTTCTTCTTTTGGTATCAATATGAACTACTTATTTATTTATTTCTCTTTTAGTATCTATAATACCGTTATATTTTTTACATCAATATCTAATTTTTTCTTTCAGTATTAATTGTTTGTTTGTTTAAATCAGAATAATTATGAGTGATTTGATCTTACTTTTTATGTGCATTGGAGTGGTTTCTGAGAGCTTTCCTCCATGTTTAGGAGACTTTAGCTTTCAGTTTAATGCAATGTCTATTGAAGAAATCTTCTCTGAGGGAGATTTGTGGTATCAATATGATACAACTTATTTTTTCTTTTGTTTCTTGGTATCTATGATAATCTTTTCTCCTGAAATTATCAAGATAATCTTTCTACTGCTACTATTTTTTAAAATATTATCCTTGTGCATGACTGTGTCACAGCACATATCTTGTCAGCATTGCAAATCTGCCCTGGTCAACTCCCGCATATTTCCCACAAATTGAGACATCTCCCATATATTTCCCACAAATTGAGACAACTCCTGTATATTCTCCACAAATTTAGACAACTCTTAAGAATCATATTTCATTTTTATTTCTTATTAAACAGCAGCTTCTAATTATTTGGTTGGCTGCTTCTATCATTAGATCTCCTGTAGAGAAAGAATAATCTGGAATCAAAGAAGTTTGCCATCTTATAAATTAGAATCCTGGTTCAACATGTGGAATGAACATAGGTTAAAATCTATCTCCACATATGCTATTGCATCTTACCACCATATACCTCTGAGTGACATAAAGTTCTGTTAAAATATATTTCATGCACAAGACTGATTTTATTTCCATATTTGAAAGTGAGAAGTCCTTACCTGGTAGGCCATACCAACTTCCTGCCTGGATAGAACAGCAACTCCCTGATTGAACAGAAAGGATTCCTGGTATTGAAAGAAAAAAACCTGACCTAACAGGAAGTACCCTCAGCCTAAACTACACAGAAAAAGATAACTTCCTAGGTGACACTTGAACCCATGCATACACAGTGGAATCAACAACAATTATAACTGACAATGTAAGATGTGAATTTTTTTTATATACTAGCAAAGGAACATAACGATTATCATTTGCAACAGGAACAAAATGTGAAGCAAATACAGAGGAAACAGATTGAGAGCTGCAGAAAAAAACTGTAACAGTATAAGAGTACACTGATAAAGGATACTGTGATGTGGTTTTTGAGAAGAATTATGAAAATTCCATGGAAAGCCAAGAAAACTAATGTAGAAATTTTCAGAGATGCTGGAGTAAAAAAGACTATAGCAAAAATTAGAAGCAGTCAGATTTTTTAGAGCATATGAACTTATGGCTCTTTCCTAGTACACGGGTGCCAGTAATTTAATGAATTTAACCCAACTTTTACCAAATGTATAGCGAAACATAAGGCAAGGTAAGGAGAGAGAACTGGTACCGGAAAACAGTTGTAACAGAAAACGATTATGACTACTGGCCGTGGAATGCGAATAAATGAATATGAGTTAGGTGGAATGTGGGAAGAGATAGAAAGCATATTAAAATAGTAGGTGCATCAATCAGTCATTAGAAACAAAACCAATTTGAAAAAATGAGTACTTCAGGTAACGGAAACAGTTTGGCAATGTTTACATTTTGCCGCATTCGTGACATTCATTCATCATAGGCATAATGTTTTGCTGCACTTACGACATAGGCATAATGTTTTGCTGCACTTACGACATAGGCCTAATGTTGTGTTGCACTCGCGACATAGGCCTAATGTTTACATTTTACTACAGGTAACTAAACCAGTATTGTCGTGTTTAAATTTTGCCAGCAATAATTTCGCGACGTAGGCCTAATGTTTTGGTTGGCAACAAGTTGTTGCAACTGGTGCGTTAAAAACTAGAAACCGGAATAAATTATTAAAAACGCGAAGTCGGTATATTGAAAAGTGTGACATCCGGCACCCGCGTACTAGGAAAGAACCGAACTTATTAACAGTACAAGAGACAGAGTTGAAAAGCATGATTGCCTACACCACTCAGCATGACACTTGATTAATTGACAAAGGATATAGTGCTCTTCACCAATGTAATATTATTAGCTTGTAGCACTAATTATCATAAAATGCAGACTACATATAGTTCTATAAAAATTATATCAATGCAATAATACAGTTTGTAAATAGTGAATACAATCTTATTGCAACATTACTGGAAATCAACTGCTCTAGAAATTAAACAACCAATAACCAACAATGCTGGAGCCAATAATGCTATTGTATAGGTGAGTAAATCTGTGCAGAGGGGTGAAGTCAGGCTGGAGTTTCTGTGTAGTTTATAAGAGGTAGTAGAGTCATTGCTGAAAGGTGGTGGGGCATGATGTCGACAATGGAGATTGAGGCAGTTACAAAAGCCTTAAAATGGATCTCTGAAACAGTGGCAGTCAAGGCCATTATTGTGCTCATTCCATGATCTTCAAGATTCAGAATGAATGGCTGCACCATGAGTGGATTAGGGTTTCATACCCGCAGGGACGTGAATATTTTGCCTGAATGGCTGCATCATGAGTGGATTGGGGTTTCACACCTGCAGGGGCGTGAATATTTTGCCTGAATGGCTGCAGCATGAGTGGATGGAGTGTATTGGGGGTTTCACACCTGCAGGCATGTGGATATTTTGCCCTGTTCATGCTGGAGTTTCCTGTAAAGAAAAAGCTGACAGAATAACCTGAAGAGCACAGGTGTAAAAAGGTAAAAGTAAGCAGAGATATGAACCAGTGCCATAGCACATGGTTTTCCATAAATACTGAGCTACTATAGGGGAACAATTGAGGGTAGGGTGAAGACTGCTTTCACCTCTTTCATCTGCTGAAAGAGACACAACTCCTATGGGAATGTACTGCCATTACATATGAGAATGTAAACCACAATACAACATACTCCATTACACAAATCACATATTGACAACCAGTAGCAATTTGAGTACGAATGCAGAAGAATAAGATATATTCAGAAGATGCACAGGTTCAATAAACCAAAAGATGCAGATGTCAAAATATTCAACAAATCTAAAGACAAACTTCTGTTTGTGCAAAATATTAAGGATAATCAAATATAGTTAAACAGCTGCTACGAAAGTATCTAACTTATACGTACAGACAAATACCATTGTAACATTTTAGTTCAGGACAACAAAATATGTCAAAAAATAATACAAAATATTTTTTTAAATAACATAAATTAGCTATATACAGTATAAATAATAAGGAATAAATATTGGAGATTTTGAAAAGTTTTGTTAAAGAGGAAAATGCGTTATAAAAAATGTGCTATCTGGGGATTCCATTGCACCTGATAAGTGATCATCCAAAAAAATAGACAATAAAAACAATTAGAAAACCATCACCAACACAAGATGACAACCAAATTAACAGATCAGAATAAGCTGTCATTCTACATCTCAGAACTGGACAAACTGACTCCACAGAACATTGTATACAAAAAAATCAAAATTTGCAACACTGTCGTGTGTACATGTAGATAGGCACTTCAGATAGCAGAGCATATACTTTAAGAATGTCCAGAATTTCAAATGATAAACACACTGGCCCAAAAAAAAGAAACTCTACATAACTCTGCAAGTTACAAAACAGTCAAGTTTATAGAAGAGACAAAAAAACTTCAGATATAAACATTTTCCATACAAATATAAGAAGAAAATACCTGAGAAAGTTTGTATGGCCATCACCAGTAATATGTCAGGACAAACTTTAGATTTAGACTACTAGATTTCGTGGTGTTTGTTTGTCACTATTCCTAGGAATTGCAAGAAACTTGCTCGTACTTTCTATATGCAACGAGGTGGTTTCTCTAAGCTTTCTTTCATACCCAGACTTCAGCTTTTGGCTTAATGCAATGCATATTGAAGAAGCGTTCTACTCTAAGAATAAATGTTAAGACATGAGCTGGTATTATGTCTAGGTAACCCTCTGTGAGTCTTTCCTAGGAAACCAATCCATTACCACGCTCTGTTTTCTTAAGTCCCAGTCCTAATTTCTTCTAATAACTAAAATATTGGAGGTTAACCGACAAAATGGAGAGTGCCACAGTAACCAAATGAATAAGCAAGAAATACAAAATGAATTAAAAGAATACCTACCTATCATTAGTAAAAAATATAATAGCTAACAATAAAACATATAACAAGGACAATTTTCTATGTTGCAGTCCTATTGGAACCTTTTTCAAGAAACAAAAACACTATAAAAAACACCAAAATGTAAATATATTAACCGCTAAAAAAAATTAATTAACCGCTATTAGCGGATTTACAGTTAGGTGTTTTAATAGTTTTTTTTGTTTCTTGAAAAAGGTCCCAATAGGAATGTAGAAAATTGTCCTTTTTTATGTTTTATTGTTAGCTATTATTTTTTTTACTAATGGTAGGTAGGTATTCTTTAGTAATCATTTTAATTCATTTTGTATTTCTTCCTAATTTCTTCTGTATGAGCCATGTTGCGCAGCTGCAGCAGTAAAATTAGACTAGGGTTGATACACCTTCTTAGATGACGTGCTGCACC
The DNA here is from genome assembly GCA_034231615.1 of Meghimatium bilineatum. Taxonomy (NCBI): domain Eukaryota; kingdom Metazoa; phylum Mollusca; class Gastropoda; order Stylommatophora; family Philomycidae; genus Meghimatium; species Meghimatium bilineatum. Next base: position 11,354,593 of record CM067306.1, read on the forward strand.
GCGAAACATGTCACGGGTCTTGGATTTGATCTGTGCATTTCTTATGCACTCGCCTTGTCCGCTTGTGATGGCCTTCTAATTCATTGCTAAACACAGTCTGTGCTTTGAATCTTCACCATTGCGCTTATCACCCAAGAAGTGAGTAGGTTATGTCAATCTCGGACCAGTAGCTTCGCACCAGCAAACATCTTTGTGTAAGAAAGCTGACATTATTGTCTCCCTTGAGTCCTCAACCCAATTCTCTCTGTAAGAGCAGTGTTGGGCAACAGTGACAGTTAAGTTAGGCTGGGGTTATCTCATCCTTGAAGACAGGGATTTGCTCCCAGTCTACATTGCACACAGCGTCTATAGTAGTCTCAATACTGCTTCATATATATTTAATATTAAAAAAATACAAATATTGTCTGCTTTCCCCTATTTTAATATTCAAAAAATACAAATATTGTCTGCTTTCCCGTATTTTAATATTCAAAAAATACAAATATTGTCTACTTTCCTCTATTTTAATATTAAAAAAATACAAATATTGTCTGCTTTCTCCGATCTCCTGAGAAATTTACAAGTTCTAACAATGTTTTCTACACTTACTACATTGGCCATGCCCTGTCTCCTTTCATTAAAAACATTTACAGGACTGACCGGAAACTGGGATTTGACTGCTACCTTAGCCAGCGTCATGGATGTGGAAGTCTGAAATCTAACGAAGAAGATTGCTGCACACTACAGAAACTAAGATCTCTTCATCTTCTGCATACAGTACATTCTCAAACTCCTGCAAATTAGCAGAATGTAGTCCGGTGAAAAGAATGCATTGTGCTGTTGTAGAAACTAATACTACTACGATGAAGCAGATGGAAGCCCTAATAAATCAGCAAATAAATATTCATCTTTTAACAATTTGTGAAACACAAATCTCCTGTCATATTTTTCTGTCTTTGGTTAGTACTTCTAGTTCTTTACATGTCTTACCATGTCCTTTATCTTTTTTTTTTCTAAATCTTTCCTCCAGATATTTCACAGTTTTCCTCTTTTCCTTAATTCTTTATGTTCCAAAACAATACCAGTCTTACAATGTTCTCTGATGGCCCCTCATTTCTTGAGTTGTTCTAACTTGCTCCGGCAAGATTTCAGAGAGGAAAAAGAGTATACAGACTCCAGTTTCTTGCAGTTTTCCATGTGCATCTGCCTAATTATCGGAAAACCATCTGTATTCAATGGATGGGGCATAATAAACAGTCCTGAAAAAAATATGCATGAAAAGAAAGTTGAGAGAACACATTACAAAATTACTAAAAAAAGGTAACGGCACAGTCATGTGATGAAACTCATACTAGAAGGAAGGTTGAAGGCACATAACAAAGAGGAAAACAATGCTACAAATGATAGGAAATGAACAAGAAGTAGATAGCTAGTAGTCTGCAAGAACACACCACTACGGAAAGAGATCAAAAATTACTTAAAATTATCTCTGCCAGTCTTTTCTGTTGAATGCACTCAAGATTATTGTGTATTTCCAAATATAAGCTAATAATTTTTGAAATATTTTCTGCTATTGATGTAGGAGTTTCGGCTTATATACTCGCACAATAAAATATTTTTAAAAACTAGCGATAGACGCAAAAACCATAACACTGAATACCATCAAATAGTGGTAACAGGAAAAAAACTTACTGGTGTGAAAAGTCATTCATATCATTTGAAGTCGTAATCACTGTTTGAATTCTGAAACAGCTCACAAATTTCACTCTTTGTCATGGGAACATCAGGATGGATGTCATCAGTCTCTATCTCACTGTCTACCGGTACATTGTCATCATTGGCAGTGTCCTCAAAGATAGCGTCATCCTCACTTCCATCCATTGCCTTACCGATGGAGCACTTTTTGAAAGATCGGACAATCATTTCGGCGGGATGTCATCCAATGACAATTCTTTGAACCACTTAGTGATGGCAATAATGGTTTTCATTTTTTTTAAGTTTCCCTCTTCATCACAGCTAATTGGGATGATGCCATCCATTCACTCCATTTTGCTCGAAGTTTGTCCTTAAATGGTTTGTACAGGAGGCAGGTATGGCAAGCAGGTATTACAGACACAGACATCCCCCCCCATCACTTTCTCTATGAGATGTATCTAAAACGAGTTCCATACTACCATGGATAGTTTTTTTTATAGCCGGTCCCCTTCCTCTACCCCACACTTTTTCCAGAGCTCACTTAAATCCATCCAACCATTCTTGTGGGCAAACACAAACACGCCACTTGGGAATTTCTCATCCTTAGACAATCTTGCCATGCAATCTAAAACAACAGTGGAATGCATTTTCTCATGTCCAGTTATCTTTACAAAAACGATCTTCACACCTTTTCTTTCCTCCCTGCAATTTCAATGCATATTAAAGCAGACAGGCGTCTCGTTCATATTAAGCCTATACAGCAAACTGTTATTTTCGGTACTACTATCATCCTAGATCCACTTATAACTAGAGTTGGTAATATAAATCCATTATAATGACTCTTCACCAGTCAGTTTGGAAATGTGCTTTGAATGTCATATCTGATGTATCCGATATTTGCCAAGCAAAAACTTAACCTGATCCATTCATTAACTAGACTTTAAATGAATGAATGCGATATCTCAAAACACTCTGGTACCTGGTGGTCACAGGTTTTATGAGGCTCGCAACGCTTCCAGGCAAAGGTCACACCGTATTATTCTTGATGTATTTTATGTGAATACCGATAGGGTGAAGCAAATGGAATACATTACCTGAGTCTTATCTTTGCTCAAATTTGCGTTCATTCCTTTTAGCAGAATTTCATTTGTCCCTTCATTCTTATAATAATGGGATTCCTCAGTATTATGATTCATATTTCGGTCAATAAACGGGTTTTCGATATTTGTCACATTTAGGACATTTAAGTTATATCATTGGCTTATATTCTTCTTCAGCATTCATTCTCAAACTCCTGCTGGGTCTCCCTTGTAGCAGGACCATGGTTCTACTAGATTTCAGCATGATGTAGTCCAGAGATTGTAAATGCATTGTGTTGCCGTTTTATTTGCGTCACTGGCCAGACACATCCGTCTTCTGCAGGATTGGCTTATATAATAATCAGCTTATATTCAGAAATATATGGTACGCACAAATGTGATTCTCAATGTGGTTCATATGACTGCCAAGGGCAGATAAAGTAATAGGCCTTAAAGAAAGTCTACAATATTTTTTAGGCTCCAAGTAGGCAACAGAAGAGAAATTGTCCCAAGAGGTTTCCACACAAAAAAAAAAGGTTGACAACCACTGATTCATAAAAACTAGTTATATGAAATGTTAAAAGAAAACAACTACCTGTATAACAGTGGACAAGTCTGTCTGTGATGATTGGTCCTTGACAGTCACCCTTGTCCTGCAACCACCACAGCATCCTCCAGTTGTGTGTCCAGGTGGTACTCCACCTGCCATGTTCATGCCCATGTTATTCACCAAGCTGCCTCCTGCATTTATATGAACATTATTCTGGAGAAGTGCCCCTCCACCGTGACCCTGTTGCTGTGAACTAATGATGTTCGAGTTTGCTATTTCATTAGAGGCTTGCACACCGACAACGTTGACATTCGAGGCGGTCTGCATTGTCATCCCACCTGCCACCGTCATGCTGAGCCCGTTTCCATCAACAATACTGACGCCTGTTGGGTTCATGCTAACACCTGGAACAATATTAAGTGCCGTGTTACCAGGAAATGTCACCAAACTATTGGCAGCAGCCACAAGACTGCCAGAATTGGAACCAGCTATGGAACTCATTCCCATTCTAGCAGTTAAACTAGCAAGAGCATTGCTGGTAAAAGTCAAAGTATTAGAATCTGCATTTGCACCAGTCAATCCCATAGCCACAGCCAAGCTTCCAATAGACATGGCCGTGCCTGGTATCTGAATATGCTGAGGTTGAGTTTGTAGTCCAGCATGTTGCTGCACAATAACATCTCCAGCGCTACAAGGTACAGATATTGTTCCTGCAGCTGTTCGGGAACCTATGGAAGTGTTGGGGTCAATCCCTGATGTAACAGGAAGAGACAACCCGACTGAGCCTATACCAATTGTATTCATATTGCTGTCCCCAACATTAACTTTTCTCTGTGAATCATTAGTTGGACCTATTTCCATCATGTACACAGCAAATTGTTAAATACTTCCAGGCATGCCACTCATTACCTGTAAAAAAATATATTAAAATTAAATTCATTTTTATATTATTAAGACTCAACATGGGTTTAAAAGGCATAAAGAACTGACTTTATTGTACTGTGGCAGATCAGTGCTGCTACTCTTTGCTCCCCTTTTGAGTACCTGTAACACACAAGCATACTTCGGACATGATTAAATACAATGTTGCAACACTACATAAGTCAATTGTTCTGACAATGTTGTCTACAACTGCTCTGCTCATCTTGATCTACCTATTGTGCTCATCTTGATCTACCTGTGTTTCCCAACCTTATTTTTACCATGCACCACCTAAGTTTTTCTTAATTTCTGATTTCACCCCCCCCCCCCCCATGTAACATAATATACATATTCTTTTATATTCAAAAATAGAATTATTCCTTCACTGAAGCCTAATTACAAATTTTCGAATTGCCCCCCTGAAAAATGAAATTGCCACCTTGTGGGGCATGCGCACCACGTTGGGAAACACTCATCTATTGTCTTTTATCTGCTTTTGCTGTCAGGCATCACAGGATTGAATGACAATTGGTTTTTAGAATATGACATGTTTGATCGTTTGATATGCAATAATATTGTGACATCTCAGAATTTTGTAACTCCTTCAATTCATCTTCTTTTTGGTCTTCCTCTGTTACCTTGCTGTTTCTATTTTTGTATGCTGTATTTTTGTATTTTGTATGTATATTTTTTGCCAGTGGTCAATAGGCATTCATTCTCATTAAGTGGTTGAACCATTTCAGTCTCTGTTTTTTCAATATATTTAACCACATTCCAACATTTTTCGTAATCTCTTCACTCCACACAAGATCTCTTCTTGTTCTGTTTGATGCTTTTCTTAGACATATTATTTCACATGTAATAAAATTTCTTTCTTGTTCTTTTGTTAGTGTCTGTGTCTGACATAATATGCATAAAAATGGTCTTTTCCGATTTCTGTGAGAAACTTTTCATATGTGTTGGCTTTTGTAGCACTTCTCATCACACTCCTATAGCTAATTTTTCATCTTCTTCTTCTGCGTACATTCTCAAACTCCTGCAGATTAGCAGGATGTAGTCCGGAGAACGGAATGCGTTGTGTCATGGTTTACATCATTGCTGCGATATCTGCACCTTTCGGCCTGACACATCTGACTTCAGCATGGCTTTGGGTCACTTTGACTATATGGGATGGGACAGCCAACTTCACCCCATAACCTTCTTAGTCGCTTCATACGATATGCATGAAAGGTAAACAGTGTTGCTATTCTTTGCTCCCCTTTCTCAGGCCCTGGCAACACATGGGCAAAAAAAAAAGGAAGGGACTGATAAATTAGCATCAGGTCTCTACACTCTGATGGATTTATTGAGATTGGGATTGCAGCACCTATGGGCTTGTCTGGTGTGTGATCAAATGTAAGCATACATTAAAACGGTAAAAAGTTGTATCTATTATCACAGCATTTTATGGCTGTAGTTATTTTCTAGACAATGCTTACATTCAGTAGGTTACCACTGATTTCTGAATGGTCTCAATGCTCAAATTCCTGCAAATGAAACTGAACCTAGTACTTAAAAGCCACTGTCAACATCTTATAGGCCACAGAGCCAAACAACTTTAGAATACTATAGTGGAATTCCTCTATAGCACATCCTTTTATAACAAATTTCCACATTTAACCCTCTCCGCACTATTGCCCTAATTCCATCAGTAATATAAAGTGAACAACTACACGTAATTGTCGATATGACGATTTTAGCAAGGGATTTTCTTTAAAACTATTTCATTTGTCTTATCATGCCCGTGTGTTGCTGGGGCCCAAAAGGGGAGCAAAGAATAGCAACACTGTTTACCTTCCACGCATGTCGTAAAAGGCGACTAAGGAGGTTATGGGATGGAGTTGGCTGTCCCATCCCATATGGGTCAGTGACCCAAAGTCATGCTGAATTCAGATGTGTCAGGGCAAAAGGTGCAGATATCGCAGCAATGCTGTAAACCATGACACAATGCATTCCGTTCTCTGGACTACATCCTGCTAATCTGCAGGAGTTTGAGAACGAACGCAGAAGAAGAATTTGTCTTATCACACTCAGACTTGCCAGATCAAAAGAAAAATGAAGTCTCACAAGAAACTAAATCAACAATGATTTAATACTTATTTAATACTTTAACAAATTAACTGTCAAACTTAACATAATGTGTGGAGGGGGGATATTCTCACTCAAATGGAGTTCTGCATAGTGAGATGAGAATATTGAGACATTTTCTCAAATCTCCTTTTTACCAAACAGGTTGATATTACTTAAACATTGAACCCATTCATCTGTACTCCAATATGTATGCCCATCATAATATAAAGAGAAGCGTTTGATTTCACTCTCAGTTACAGATGTCCAGCAAGTGTTTTATTTCGTTGCTAATTCTTGACGTTATGTTGCATACAAATTTGTCTGATTGGCTGCAAATTGATAAAACTTGTTGACAATGAGGTTATTCATGTGTAGCAACCTCATAATGATTTTGTGCAGGCTCAACGTTTTCTACAAAATTCTCAACTTCTAGTTATCATCAGTGAACATACAAAGAATATCTTCCATTGTGAAAAAGTTGTCTCAAACTCCGTAAAATTTTAAAATATCATAACAAATCAGTCCGATGTGATATTCTCACGATGTAAACACAAACCAGGAAGCCTGAACTCTGAACTACGCAAAGGTCATGGTTTTAAATGAACCCTGGGCAGACTCAAAATAGAATATCAATCTTAGGGAAACAAGTAAAAAAAAGCAACTCTAGTGTTCTACCAACAGACTGTAGTGGTCGAAAAGTTAACAACACATTTCAAAATCCCCAATCATTTTTATTCTTTATACTGTGTAGACCTATAGTCAATTTATATTATTATATAGGCCCTACATTTTGTTGGTCTGGACCAAGTTGTTATATAATGGGAATTGACTGTAAATTTCAATTATGAGACTTTACTGAATATTAACTACTGCTACATTTAAATTTGTAAAAATATCTGAGTGCTAATGTTTAATCATATAATGATATATGTATGTAGAATTTCTTGAGTTTTCATGTCCTCATATTGAAACAGGGGCGTGGCAAGTTCAGTGGTTCCATAAAGTTTTGTTATGCTCCTAAACTTGCCTAAATAAGTGCAGAACACAACCATGCTAAAATAAATATTTGTCTATTGCTGCTGCAACTAATCAATTCAGCTCTGAAATAAATACCAATGTATCTTACATTCCCTTGTTTTAGATGCAGATTCCCCATTCAAAATTATAAAATGATGTGTTTTTTAGTTCTTACATTTATTTCGTTTTCTGTGGAATTCATCAATTAATCATATTTCTCTCAACCCAATCTAAAGGTAACAATACTGCTCCCATTTCTAGAATACCTTTCTTTCTTGCACCTCTTGGCTCTTCTTACTAGTTTGAATCTTTCATAACACTGTAGGCCTAACTCTAACAAGTAACATAACTCAACTGGGGTAGCCAAATATAAATCAACTCTCTACTCTTACTCTACTAAACTCTACTACTCTATATTCTCGAACCAAGTAGTTGGTTTTTATTGCTTTTCTGATTTCAAAGGTAGAATACATATGGGTAATTATCAATTTCTATATAAAACCGAACTATTGCATCTATAATTAATATAGATGACATATTTTAAAAATCGTTTTACATGGGGAAATAGACACACAACACATTCCTTTAATGGCATAAATTACCTATGAACTAACATCAGGATGTCCGCCATTTTTCTTGTCGGAACTACTTTCTATTTTTTCATGCCGGAAGTGCAGTTAAAAATTGTACTGAAAATACGAGATGTCCTTGTGAATCTTTATTCATAACAAATAATAAATGCAAACACACGCACGCACACATATAGGCATATAGTATTTGTCTCACAAGCAAATGTTACTATAATAATATAAGAAATGTTATTTTAAGCTTTTAGTCTTGTATAGAGATCGAACAACAGATTGTACAGCCGAGGCCCCACATCTGGCCTTGGAACACAAGCTCGATCTCCAATAACCTCTACGCTTACCGTCAAGAGTGGATAACAAACCACCTGAGGAAAGCCAATGGTGTGTGAAGTGTGCCTGAACTGTCGTCAATACTCACATATTCACCTATCTAGGGGCCTATGACGACAATTCAGAATTGATAAAAAGTATTTTTATACCAACTCTATGTTATAAATGGCAAACATGGCCCAAGAGGAAGACAAATAAATTAAAGTAGGAAGCATGTGAGGATAAATGAAAATAAACGAACCTGGTTCAATTCCCGTCATCTGTAAGAATTATTTTCATTTATCCGCATGTTTCCTACTTGAATTTACTTGTATAAGATATTATTTGAAGCAACATTGTTCTGTCTCTATGTTATTTATGTTTACAATAAGACCTATTGACCCTTTCAAATAGCTGTTCCGTGTTTGTGTTTCTGAGGATACTTTAATACACGGTAACACATCTACCTATTTTTGTTTATCTTGATACTTTAATACTTGTACCGGATGTTAGTTGTTGTAATAGTCCTTCGCCCGTGTGTTGTCAGGGCCCGAAAAGGGGAGCAAAGCAACACTGTTTACCTTCAACGCATGTCGTAAAAGGCGACGAAGGAGGTTATGAGATGGAGTTGGCTATCCCATATAGGGTCAGTGACCCAAAGCCGTGCTGAAGTCGGATGTGTCAGGCCGAAAAGCGCAGATATCGCAACAATGCTGTAAACCATGACACAACGCATTCCATTCTCCGGACTACATCATGCTAATCTGCAGGAGTTTGAGAACGAACGCAGAAGTAGAAGAAGTAATAGTCTGTGTCTCGATTGGTCCGTTCTCAGTGACTTGAGTACACAGGTTGAATGTCATGACAAGATCACATCTTTTTTTTTGGGGGGGGGGGGGGGGTATGTGGTTGGTCAAGTACGGAAAACGTGTTGCGAAGCGATTCGGTGCTGCTAGAACGGACCTGGTTCAATTCCCGTCATTTGTAAGAATTATTCCCATGAGAAAGACACTAGTAAATAAAGATCACAGCGTGTGAAATTAGATGTTTGTGGAAAGCTATAAACGTCGCCAGAAGAAACCGACGGAGAAATGAAGATAGGTGAAAGATCAGGAAAGATGTGCAATGGAGGGGGAGTGGGAAAGGAAGTGAAGTGGAATGGGAGTGAAAGTTAGGGGGCGGAAAGAGGATAGGCCTACCGAGTGGAAGTAGCAGAGGACGTGGATACCAAGTGGAAGAAGCAGGGAAGTGAAAGTGAAATGGAAATTAAAAGGGGTGGAAGTTATGTGAAGTGGATGTGGAATGGTAGTGGACGTGAAAATGGAGTGGAATGGAGATAAGTTAATGTAGAATGGTAGTGGAATAGTTCCTACTCCCTGGAAACAACCCCCCCCCCCCCACCACCACCACCCAATGGCATCAAGTGGGAGATAATAGAACCATAGCGACCCCCTCCATTATTTACAGCTGAGGGTTGATGTCCTGTGTTTGGGGTGGAAAGGGATTCACATTGCTCTCGTACGAATCCAGGGTGAGCAGATAACCAAGATACTAAAAGCACCTCCTCGTGGCGCACCCTGGAAACAGAAATACAAACGCTCTTGCTGTATTCATGTCAAACACCTTTAGGCTCGTGTCGGGAAGTGTGAAGACTGCAGACGGAATGCGATTTGACTGTACAGACAAACAATATCTCCGACACCTCTGTGCGAAAAAACACATACAGCGTCAATGTCGACAAAAGTGACGCAAGACAGTCTGGTCGGAGTATTGGAGGGGTGACCAATGCAATTGACACAAAAAAGCAGATGTATGGTGAGAGATAACAAGATAGCATGCTGAGTACAATAAGGGAGCATCACAGCGCCAGAGGGCAGAGCCATGTGCAAACAGAAAGGGAAAACGTTCCACGAAAATCGAAACTTGAAGTTCTGTTAGCTCGAGACAATCTTCTAGTTACCGGTGCTCTTTAAGGGCAGAGATCCAGTTGTGGGCGCTTGGCCAAGAAAGAAGCTTGTGTCCATCTCTACTGTCGAGTTCTTCCTATACCAGAAACATGCGAAGAGAAAGGGTCCAATACCCGATGGGCTTTGGCACAAATGGGACACGGTTCTTCAGTACGAGTGCACACTGCTCCCAAACGCGTGGTGAGACTCAGACTTGGACGAGCAGTTCACGATGTCGGTGAAGGACACCTCGACTAAGGAAGCAACGGAGCTCAGGTCCAGCTCTTCTATCGATTTGTTCCTATACCGGAACCAGGACCGTGGATGAGAAAAGGTTCAGTAACCGATGGTCACAGACACAAAACGTCAAATTACACGAGGCAAGTTCACTGGTTGCGGAACACCTCATACAAGATACACGTGAACGTCAATCGTCTCTGCGAAGAGTCAATACGCACCTGCCGCCAGTTGACAGATATAGGTAGGCTGCCACAAGCTAGGGAAGCCTACTACCCGAATTAAATTAAATAACGAAAACGGATGTGCTGGGCCTCTGATATCAAGGTCACAGAGTTAGCCAGCCGAGGTGCAAACACACGTAATACAGTTCTGCTGTGGAACTACCAGTGCAACGTACCTCACGCTCCCCGCTGAAATCACACACGATTTATTCGCGGTGGTTATCATAGAGCAAACTCAGAAGAAGTATAAGAATATGTTCCGTGTGAATAAATAATACCACATAACTCCTTCCCCCCATTACATCCAGCTAATAGTGAATGTCTTGTGCGAATGAAGAAAACACTAGAGGACATCCCCCCCCCCCCCAATTACATACAACTGAGAATTGCTGTCCTGTGTGAATAAAGAAAACCGTAGAACCCCCCACCCAAAACCTTAGTTTTTGTGTCCTATGTGAATAAAGAAAGTATTAGAGAACTGCACCCCCCCCCCCCCATTTCATACAACTGAGAGTGGTGTCCTGTGGGAATACAGAAAAGAACACACTAGAGAAACCTACCACATTTGCATACCGCTGAGAGTTGTTTTGCACGTAAAGCCTAATGGCCAAGCCTTGTTGGGTCAGCTACTCCTACTGCAACTGAACACGTAGAGACTCCATGACTGACTGCAACTTACTCCTCCCTCCTTTACGACTATGACATATCTGCAGTGCCACCATGCGTCCTGCTACACACGACTACGATAGCTCGGAGGCAGTGATCTCCCTATGTATTTCTATCGAGCCAGCGTGCAGTACGAGCAACAAACGGGTTGCCACTCATGGTTGGTCTCACAATGGTCTCAATGGCTGTTGAGCTGCTGCATGTTTCCTCTGTCATAAGATGATGCGCCTGTTTTATTGTAGAGCGTCATATGCCTTATCTATATTTTGACCAATTTTTTTCTAGAAAATACATTGAGTAAATGTATCCTAGCTTATTTCAAAGGTTTTCAGTTTAGGTCTTTAACAAGTAAATGTAGCGCTTTTCGTGGATGTGAAAATCACTTTTCATTGGCCCTGGGAATTTAAACTTGAGGAAGAGTGGTGCAATGCGTCGACCTTACTCTCTTGTCAGACCTTATTTGAAACAAGTGGCAAGATGAATTATGAGAATGCATCACAAGTTGCCCGTACAGGCATATAACCAAATGAGATCATTTTGACACGGCACAGTAGGCCTATTACTGCACATCAAGCTATCAGACGCCCGAAAACCCATCGCCATTCAATCCTACGACGCCTCATATGTGTTGCTGTTAAATTACTACAAACATTGCTTTATAATTTAAAAAAATACACCCAGCTGACACCTTTATTTTATCTGCTCTTGATATTATCAAAAGACTATGACAACAATGAAATGAATAAAGAATTATGAAAATACCATGGACAGCTAAGAAAACTAATGCAGATGTTCTCATTGATGCTGACGTATAAAGATCAATCATATCAAACAATAGGGGCAGACAGTCAAGGTTTCTAGGGCATTTGAGAAGAACACAGCTTGAACACTTAATAACCACTGGAAAAATCAAGTAAATTCAAGTAGGAAGCAAGAGGATAAATTACAAATTCTTGAGACTGTTCTGAATGTCTTGACAAAATCGCATCTTTTTTTGGAGATGCGATAAGTCAAGTTCGGAAAAACCCGTGTACGATAGTTGCTAGGCGATTTGGTGCCGTTTTTGGAAAAATAAAGGGGAGAAGAGATATGGGACGACAAAGAGAACAGTTACTAGATGGACTAGTATTGTGGCAGGGTATAAGTTCACCAACCGAGTTTATTGACAACACAGGAGGCAGAGAGAAAATCGCGGAGAAACATGATCGCCTACGCCATTCGGCGTAGCACTTGATTGATTCATGACAATAAAACAAAAGTGCGCGTCATTATCACAGATTATTTATTTGTGTATTCTTAGAATCAATAAATATATTAAACACACTTCTATAAATCGCTGCTACTATAAAACATCGATATCACGTATATATGTAATAGTTAAAACGTAGTGTTGATTTTAAAAATATATATAATGTTATCCTAATAGGCAATTAGATATGGCCAATTTCACGTAATCTTGTTTCATTTCCAGGAAATGCAACTTTTAGTTTCATACTTAGAAATATATAGGACTACCCCCATCTCTCAATTTCGATGAAGAGTTTGGTAGGTATGGAAAAGGTGTAGATTTGTAATTGTTTTTGTTTCATTTAGTTATTAGTAGTTAATTCTCTGTGTATTGTGACACAATTTATAATGCTTATATAATTTATAGTTTTAAATCGGTGAAGTGATTTGTAATTTGTTTTGGCATTGTGGTGATGTGGACCGAGGAAGTTCAAGAAACGTTAGTATGAATGCTCACAAATTAAATGCAAATAATTGCCTATAATTATATACTAATTTTAATTTATAGAAGTCTATTTAGACGATAAGTAACCATTCGAACCATTGCCAACTTTCCTATAGCAACCCATTTCACTGGACTCCTGAGCAAAAAATACACAGAAAGAACACACCTACAGTCTACAGTGAGATTCTTAGTAACTGTGAACTAGACTCACATTTTTTACGCACTCTTTCCATGCAACAAAATTAAGAATGTGTTTACTGTCTACAATTTAGTCTTTGTACAATATTTTATTTATTTGTAAACCCCAGGGATGTAAGTAGGTACTTGGACAAAATTTTCAAAATAGTGCTAAAGCTACATAATTATATAGTTAGATAGTCCTTAAAAATTGTAATTCAACAATACAACACATCAACCAAGTCTGTACCTCAATCCTGATAAAGTTATTTTTTGGTAGATTTTTCATTCCAGTGTACACTCATGTGACCACAAAATGTAGCCAAGCTGATCATTTCTAAATTATCTCTGTTATTTTCAATAATACAATACACAAACTATACATTTTTGTGTTTGCAGAAACAAGACGCTTATGTTGATCAATTTCTAGAATTTTCAGATGGACACAGAACTAATTGATATTCGAAATGGCAGCTAATAAGCATAATTATAATGAAAATAAATTATATATCTATTAAACAATAAAATACCACAGAAACTATATATTTTGTATTCCTAAAGACCAGACTCATCTGTTTTGCATCTCACATTGCTGTGATTCTCAGATGCAAGTACAACTAATTAATATTCAAAATGTTGGCTAATTTACATAATTTAAACAAATGTTGATGTTTTAAAAATTAACTGCTTGTTTGGGCATTGTTTTACTCTCTTAAAAGTTACATATATAAGAAGAAAAATGGTTACAGAATTTAATAAATCTAGTTTCAAACATGACAAACGATCCATCACTATTTTAAACCCTGTCACAATAAATTTATAGCGTAAGAAATATGTTCCAAACATGCTAATCCCAGATGTCCAAGTACCTAATGTATGTACTTAAAAATGTCTAAATGTAGGTAGGGGCCCTACTTTGACAAAATTTTAAAAATAGTGCTACATTATTAAAAATACTATAACTATATAGTCTTTGAAAATGGCAATTCAATGAAGCTCCAATCAAGTCTGTATGCCCATCCTGAAAAGCGTCTTGAACATTAGTTCCAATTTTCATGTTGCGTTTTCTTGGTCTATTTGCCTATGGTGCTGCCCTCTGGCACTGTGCTGCTCTCTCATTTTACTCAAAATGTTATCCTTTAGAGACTAGCGCATGACTTAATATTTTTGTGATATCTGCTCATATGGTGATACTTGCATTGGCTGCCCCCTCTAATGCATTTGCATTCTGCTGTCCGAGCCACAATGTCTGGCGTCACTGTGTGTAAAAAATGCTGCTGTTTGTGTTAACATTCACTGACATGACACATGCCGAAATCGGATGTGCTAGGCCTACAAGGCGCATAACGGTGGCACAACGTAATCACGCTCCTGGCGGAAACCGCACGGATATCCGTGATGGTTACAATGGAGCGAACGAAAAACAAACAAACAAACTGACATGACAAAGAGGTACTCTTAGGATCTTGGTTATCTGTTAACCCTGGGTCAGCACGAGAGTAATGCTGTACTCATAACACACCCCCCCCCCCCGTTATTTATGGTGGGTATTTTGAAAGCGCAATAACTTTTTTGTTTTAAGATATCAAATTAATTTTTGCACATGTAAATAAAGGAGTGACAATTGAATATAATCATGTTTTTGTTGTTGTATGTGTGATATGACAGTTGTGAGCAAGTTTTAAAGTTGAAAATTGGGGGGAAAAATAGCAAAACGCCATTTTAAAAATCGCAAGTATAACTTCTTGACGACCCTAATACATGAGAAATGTGTGGCATCATTGATCAAATCCTTCTAAATACCTATATTTGTTGTATATATATTGTTTCATATCCAAACATCCGCCAAAAATGGATGTGTCGGGCCATTGGTGCAAATAAAACGCAAATAACACAAAACGAAGGGCTTAACCACTACATCAAGGTGATCACCTGTGAAATTTCTATAATTATTGAACACCAAACATGCTGAATTCTGATATGTCAAATCAAAAGTGAAAACTATGACATCAGATTCCATTCTTCAGACTAGATTTCCTAACCAACAGTAATTGGAGAACAAACGCAGAACACAAAGGATATCTGTCAGTTTTTCAATTTGTTCCACAATTTCTTTATCCCTGGGCAGTTCTTATTTTGTTTTTGTTGTAAATTCTTATAACTCATGCTGATAATCTGAAAGTGATACAAACATTTATTGACAGATTTCAGAAAAATCTCACATGTAGATGAAAATTTATACTTGTTAGAAAATATACATTTACAAAAGATATGTGACAGATTATCTGTATATTCCTTGATTTTGTCTCCAAATTTGTTTTTCAGAAATCAGAAATGCTTTTGTCTTGATTGGTGAGTGACAATAAAGTGAGTGGTGGAGCTCTCCCGAAATGGAGTTCTATAATATTAGCAGATATTGTAGTGGTGCATCACGACATTATCTGCAAACCTTCCTGGCATCTCTCAGCAATGATGATTGTAAGTAGCACATATTTTAGGTCTTCATCATCATCACGTGAAATTTCTTCCAGAACGTTGACTTTGCAATTTATGTCCTGAACCTGACTCTATCCTGTGTCAATCGGCCTGCCTCCTCCAATGATATCTTCATATAGTTAGTTAGTTAGTCGTTGGATCATCGTCATTGCACTCCGGACAAGTCCATAGGTGCTCAGATCTTTCCTTGAGTGTATCCGCCATTACACGTTGACTGACAGTCTCAGTACGTTGTTGATTGACCATCATTCTTTTTCGCCCACGAAAACTCTCCTTTCTAGCGACACCACATTTCAAACCAAGTTCCTTTATTCTAATCATGGAACAAGAGTCATCGTCACTTGTACAGTCATTTGTTCGTGCGTTTTCACGTAGGGCATTAAAAATGTCTGCCCGATTCATCGCTCCACCAACAGCCGTAGTAGCAGAGTGGGCGGCCAACATATCTGCTCTTTCATTACCCTGGACTCCCGCGTGTCCCGGCACAAAAATAAAAGTCACTGTACGCACACAGGAATTATTCACTGCATCCAGCCACTGTTCTCGAACGTACCCCGTCTGAACTTTCACAATCATGTTCATGGAGTCACTGAGGATACAGGCATGCTCGCAGACAGTCTGTGAGAAGACCCATTGCAAAGCTTTGGTCGCCACAAGAATCTCCATTGTCAAGCTGCTTGTCGTCTGAACGAATGCACCACTTTCCTCTCTGATAGTCTCCCCCCACCTTTGAGCTGTGAAAGCCCAGGAACTCCTGATGTGTCTCTCAACCGACCCATCTGTATATATAACTATATCACCTTCCCTGGAATTCTCACTGATCAGAGCGAGCACCTCCGACTCGACCACTGTCGGACACCATTCCCTGCACTCTCTATTGAATGTTATTACTCCTTTGAAGGCTGTTGGGTAATCCGAGGGTGCCAGACTCCATTCTGCACCAGGTAGTACATCCTGCAATCTGCACTCTGTATAATGTCCTCTGCGCGCCCCATCCACGACTTTCCTCTCTTTAGTCGACTTCCTTTCACGTTGATAATTTCTGGGTGTAGAGGGTGCTCTTTATCAGCGGTGATTTTTAGGTAGTCCCGCGCCCTGCACATTTGTATTCTTTGCTCCGCAGTTGGGCAATCAAGTAGGTATCGCATAGCTCGAGCCGACGTATCTCTCGTGCACCCCAAAATTATTAGCATTGCTTCATTTTGGATTCTATCCAATCTTTCTGTTTGAGTCTGACTCAGTGTCAGAATTGCCAGTGCGTACTCTACCACCGACATCACCAATCCCTGATACAGCAGAAATAGCAGTCTCTGTTCGCATTGAGCAGCAGCCATAACTTTCATCGCCGCAAGACCTTTATAAGCCTTTACAATTATGTGGTCAACATGATCTTTGAAACTCAAACTTCGGTCCAACATGACCCCCAAGTAAGTCTTTGATATAGTCTGTGATGTCATCTGTCCATCTCCTTCTAGGTCCTCTTCTTCTACTTCCTGGAAATCCCTCTAATATGCGTCTTCATGCCATTATGTCTTTTTATATGTCCGAAATATTTCAGTTTTCTATGTAAAATTGTATTCACGAGTCATCCTTCCTCTATATTCTGCATACTCAAAACCTCACTGTTCCGTATCTTTTCTATCCAGAAAATTCTTAACCTTTAGGGCCCTGAATTAAAAATTAAGAACATCCCTTGGGCCTGAATTCTTTTTTGGAAAATTTGCGTTATTGATGGTGGGTGTTTTGAAAACGTGATAATTTTTATGTTTTAAAAGATATCAAAATAATTTTTGAATATCTAAATATAGGAGTGAATAGTGAATATAGTCATGTTTTTTTGTTGTTGTATGTATGATATGACAGTTGTGAGCAAGTTGTGAAGTTGAAAATTCGGGGGAAAAATCGCAAAACGCCATTTTCAAATCGCACATATAAATTCTTGACGACCCTAATACTTGAGCAATGCATGGAATCATTGATAAAATCCTCATAAATACCTATACTTATTGTATATATATTGTTTTATATCAAAACTAATATAATATGAACTAAAAAAAACTTGAAGAAATCACATATAACGTCCGTCCGGTAAACACGAGGTCTATCCCGACACTCAACATAATTATTGTCTATGCACACACGTGGCACCCCTGATACATATTATTTTTGTGTTTTGAACGACTACACAAACATTCTTATCAAATAACAACATATTAAACATAAAAAACAACAATTAAAACATGTATTCACGATCACTTAGCCATGCCACACGGTACTCATTTGATAGTAAAATATGACTACAAAATGGCCAACGTCGTTCCAGAAATTCATTGACAAAACCAGCTGGCTTTCTCTCTTCTTGCAGTCGTAATGAGTAAAGGAATTTTACCTTTAAACTGCGACATATTCCCAGCTTCGTTTGGCGTGTTTTATACGTCACAGGATCATTACTTTGTGAAGTTCCGTACTCGGGAATCGGGCGATGTCTTATGTAGCGGGATTGTGCCTGCAGGCACAATGGAGCTGTGCTCATAGGCGCAATATTGCGACCGCAGAGTCGTAAAGGTTAATATTGCCCTATAATACTTCTGTTCAAAAGCTGATATTCTTTTTGCTGTTGTTCTATTTATTGTCAAGTCTCGCAGCCATATGCTGCAAATGGAAAAATGTATGATCAAAGAAGTATAACTTTTGCCTTTTTATAACAGTTTTTCCATACATTGTTAATTTCTTGTTAATTTCATTAATGCTATCGCTAATCTTTTCCTAATTTCCATTGTAAAATCACCTAAACTGTTTATATTTGCACCCAGATAATCAAACGTTTCAGCATTTTCTAGTTCCATGTTATCTATTTTAATTCTTAGTGTTACTTTGGTTTTATCTGTTGTCATGATCTTGGTTTTCTGTTTAATTGAAGGTTTTGTTCTTCGCTGTATGCTTTTGTTTTAATGATCATCCTTTCTAGACCTTCTATGTGTGTAGTTTCATCTATGTGTTACCGTATCATCTGCATATCTTATCTGTGGTATTTCATATCCTCCTATATTTAGGGGATGGAATTATTTGTACTCTTTGTCATTCCTTACTTTCCTCATGATGTTTTCCGCATATATAAGTATGGTCATAGGGTGAACCCTGTCTTACTCCACTATCTACCAAAAATCATTCTGAACTATCAGCTCTTTCCATAAGGATTCTCATATTTAGTAAATGATCTTTTGTTCCTCTGCCTGACCGAAATCCTGCTTGTACCTCATTAACCTTGGTTTCTAATTTTTGGTGTTTGGACAAAATTTTTCCAAATAGTACAATATCATTTAACCTTCACCGAGCCGATATGATATCCAGCCGCCGAAAAACAAAATGGCCGCGCGCGCTGATGGCGGGCCGTCCCTCCCAGCGAGATTATCGTGAGATTTACACGTACCACAGTACGTGCACATAGCTGGGGACATGCGCAATCGAAGCCGGTACATCCCCCACTTCCGACATGATCGTTTTTGAGAATGGCTGGCTATTCGTAAAAGTTTAAGAGCAATTAATCTGACCACATCTGTACACCGGTACGATGCCATGATGATGGATCGGTTTTACAGACCTTTATTTCATCGTATTTCGAATAAAATAACATTGAATCGTGGATTGAATCATGGATTATTAGGTTATTTAGTTTCACAGCAGTGAATATACAGAATGCCGTGCTGGTTTGGGGACTTGTACGTTTGATATCGAATATTTTGAAGTGGCAGAAAAAATAACTCTAGGCCTAAGCTCAAAGAACGATTTTACTGCAAATCTACATGTTTTATACAGTTCCCCCGGCTATATTTTGATAATTTCGCAGTGAAAGAACATAAATACAACAGATTTACGTGATTTAGTTGACAGTGTTGCCAAGGAATTCGATATGTAAGGTAAGTTATTTTTTTTTCTTATTTTTTCCCTCTTTATTTGTTATAAAATATATGTTTTTTGTGAAAAACGTCTTTACCACTTTCTCATACGTCTGGTATCACACACACACGTACATAAATCACACCAATATATGCATAATTCAATTCTTTATTTATATGTGCAAATATTATTTAAATATCTCTAACAACCAAAAAATTATCACATTTTCAAAACAGTCACCATCAATAATGAAAATTTTCAAAAAAGAATCCGGTGGCAGGGAGACGTTTCGTATTTTTTAATCTGGCTTGCTAAAGGTTAAAATACTATATAGTTAGATAGCCCCTGAAAATTTCAATTCAATGATATTGAACCAAGTCCAAATCTGCATACAGACTTCAACCAAGTCTGTATGCCCATCCTGAAAAAAGGTATACATTTTTGTCTAATTAATTTGGCAATCAAAATAATATACATAAAACATAGGAAAATAAAAAAGTCATGCATAAAACTGAAAATTTAAAGTCATGGAGAGTATTTTTTAGGTAAAGATCAAGATCCTGTAATGCACCTGGGAGGGGGGTGTGTTCCAAGCATATTTCTTTGTCAAGTATTTGGATAATATAATTTGATTATTTCACTTGGAAATGTTTGTCAGTTTATGTTTATCCATTTTTAATTTTAGTGTAAATTTATTTAGGGTTAGGGTTAGTTGTGTTTTACATAACTAACCCGAACCTTAAATAAATTTATATTAAAATTAATAAAACCCATCAAGACGGATGTGTCAGGCCATTGGCGCAAATAAAACAGTGACACAAAGCATTTCCATTCTCTGGACTACATCCTGCTGGAAATCTAGAATGGATCATGGTCCTGCTACTAGAGAGATCCAGCAGGAGCTTGAGAATGAACGCTGAAGAAGAAGACATTAAAAAAAATTTTCAGTATTTATTCGGCCCAGATTTTCTTTCAGAAATAATCTTTAATCTCTTACAAATTAATGGAATATTTAAAATTACTTTTTCTTTCACAAGCCATGTAGTTTCAAAAAAACTCTATGAAATAATTTCTCTTTGTGATCATTTCCTCATCACTTGTTTTAATACATAAAATAGAGATTTGTATTTGTATCTTAGGTTCAATAATCGCAAAGTATACCCCCTATATTTCGTTATTATAGCGTGATCCAAACAAAACAAGGTTCTATGCACATGTTCATTGGTAGTATATGAGGTTTTGCACATTGTTTTCATTTTATTGCACAGTTTAAGAAATTATGTCACTTGCAGAACGTTAGTACAACTGCAGGATACTGCTATATTTTATGAACCTAGGAGGGGGCCCAGGGCTAGGTATAGTGTTTACAATATATCTAGCGCTAGTACATGTCCCACCCCTTCATGGTGAGGGAGAAAAACAAGTGTTTTTGCTATTTATTACTTCCTCTGACAATAATTAACCTTTAGGGCCCTGAATTAAAAATTAAGAAACATCCCCTTGGGCCTGAATTCTTTTTTGGAAAATTTTCGTTATTGATGGTGGGTGTTTTGAAAACGTGATAACTTTTTTATTTTAAAAGATATCAAAATAATTTTTGCATATCTAAATAAAGGAGTGAATAGTGAATATAGTCATGTTTTTGTTGTTGTTGTATGTATGATATGACAGTGGTGAGCAAGTTGTGAAGTTGAAAATTCGGTGGGAAAATCGCAAAACGCAATTTTTTAATCGCACATGTAACTTCTTGACGACCCTAATACTTGAGCAATGCGTGGAATCATTGATAAAATCCTCATAAATACCTATACTTATTGTATATATATTGTTTTATATCAAAACTAGTATAAGATGAACTAAAAAAACTAATAAAACGTGAAGAAATTGCATATAACATCCGCCCGGTAAACACTAGGTCTATCCCGACACGCAGCGTAATTATTGTCTATGCACTCACGTGGCACCCCTGATACATATTATTTTTGTGTTTTTGTACAACTACACAAACATTCTTATCAAATAACAACATATTAAACACAAAAAACAACAATTAAAACATGTAGTTTATAAGAAATCGCATTTAACGTCCGTCCGGTAAACACTAGGTCTAGCCCGACACGCAGCGTAATTATTGTCTAAGCACACACGTGGCACCCCTGATACATATTATTTTTGTGTTTTTGAATGACTACACAAACAGTCTTATCAAATAACAACATATTAAACATAAAAAACAACAATTAAAACATGTATTCACGATCACTTAGCCATGCCACGCGGTACTCAATTTGATAGTAAAATATGGCTAAAAAATGGCCAACGTCGTTCCAGAAATTCGCTGACAAAACCAGCTGGTTTTCTCTCTTCTTGCAGTCGTAATGAGTAAAGTAACTTGACCTTTAAACTGCGACGTATTCCTAGCGTCGTTTGACGTGTTTTATACGTCACTGGATCATTACTTTGTGAAGTTCCGTACTCGGGAATCGGGCGATATCCTATGTAGCGGGATTGCGCCTGCAGGCACAATGGAGCTGTTCTCATAGGCGCATTATTGCGACCGCAGAGTCGTAAAGGTTAAAAAATAGCTGGTGTGTCTGCATTTAAAATTATGTAAATATAATGAATGGGAGAGGGTGTTATAGATAGGAACATGCAGGGACCAGGGATGGAGGTAGGGTGCTTTGTGTGAGAATAGGCAGGTGGCCAGTAGTTTCCAATTTCCTCTAATATGGCATAAAATGGATTCACATTGTCCTGTAACCGAAATCGCCACATGAACTCGGCCAGGTAACTTTTTAAGTGGTGTTGTGCTGTCTTGTGATGTTTCTTCTTTCGCCATCATCTTCCTCTATCCCTTCTCCCCCTGATCTTACCAGTGGTTACTAATACTAAATGTTCAAGTCTCACTTTCCTCATAACATGCTATAAAAATTTTGTTTATCTGCTTCTAATTTTTAATATAATTTGTCTTTTTACTCCAGCACCTCTGAGAACTTTTACTTTAATTTTTTTGGCTGTCCATGGAATTTTCATCATTCTTCTTAAAAACCACATCACTGTTACCTCCATCTTGGGCAACTTTGTTTACTGTCCCATGCTGAAGATGGATGTGTCAGGCCATTGCAGCGAATAAAATGGAGACAATGCATTTACATTCTCTGGAATGCATCCTGCTGGAAATCTAGAATGGATCATGGTCATGCTACAAGAGAGATCCAACAGGAGTTTGAGAATGAATGCTGAAGAAGTTTACTGTCCATGCTTTGCTTCCATAAAGAAGCAACTCTAAGAGGGTGAACAAACCTGGGCCTAACTCTACAGCCAGGTTTTTCCTATACGAGAATCATACTTATAGATGAGAAAAGGTTCAGTACCTGATGGACACATGGACAATGTGTCTAATTACATGAGACAAGTTTCTGGTGGCGGAACACCTCGTGAGAGATAGACATAGATGACCCAAGCATAAAATCCTTGACTACCACTTCCTCTGAGACTGTCTCCCAGTGATATGTTTTGATCTGCAAAGTCCAGAGGCACCACAGTGGATGATAAACCATCACAGCATAAAGTTGATACACACCTTCAATACATGGCTGTCACTGTCTAGAGAAGCCCATTTGAATTAAAGGTATTCTGAAATTGGGTGTGCTAGGCTTACAGTTTACAAATTGAACAGTAGCACCAGATCTGAAGGTAAAGCTGTGGGGAAACCGTGAGAACCTCCTGCTGACGACTAAATTCATGGAGGCGGCCCACCTTCCCGTATAGAGACTTCTAAGCATAGGAAACTGATTGCTGAGAAAAGAAGAAAATGAACAGTAGTACAAGGTACTTACACACCCTGGTGGAAATCACTCAAAATTTGTGATGATTAATTCTTCTTTTTCAGTGTTCATTCTCAAACTCCCACTCGATCTCTCTTATAGCAGGAGCATGGCCCTACTAGACTTCCAGCAGGATATAGTCTAGAGAATGGAAATTCACTGTCTCCATTTTATTTGTGCCAATGCCCAACATATCCGTCTTCAGTGGAGTGATAATTAAAAGTGAATGTAAACAATTCATCAAGATTGTGATAGTAACAGATTAGTCCCCATTTTAATTTAATGATTTTTAATGCAAATACTATGTTTAAAGTTTTATTTCATAATTATTTTTTTTTCAGATAACAACATAGGACAATTTTGCTACATGTTAATTCAGTCACTTAAAACTGATGCAGAACAATACATTCATCAAGTTAGACTAGCAGAAGCAGAAGAAATCTACACTTTATCACTGAAAGTTCTGGAAACTGTAACCATCAAAAGAAAATTAAATGTTATATCATTGCGTGATCATGCAATTACTTGGAGTAATAGATCTTCAGTCAGATTGTTGCAGGGTAAATATTTGGATGCCCTTAAAGATGCAGAAACCTGCTTGTCAATTGATTCAAATTATATCACAGTAAGTTTTTTATGGTAATAAAAATGATTGTACCACAATGATTGTATCTCTTTTTCATGTATTCTTGTTTCCTTTTTCCCTGTGGGTTCCATGTTATTGATCTTATAGCTATATCATTTACTGGTTTTCTGAGTATGTGCCCAATGCATTTCCATTTTCTCATTTTAATTAAAGTGACCACCAGATCTTGTCTGCTCATCTCCATATCCATTCCTTTTCTTGGTCTCTTCATCTCCATATCTCTTCATTTATTTTCGTGGTCTCTTCGTTTCCATATCTCTTAATTTTTTATCTTGGTCTTTTTGCCTCCATATCTCTTAATTTCTTACCTTATGTATTCTATAGTCGTCTATAGTGGCAGATGCTATTACATAACTAGGGTCCATAGACGTGTTCAGTCAACCCGGTTGTTGTGCCCCAATTCATCAGTATGGAATCACATGAAGTTAATCTCATATGACGTAGAATTCCCAGCACACAAAGCTAGGAATACATTATATAGTCTAAAGGTGAAATTCCTTTACACATTACGACTGTAAGGAACAGAATGCCTTCTGATTTTGTCAATGAATTTCTGAAACGATTTTGTCCATTTTCGACGCCACATTTTACTATCAAATATCATGCCCAAGGGGCATGGTAAGGGATCGTCATGGAAAGTAATATCTGCATATTTTAGTTGTTGTTATAATATAAGTATGTTAGTTTATTCATTGAATAACACAAAAACAATATGTATCTGGGGTGCCACTAGTCGGCATGGAAATTAATTACACTGTACTTCTGCCTAGACCTGGTGTTGGACGGACGGATATTGTATGTGATTTCTTTGTTTTATTCGTTTCTTCAGTCCATATTACATTAGTTTTGATGTGAAACAACATATATACAACAGGAATAGATATTTTGGAGGATTCTATCAGTTTTGCCACACATTGCTCAAGTATTAAGGTGTCAAGAAATTATATTTGCGATTTAAAAAAAAATGTAGTTTTAAGATTTTCCCCTCAATTTTCTACTTGAAAACTTGCTCATAAATTGTCATATAAAACATACAACAGCAAAAACCACAGCTATATGCATTATCCACTCCTTTATTTACATGTGCAAAAATTATTTTGATATCTTGGCTAACAAAAAGTTATTGCGTTTACCACTCAGCAAAAAATTATGCACATTGTCAAAAAAAGAATCTGGACTTAGGTAATTTTAATCTGAAGCCCTAAAGGTTAACTTTATCTCTTCGTCTCCATATTTATTTATTTTTTATCTTGGTCTCTTCATTTCCATATCTCTTCATTTCTTATTTTGGCCAACACTTTTGGGGATCATGTCCGTGGAGTCTATAGATGGAATGAGAACTGTCTGCAAAAGACGAGCAATATCTCCTGACACCTCTGTGCCAAAACATCCAACATTGCATTAAACATTGGAGGAGCGACGAATAATTATATCCTGATATAGGTAGATTTCCCTATGATATGACGATTGTTAGAGGACACTTTTAGTGGCGATGGATTGGAAGGCTAATAAAAGAGGATAAGGTGCGAGCGTTAGAAATGCACAGGTCGAATCTCAGACCCCCGATGTGTTTGGCGAAGCAGCACCTTGCATAGGAAGGTGTATCAATTCTGAGTCTAATTTTACTGTCACCATTACTCAACACGACTCATACAGAATAAAGTAGGTCTGGGACCTAGGGACAGGAAGGGTGGTAATAGAATAGTCTGCGCATGTGTTTTGTCGGGGTCTGAAAGGGGAGCAAAGAATAGCAACACTGATTACCTTCCATGCATGTCGTACGAGGCGACTAAGGAGGGTATGGTATGGAGTTGACTGTCCCATCCCATATAGGGTCAGTGACTCAAAGCCATGCTGAGTCGGATGTGTCAAGCAGAAAGACGCAGATATTGCAGCAATGCTGTAAACCATGACACAACGCATTCCATTCTCCGGACTACATCCTGCTGATCTACAGGAGTTTGAGAACGAACGAAGAAGAAGAATAGTCTATGAGAAACAGTTTACTGGCTGCAAAGCGCCTTGTCGGAAGAAAAATGCACAGTGGGTGACCCAGGAAATGATCAGCTCGCCTTGTCATATATATCCCCTCCAAGTAGAAGGCTTATTTAATAGCCATTGCACTAAGCCAAAAGCTGAAGTCTCCTGGGTATGAAAGAAAGCTCAGAGAAACCACACCACTGCACCTCATTGTGAGTAAGGGCAAGTTGCTCGCAATTCCTGGGATTGGAACAACAACATACCATCTATTGCCGGGATAAAATACCAGACAATGTGGTATTGATGAAATATAAATCTATAAGCATGCACACAATGTGGATGAAGGCACAGACGCTGGGCAAGTCACCTGATTTTCATGAAAGATCTTTGTCTGCCAAAAAGCTGCTATTTGGAAAACTCCAGACTGGCTTCCACAAGGTAAGAGGACAGAAGAAGCATTTTAAAGACACTCTTGGGGTGCAAAG
Source organism: Meghimatium bilineatum (assembly GCA_034231615.1). Lineage (NCBI taxonomy): Eukaryota > Metazoa > Mollusca > Gastropoda > Stylommatophora > Philomycidae > Meghimatium > Meghimatium bilineatum. The sequence continues at coordinate 11,381,152 of CM067306.1, forward strand.
GGTGTCACATTGCCTGTATGCGTTTCACAGGTTTAGTAATAAACCAAGATCCTAAAAGTACCTCCTTGTGGTGCACCCTGGAAACAGAAATACAGCGGCTCATGTTATGTACCTTGACAACACTCTTAAGGAACATATCCATGGTTTTGGAGGCTGTAGATGGAATGGGAATTGACTACAAAAAGACAAGAAATATATAATTGAAAACATGTAAATAACATACTGGTAACTCTGAAAAACCAGAGTTTTATTATTGCTACTGTTCTGTTGTTATTATATTGGCTACATTTATGTTTACAAAACTGTTTCTTCCCATTTAAGAATTACTATACATTAAAGTAGTTACTATACATTTAAAAATTACTATACGTTAAAGAAATGTGATAATAATAATTATTGAGGCGTAGCTTCCAACAGTACTCTACACATTTTCTCAGAAGACTCAGGTGGGTTGGCTATATTCAGAGAATGAACAACAGCTGTATACCAAAACAAATACTATATGGGGAACATTTATCAGGTACTAGAAGAAGAGGCAGACCAAAGCAGTAATACCAGGATGTATTCTAGTCATCAATAAATGCTTTCATCATTGAATACAGTTTTCCATTGCACAAAGGAAAAGCACTGAGTAAATATCACAACTAGGAAAAGCTGATAGAAGATTTGGTCACACTGAGACCAACCCTGGTTAGTGGTGCTAGGATATTTGAGAATTCAATATTTAGCAGAGCAGGATGAAGACTCAGAAGCAAGGTGCAACAATCAAGGGTGACATGTTCCTATGTTTCTGTTGCAACAGACCAAATCAATAATGGATAAGCAGATTTAACTTAAAAAAAATGTTCAACTTTATACACACTCAACTCCATTTGATACAGCCATATAATCTTTTTTTGGATACCATTTTATTCTTTCAGGGCTACTGGCGCGTATCTCAAGCACTCAAAGCTTTGTCACAGTATCCTAGAGCTGCATATGTTTTGCTCAAGGCACTTACTATAAATCCAACAGATGATGAGTTTGTGTGCTTTCTGTCAGAAGCGGCCATCTTTGTTTCTCGAGTTAAAAGTAATACAGCCATTATTTATTTTATTTCCATCTTAGTTGTCAGATCATTATCATTACACACAGGATACATTCATAGGTGCTCCGATCTCTCCTTGAATGTATCTGCAATTTAAAGAATGCAGGAAGATTTGCGATTAACTATAACACATTTCATTTAAAGGAATCATCTCACTTATTAATTTCATTTGCCTGTACTGTTTCTTGTGGGAAGTTCAGTATATCATCTTGGTCCATTGCTCTACCGTCTGGGGTAGGGATGGGGGGGGGGGGGGGGGGGTTGGGCAGGGTTGGGTGGAAATCCCGAATACTGGAAGGATAAAGAGGAATATAATCTCCCAAACCACCTTTCCTGAGTGGGGTGTCCCTCAGAGGCAATACAAGAACTAGGTCATCCTTGGCAAAAAATAATCCCACGAGAGGGGGATTCTGACATCAAACACCAGGGAGATGGAGCTTGTTATCCCTGGTAGACTCAGTGAAGAAAATGGAACACTAGACTAAACTGGTGTACCTTAAATACTGTTGAAAATGGCCTCAGTTGGAAAAAGCAAAAGTGAAAAGAACTACATCGAAACACTTGAGATGGGTAGGTAACCCTGACAAACATGCCAAACTGCTGCCTTGCAGGCTTTACAGGGATGTGGAAAAACCCAGACAGAAAATACATCCTGACCTTCCGAAGATGGAGAGTGTCTGAATACAGCGCTGGTATCAGGGAAAATTAGGACACCACACATCATCAGAAATATGGTCTTGTGACAATATAGTCTTATTGCTGTGGTGTTGCTCCTATCAGCAAAAATATGCATCATGTACAACTTTTGTTACTTTCCAGTTTCCACAATAATTTTTTAGCTCAGAGATTACAGTGACACACATATTATGAAATTATCAGTAACTTTTTTTTTCATAGAACTAAAGTATCCTGAGTTTCCAGGATTTCTGGCACAAAAACATTGGAGCTGTAATAGTCACAGACTGTCTTTGCTTAGAAATATTGAGAATGAGTGGCTCAGACAAGAGGGGATGACATGCATTGCATATTCAGATCTACAAATTATTCTTCTTCTTCAGTGTTTATTCTCAACCCCCCCCCCCCCCCCCCCACTGAGATCAACATTTTCTTAATGAGGACACTAGAATGGGAGGAAATATGTTAATGCAACTTAAAGAATTGGAAATTACCCCCGGGGTGAGCAGAACAGGACGATTAAGGGATTGTCTAAGGTGTTTGTATGTACTGGTTACAGGAACCATCAGCATGCATACTCTTCATCATGCGCTGGGAAAGACCAAGCACACATGGATTTCCCAGTGCGTCAATGTTGATTACAATATCGATACTTTAGATAACTAAAGTATTTTATGTATAATTTGTATTTAATCATGTTTTCATCTTGTTTATTGTGATTACACATGGTTGGTTGGTTGCTGATCCAACAGTCCATGAGCTCATGCCCTTTGACCCATCGTGATTACACATGTTAATATAATCTTCTGTTAATCTTATTTACATCTGTGAATCATGATTACACATGGTAATATCCTCTGTTAATCATGTTTACATCTTTATCATCATGTTTACATCTGTTCATCATTATTACACATGTTAAATGATGCTTTCTGGAATAACAGTGCAGGAATTTGTTTTCGCTATCGAGCTGACGGAGGACTATTCAATCTTAGTAGATTAAGGCCAAGACCAAAACTAAGACAGACATTATTCGTGACCTCTTGTTCGCCGACAATTGTGCACTAAATGCTACCAGTCTGAAAGACATGCAGGACAGCATGGACCTCTTTTCTCTGGCCTGTGATGCATTCGGTCTCACCATCAGCACCGCGAAGACTTTAGTAATGTATCAACCAGCGCCAGGTATCCCCTACACAGAACCAGTGATCACAGAAAAGGGACAAAAACTTAATACTGCCAATAAGTTTGTATATCCCGGCAGCACACTATCACAAACTGCGACAATTGATGAGGATGTTTCCCTTCATATTGCTCATGCCAGTGCAGCATTTGAGAGCCTTCGTGCCAATGTCTGGATCAGGCGTGGTCTCAGTCTGACAACTAAGTTGGACGTGTACAGTGCAGTGGTTCTACCAACACTGCTTTATGCTGCGTCATCCTGGACTGTCTATACGGGACATGCTCGACAGCTTAACTCTTTTCATCTTTGGTGCCTACGAAACCTCATGGGAGTACATTGGCAGGATCGTGTACCAGATACTGAAATCCTTCAGAAGTTCCATGTGCAAAGCATCCATGCAATGTTGAATAGGTCCCAACTCCGCTGGACTGGCCACATTGTCCGTATGCCCGACAGGCACCTTCCAAAGAGATTATTCTATGGGGAGCTGTGTGAAGGTAAACGTTCAAGTGGAAGGCAGAAAAAGCGCATCAAGGTCACCTAAAAAGCTCTCTCAAGCACTGCAACATCGATCCTAACTCCTGGGAGACTACAGCACTTGATCGCTCATCCTGGCACACCCAGATCACTGCTGGCATCACAAAATGTGAAAAAGAAAGAACACTGCGGGCAATCCACAAGCGCAAGAAGTGGAAGGACAAATCAGCAAATTCTCCTACCCCGAACCTTCAGCACTTCTGCATGCACTGCAATAGAACTTTCCGTACACGAATCGGACTCATCTAGTATTTACGAACTCACAAACCAAATTAGTTCATTAGCAATTTTAATTCTAATTTTTTTTTTTCATCGCATTTATTGTTTTTCATGCCATGCTCATCTTTGCTTGCGAAGGAGGAACATCATCATCATCACACCTATTAATATCTTTTGTTAATCATGATTACACATGTTAATATTGTTTTATGTTAATAATGTTAACAATGCTTATTTCCAGTGTTAATATACAGTTGTGAGGTATGGATATTAAATAAAACAATATCAAAGAAAATCATAAATTGCTATTTTCTCATTTTAAATCAATAAATGAGAATTACAAAATGCTATGTGTATTCTATGGTAATGTATGGCTCAAAAACATGGACACTAAACAAACAATTAGAAGACAAAATTGATGCCTTTGAGATGTGGATATATAGAAAAATAGTGAGAACTTCATGGAAAGAGAAGAAAACAAAGCGGTTCTAACAGCACTTAACATGAAGAAAGAATTATTAAGAGAAATAAAGATCAGGCAAATAAAATATTTTGGACACATTAAAAGACATGACACCTTATTGAAGACCTTACTTGAGGGTAAAGTCGAAGGGAAGCGGGCTTGAGGTAGGTAGAAATACAAGTGGGAGTGTGTCACAATATAGACAGGTTACAGTCTAGCAGAGTGCACTGCCACAATAAGTTTAGCAGAGTGCACCGCCAAAATAAGAAACAGAGGATGTTGGAGGTCTGTTGTAACCAACCTTCATTGCGGATATGGCACTTGATGATAATGAGAATTGCTGCTTTTAACTCTTTCCGGACCAATCGCCAGTATACTGGCTTTATACTGTGGGTCTACAGGACCAATCGCCAGTATACTGGCTTTGATTGATCAACGTCTTAGATCGATCATATATTGATCAGTTATATTTCGTTTTGCCCAGTTCAAGTTTTTATGTTAACCTCTGAACATCCGGGAAAGATCCTCTTCCGTTTTACAACCGGTACCGAAACACATGTGGTGTGTACAAGAAAATTTGTGATCGACATATTCTGTAACTTTTATTTCTGAAAAAATGGCAACGCCCACTTCTTCTAGATACAGTGCAGAACAAGCTATGGTTATGTTTCAGAGCTTGCTAGTTAGTGAATCTGATAATGATGATTCCGATAGTGATTATAGGCCTAGTGACTTGTCGAAAGGTAAGAAACCAAAGCAAACTGGTGTAGGTTTTATAAAAAATTTAACAGCTTGCATCAGATCAAGTAATGTTAGTTCCTCTGAAGAAGCATCTAATAGTAGTGATGAATCTACTGATTCAGAGGATTTAGCTGGTACTTCTAGGCCTACTAATGCTACAAGTAGGCCTATGAATCATACTTCCACAGATCGACAAGGTAGGCCTAGGACTGATGCTGTGTGGCGTGAAGCCCTAGAAGGAGAGAGTATAGGAGTGTCTCACTTCAGACAGATACATTCTGGCTGCAAACTTGGCCTTCCTGAAAATGCCTCACCTCTCCAGTGTTTACTATCCTTGATGACAGAACCAATAATTGACAATCTAATAGCCAATGTAAACTCTTATGCCCAGCAGAAATTAGAAATGAATACACCTCGAAGGAAATATTCTACTTATTCAAAATGGACTGCGCTCGACCGAAATATTTTTATGAAGTTTCTCGCCACCCTGATAAACATGGGTTTGGACCCCAAACATTCCATAAAAGATTTTTGGTCCACAAAAACACACAGAAGTAGCCCCTGGTTTGGATCAATTTTCAGCAGGACCAAATTTTTATTGATTTACCAATCAATGCTTCATGCGGCTGGAGCTGATGCACAGGGTAAAATTAAAATAGAGCCGTTCATAAATGAATTAGTTGCAAGCTTTCAGAATGCATTCTATCCTTCTGAAAACATATGTATAGATGAGATGGTTATAGGCCACAAGGGAAGGTTTAGGCACAAGCAATATAATGCAAGCAAGCCAAAAAAATATCATATAAAATCATACGGACTCTGCGACTCCATCACCGGATATGTTTTCAACCTGCTGGTATATTTTGGTGCGGACACGACATACAGGCTGGAAACTGATACAAAGTCTACCCATGCTGTCAAAATTTTTGACAAACTACTAGAAGGCATCACAGGACATCACCATTTGTTTGCTGACAGGTATTATTCGTCCTTACCTCTTGTCCAGTTTCTGCGGCAGAGAAATCACCATTATACTGGAACTCTCAATGCGAACAGACGAGGGTTTCCACAAGAAATGAAGAATAAGAAAATAGCTGTCAATCAACCAAAATGGTTCATAAATGATGAAGATAAAGTTATGTGTGTCAGCTGGAGAGATAAAAAATCGAAGAAACCTTGCCAACTGGTAACAACATGTGGAAGCGCAACATGTGAAATTAGAATTGAGGGTAGGAGCGAAGTCTGGAAACCATCACCCATTCATAATTACAATATGTCAATGAATGGATGTGATAGAGTAGATCAGATGATTTCATATTATGGAAACCACACAAGAAAAACAGTAAAGTGGTGGAAAAAAGTATTTATGTGGGTGTTGGAAATAACACAACTCAACGCCCACATTTTATACACACTTAGCCGCCCTTGCGCAGAGAAGCCTATGCCCCTTTCAAACTTCAAGGACATATTGATAGAGGAGCTATGTAGTTTATTTGAATTAGAGGCACCTAATAACATTGATGCTGCTTTATTGTCCAGCCAGGAAGAAAAACAGTTAATACAGAGCTTGAAAGGTATCAGGGAACCACCCATCTCATTGACTCCGGTGGAAAAGACAGGCAATGTGCTCATTGTGCTACTAAGCAAATACGAAAGCGCAGTAGCTACTACTGCATAGGATGTTCACATAAGCCACATCTGTGTGCTAAATCATGCTTTAGGGAATATCACACAAGATGATCTCATTTGTAACAAATAAAAACTTGTAAATAATAAAGCCGTGACTGGATGTAAATATTTTCATATTTTTATTGCTTCTGATGTCATTCAGAAAAATGTACATAACTTTAACATTTATTGATATTTATTCATCAACTAAACTGCATAATGAAGAAAAATGGATATATTTGTGTAAATATTCTTGAAAAATGGATATCAACAATGATAATCATGGACAAGTATGGATACATTTGGGTAAGTCACAATATTTATACTAATAAATTAATATTTTCATTTTATTTTTGTGTGTTTTACTAACTCTAACCTTGTGAAGTAATCAAATATCATCAATGTACTTATATATTCATATTCTGTATCCATTCCCCTTTCCAATGATATATTACACATATACTATTTATCAATATTAGTATGTCAAGTGATACAATGAAGAACACATGTAAGGAAATTTTTCTACCCCTGAAATATTTTCATATTTTTATTGCTTCTGGTGTCATTCAGAAAAATTAACATAACTTTAACATTTATTGATAGAAATTCATCAAATAAAATGCATAATTAAGAGAATTGAATATACTTGTGTAAACATTCTTGACAAATGGATATAATCATTGATAAGTATGGACACATTTGGGTAAGTCACAATATTTATACTAATAAATTAATATTTTCATTTTATTTTTGTGTGTTTTACTAACTCTAACCTTGTGAAGTAATCAAATATCATCAATGTACTTATATATTCATATTCTGTATCCATTCCCCTTTCCAATGATATATTACACATACACTATTTATCAATATTAGTATGTCAAGGGATACAATGAAGAACACATGTAAGGAAATTTTTCTACACTTAAAATTTACTCTGGTCCAAACCTAAAAATACTCAGGTCCTGAAAGAGTTAAAATGAGATGTTACAGAAGAATTAGTTTGAATGATCGCAGTCCAACCCCCTTTTTCGTTCTTGTTTCCCATTAGTGCCTACCTACATATTTTGTGGTTAATTGATTTAAATATTATATCAATCATTAATTGAAATATTCATTTTATAGGCTTAGTTATGTTTTACATAACTAATCCTAACCACAATCTTAATATATAATTATATTTAAATTAATAAGTGATAAACGTAAACTGGTAAACATTGGCACAGGAAATAATCACACAGGTAGGCACTAATTAGCGCAACGGGAGTTGATCATAGTACCGAACAATTTTACATATACCATGGATAACTAAAAGACAAATTAAGAAGCGTTACGATCAATAAGCGTCGAAGAGGACTGGCTCCTTAACATCTTAACAAGAAAGCTGTGTTTTTTGGTCATATAAAGAGACATAACAGCATGGAAAAATGAATAGCCGAAGACAGAATTAACGGCAACAAGAGGGCACCCAAGATGACGATGGACTAGTGATGTATCAGAATTCTTAAATATGTCTCTAGCTGTGACAGGCCAACTCGTCCAGAATCACAGAGTGTTCAGACCATGGTTGGTTGCTGATCCAGCGGTCCATGGGCTCATGCCCTTTGACCTAATGCCATTAGATGGCATTATATTGCTGGGAAGTCTGTGGATTTTTGGCCCACCCCGGGACAGAGCCAGATAATAACTATCACACCTCCAGGAAGGTAGGTTTCAACCTTTGCACTGCTCCTAGTGACTGTAGCCAAGATAGGGTTCACTGTGCTCATTCCCCGCCACCAATTTACTACTGGTTATGCCGAACTTCTCTATTGCTCCAGGCATGCAACCAAATGTTCAAGTCAAAAGGATTGTCACGTCCTGAGTCACTGTGCCTCTATGATGGGCCTCAGCCATAGGAAAAACAGTGATGTCAGTTTCCTCCTCCTCAGTGCTGCGCAGTACATCTCTGGCTCCCTCCCAACCACAGAGGGTGCATACATATATTCAGGCAAACATGAAAAAACATTTAAACAACAAAACAAATTCATAACTGTATAGATGACATGCCATGAAGCTTCTATAAGAAGATAACCTCAATATAAAGGCATATCATCCACTTAGGTTTTCTGTTGCATGGATGGTATGTCTAGTGGGCCATTGGTGGGACCCACAGACGCAACCACATGCGTAGTTCAGACCATAAGGAAGACAGTTTATGGAAAGAATATGTCACATGATGAATATCACTTTCTGTTTATAATGTTTACATCTTCTGTTAATGGTTGTTTTCCCCCCAGATAAAGATGAATTCAGCCAGTATGAATGGTTTGAGATCTATACAACCTTCTCACTACCCCTTTGGAAACAGGTTATAGAAAAATTGTCAGACCATAATGAATATGAAGCTTTAGCCATTCTTACAACTGGCCAGTGTGACAGCTGTGTGGTATCATCTTGTGTGCTGCATAAATTAGCAGACATACCAGGACTTAGCTTTGATCATCTCCATGTTGGAAAGATGTTGAAATTCCTTACAGACAAAGAAGGTATGTATGATTGATTGGAATACTCTGATCTTTGTAAGATTATGAGATGAATGACACTACTAATTATGAAAAAATACATGATGATACTGTGATCTCATTGTAAGATCATAGGATGAATGATGAAAAAGATACATGCGGATACTCCTCATTGTAAGATTATAGAGTGAATGACACTACTAATTATGAAACATACATACAAATACTCTGATCTCATTGTAAGATTATATGGTGAATGACACTGCTAATTCTGAAAAAAGATACATAATGATACTCAGATCTCAATGCTGTATGCCAATGGTGACCTGGACTTCTAGTTCAGGATGCAAAGAATAGGGCTGTTGTCTTCTTTCCAGGCATGCCATAGGACAGGGGTGGGCAAACTTTTTGTGCAGAGGGCCGCATTGAAAATTATAAAGCTATTGGAGGGCCGCATATAATATATGTATGTTTTTGTTTAAAATTCTCGGTAAGTAATCAATTAAATATTTTTATTGTAAAGAAAGGTAGTTTTACATAATGTAGATAACTTCTTAAATAAATTACATTTCTAACAGACTTACACTATAACAGTGTATTTTCTAATATGGATAAAAGGTTTTGCAAATATTTTAACAATGTTCGTGTATTTAAAAATGTGTTTGAGGGCCGCAAAATATCCATTGGCGGGCCGCATGCGTGCTGTAGTTTGCCCACCCCTGCCATAGGAGATGACTAAGGAAAGTTGCAAATGGTTCCCATGGATGACTTAGAGATGCACGCCAGTGAACATTGTACCTTTGTCCTTTTGTGGCAGATTCCTAGGTAGCTGCCCGTGCTGTGTTCCTGGTCAACACTTTTTAGGGATTGTGTCCATGGATTTCAAGGTAGTAAATGGAATGAAAATTAACTGCAAAAAGACAAGCAATATCTCTGACACCTGCGGCAAAGCATACAGTGACACTGCCAACACACAGTGACGCAGGACATTTTAACTCGGTCAGTCGAAATGTAGATGCATTGGAGACCCTGTTGGTTGATGAACATTTTTCTAAGTCTACAGTGACACTCATTTACTCTGGACATGGATAATTTCCATCATTAATCTAGTATGTCTCCCTAATTAATCTACGAGGCGTGTTCAAATGAAAACGGGACTTGTGGATTTATTTAAAAAGTATCATACGCAATTTAATATTTTCAACGGAATTGAACAAAGCAACCACTTGTGAATAAGAATGCACCTGGGTTCATCAGAAAAAATCTCCGTATGCATTTAGGCAAGCATCCCACTGTTTAGGTAGACGTCGAATGCCGTCCGAGAAAAAGTTGCGTGGCTGTTCTCTGAACCATGTGGTCACCGCTGTCTTCACGTCTGCGTCGCTGTTGAATCGCTGTCCCTTTAGTGCTTTCTTCAACGGTCCGAACAAATGGAAATCACACGGGGATAAATCGGGACTATAGGCTGGGTGATGAAGAACTTCCCAATTCTTCTTTGCCAATGTTTCCTGCACAATTTTTGCGACGTGCGGACGAGCGTTGTCGTGGAGAAGAATCACACCTTGAGAAAGTCTGCCTGGTCGCTTAGCCTTGATGGCCTTATGCAGCTTGTCTAAAGTGTCTTCTTCTGTTGCAACAATATGCGCCTGACCTGGCCGTGCAAGATCTGCCGTTAACTCACGTCCGTCTTTAAACATACGCACCCACTCCATCACTCTGGTCCTCGACAAACATTTGTCACCATATGCTGCCTTCATTCTCCGATGAATGTCTACTGCTTGACATCCTTCAAATGAAAGAAACTGGATCACAGCACGCTGATTCACTTTGGACGGGTTCGGAATCACACCCGCCATATTGTTAACAGTCTTCTGCAGCACATATGCATGCTGGGAAGATGAACACGTGACCGTATGTAAATTATTGGATACTCATTACTAGTGCAAAATGTCATCAATATCAGTGCGCTCTATCACGCGTGGTGTAACAAGTCCCGTTTTCATTTGAACACGCCTCGTAGTATGTCTCCCTCATTAATGTAATCTGTCTCACTCATTAATATATTTTATCTCCCTCATTAATTTAGTTCTTCTGTGCTGTTTTTCATAAGGAGTTCAGTATATCTTCATTACTCTACTGCTTAATATAGTCTTGTCTGTCTACATGGAACGCTCTATAAACCTGTGTTTTACGTAAGTACAATTGCTTAATATAGTGGCAGAACATACCAGCCTATATGCTCTCACTGCCCCGAACAATCCAATGAAATAATAAATAGTTTCCCTTATACACGACTGAAGAGTATGGGGGAAATACGGTGTTACATCTGTATTTTTCTGACCAATAGCATACCAACAGATGATATGGTCAGCATCATGACTACTGTCTTTACTTTCCCAGATGAGATATGTATTTTCTTAGGCTGGGTCAACCTAGGAGTTATTGGTTATTTAAAAATATATTGAGAAGCCAGTGCACTAACCACTGATCTACAGTAGAACAAAATTATTCGGAATATGGAAAGTGAGATTCAGTGAAACAAAATTATTCTGGACATGAAAAGTGGGATTCAGTGAAAAATTTATTCTGAATATGGAAAGTGAGCTAAAGTGAAACAAATTTATTCTGGACATGGAAAGTGAGCTGAAGTGAAACAAATTTATTCTGGATATGGAAATGAGCTATCGTGAAACAAATTTATTCTGGATGTGGAAAGTGAGCTGCAGTGAAACAAATTTATTTTGGACATGGAAATTAAGTTGCAGTGAAACAAATTTATTCTGGACATGGAAAGTAAGTTGCAGTGAAACAAATTTATTCTGGACACGGAAAAAGGAATCATCATCCTCATTAATTTAATTTGTCTGCTTTGTTTCTTGTAAGGAGTTTAGTATGTTTATTGCTCATTCGTCCCTGTCACACAGCTACAAAATCCCTCCCTGCAACTCCTTAATGGGAACCATGCAGCATTTGACAGCTTATTGTTCTACCACTCAATACAGTAGCATAATTTGTCAGCATATTAGTTCTTTTTGTTGGACTTACATCGACCATATTCTCAGAATGAACAGCCTAAGAATTCCCCAGCAGTCACTATATTGGGTGCCACCCAGAGTAAGAAGAGGGAGACCTAAAGAAACTCTATGAAGAATCATTAATAGAGAAGGCATGTCAATGAACCTAAACAACACAAAAGAATTGAAAGACCTGGCAACACAAAGACAGAAATGAAAATCTATGATTTCTGTCCTATGCACTGCCTATGGCCCCGGAGGAACATAACATAACATTAGTTCTCTTGTTGCCCTGAACTGGCCTTACAGGAAAATGAATGTGGAATAATTAACGTATGGGAATAATATTGTATGTTGACATATTTGGCCTATTGGAAGAACAATATCAATGGAAGTGTTGAAAATGACTTATTGGTGTGTAGATGAGTTTTCACACCAGCTGTTTGGCATTCACAAGTGCATGTAAAATATTTTCGTCCAATGTCTCAAGAGTTTTTTGCTTGGTCGGGTACATAATTCAAAATGCCTCACTTGAAGAAATCAGGGACTGTAGTGATTAGTAATTTTATGATCGATTGTGGTACACTGCGGATATCCTCATAGGAGTTCTGTATTATTCAGCGGATGGTGAGGGACATGTATGCTGATAGCTACAGCTCATTGGTTATATATCTTCTTCATCCTACCCCTAAATTGTCCTTCTCTGCTAACTCCCAGAGTAATTCTAAATTCATTCAATCTTAAAAAACCTGTCTCGTCCACCATGTAGTCCTTGTTCAAATACGTATACATAAGGAATTCAAGTCTCTTTCTTCCATTGTAATTTGTCCTGATGCTTGTGCTCTTTAAGCCAGTCTGCCAGCTCTCTCATTGCTCTGATCTCCAGCATGAATAGAGCAAAGTATCCACATATATATCTCTGCAAAATATCCACATATATCCATGCAGGTGTGAAACCTTAATTTATTCCATACTCATGATGCATCCAACAATTCTGAATCTTGCAGATCGTCAATCAAGAGTCAAGATACACTTATGACATCTATGAGTGTAAGTTAAAACAAAGTGAATAGTGGCAGTCCTTTCAAGATGGCACAATAAGAAAAAAAGCTTGGCAGAGGTGTTGGAGGTGTTGCGAAGTACTTTATGTGGTGAAGATTTCCATGTACACATCCATATTCATTTTTGTAAGATCTCGCTATGCAAATACTGTGTGACAACACACTAAATCCTGAGGCATGATAAGGTTTCTCATTAAGTATGTGTGAATTAATAATCATCCAAACACAAGTATTTTGGAATGTGATATAAGCACTGAGTGAAATCATGCTTCATTGATAGATCAAGCTTTGTTTATCATCTTGGAGCCCAATGCCATTGTGTGATATATGCATGTGTTTGTGAGCTGTTGTTTTGTTCCATATAATGTGTTCCATTTATCTGGCCCTGGAGGGAACACATTTAGTTAATTTCTTATGTATGAGAATATGTTGCAGGTACAAAGGCTTGGCATCTAAAGCTAGCAGACTTTGTGGTGAAGAGAGGAGCAAACATTCTGACAGTTGCAGACAGCTTTATGCAGCCATTTTTGATTGCCATGACAACACTTAGTTTAGATGGAGGTAACGTAAACTGATTACATAAGTTTAGATGGAGGTAAAGTAAATTGATTAAATATCTGATTAATGATTATCTGAACCAATGGACGTGCAATCTGTGCATTCCCATATATCTATTTTAGCAGATGGCAAAGGGTGAGCATGCTGATTGTTAAATTTCTGAAGTTTGTTTTTTTGTTTGCTATCTCCATGAATTGCAAGCAATTCGCTCTTACTTATTTGCAGTGAGATGGTTTCTTAGAGCTTCTTTCATAACCTGTAGACTTCAGCTTTCGGCTTAGTGCAATGCTTATTGAAGAAGCCTTCTACTTAGAGGGTAGGCGAGGTGAGCTGATCATTTCCTGGGTCACCCACTGTGCATCTTCCTCTGACAAGACGCTTTGCAGCCAGTAAACTGTTCCTTGTAGACTAATACATTACCACTCTTTTGCCGATGTTCAATAAGGATTCATTCTCATTAGGTGGAAGAACCATTTCAGTTTCCGTTTTTCAATATAATTGACCACAGATGTTCCAACAATTCTTGTGAATTACTCACATGATCTATACATACATATGGAGTTCCACAACATCTGATAAGCCTGTCAGAGCATATATGCCAATAGTCAATGCACAGTAAGAATGGGCGCATACACATTCAATTATTTTCAAATGCACTCGGGAGTAAGACAGGGATGTGTACTATACCCCCTATTGTTTATAACATACGTAGACCACATCTGTAAAGTAGCAAAGACAACAGAAGAAATTGCTATTTGCAACTACAAAGACAAATAGACAGGTTACATCAAACATGCCAAACCCTTAACATGAAGATAAACATAGAAAATACTGAAGTAATGAAGATAGGAAGAATAGAAAGAAACATCAATATATATTGGAAACAACAGACTTAAACAAGTGACAGAATTCACATATCTAGGAAGCAATATAACAACATATTGCAAGAACAGCAAAGAAATACACAATAGATGTAGTAAAGCGTAGCACGCCTTAAGGCAAATGACACCAATCTTCAGAAACAAAAAATGTAGATTTAAACACCAAAATAACACTATTCATAATGATTATTATGCCAACGCTGTGCTACCAATGCCAAACATGGACAATGACAGCACAAGACAAACGTAAATTAGTGACAGCTGAAATGGCATGCTTATGCAGAATCCTAGGAATATCGCTTAGAGACAGAGTGAAAAATGAGGACATTAGACAAAGAACTGGCACTGCCCCAATCTTGGAGTATATTAAGAGCCAATAGATCAAATGGTTTGCACACATCAGCAGACTACCACCAGATAGCATACCACAGCAAGCTATGCTACACTGTTACAGTGAAGGCAGACCTAGAGGCCTACCTCGAAAACGATGGACCACCGAAAAAAAGACGGCAAATTCCACAATATACTCAACACACATGAGGCCGATCTCCAGAGAACTCTTCTACCCCTGACGCTGAAAGGCAATAAAGGGTTTAGCGAATAGAGAGATAGATCTGTTCTTGTTCTGTTTGCTGCTTTTCTTAGACATCTCATTTTACATGTAGTAAGCTTTAGTTTGTTAGTGTCCATGTCTGACATTGATAGCACAATGTTTATATGAAGATTCAATTTATGATTTGTCTCAAAATTGGTGTAAGTTTATAATTTATAATTTGCATAGTTGGCTTTTAAAATTCTTGTCTTGAGCTCTCTGTCCATTCTTCCATCATTTGTAAAAATTCTCACAAGGTATTTACATTTCCGCACTTGTTTCAGTAATTGATAATTTATCTTTATTTTGATTGTATTGGCTCTCTGCTTTTAGACATTACTTCTGCCTTGTCTGTATTGATCTTCATGTTGTGATTGAGACAACTGTCGTTGTGTAGGTTTTGTGATCTTGCAGCTCTTCACTTAAACTGTGGAGTAGGCACTATTCACCAGCAAAGAGTAGTTCAGTTAGGTCATATGGATGGTAAGTGTCTTGTGGTGTTTTTAATTCTGTGATAACACAGTCAACATCAAAATTGTACCAGTAATGAAAAAAATTGATCGCAACTAATTTTGGGGTGCTGAAAATGAAAGTGATATTAAAAAATGTTCATTTGCTCTAGTTTTTTTTAGATGTATAAACTACTAAACTACGATCATCATCATTGCTATGTGGGAACCTAAAAGTGGTAGCTCTTGCTTGGACTACAGGGTGGATACACCAAGTACTGTTGCTTTCTCTGTGAGTGGGATAGTCATGGACAAAGTGACCATTACATCAGAAGTCATTGGAAAATCAGGCAGTCATTACAGTGTGGCATTAAGAACATGGAGATCCCAGCACTTGTTGACAGTAGTAAGATTTAGTTACCACCCTTGCACATTAAGCTGGGTCTCATGAAAAACTTTGTCAAGGCAATGGATAAATTTCCAAGACTGAGTGAAGCTAAAATAAGAGAGGGAGTATGTTTTGGTCTGCAAATTCAAAAACTTCTTTATGATGATGATTTTCTTTGCTTGTTGCATGGAAAGGAAAAAAGCATGACTAGCATTTAAGTCAGTGGTGGACAATTTTCTTGGAAACAACAGATCTGATAATGTCAAAGAAATAGTAGAAAATCTCCTTCTGAAGTATACGAGCCTAGGCTGCAGCATATCTGTAAAGATTAATTTTCTGTAAATCCTGCATGTTCACTATCTTTGTATATGGATCTTACACAGTCTAATGTTTTTTATTCCTTTTATTCCGTATTTTTCTAGAATACACCAGAGTAGTTCTCTATTTATTCGGTCGAAACTTTCTCTTGATCTATGAAAGCAATATTCATTTAGTTTTTGTATTCCATTGTCTTTTCACTAATTTGTCATAGAGAAAATATTGAATCTGTGCATCCTCTTCCTTTTCTGAACTTGAACTGTTCTAGACTAAGCACTAGATTCACAATAGGTCTTATCTGTTTTCTTTAATCTTAGCAAACATTTTACCGACATGGCTAAGCAGTGAGATACCTTTGGATGTGCCACAACCTTGCTTGCTTTCTTTTTTCTTCCATATTGCTACTATGATGGCTCTTTGCCAATGTATTAGAGCAGTTCTTTCTTTGCAAACCTCTTTGAAGATATGAAGTTACCAGGTTACCACAGTCTCTCCACAAGCCTGTATTGCTTCTGTTTTTATTCCATCAGTTCCTATCATATTAGCATGATATTGAAATTTTCACAATCCTGGCCACTTTCTTATGATATTAGCTATGAAATTAATATTTTGGTCCATTTTGTATTATGGCTCTGTGGTAGTGAGGTATATTATGTGTCTGTGACGACCAAGGTATCAAGATTTGAAAAATGCAATGTTTTTTGTTTTTAGAAATTTTAGAAGTTTTGTTGGTGTATGTATATGTAGAAGGTAGTAAAGATAAATATTTGGGGAAAAATATATTTTAAAATGTACTGATTCACATATACTTGTACGATGAGTGGCATAATTTTTCAAATTTCTCTGTGTGATGAAGATTTTCTGGTACAGTAAAAGTAGACTCCAATACATCCTTCATTTTTTTAATTCCACTTTTCAGATAGTCACTGTGCATGACAATTCAGTGACAATTCATAACTACAATAACAAACATGGTCACTAAACACTAACATGATCGTTAACACTTTGAGTCTCCAAAGACATGAGAACCAAGCAGTTGTGTTTCTACAAAACCGTAATATACTACCTGTTGAAAGATTCTGTAGTCTACATTCCTTCTTTATACTGAGGGGGAGGGGCAGTGTGTAGTGTGCAGATGGAATTATTGACGTTTATTTATCTATGTGTTACGGAAGCACATTGAAATAATGGTTCTCATAACATTGAATGATATTGAGGTAGCATGAAATGGAAAAACAAGAAACATCGTGGCACATCTCTACACCATCTTGAAAGCTATCATGCAGAATTTATGTGGACATCAAGGCTAACAGCAACAGACACTGCATTTGATGCTATTCTCGTTGTTATGAAAGATTACTTGTCCCATAAGTGTTCCACTTTTATGATTGCGTCCCTTGTATTATGTGGTGTTATGTCTCTTTGTGCCATAGTTACATTTGTTGTTGAAAAATACCTTTTTGCTTATACATGAATTGGCTTATAGATGGTAATATATAGCAGCAATTTTCATAATTTAATACATATGTTACGAATTATTGCAAATTAACTTCGAAGAATCTCAAGGACTTGTATTTTTGTATTTTTGTTTACAGAGTTGCCAAGTTTTCTTTCATTATCTTGGAACAGTTTGTCACCATTGGATTATGACCAAAAAGATAAATATGGCAATACTGCACTTCACATAGTGACAAAACATGTGAAATGTTCTAAACCACAATCAGAAGTGAGTTGTCATTCTAGAAGTTTAAAGAACAAGTTAGATCAGGCTTTCTCAACATTTTTAGATAATGAGCACTGCCCACTTTTAATACTAAGTATCCAACCACTGCCTACCTGTAGCCTATTACTAAGTATCCAATCACTGCCTACATGTAGCCTAATACTAAGTATCCAACCACTGCCTACCTGTAGCCTAATACTAAGTATCCAATCACTGCCTACATGTAGCCTAATACTAAGTATCCAATCACTGCCTACATGTAGCCTAATACTAAGTATCCAACCACTGCCTACATGTAGCCTAATACTAAGTATCCAACCACTGCCTACATGTAGCCTAATACTAAGTATCCAACCACTGCCTACATGTAGCCTAATACTAAGTATCCAACCACTGCCTACCTGTAGCCTAATACTAAGTATCCAACCACTGCCTACATGTAGCCTAATACTAAGTTATCCAATCGCTGCCCACATGTAGCCTAATACTAAGTATCTCAGCACCGCCCACATGTAATACTAAGCATTCAAGCACTTCTTACAAGTAATAATTAATATCTGAGCACCGCCCACTAGTAATACTAAGTATCTCAGCACCGTCCACATGTAATACTAAGTATCTCAGCACCGCCCACATGTAATACTAAGTATCTCACCATCACCCACATGTAATACTAAATATCTGAGCACCACCCACATGTAATACTAAATATCTGAGCACCACCCACATGTAATACTAAGTATCTCAGCACCACCCACATGTAATACTAAATATCTGAGCACCACCCACATGTAATATTAAGTATCGTCTTCAGTATCTTCGGCAACATAATTAAATAACTGAACCAGGCTTGCTGTGTAGACATAATTAAACTACTGTCAGCCAGACTTGTGTAGACATAATTAAACAGCCAGACTTTCTGTGTAGACATAATTAAACTACTGTCAGCCAGACTTGTGTAGACATAATTAAACAGCCAGACTTGCTGTGTAGACATAATTAAACTAATGTCAGCCAGACTTGTGTAGACATAATTAAACAGCCAGACTTGCTGTGTAGACATAATTAAACAGCCAGACTTGCTGTGTAGACATAATTAAACAGCCAGACTTGCTGTGTAGACATAATTAAACTGTCAGCCAGACTTGTGTAGACATAATTAAACAGCCAGACTTTCTGTGTAGACATAATTAAACTACTGTCAGCCATACTTGTGTAGACATAATTAAACAGCCAGACTTGCTGTGTAGGCATAATTAAACAGCCAGACTTGCTGTGTAGACATAATTAAACGGATGTCAGCCAGACTTACTGTTGACTTGTGTAGACATAATTAAACTACTGTCAGCCAGACTTGTGTAGACATAATTAAACGGCTGTCAGCCAGACTTACTGTTGACTTGTGTAGACATAATTAAACAGCCAGACTTGCTGTGTAGACATAATTAAACAGCAAGACTTGCTGTGCAGACATAATTAGTCAGATTTGCTGTGTAGATATAATTAGTCAGATTTGCTGTGTAGACATAATTAGTCAGATTTGCTGTGTAGACATAATTAGTCAGATTTGCTGTGTAGACATAATTAGTCAGATTTGCTGTGCAGACATAATTAGTCAGATTTGCTGTGCAGACATAATTAGTCAGATTTGCTGTGCAGACATAATTAGTCAGATTTTCTGTGTAGACATAATTAGTCAGATTTGCTGTGCAGACATAATTAGTCAGATTTGCTGTGCAGACATAATTAGTCAGATTTGCTGTGTAGACATAATTAACCAATTATGAACGAGTCTAAAAATCAATGTCGATAAAAGCAAGATAATATGAGGGAGTACATAAATAATAAGGAAGGGATCACATGTTTGTTTGTCAATAAACACATGAATTGCAAACAACTTGTTCTTACTTCCTTTGTGCACTAATAATAACTAGATAAAGTATGTCGAAAGAGGACCGACGTCAGGGCTCAGGATACAGTGCACAAACTCTCCCAACTACACTCGAAACCACAAGACATAATTATATACACATGTGGCTCCATTAACAGAAACACAAATAAAAGCGGTTGAGGTTTTGTTGCCTACAGAAATGGCGTGAAGTTGGTTGAGAAATCTTAAGCATATTCCACTGTCACATCAAGCATGAGGATGGAGATAGAGGGAGTTACAGCAGCACTTAATTGGTTGATAACTGATACATCAACACACTCGGTAATACTCACAGACTCTCAAAGCATGCTGCGCAAGATAGAAAAGTTCATGCTAAGAAAAGAATGGTGGGACTTATTTAACAACTCAGTTGTCCAGGGCATTACATGGATATACTGCCCTGGTCATTTTGGGGTCAGAGGAAACGAGAGAGCCGACTTATTGGCAGATAATGCAGCGATAGATGGCACATTGCTGAGAAGAGATAAAGCAGACTTAATGAAGGCAGTAATAAATTAATTTCAAGATGCAGATGATGTTAATGAGGCTGACAATGTACACATACAGAGAATGTTAGAAATGGGAGAATCTAGAAGTGAGGGAAGGAAAAGTTAATTTTTTGAAAGTATCAAAGATCACACAATCAACACCTGACCGGGACTCTAGTCTACATACACTGGGATAGCTGCTGAAGCGAAGAGTGGAGCACTTATGGGAATGTCCCGTGTGCTGTGAAGCCAGTTTCTAATCAATAATCCCATGTTCACTGTCTCTAAACTTTTTTTTCATACCCGGGAGATTTCAGTTTTCGTCTTATAGTGCAGTGCCTATTGAAGAAGCCATCTACCTGGAGGGGGTATATGTCACAGGGCATACTGGTATTTTGCCTAGGTCAGTCACAGTGCATCTTTCCTCTGACGAGACACTTTGCAGCCAGCAAAATATTCCTCATGTAGGAAGATCATTTCATTCCCATCTTCTGTATCCCTAGGTCCCAGACCCAATTTCTTCTGTATGAGCTGTGTTAGGTAACGGTGACAGTAGAATTAGACTCAGGTTGCTACTCCTTCCTAGATGAAGGGCTGCTTCGCCAAACATGTTATGGATCTGGGATGTGACTTTTGCATTTCTCATGCATTTTCCTCATCAACTTGTGATGGCCTTCCAATCAATCGCCAAGTCCGGTCTGTATTTTGACTGTATTATGATTCAATTGTTATATATTTTATATTGCAGCAGTTGTATGTGTCAGAACATTGGCACGTATAAAGCAGCAACATAGTACTCTCTGGTCTACATCCTGTTGGAAATCTAGTAAGACTATTAACCAAGAGATCTAGTGGGAGTGTGAGAACAAATGCTTAAAGAAATATTTAAAACAAAAAAAAGTATTAAAATATAATTTTGTATGACATGTTATTTGACTGAATCTTGCTTAATTTGACTGAATCTTGCCTAATTCTCCTCTCATAGGTTATATGCAGAGATCTGCTTGCTCATGGGTGTCTTGCAACTGAAAGGGATGGAGAAAAAAAATTACCAATTGATTACATTCAACCAAAAAACTCCATTCACAAAAGACTCAATGAAGCTGTAACAAACCCTGGTATGAAATAGTAGAAATGTATACAAAATAAAATATGGCATTGGCTTGAAGGATGCATTATAATTATCATTAACACAAGAAAGATGTTCTGCTTAAGTGTCTCACTGTCTTAAAGGATGCATTATAATTAGTTATTATTAACACTATATTAACATTATATTATTAACATTGAAGGTTGATGACTCTCACTTCAACTGTGTGGAGCTTGTTCATTGAGTCACTAAGTATGTGTTCATGCATGAGAATAGTCCTGTGACACCAGCCATGACTTTCACTGTCACAGCTTTTATCTCCATTGTAAGGCTGCTCATGGTTGTGGTCAATGTACTGCTGGATTCATTGACAGATTTCCCATCCATATTTTGAAGTAGTGTGCTTTACTAATGATTATATGGTTTGTAATTTTACACATGACTTGTTATTAGGGTTTGAAACAGCTATTTGTAACGTAGAGTATAACTTGAAACAGCTATTTGTAACATAGAGCATAACTTGAAACAACTACCTGTAACGTAGAGTATAACTTGAAACAGCTACCTGTAACGTAGAGTATAACTATTTTACAGGTGAGGGAGTGCTTAAAAGACTTAAACTGATTCGTGAAGAAGGCAAGAAAGCTTTCACTGACACGAAATACAGCACAGCCATAGAACTTTACCAGAAGGCACTACAAATTAGTTTAACCTTCAGTGCTTTAGTTGCAGAATCAGCATGTATGTACAGCAATATTTCTGCATCTTATTTGAAAATGAAAACTTATCCTGAGGCCTTGCTGTTTGCTGAGAAAAGTTTACAGATAGATCCAGAATATTGCAAGGTTGGGTAGTCGTTGTTTGTTTTGCTAATTTTTTGTTTTATTTTTCAGGAATTTCAAGCAATTAAGCTCATTTTGGGGAGGGGGGAGGGAAGGTAGTGATTGAGATTTTTCTTTTAAATGCTGAGAACTCATGTTTCAGCTGTTTGAAAAGAAATCTTCTATGATTGGGGGAGGGGGGATGGGGTCTTTGAGCCACATCCCCAGTAGTAATGAGCAGTGGGAGGCAAAGAGTTCCATGTTGCTCTTGTCCAGACCAAGGGTTAACAAATAACCAAGATTCTAAAATCATCTCGTAGTGCACCCTGGAAACAAATACAGCTACTCTTGCTTTGTTCCAGGCCAAAACTTTTAACCTCATGTCCATGGAATTGGGGGCTGTGGATTGAATGAGAATTGCCTACAAAGAGATGAACAATGTCCCATCCCAGAGACCTCTACACCAACACACCCAGCAGCACACAATGAAGTAAGACATCTGCACATTTCATCTCAGTCAACCGAAAATCAGAAACATTAGAGGTGCGGCCAATGTCAATGTCCCGATATAGTTCGATTTTGCTAGAATATGGTGATGCTTATAGTACACATTTAATCTGGAAAAGGTAACATGCTCTAGAAGGCAACGTTGTGTATATGAAACGATATAGTGGTAACAAAGCTACAATTGTCCAGTATGAGACCGATTGGATATGCCAACTTGAACATGCACTCATGGGTATGGAAAAAAGCTTTGAATACAGCTCCCCAATGCACAATGGAAAAGCATTGAACAAATGTCGTGGAGTACATTGTTCAATCTTCAGTCTAAAGCAATGTTCGGACTCTCCTTGTCTTTGAGGACATCACAAATCTAGTCTAACTCGAGTGTTGCCATTACCCAACATGACTCATATAGAGAGAATTGGGCTCAGTTACTCAAGGGTACAGAAGGGAATGATATCTTTCTTACACAAGATTTGTTCACTGACTGCGAAGTTCCTCATCCAAGATAGGAGCAATCTACCTACTTCTTTTGGGTGATAAATGCAATGATGGAGAGTAAAAACACAGGCCCTGTCTGGCTATGGATTGCAATCATAGGCAGACGAAACGAGTGCGTGAGAAATTCACATGTCATTTACCAAATCACAGACGTGTTTGAAAAAGCAGCACCACATTTATGAAGGTATATCAACTCTGAGTATTTCGACTGTTGCTGTATAAGCCAACATGGCTTATACAGAATAAATTAGGTATGCAACATAGAAAGATGAAGGGTGGTCTTCCTACACAAGCAATAGTTTGCTGACTGTGAAGTGCCTCATCTGAGGGAAAACACAAAATGGGCAACCCAGGCAAGCTATTAGCTGTCTCATGACATATACCTCCTCTGAATAAAAGACTTCTTCAATAGACATTGCCGAAAGCTGAAGTCTCCTGGGTATGAAAGAAAGCTCTGAGAAACCACCCCACTACAAATAGGAAGTAGAAGCAAATTGCTCGCAATTCCTGGAGCAATTGACAACAACGGTATCACAATATTCTTCACTTTCCCATGCAGAAATCACCTGAAATTTGTAGTTATTAATTGAAAGCAAATGCAGAAGAAGAAGAATAGCAGTGAAGTGCCTTTTCACTATGTGCAACAAGGATTTTCCCCCGAATTTTCATCCCAACAAAGAAGATTCCACATCGCAGTTGTATGCTTGCTTTGAGAAGAAATCACCCATTCATAGGTTCTTTATTTAAATCCATAGTAATTATGAGTAATAAATATTTTGTTTCTTATGTGCAATGGGAGATTTCATTCATGCACAGAAGACTCCAACTCTTAGTGGTATGCAATAGGAATTCAACAATAGTTAGGTTTAGAAAGAATAATCGTGGGAGGAAAAGTTTCAAGAAAGGAACAAGAGACAGAACAAGACTACGATGGGAAAAAGATATTGAAGACCTTCTGAACATGACACTGCAAGAGACTGGGCAGCTTGTACAGAACTGAGACTTACAGAATGACAATAAGAGCAACAGTTTGTAAAGGACACATCACATAGATAGCTAGATAGTAACAAGAAACAATCTCACCACTCACTTTTTCACTAAGTGAAATTTTTTTGTTTTGTTTTTGTTTTTTGGTAAAAACTTTGACAGCAAAGTCATCAAATTTTTATATTGATTCCTTTATTATATAGACATTATATGTTTAGATATGTCATTTGGTTGCGGCAGGCCAACTTGTCCAGAATCATGAAGAGATCTCAGAATTGTGAAGAGATCTCAGAATTGTGAAGAGATCCGTGAAAAAATCAGATCATTCATAGAGATTCTGTTTTGGAAAGAATATATTCCCTGAATAATATTATCACTTAACATTATTATAATTGTTTTTCACCTGTATGTTGCAGATCCCGAAAGGGGATCAAAGAATAGCAACACTGTTCCTGTATGTTTTCCAGAGGCAAATAAATAAAATTTTGGGTATAATTGACTGTCCCTTCCCATATGGCGGTCAAGGTGACACACAAGCAGTGCTGAACTTAATTGTGTTTGATCGAAAGACACAGATATTGCAGTTAAGCTATAAACCATGACAACCCATTTCATTCTCCGGATATTCTCAACACATTCTCCTGCCAGTCTGCAGGAGTTTTAGAACGAACATAGACCTTTTACAAAAATGTGTTGAAAAAGTTGAAAGATTGAAAATTTGTTATCTTAATTTAATATAAATTTTATTTCTTTCTTTAGGGGTATTTTCGGAAAGGTCAAGCTCTCTCAGTGATGGGTAATCACAAAACAGCATGCGAGGCCCTCATTTCAGGATTTAACAAAGCTCATGATAATACTATGATGAAGGAGATCGCCATGGAAGTTGTGAAAATTTGGCCTTCCATAAACGGTTTGTTCCATTTGACCTATATTACTATAGTCTTGTGATATGTCTACAGAATGAAGAGATAAACATATCACCATTTGAGATCACAACCTGTATGTGTAAATACATCCAGGAACAAGATAATAAAGTTTTGCTAATCCATGGAGACACATAATAATGCACACAAATTGATGTTTTGACCAAAAAGCATTTATCAAGACAAAAACTGAACATACATAACAGAAAACAAGTAAGAATTATAAACAGTTACATGGTCACATTGACTGTACTGTGGAAGTTGAACCAGAAGAGTTGTAGCCAGGTTAGAGGTGAGACGACACAGGACAAGGAATTTACAAAAAATATAGCTACATACATGTAACATGAAACAGAGAGATGATGGAACAACTAGATATCATCCATGAGAGGCGCTCATCAATCCCTAAGGTTTTAAGAGTACCAGATTGATATATGTAGCGGTTCTCAATCGCAAGATGAAATCCGGTCGTCAGAGAAGCACGACTTAATGGCCATAACCTGAATTCCTGGGCACCTCGATGGCTTATGCCATTGAATTGGACATCCACAGGATAACCCAATTGGTTTTTGAATCTATACAGTTGTTCACGGAATCGGTCTGTGAGCTTCCTTCCAGTTTCATCTATGTAGTCATGGTGTAACACTTGCATATGATGGCATAGATGACATTATGGGACACACATGTGAAGCCATCTTCACTGGTGAAGATGGCTATAGGGAATGTGACAGACTGGATCTGGGTGATATAGGCACAGGGGTAGCATATGTTGCGTCTACAACTGATGAAGCGATAATGATTAGAAACATCACACTGGAGGTGACTCCGGACCAGTAGGTCCCTGAGATTCTTTTTGCGTCTGTAAGCAACCAGAGGGGGTGGGGGGCATGCCTCGGAGCCGACTGGACGATGTTCACTTGACAATGTGAAAGTTTATAATTCGTACTTGTTGTTTTCTGTTGTGCATGTTCAATTTTTGTCTTGATAAAGGCATTGTGATAGAAATGTCAATTTGTGTGTTATTATGTGTGTCTCCAGTGATTAGCAAAACTTTATTACCATGTTCTTGGATTTACTTGTTGGATTTCAGTTTTGCGCAGTAAGTACATGTACTCATGAGAATTCTTTCCAAAGCATTACATACATCTGTTAGAGTGTTGTAGCTATAAATAAAAATGTGGAGCAACCTCTGTATTGTAGAAAAGGATACAAGCGATAATTGGTGAGACTGCTGTAAAACTATGACACAAGTTCGATAAGTTTTACAATAAGCGCACAGACTATCAAAATATAGGGTATTGGTAAGAATATTTTATCAGAGATATTTGTCTGGGAATATTTTGTCATGGTATCCATCTCACTCATTACCACAAAGATTTCATAATCAAAGGTTTCCAAATTCCACAATCATTTCTAAATTATCACTGAAATTATCTTTTTAGAAGTTAACTTTAACACTGCTTAATAATTCCTCAGTTGCTGATAGCAGTTTTCTCCAGGAGATCAGAAGAGTCTTAAGTTTTGCATGGCCGACAATACTTGAAAACCTTACACAGAATGGCAAGTGGGTAGAAGTCAGTAGATGTGTAATGGGACCTCCTTATGAAAATTATGGTATGTCCAATAGAAATAATTAAGTATACAAATATATTCTTATCCATGTTTAAAAATAATGACTGCAGTTATCACATTTAACTCTTTTTATCTGGCATACCGCTAAAACAGCCAGTTAAGGAGATCCTTTCTGCCAGTAAACCAATGAAAACTACATTTGTATACTTCTAAATACATTACAGCAGGGCTGGAAAAACCTTTTGGTAATAAGAGTTAAAACATTATATTACATTAAAAATATTGTAGTATTAATAGGAGATATTAATGGTAGCCACTAGTCATAAGTATGTTGTACTAACAGTTTCACAGAAGGGCTGCCGTATGTTGTGCCTTCTGCCTGGTACATCCGTTTTAAGCATACCTTTAATTCAGGTAAATTCAAGTAGGAAGCCAGAGGGTAAATTAAAATTCTTGAGACTAGCGGGAATTGAACCAGTCCGTTCAACTAGCAACTATTGTACACAGGTTTTTCCGTACTTGACTAACCGCTTCTCCAAAAAAAGCTGCCATTTTGTCAAGACATTCAAACTATGCACTCAAGTCAATGATAATGGACCAATCGAGACAAGGACTATTACAACAACAAAAATCCCATACAGGTATTGAAGTATCCTCAGTAACAATGTGTTATATGTTTGTTGTTACTGTGTTTGTTGTAATTAGAGGTGACTAAGAGGTGGAGTTGGGGGCTGTCCCACTCCACATATGGTCAATATGTTCCAAAAGTCATGGTAAAGCTGGATGTGTCAGTCCGAAAGGTGCAGATATTATAGCAAATCTGTAAATAAAGACAAAATGTTGGGGGGGGGGTGAATGTTATAGTTAGGATTAGGTCTAACCATCGCCCGTGTGTTGTTGGGACCTGAAAGGGGAGAAAATAATAGCAGCACTGTTTGCTTTCCATGCATGTCGTACGAGGTGACTAAGGAGGTTATGGGATGGAGTTGGCTGTCCCATCCCATATAGGGTCAGTGACCCAAAGCCATACTGAAGTCGGATGTGTCAGGCCAAAAGGCGCAGATATTGCAGCATTGCTGTAAACCATGACACAATGCATTTCGTTCTCCTGACTACATCCTGCTGATCTGCAGGAGTTTGAGAATGAGTGAAGAAGAAGAAGAAGAAGGTCTAACCATACCCCTAACACCCTCCCCCCTAAACTCTAGGATCATCCCTTTGATGCACATCTGTGGCATTAAATTTTGGCATAATTTAATCTCTGCTAAAATTACAGATTTTGGTTTTTTTTGGCAATACATTGTCCAGGCCTGCTATGATGTAATTTCATTGATGGCATGAAAACTGTGTGCACTATAACAAACTTGTAATGACCTGTGCATAATATCTAACTTGTCCACATTTCAGAAATAGGCGAAATATTAGGTAGACACATATGTGATTGGACCATCATGTATATAAACTACTTTTGAGGGTCCACTGTAATTATATATATATATATCAATACTTTTGAGAAAGACCATTGTAATTATGTATATCAATTTTGAGAAAGACCTCTGTAATTATGTTTATTAACTTAACATGATTTGTCTGCCTTCATTTAATGAAAACAAAACAGGAACAATCAAGACAGGTGTCATGGGAAGAAGTGACGCAAGTAAAGCAAATCTATCCAGCATATTTAATGTGAAAAGAGAAGAATTTGATGTTCCAGCCCTTGTTATGTTACTATTGCACCAAGGAGCATTGCCTGAAAGTCTTGTCTCCAAAAAAGAAACATATTTCCATGCAGCAGTTAGATTCTCTATTTTCACAAGTATGTTGTGTTTAGCTTATCTATTTAGATTCTGTATTTTCACAAGTATGTTGTATTTAGCTTATCATTCAGTAGCAGCACTTGTAAAATTTTGTCTATTTAAAACAATTGAATGAAAATAGTATCAGGCAATTGGCGCAAATTAAATAGCGACACTGCATTTCCATTCTCTGGACTACATACTGCTTGTAATCTAATAGGACCATGGTCCTGCTACAAGAGAGATCCAGCAGGAGTTTAAGAATGAACACTGAAGAAGAAGAAGAAGAATATAAATAGAAAATTATGTAAATATGTTTGTAACAATTACAGTGAATTACGAGGGATGAAGCTCTTTTGTTTCCTATATGCAATTTTTTGTAAGTAGAAGGAGGGTGTTTCTCCAGAACTTACTTTCATACACAGAAGACTTGAGGTACAAAGGGTTTCATATTTCCCATGTGTGATTCCCATGGTTAGCAAAAAAACCAAGGTCCTAAGAGTTCATCCTTGTTGGGCACCCTGAAACAGAGTACCGCAGCTCGTGCTGTGCCAACACTTCTGGGAATCGTGTCCATGGATGTGAAGGCTGCAGATGGAGTAAGAATTTACTGCAATATCTTTGACACCTCTGCCAACACATTCAATGGCACTGTCAACACACAGTGACGCAAGGCATTCTGGCTCTGTCATCGGAAATGCAGATGCATTGAATGGACGTCCAATGTCAATAACCTGATATAGGTTCATATCATCACGATTATCGCGAATAACATATTTAGTACAATGAAAGGGCAACACAGCACGAGAGGGCAGCACAGCACGAGAGGGCAACACCACTTGCAAATAGATTGGAGAAAACTCTACATGGAAATCAGAACTAAAATATTGTTCAGCTTGAGAACAAGTTTCTAGTCCCTGGTGCTCCTAAATATGTGTGGAGATTTGGACAAAGGTTCACGATGTCTGATACCTCAGCTAATGGTGTGAAGGAACCTGAGGCCAACTCTGCTGGCAAAACCAATGAATGTATTACCATTGCAGATGCTGGCTGAATAGGGCCATTTGAACAAATAAAACTGCTAAACACATCTCCATTCTCTGAACTACATCCTGCTGGAAATCTAGTATACCCATATTCCTTTTAAAAGAGAATCCAGTGGGAGTTAAAATGAATGGTTAAAAAATAAAAAAAAATAATGAATGGTTAAAAAATTTAAAACTAATATTAGAAATGTATTCAGAGCTAATTTCCTCTATAGTGATATAGAATTTGAGGGATGTATACTTTCAGTTGTTTTGTTGTCTCTGTACAATGAAAAACCTCTTTGTGTGTGTGTGTATAGAATTGATAGTATTTTATAACTGCAGCTAACCCATGATTCTTTAGGTGGAAATTAAAATGACAAAAAGTTTGTTTTGTTTCTTCTCTGTCTCTCCAGTTTTTATTATGAATTTCTAGCTTTTGTATTATCTTTTAGCATCGTTATGTGATCAGTATCTGCATTTGCTTGTTGCATGATATGTTTTTGATAAAGAGCTTCTGATCTTGGTAGCGGCCATATTGGAGTGACTTTTTATGGACGTAGTACATGAAGTAATACTAGTGTTAGATTTGCAAAACTCCCTATGAGAAAATCATACTCATAGATGGGAAAAGTTGTGTAATATATTTACAATGCATTTAATTCAGAAATGAAAACATCAGATGACTAACAGACACAATGCCAATCCTGGATTACATTAGAAGACAACAGATTAAGTGGTTCTCACATACTTCATCAGAAAATGTCCCTAAAAAGATTACTATACAGACAGGATGGATACAAAGTTAGTGGCAGACCACACAAAAAGTCAACAAAAATAAAAAAAGTCAACAAAAATAAACATATATGAATCACTCAAAAAGTCTGTCTCCAGAGAACTCTTCTACCCCTGATGCTGCAAGACAAAAAAGGGATACAAAGTTAGCGGGAAAAAAAAGAATTTAATTCATATAAACATCACAGGTGAAAAATCTATAGCATGGGACAAACAGAAATAGATAGTTACATCTACTAAGAAGATAATTGTTCCAGTGGCAACATATGGTTGTGAGACATTGACAGTAACATCTACAATGGAAAAGAAAATATTAGCACAAGAGGAAGACCAAAACATACTGGACACAGACTATATCAAAGAGCTTCTGAATATGATACTGGAAGAGGCTGGACAGCTAGTACAGAGCTGGAAGACTTACATATTAGCTGTGAGGACAACATTCTGCATTGGACATGTCACACAGATAGATAGATATTTAATGTCTGAGCTCTAATTTGGGGGTACAGTTACATCTAATATTTGATAATATGTTTACTTTCATTTCATTTTTGTGCCAATTGTGTTTGTGAATGCATTAGTTACTATGAATATCACCATACTATAAAATATGTACTTAGTGTTCTCATGTATACGTCTGAAACATGGACCCCATACTCACAAGCAACCATGCAATTAAATTTAGAATATAAGTGAGTTCTCAAATTGAGAACCACTAGTCTGTATTATTTATTTCTTTTACTTTTGGTGACAGCCCATGTCTTCTGACAGTCTGTCAGTTATATATATATATATATATATATATATAACATTTTTCATGAATATTTTGTTTTTAAAATATATATTATTGTATTATTGCATGTATTTAATTTTTCAATATTTCTCTTTATTATACTTATTGTCATTATCTTATCATTATCAGTAGTAATTTTTTGTGACACAACCATATTGGATTATAATATTACGAACATGAAACTTAGAGTAAGAAATTTGTATTTCTTCTGGACTCTTATCACCATTATAATCATATTTTGGTAATAGTTATCAACAAAAATAATTGTATTATCTTTAGATGATCAACGGGTCCTCAAATATTTGCTGGAAAAGGACACACAAAAGAAAGTGCAGTCAAGCAAAGATTTTGAAGACCGCACCCCACTTCATACATTGTGTATAGAAAGTGTGAGAAAGAATATCGACTTTGGGTTATCTGCCATGATTGCTATGTTACTCTTAGACAATGGAGTAGATTGCAATGCCAAAGATAAGTATGAGAGATCAGCACAGGAATATGCAATAGTTGGCTCAGAGTTGAGGATCAACTTGGAATCAATTTCATCCACTCAATCTAAAAAAAAAGGTGAGGTATTTTTTAATTTGTTTGTATCCATTGTGCATCTAAGGACAGATCTGTTACTAGTTTAGCATTTGTTTCCACTAAAATTCCTACTAGATCTCTCTTGTAGCTTGATAATAGTTCAACTAGATTTCCAGCAGAATGTAGTCTAGAGAGCAAAGATATGTATTGTTGCCATTTCTTTTATGCCAATGTCCCGACTAATCTGAATTTGGTAGTATGGATGGATCTATAAACTGATTTGCTGCACCCACCTCTCTTTTGTAGTTAGTTTTGTTCTTTTCTTTTTTTCTGTTTGCCTTTCAGCGTTGGCATAGATGTATACAGAAGAACCACTAAAGACAGATGTGTCTGGGCCATTGGTGCCAATCAAATGGTGACACAATGCATTTCCATTATCTAGACTATATCCAACTGGAAATCTAGTAGAACCATTGTCCCGCTACAAGAGAGATCCAGTGGGAGTGTGAGAGTGAACATGGAAGAAGTAGAAGAGGAAGACCAAAGATGTATGCATATCATCAATGAATGCTTTTGTCATCACAACTTACTATACAGACAAGGATGTATAATGATGTATAACTTAATGATACAGTGTATATCAACCACATTTTGATGTTAAATATTGAAAGTGAACAGATTTCACTTCAGAAGAAGTAATAGGAACACATATTTCGATTTTAAAAAAGCTTTCTAGGAAGCCTTCTCGGGGGTTTGCGATAAATGCTGTGATGCCCCAAGGTATTTCAAAGGACTAAACAAAGTATTTTTGACTAAATTCCAGACAAATAATACTGAGTTTGACCAACTGACCCAAAAGACCTCTATATCTTTAGGTACAAAATCTTTTCTAGAATGTAGTTTTCTTTATTAATACTACCAACTTATTATGGTTCTGGGCAGGTTGACCTGTTGTCACCAAGGACTTGTACAAAAACCTATAATATAATTCATCCATTGTCTTGTGCTGCCCTGTCCCTTTTACCAGCAATCCTTAAACTAATTTTCCAAATACTGTTGTGTATCTCTGTATGCTTAAAAAATCCCTTCAATTTTTGTGTTATTATTGTATTTATTTAGGCGAACATAGATCAAAATATCAACAGTTATCATCCTTATTTATTATAATATAGTTGTTTTTAATCATACTTTTACTAGCAGTGGTAGGTACTTGTAACATGCATTTACTTATTCACTATAATTATTTTGGTATTTGTGTTACTAAGGAATTAGCAAATTAGAGGCTACAGAAATGTGGTTTCTGAGAAGAATAATGAAAGTACCATGGACAGCCAAGAAAAGTAATGCAGAGGTTCTCATTGATGCTGGCATAAAAATATCAATCATATCAAACATTAGGGGCAGACAGTCAAGGTTTCTAGGGCATGTGCTAAGAAGAACACAGCCTGAACACTTAATATCCACTGGATAGATCAAAGGGAGAAGAGATAGGGGACGACAAAGAGAAAACTTACTAGATGGGCTTGTATCGTGGTACGGTAGAAGCTCACCAACCGAGTTTATTGACAACACAAGAGACAGAGAGTCATGGAGAAACATGATCACCTACGCCAGTTGGCATGGCACTTGATTGATTGTTACTAAGGTCCATATCTGATCTCTGGATCTTCTCAGATTTTTTGGTAGTTATATATATCCCATAATTAACATTAGAAACATTCTAGCGGTGGCAATAGTGAGTTCAGAAGCATTTTGGGGTGAGGGTTCAGGTGGTATAATATTTTATTATATATATTTTGTTATATATTTTATGGTGTTTGAATTATTGCAATAAGATATTTATGAATGTAATGCAATCTCTTATTTTTCTTCTTCTGTGTTCAGCATCTGTGGTCATGCTATATTGTTAGGCCTGTCATCAAGACGAAGTCCCCTGTCTTCTCCAGGTCAGAACGGCTGCCCCATAGCTTTTGCCTCAAGTCTGTCCTTTCAAGGCAAGGGGCCCAGCTCCGCTCCTCCTTGGTTTTCGTTGATAGGAGCGACGACATGATGACAGGGTTGATTGTCGCATGACCACATTTCTGTAAAAGCATGTGTGCCCTAATTTATCCCAGTATCTGCGCTATCGCTGGCTAACACACTCCGTCTTCAGCAAGCTGGGTTGTGTTTTTTCTGTCTGGGTTGTCTCCCCTGGTCTTTCCATCTCCCGATGGTGATTGCAAAGAAGCAATTTTTGAAATTAAAAAAAAATCTCCGCTCCCCCAGCACACTCCTGACTTGGAGTTAATAACTCCATGCCAGCAGCATGAGCTTATAGCGGCTCATTCTCGCTTGAAACTGCCCATCATTGGACACCTGGGGTATTTCAGTGGGGATATCAGTCCCGCCTGATATCCCGCCCCCGTCCTGGTAGGGCACCTTCTTTGTCACCTTCTTGTCATGATATATTCTAATCCTTCAGTGTCCATTCTCAAATTCCTGTAGAGTAGCAGGATTTAGTCTGTAGAATGGAATACATTGTGTCATCGCTTATAGTTTGGCTGGGATATGTGAGTTTTTTGTCCTGAAACATCCTACTTCAGTACAGCGTGTTTCACTTTGACCCTCTGCGGGGTGGGATAACCAGCTTCATCAGCAAAACCTCCTTAGTCGCCTCTTACGACATGCATGCACTGAAACAGTGTCACTATTCTTTCTCCCCTTTCAGACCCTGCAAACACTAGGGCGTGGTCAAACCTGCTCTTCTCAGTACTGTGACATTATAAGCACAGCATTACTCACCAATAAAGTATGTTAATTCTGTTGCTATCGTCAATTGGTAAGGATAGATAAATATGTTCTGCCAAAGACTGATATGTTGTGCCATTAGCGCAAATAAAGCAGCGACGCAACGCATTTCCATTCTCTTGACTACAAACTACTGGAAATCTAGTAGAAGCATTGTCCTGCTACAAGAGAGAAATCCAGCGGGAGTTTGAGAATGAACAATGAAGATGATAAAGATATGTGTAGGCATTTATTTTCTTGCCAAAGTCATAAACTTTATATCAATATTGATTTTGGTATTGTTGTATACAGATCAAAAGCCAATGGGTGCACAATGTTCTGGAGCATGGCAGACACTCAAGGAGAGTGGAAATGTGGCTTTCAAGAATAAACATTATAATGAAGCTCAAAAGTTTTACTCTCAAGCCATTATTGCCCTGGAAAATGAAGTGGCTCAATCCAGTCGAGGTACAGTATAAATATTGTAGTCATATGGTACAGTTTACACATGGTACAGTCATGGTATAGTAGTAAGTAAAGTAACCCATAGCATTTATTAATGCCGTAGGGGTGTGAGATGTTAGCAATCTCACATTTCAGAGACTGCAAATGAGGGCGGTAGCCATCTCCTCTCCCTCAGTAGTCTTTTACTTCCCGGATTAATCCGGTACCCATTTAAGGCTGGGTTGACCTGGGAGCCTTTGCGATCTGAAAAACATTTCCGCCTCAACTGGGGAATGAACCCAAGACCACTCATATGTGAAGCCAGTGCAATATACTGTTATACATGGTATAGTATAAACATGCAATCATATCACAGTATAATATAAAAATTGTATGTTCATATCCTGGTACAGTAGAAACAATCACATCTTAGTAAAGTACAAACATTGTACAGTCATATCCTGGTACAGTAGAAACAATCACATC
The DNA here is from genome assembly GCA_034231615.1 of Meghimatium bilineatum. Taxonomy (NCBI): domain Eukaryota; kingdom Metazoa; phylum Mollusca; class Gastropoda; order Stylommatophora; family Philomycidae; genus Meghimatium; species Meghimatium bilineatum. The sequence continues at coordinate 11,416,659 of CM067306.1, forward strand.
TTAGTAAAGTACAAACATTGTACAGTCATATCCTGGTACAGTAGAAACAATCACATCTTAGTAAAGTACAAACATTGTACAGTCATATCCTGGTACAGTAGAAACAATCACATCTTAGTAAAGTACAAACATTGTAGTCATTGTGGTAAAGTATAAACATTGTACAGTCATATCCTAGTACAGTAGAAACAATCACATCTTAGTAAAGTACAAACATTGTAGTCATTGTGGTAAAGTATAAACATTGTACAGTCATATCCTGGTACAGTAGAAACAATCACATCTTAGTAAAGTACAAACATTGTAGTCATTGTGGTAAAGTATAAACATTGTACAGTCATATCCTGGTACAGTAGAAACAATCACATCTTAGTAAAGTACAAACATTGTAGTCATTGTGGTAAAGTATAAACATTGTAGTTATTGTGGTGGTTGGTTGGTTGCTGATCCAGTGGTCCATGGGCTCATGCCCTTTGACCTAATGCTATTAGATGGCATTATATTGCTTGGAAGTCTGTGGATTTTCGACCCACCCCGGGACAGATCCAGAGAATAACTATCACACCTCCAGGAAGGTAGGTTTCAACCTATGCACTGCTCCTAGCCACTGTAGCCAAGATAGGTTTCAATGTGCTCATTCCCCGCCACTAATTGACTACTGGTTATGCCGAACTTCTCTATTGCTACAGGCATGCAACCAAATGTTCAAATACAACTCAAAAGGATTGTTACATCCTGAGTCACTGTGCCTCTATGATGGGTTTCAGCCATAGGAAAAAACAGTGCTGTCAGTTTCCTCCTCCCCAGTGCTGCACATTACATCTCTGGCTCCCTCCCAACCACAGAGGGTGCATACATATATATTCAGGTAAACATGAAATACATTACAATAACAAAATAAAAGTATAATTGTATAGATGACGTGCTATGAAGCTTCTATAAGAAAATAACCTCAATATAACGGCATGTCATCCACTGAGGTTTTCTGTTGCATGGGTGGTATGTCTAGTGGGCCATTGGTGAGACCCACAGACACAACCACATGCGTAGTTATTGTGGTAAAGTATAAACATTGTAGTCACATTCTCCTGTGGTATAAACAGTGTACAGTCATGGTATATTATAAACATTATAAAATCATATCAGAGTATAGTATACAAATTGTTATGTCATGGTACAGTATAAACATTGTAGTCACACCATGGTAGAGTATAAACATTGTGGTTACATTCTGGTACAGTATAAACATTGTAGTCATATCATGGTACAGAATAAACATTATACAATCATGCCAGGGTATAGTATAAATATTTTACAGTCATGGTATAGTATAAAATGCAATCATACCAGGGTGTAATATAAAAATTGTTTGTTCATATCTTGGTACAGTATAAACATTATAGTCACATTATGGTTCAGTATAAATTGTACAACCATATATTTTACATTACATACTCACTTCAGTGGTGCTTTCGCGGTCACTACGAGTAGTATGACCATGGAGGCTATGGCGGTGACCAAGGCATTTGAGTGGCTACGCACACAGAAGGTAACGCAGGTCTGCATCTTGAGTGACTCTATGAGTATGATTAAGAAGGTACAAGTGGGTCTCATTCGCGAACAGTGGATTGAAGCCTTGAGAAATGCGAGCTTGAAAGCGGTTACATTTGTTTTCGTGCCGGGACATGTGGGTGTTCGAGGCAATGAAAGAGCGGATCAACTGGCATCGTGTGCGATTGTTGCACAGGGCGATGGGGCAATGGATCGCGCTGACGTTTTAAACTCCTTAAGAGATATAACACGCGAGAGTGAGACTAATGTTGATGATGATTCCTTTTCAATGACTAGGATTAAAGATCAGGGATTGAAATGCGGTGTTGCTAGAGGTAAACATTTTGGAGGGCGCAGAAGAATGATGGTCAACCAGCATAGGACCGGTACTGTCAGCAGAAGTGTGATGGCGGATACACTCAAAGAGAGATCGGAGCAACTATGGATGTGTCCAGTTTGCAGTGATGATGATCCAACGACTAACTAACTAACTAACTAACTAACTCACTTCAAATTTATTAATATATATTCACATAAATTTCATATACGCCTACTGATAAGTTCATACACATATTCTCTATTAGAGATCTAAGATATTCTCACATGAATGTTTTTCTGAAAAAATTTAAGTATTTAGTATTTAAGTATCAGAGAGGGAAAAAAATGAGTGGAAATTTTTTTGTTTTTTCAAGAACAGGGAGGGACATGTCGAAATAATTTCTATATGCTCATAAATAACACTTCTTGTTTGGAACGTGTCTACCCTTTCTGATGTAATTATTTCCCTTGGAAATGTTTGTCAGCTTATGTTTATCCTTTATTAATTTTAATATAATTTAATTTAGGGTTAGGGTTAGTTATGTAGAACAAAACCTCTCCTAACCCAAACCATAGGAAAAAAAAGAGCACATGTTTGCCTAATCCTACAAAATTATGAAATTAAAAAAATTAAATGAAAAGTCATAAGAAAAGACTGAGCTGAATTAATTAGGGAAGTTATGAATATACAAAGTGATGAAGAGGAGGCTGAAAGAGACAAGGTTCATATTCATAGAATGATAGAAATGGGAATGACCAGGGAGAAGGAAAGAGATGTGTTCTTACTGGAAAGGCAAGAAGAATCCACACCTGGGATACTGATCTTATATACTTTTAGATGGATAACAGAACTGCAAGAAGAACATTTATGGGAATGCAGTGATGTTGATTATTCATTCTTGATCAGGATCTTAATCATCCATGATTTGCAAAAATTAGTGATCAGCCAAACCTTTGGGAAATTATTGCCAGAGATAATAACTCTGGGAAGTTTGAGGAATAGCACCTTCAATATAAAGCATGTGCTGAAGGTGAAACTAATCCTGTGATATCCTGTTAACCACTAAGCAGCTGAGCACTTATAGGGAAGCCTCAGCATATAACACTGATTTATAATATAACTTTATTTTAAATTATTAATAATGCAAACCATGACATAATGCATTCTGTTCTCTGGACTATATCCTGCTAATCTGCAGTAGTTTAGGTACCGGGTTCAATCCACAGTTGGGACAGGGTTTTTTCTTTCGGAGGTACAATCAAAATCTTTCCTGTACATGTCGCGGCGTCTGCTATGGCAAAGCAGCCTTTATTTCCACAGCCCATAGGAAACCTCTCTGCGCTCCTTCACAGGAAAACATGCAGTAACGAAGTTGTTTTTTTCTGCAGTAGTTTGAGAACGAATACAGAATTATTATTAGAAATGTGTTATTTCTGATCTCTAGACATCATGAGTCAAGAAGATGGACGAAACCTGGCAATTTTGTACAGTAATCGGGCAGTATGTTGGGACAAAGAGGGTGATCATGCAAAATTTCTTGAGGATGCAAAAAAAAGTGTTGATGCTGATGGCAGTTGGTATAAGGTATTAAACTACTGGTATTTGGTATTACATAATTTTTTTTAAAAGCTGGTAAGTCACTCATCCAATAACCAGGTGGTGGTTTAGAGGCACCTAAAGAGCAAACTCATTGGTGGATAAAGCAATGGTTGATGGCAAAGTATTGAAGAGAGATATGGCCAATCTAATAACTATGTTAATTGATTTACTACAGAGTGAAAAGGTGATGCTGGAAGTGTATACAAAGAATGATAGACATGTGGAACATGTGTAACCAGACAATGATAACCAGGTGTAAGGAAAGTTTGTCTTCTACAGAAAGCTACAAGAATCACATAATCAACACCTGACTGGGACTTTGTAAAGATCTGAATACTGTTAAATTCTGTGTATAACCAGAGAAAAGAAATATAATAGATATACAAATTGACTGATAAATCAGCATCAGACTGAGCTGTCAAACAATATATGCTCTGATGGATTTATTGAAATGGGGACTGAAGCAACTATGGACTTGTTTGAAGTGCATTGATGATAGCCTGCAGTAACTCCTTTCAGGAACTCACCTTTGTCCATATTCAGTGTCTAAGAGGTGCTCTTTTAGCCAGGACGTTGGCTCACTTTGTAAATTTTCTGCGTACTCCATGACCTGGACAGTAGAGTTCCTGAAGAACAGAGATATTTTTGTATGTTGCCCATTTATGCAACAGCCATTGGCTCTGAACCATCCGAAGCATAGATTGAATCAGACACAATAACAGCCCTATTCAGCATGGTTTCTGAGATCCATCGTGTTCGTCCATCACAAGTGATGATGACCATTTTTTACATCCACTTTTGAAAATTCATTTAAAATTATGACCATGCATAATAGTTCGTAAATGGCTAATGAGCCCATTAGAGCTGTAAATGTCCTTGGACAGTTTGGACATGGAATGACCACTGCAGGCAGATTTTGGTATATCAGTGACTTTCTAGCAGGTTTCTGTTGTTGGGCTGCAGCATTTCTTCTCTTTTCACAAGATGATGCGCTCTTTTTGACTGTAGAGCGCCATGAAGATCTATTTTGTGCAAGTTCTTCCTATGTGTCTTGGTCTATTTCAAACGCCTTCAGTGAGGTCTTTTACGAGTCCTCGTAGCGACTCTTTTGGTCATGTTTAAATCATTTACCCTTCTCCAGCTCACCATAGAGAAGTATCATTGGCAGGCGCTGGTCTGGCATACGAACCAAATAATGTGCCCAACGAATCTATGTTTGCATCAGAATAATGTCAATGCTGGCAATACCAGATCTGTCAAGGACAGTGGTATCTAGAATCTTGTCTTGCCATCTGATGTTCATAATTTTTCTGAGACAAGTTGTGTGAAAGTGATTGAGTTTCCTCACATGACATCTGAAGTACCACTGCTCTTGTGGACTTTCAGCTTAGTCTTTAGGCTAATGCCATTTCTACTCCACACTTTTGTGTACAATCTTGAGAACCATTGTACCTCTGTTGTAACTGACTCCAACTCTATCCTCATACTGGAAGCTATTGATAGATATAAGCTTCGTTCTGTTCGGCTATGATTCTTCATCTTATGTTATTAGAGAAACCCAATCTGTACTTCTCTCCATGCTGGATCGACCCATCAGAGTATATAACCGCCTCCTCTCTTCCTGCATTGTCCTTTAGCAGCTGCTTTATCTCTAGGTCTGCTGTCCCATTACTCCACTGTCTGCATTCCCTACCAATGGTTATAATGATCTTCTGGTAGGCTGCCATGTTCTTACCCAGGTTGACCTATTTTCTTCTCTGAGTATTGTCTCAACTGTGGTCAACTTATCCAGTTGTCCTCCCCGCTTGTGCCATTCAAATATGTCCTATTTCTTCTTGATTCTTGATTAGAAACTGGCCTCACAGCAATAAGTGCTCAGCCCTCTGTTTCAGAGCCATCTGACTCGATCGTGTTTAGAGTCTAATGCCACTGAAACAGTCGTCGATATCAGGACACAACTCTGGCCCTTGCGACAGGTTTCTTTGTTGATCCGCCCACCTATGCCCATAACTACTAATTTAAGCACAATGTCGGCCTTTCGGAACAACATGGTAACTGTTATTGAAGGTTACGACTACGGTTACGAAATCTTTCCTATTGTAATTGCCCCTCTTCCCTCTCTTTATGTTAGCAATGTTCCTGTGTAATGGATGCCATTATCAGATAGTAGACATATTTCCGTCTTTCCAGATGATAGTATTATTGTTATGTTATAAGAAATATAATCTATGATCCATGGCGATGATGATTGTGACTCTTAAGACCAATTTGAGCTACAAAGAGTCTTCCACAGTATGTACTAGGAACCAAAAGTCCACTTGTACCATCATGTGCTTCTGTCTTTTTAGACATGCAGCCCTTGAACTAACTGCAGTATCTTTATACCGAAGTAGAGGTCGACATTGAGATCATTACCGAGACTAATGCTCCATAAAGTAGATCTTTTAATATTCTGCCAGCTTCCATCCTCCTAGTGATAGTGAGTCCAAGCCATCAGAGTCTGTGCAGACATTATCAGATGTAACACGCATATAGGTTGTTGCCTGGAATGCCTGGAGTTTATTTACAACACTTCGCAAGTATATATCTCTTAGTTGAGATGGGGGCTTCCCTAGTGCAGTGCAGAACAATTTGCATTCCTTCATTCTGGACACTTTGAAGGAAATAGAACCAACTAGAGTTTAACCTTTAGCACCCTGCCATAATTATGCAATACCCCCTAAGTCAGGCTTATTTTTCGACAATTTGCATTATATTTGGTGGGTGTTTGGAAAACAAAATAACTTTTTTGGTGTTAGAGACTAAAATAATTGTGTACATGTAAAGAATTTAATACTACATATATTGGTTTTGTGTGTGTGTGTGTGTGTGATTAAAGAGGTATGAGAAAGTTGTGAAGATGGAATATAAAAAAAAATACCTAGAAAAAAAACAACCGGAAAGGAATTTCTTGACGCACCTATACGTGACAAAAAATTCTGGAGACTAACGGGAATTGAAGCAGGTCTGTTCCATTGGCAACACATAGCCCTGCAACTCAACGGGTTTTATCGTACTTGACTAATTGCATCTTCATCTATATGCATCTCTATAATCGCACCCTATACGATGTCATGTACCATGATGTTGTCATGTACCATGATGATGTCATGTACCATGATGATGTCATGCACCATGATGATGTCATGTACCATGATGATGATGTCATGTACCATGATGATGTCATGTACCATGATGATGTCATGTACCATGATGATGTCATGTACCATGATGATGTCATGTACCATGATGATGATGTCATGTACCATGATGATGTCATGTACCATGATGATGTCATGCACCATGATGATGTCATGTACCATGATGATGTCATGTACCATGATGATGTCATGTACCATGATGATGTCATGTACCATGATGATGTCATGTACCATGATGATGTCATGTACCATGATGATGATGTCATGTACCATGATGATGTCATGTACCATGATGATGTCATGTACCATGATGATGTCATGCACCATGATGATGTCATGTACCATGATGATGTCATGTACCATGATGTTGTCATGTACCATGATGATGTCATGTACCATGATGTTGATGTCATGTACCATGATGTTGATGTCATGTACCATGATGTTGATGTCATGTACCATGATGATGATGTCATGTACCATGATGATGTCATGTACCATGATGATGATGTCATGTACCATGATGTTGATGTCATGTACCATGATGATGTCATGTACCATGATGATGTCATGTACCATGATGATGATGTCATGTACCATGATGTTGATGTCATGTACCATGATGATGATGTCATGTACCATGATGATGATGTCATGTACCATGATGATGATGTCATGTACCATGATGTTGATGTCATGTACCATGATGATGTCATGTACCATGATGTTGATGTCATGTACCATGATGTTGATGTCATGTACCATGATGTTGATGTCATGTACCATGATGTTGATGTCATGTACCATGATGATGTCATGTACCATGATGTTGATGTCATGTACCATGATGTTGTCATGTACCATGATGATGATGTCATGTACCATGATGATGTCATGTACCATGATGATGTCATGTACCATGATGATGTCATGTACCATGATGATGTCATGTACCATGATGATGTCATGTACCATGATGATGATGTCATGTACCATGATGATGATGTCATGTACCATGATGATGTCATGTACCATGATGATGTCATGTACCATGATGATGTCATGTACCATGATGATGTCATGTACCATGTTGATGTCATGTACCATGATGTTGATGTCATGTACCATGTTGATGTCATGTACCATGATGTTGTCATGTACCATGTTGATGTCATGTACCATGTTGATGTCATGTACCATGTTGATGTCATGTACCATGTTGATGTCATGTACCATGTTGATGTCATGTACCATGTTGATGTCATGTACCATGTTGATGTCATGTACCATGTTGATGTCATGTACCATGTTGATGTCATGTACCATGTTGATGTCATGTACCATGTTGATGTCATGTACCATGTTGATGTCATGTACCATGATGTTGTCATGTACCATGATGATGATGTCATGTACCATGATGATGTCATGTACCATGATGATGATGTCATGTACCATGATGATGTCATGTACCATGATGATGTCATGCACCATGATGATGTCATGTACCATGATGATGTCATGTACCATGATGATGTCATGTACCATGATGTTGTCATGTACCATGATGATGTCATGTACCATGATGATGTCATGTACCATGATGATGTCATGTACCATGTTGATGTCATGTACCATGATGTTGATGTCATGTACCATGATGATGATGTCATGTACCATGATGTTGATGTCATGTACCATGATGATGTCATGTACCATGATGTTGATGTCATGTACCATGATGTTGATGTCATGTACCATGATGATGTCATGTACCATGATGATGATGTCATGTACCATGATGATGTCATGTACCATGATGATGATGTCATGTACCATGATGATGATGTCATGTACCATGATGATGTCATGTACCATGATGATGTCATGTACCATGATGATGTCATGTACCATGTTGATGTCATGTACCATGATGTTGATGTCATGTACCATGATGATGTCATGTACCATGATGATGATGTCATGTACCATGATGATGATGTCATGTACCATGATGATGTCATGTACCATGATGATGTCATGTACCACGATGATGTCATGTACCATGATGATGTCATGTACCATGATGATGTCATGTACCATGTTGATGTCATGTACCATGATGTTGATGTCATGTACCATGTTGATGTCATGTACCATGATGTTGATGTCATGTACCATGATGTTGATGTCATGTACCATGTTGATGTCATGTACCATGATGTTGATGTCATGTACCATGATGTTGTCATGTACCATGATGATGATGTCATGTACCATGATGATGTCATGTACCATGATGATGATGTCATGTACCATGATGATGTCATGTACCATGAACTTCAAGACTAGTTCCATAAATATTTCATTCAAATACACTCCTAATTATATCCAATGTCAAAAGTAATGCAGTGCATTGTCTGGGTCTATTCTCCAATCTAACGTGGTAATAATAGAAAACATGTAATTTCCAAGAAATCATCGGAATCAGAATCCACAAAAATGTCATGAAATATGACTTCCAATTCAATAGAATTCATTCTAGCGGACAGATGGTGAAAAATTAAACGGGACTTCTCCATCTTAGAACGTAAGGGGGAAAGGAATGAATGTGAAGGATGTTACATAGTCCTAGCTTATAATGGCACAAATCATTGATTACGTGAGCCTAACATCTTGTGGTCCTGTATCAATAAATTAGTACATGGCAATGGGTGGCTAATAGTTGCCGGCAGGATTCTGTGGAAAGATATACGCTGGCGACTAATATCCACTGGGAGGGTGCTAAAGGTTGTTGTTGCTTACATTCACTCTATGATAACTACCACAAATATTTGCGTGATTTTCGCCGGGGAAGCGTGAATGTACCTTGTGCTACAGTATGTGCCAGGTATATGTTAAGTATAATAGTTTTCTGGAGAAAAATCATTCTGAGAACTTATTGAACAGCCCTAAAACTAAGGCATGCATTTGATATTATTTGAGGCTTAAATAAAATCAAGAATGAATTCTTATTGTAGTTTTTAATAAGATGATAAAATGTGCTCAAATATTGACAGGGTCACTGGAGAGTTGGACAAGCATTTAAACTGCATGAAAAAGGAAAAAATGCAATTAAAGCATATCTTAATACACTAAATTGCCTTGTAAGCTGTACAAGTAGAGAGCAAGCCTTACGAGATACAGTCCCTTTATTGTGTGATCTTGTAGAAGCTGTTTATGAACTAAGTAAGTACCTTCAAAATTGGTTATCTTCTGCTTTTATTCTCAAACATACTGTTGATTAACAGAATGTATTTAGAGACTGAAATGTTGTGACATTGTTTGTAGCTGGGCTGGGATATCTTTGCCTTTTGATCTGATATATCCGATTACAGCTTGCACATTGAGATCACTTGTGTATTGTGGGTACAAAGTATTTTTGTAAAAGTATGAAAGTTTTTGGTTTTTCTTAAAATAAATTATTTATGAACAATGTATATTGTCAGTGTATTATCAAGTCCTAAAAGAGAAGAGCCAGATCTGGTTTACCATGATAGACAAAGCTACTACGCTTTAGATGTTCCAATGCTAGATTATCTAATCTTACCTTCTGTTGTCTATTGTCTTTTCCCAGGTGAATGATGGATGATAGTATCCACACTTGCCATTTTGCGTAGGGGGTGGGAACCTCTGTTGTCGTTCCAAGGCCAGATGTGTTACCTTTTTTGTATTCACTCCATGTGTGTTCAAGGTCAACATGATGTTTTCTATCCACCATTTTCTTGGTCTACCTTTGACTTTATGTTCGGATACTCTTTTGTTATATGTTCTTATTGCTATTTGGTTTAGGTTCATTCTTATAAGGTGACCACACCAATTTACTTTACTGTCTTTCGATTAATTCAATCTTGCCTTCATTGATTACATTGTCTTACTTTTCTACCTCTACTGTGATTACCCACTTCTCATGCTACAGTTTCCAAGCCCTGATATATAATTAACAAAGAGGTTAGAGAAGATCCAACAATCAGGTATGGGCCATAGTAACACGTATACCATAGTAATAATAGTGAATAAATAAATATGTGCTACGAATACCTACCACTTCGAATAAAAAAGATGATTAAAAACAATGATAAAATGAGTTGTTCTTGAACAGACTGCACAAATCATGCAATTTTGTGTGTGTCCTTTGATAGGCCACTACATTGACTTATAAATTTTTTTAAATATTTATAAATTAATTTATAATAATATTTATTAAAAATAAATTAACTATTTTTTTCTGTATTTGTTATCTTATTACTACATGTTTGTTCACATGAAAATTTTTTATCTTCACTTTTTTGTGATCCATTTTTGTCTTTATTCATTTTAATATAATAGTTTTTATTATCTTTTTATTAGTAATATGCATTTGAAATTAATTACAGCCGAATACAAATGTGTCAGACCATTTCTGCAAATAGTATAGTATGTTGCAATAGTACAGCTGCACTTAGAGTACACATTAAATGCTTCTAGAGATAGCAGCACACATTAGAGGGCAGTGATGAGTGATGTTTATGGGAAACGATAGAGTTACAATAAAGTTACAATTATCCAGCATCAAACTGGCCAGCGAAAGTGTTGTTCATGGTCAAGAACACATAGTAGTTCAAATGTCTCACTACAATTGATCTAGCACAAAGGAGGAGCCATGATTCAGGTAGTGGATACACTAACTTGGGCTTGTAATCCTGGGTATGAAAGAAAGCTTTGAATATAGCTCCCCAGTGCACAAGAGAAAAGAATTTCACAAATATCGGGGAGCATATATTGTGTTACCAGTGCCAAACCTGGTCTCTCTCATCTTCACATTACAGAAAGATAGTGACATGTGAGATGAAATGCTTGAGGAAAGCTGCCGGGGTCACGAGGCTTGATAGATTACAAAATGAATATATCAGGGAAAGAAAAGGTATAATATCTTGTACAGATTACATAGACAGAGAACAGATCAAGTGGTTTGGCCACATTATGAGAATGCATCATGAAAAGTTGCCCATACAAGCATATAACCAAATGAGATCAGGGTACAAAGCCAGAGAAAGACCACGGAAAAGATGGATAGAAAACGTCAGGGACATCCTGAACAGACACGGTCATAGCACAGCCGAGGTCACACATCTGGCTTTAAAACCAAGCTCGAGCTCCAATCACCCCTACGCTTAATGGCAAGAGTGGATCACAAACCAACTAGGGAAAGAATAGACAATATATTGTTCAAATTTTAGACTTAGTGATCAGACTCTAGACCACTGTTTCCAAACCTTTTTTGTCCTTTGTAACATACATATTTTGTATATTAAAAAATGTAATTATTCCCTAAATGAAGCCTAATTACAGCTTGTTTGAATTGCCTCCCTGAAGAAGCAAATAAATAGTGAACAAGCATGAGCCCCACATTGGGATATACTGCTCTAGACACTGTTGGTAATGTAGACGGGAGCAGGTACTTGTCATTGCAGGTCCTTGTCATTGCCCTTGCCCAACACAACTCATGCAGAGAAATTTGGGTTGTGTACGTAAGGGAGCAGGGTGAAGTGATGTCTTTTCCTTGAGATTTGATTGCCAAATGTGAAGCTTTTCGTATGAGATACACACACTCTACCTGCTTCTGTGGATAATAAACATAATGGCAAAGAGTGAAAACACAGAGTGCTTGGTGATGGATTGGAAGGTCACCACAAGAGGACAAGACGTGTGCGTGACAAATGTATAGGTAAAAATCCAGACCTCTGATGTGTTTGTTGATGCAGCACTCCTCCTGGGAAGGTGTATCAACTTGAGTCTAATTCAACTATTGTAATTGCTCAACATGGCTCTTACAGAAGTTGTCAGAGAGCTAGAGACACAGTGGTTGGTAATTGAATTGTCTTCCTATAACAGGAATAGTTCATTGGCTTGGAAGCATCTAGTTGGAGGAAAGGTGCACAGTGGATAACTGAGTCAAAATACCAACTTGTCTCATAACAGACCCCTCTGAGTAGAAGACTTCTTCAATATGTATAGAATTAAGCCAAAAGCTGAAGTCTTCTGGGTATGAAAGAAAGCTCAGAGAAACCATTGCACTGCACATGATAACATCAAGTTGCTCACAATTCCATGAGATCTTGACTATTTGTTGTAATTGCATTATAGTGCTTGGAAGTCTGTAGATTTTTGACCCACTACAGGTCAGAGTCAGAAAATAAATATCACACCACCAGGAAGGTTGGTTTCTACCTATGCACTGCAGCCAAGATAGGGTTCACTGTTATTATTCCCCTCCACCATTTGCCTACTGGTTATGCAGAACTTCTCTGTGGCTCCACACATGCAACCAAATTTTCTAGGCAAAAGGATTGTCATGTCCTGAGTCACTGCGCTTTTATGATGGACCTCAGCCGTAGGAAAACAGTACAGTAAGTTTTTCCCCTCCCTAGGGTTGCACAGTACATCTTTCTCCCTCCCAACTATAGAGGGTGCATGCATATCGCATATATACTAATAAAAATATATATACATTTTTTTTAAAAAAGTAAGAAAAAAATGGAAAGCATAATTGTAGGGATGATACATGCTACAAAGCTTCCATAAGAGAGCCTCAATATAATGACATGTCATCTACTAAGGTTTTGTGTCCCATGGGTGGTTTGACTAGTGGGCCATTTGTGGGACCCACACAGATGCCACCGCATGTGCTGAGGATAGTGACGGAAGACAGACAAACGAATATCAAATTCCCATGCTGCCATGTGTGTTGTATACAGCAACTAAGATTCAGAAAACGGATGTGCTAGACATTTTGGGGGGCATATAACACAGCTCTTCTGTGGAACTGGCAGCACAACATACTTCATGCTTCTCTGCTGAAGAAGATGGCAACTAATGACATTTCTTATGATTTTGCTTGTCCCATTCCATGTGATGTGCTCTTCTATATCTGGACTGAGATACCTTCTGTACCTGGACTGCTGCGAGAGAATCAAATCTTTTATATACAACATGACTGGAGATTGCAACATAGTCACATCAGTTCCCTTTTGAAATACAAGGCTTATTATCTTGTAGAATTGCACCTTCAACCACTATTACAAGGCTTCTTATCTTGTAGAATTGCAACCTCCAATGACAATGTATAACAAGGCTTCTCATCTTGTAAAATTTAACCTTCCAACCACTATGAGTAAAAGAGTAACCTGGAATGTAAAAAAACTGGACAACCTCTCCATGAAAAATATTGTGAGAGAAACAACAATCTAGGGATGACAGTAAAACTCCACTTCCTGGCATAGAGAGCAGGTGACGACAAACATGAACTAACTGAAGGCTGATGTTTCATTAACATTTGTATTCTATCAAATTATAGCAATGTTTTAGCTACAGTTACACACTTTCTTGGGCCACGTAGTGCAGTGGTTAGCACACTGGTTTTGCATATGAGTGGTCCTGGATTCAATCCCCAGTTGAGGCAGAATGTTGCAACTGTTCCCATGTTGATCCAGCCTTAATTGCTGGACAAATCCAGGACTGCAAGGGAGAGAAGATGGCTACCACCTTCATATACCAGAGCCACTGAAATGTGAAATCGCTAGCATCTCACGCCCCTACGGCATTAATAAATGCTAAGGGTTAACTTTACTTTGCTGTACACTGTTAAAAAATATTTGCCTTGTTTCTGTTTTATTTTGCAGAAGATGGTCAAGAACCAGCCATAGCAAAAATGAAAGAAGTTTCCAGTCATTGGTGGCCCCATCTTACATACAACTTTATTAGTGATAAACAGAAGTGGGAGTTAGCAGAGTTTGTTTTTAGAAACTGTTCTTCCACTCCACCTGGTCAAATTAAACTTGAGAACTTGGGTCCACTCTGTAATAGAGAGAAGCTTGATAATCAACGGTTGGTGTTATGTCTTTTTAAAATTTTCGCCTCAACAAATTAAAATTAAAGATTAGGGTGTGTGCTTGACTGTCTGTCAATACTGTATGTTTCCAAGTCTTTACCAGGAGTTGAATCTTGGACCTCACTGATGTGAGACCAACGTTCTCAATCTCTCTGCCATATGTTACAGCAATATAGTAAGTAAAGTTTACTTTGTCCATATCATTGACGTATATTGGGGAATACAGAGAATTAGGCCCATAATTTACAATTACCAAAGGTATAACCAAAACAATGACAGTATTGGAACACATCAAGATACAACAGATCAAGTGGACTTCTAGACTATGGACAGATAGCATGCCACAAATGGCCATGACATATAGACATAATGGTTATAAAGTCAGAGGCAGACCATGTAAAAGATGGATCATAGAAATCAAAGAAGCCACAGGAACAAGCTTACAAACAGCACACATGAATGCCATCTCCAGAGAACTCTTCAACCCATGACGCTGCAAGGCAAACAAGGGCCACAGCTTATAGATAGACTAAAGGGATACATAGGGAGTTTATGGCATCATGCCAGTTACCTTTTCTTTCCTAGATTTGCTACTCATTTCATGAGATCTGATTCTTCTTCTTGCGTTCACTTGAAACATGTCTATATCTATAATTCTGTCTCCTTAATAAAACTCACTGTCTTTTGTAGTTCATACAGTGGCCCATAGAGCTTTGATTCCAGTGTTGTTTCCTCTGGCCAATATGTCTGCCTCAGCATTTCATACTCAGAACAATCTTGAAGTGTATGTTTTACACTTTGTGCTGCCTGTCTACATGTACATATGGCCATATTGCTAATCTTGAACTTTGTGTACATGTGACTGCAGAGTTGGTTATGTCCTGTTCCTGAGGTGTAAAATTACAACTTGTTCTGATCTGTTCATAATGTGACAGTCATCTTGTGTTGGTGTTTGTGGCTTTCTTATTGACTTGATCATCTGTTTTTTCTGATGGTAGGTGATTGGTAAATCTGGTTGGTCTTCGGGAACACCTTCCTTAGCCAGTTGATCTGGGATCGGATGATGTAGGAATCGTTGGTAAATTTAAAATATTTCCAGATGAACTGGAAATTGAACCTTCGATCACATGACTAGAAAACCAGTACATTTATCATTGTCTGCCATTAGCTCCAAATATGTTACAGTAGTATAGATGATATTATTATAAGATTGATATGTGTAACATTTCTAAGGACACTATGCAAACGTATGGTTTAATTTGGTTGGTTTAACCTTTAACATGCTGAATTAAAATAATGCAATTTCTCCCCTGCCCCTGAAATATTTTTTGAAAATTTGAGTTTTTTTGGCCTGGTGTTTTGAAAACTGTCATAACTTGTTTGTTTTTTAGGAGATATTTAAATAATTGTTTTACGTTTAAATAAAGAAAATAATACTGAATCTTGTGATGTAAGTTTGTTGGTATATGTCTGATATGTGAGAACCTTGTGAAGATTGAAAATTTAAAAAGCGAAACAAAATTTGTATGACTCGCCTATACTTTTCTGATATGTTGCACCACTGATAAAAACTTCTAAATATCTACGCCAATTATTTTTATATTTTATAACTAAACTAACACAATATCTCCTGTGAAAACAAATAAAATGTGTATGTCACTAACTTTGTTGATCCGTTCAAGATTAGGCCTAGGAATATTTTCTGTCACACAATGTGGACATACTTTTCCAATACATGGCACCCCAGATTCATTTCACTAAACATTCTTTTACTAATATGCCTATTGTATTTATTTTTATAATGTTATTTCATAACTAAACTAACACGCTTGTATCTTCTGTGAAAATACTGTGCAAAATAAATAAAACATGGTATATGTTACTTACCACATCTGTCTGATCAAGACTAGACCTAGAAATTATGAAGTCCTAAACACAACAGAATTATATCCAATGCTGTCTAAAAATACTGTGAAATTTCTTGTTTGTGTTCTCCGAAACTAACGTGCTAGTAATATTTTCTTTAAAAACAAATGTAAATCCCTAGAATTCTTCATCATTGGAATTAATGAAAAAAGAGTTCATTATTTGAGATTAGTTGCAATTAGAACAAACGAATAATCCTAGAACAACCCTGGTTCTCAGTTCACTTCACAAGTAGGTCAGCAAGACAGAAGTAATGTATTCTTAGTCTAAATTATGCACATTCCTGCACATGTGACGATGATAGTCATGTGGTGTAAACCTTTCCAAATATGGTCATAGCAACAGGTGAACTGTATCGCAGACAGTATTTATGGGTAGACACGCCCTGTGGACTTAACTGTCGCTGACAGAGTGGTACAGGTTAATTATGGCGCAGAGTGAATTTAATTTGTTCTCTTAGAATTATAGACACTAATAGAAACTAAAAAGAAATACTTGACAAACCAGGTACATTTCTAACTGCTCAGGTCACGAGTTAATTTCAGGTAGTTTCTATATATTTGATTTCAATCCTGTTATATCCAGAAATGGTACAGTAATTTGCAGAACAAAAGTCATTTCAGCTTTTAGGTAAAAAAGTTATATTAATTGAAATCCCTACATCACTTAATTTTCACAATTGCATTGTTACCCCTCCGATTAGGAGGCTATATATATATATATATATATATATATATATATATATATATATATATATATATATATATATATATATATATATATATATATATATATATATATATATATATATATAAATAAAATATTAACATAATGTTATAATATATATAGATACATACATGCATACATTGGTAGCACATCATATTCAGGACATAGCCATCTACTCAGCATTTTTTGGCTGTAGTTATTTTTGGAATGGCCCATGTGCACAATTGCCTGTGGTGGGAATTGAATGGGGTACCTTGGCCATCACAGAGATGGACATGTATACACACATGAACACACACACACAGAGATATATGCTCTGAAGCAACCTATACCAGATGGAGTTATTCTGGCATGAGCAAACATATCTTGTCATAAGCGATGACAGAAACATTCATTGATGATTTGCATACATCTTTGTAGCAGCTTTAGCATGCCTGCCTCACATCACCAGTGAAAAGTTCCCCATACAGTATTTGTTTTGGGATATGGCTAGTGTTCATCCTGTGGATATGCCCAAGCCACATAAGTCTTCTGTGACTGCCAAAAACTTGTTTGAAGTCTTGCTCTCTGCAGGATCTCATTGTTGATAACAGTATCCTGTCACTTGATATTCAAAGTTGTTCAGAGACATCGATAGAAGATATTCAATCTGTGTGGAGTATTGTGAGTATTTTGTCCATGTTTCAGACCCATAAAGGATAACATTGGGTACACATGCCCAGTAGATCAATATAAATATAAATAATATATGATAACACTTATCATGAAGTATTATTGTCACTGATTACTCATATAACTAATAAATAGCAAAAATACAAAAAATAATGTCAATGATAAATTAAAACAACCAAAGGAACAAGGACCTTTTCCAAGTTATAGTCCAATAGGAACCTTTAACAAGAAACAACAACACACTAGAACTAAACGCACAGTATAATATGATACAAAGTGACAATGGGAAAATATAACAAGTAGACAGTGCTCAGGTAAAATAATCTTGGTGGAGATTGGGGCCTTTGTGGTTACTACGTTTAGCATGACCATGGAGACTATGGAGGTGACCAGGACATGTGAGTGTTTAGGCACACAGAAGGTAATGCAGGTCTGCATCTTGAGTGACTCTGAGTAGGATTAGGAAGGTACAAGTGGATCTCGTTAGCGAAAAGTGGATTGAGGCCTTGAGAAAGGCAAGGCTGAAAGTGATTACATTTATTTTCATGCTGGGACATTTGGGTGTTCAAGGCAATGAAAGAGCAGATCAACTGGCATGTGCGATTGTGGCACAGGGTGATGGGGCAATGGATCAAGCTGACGTTTTGAACTGCTTAAGAAATATAGCACACAAGAGTGAGACTAGTGTGGATGGTGATTCCTTTTCAATGGCCAGGATTACAGATCAGGGTTTGAAATGCGGTGTTGCTAGAAGTGAACATTAAGGAGGGCATGAAGAAGGAGGGTCAACCAGCATAGGACCGGTACTGTCAGCAGAAGTGTAATGGTGGATACACTCAGGGAAAGATCGGAGCAACTATGGATGTATCTAGTTTGCAGTGATGATGATCCGACAACTAACTAACATGTAGACAATGAAAACAAAAGCTATTTGATAAAATAATATTGTCACATACTACTAATATAACTAATAAATAGCAAAGATATAAGAGAAGAAAAAGAAGCATCTGACCTTTGTTGTGGCGATAGATATGATCTCAAATAAATTTGTTGTTATGTGATCTCAAATAAATTTCATGATATCATCATCATCAGGTGCCATGCCGAGTGGTGTAGGCGGTCATGGCTCTCCACAGCTCTCTGTCCACAGTATTATGTATCAAAGTCGTTGTAGTTTCTTTGCCGTGCCAGGTTGTCAAACTGTCTAATATTTTCTCACGTTATCGCCCTCTGTCTCTGGTGCCTTCAATCTTGCCTGTTGTGATTATGTTCTCTAAACCTGCCTGTCTCATGAAGTGGCCAAAAAAAGAAGATTGCTTTTTTCTTATATTGTTGATTAAGGTGCGTTTCACATTTAACTCTTTTAACACCTCTACATTAGTTTTTCTGGCAGTCCATGGTATTCTCAGCATTCTTCTGTAGAACCACATCTCTATTGCCTCCAATCTCCCACTTTCCAGTTTGTTTATTGTCCAAGACTCGCACCCATATGTTAGTATAGGGGTTATATAGCACTGCAGAACTCTCTTTCTCACCTCTAATGACAAGGTCATATTATACAATATATTTTTCATTTTTCTGAATGTTGTTTTTGCCTGTCCTATTCTGCATCTTATTTCTGTTGAACTTCTTCCATCTGCTGTAATAATTGTACCTAGATATTGGAATTGGTGGACCTGTTTTAATACTATATCATTCACTATGATCCTGCTAGGTATGTTATTTTCTTTCTTTGAAATAACCATTACTTCTGTTTTCTTGATATTTAGGAAGAGGCCTTTCTCTTTGCTTTCTGTGACTACTACTTTAATTAAGATTTGAAGGTCTTCCTCACTTTTTGCAATCAGAACAGTGTCATCCGCAAATCTCAAATTTTTTATGTTATGTCCTCCCACTGATATTCCTGGGATATCTACTATTGCACGCAATATGTTTTCACTGTATAAAGAGAACAGGTCTGGTGAAAGCATGCATCCCTGTCTGACTCCTTGTTTTATTTGTTGAAAAGGGCCAAATTGATTTCCTACTCTTATTGCTGCTGTTTGTTGCCAGTACATGTTCTTGATTATTCTTAAATCCTTGCTGTCAATGTTCAGATTCTCTAGCATGTGTATAATTTCGCTATGTTTAACTTTGTCAAAAGCTTTAGTGTAGTCTATAAAATAGAGGTACAGATCTGTTTTAACCTCTATAGACCTCTCTATTAGTGTTCTCAATATATAAATAGCATTGTTGGTGCCTTTGCCTTCTACAAAATAACATTGTTCTGGACTTATTTCTGTTTTTATTTTGTTTCTCACTCTCTTCATGATGATTCTGAGAAGTATTTTGGTTATTTGGCTCATGAGGCTGATTGTACAGTGTTCTTCACATTCGGTGGTCCCTGGTTTCTTAGGTAATGCTATGAATATGGACCTCATTAAGTCATCGGGTATGTTTCCGCTGTTATATATGTCATTCAGCAATTTTGTGATTATTTCAACTCCAAAGTCATCTAAAGCTGCCAATTCTTATAATTTGATATTGTCTGGACCTGGGGCTTTGCCATATTTCATGTGTCTTAGTGCCTCCTTTACTTATGCTGTGAGTATTGATGGTCCCTCGCCGTTATCTTGTATGTTTATTTCTGGTCTATTGTCATCATAAAGTTCTTTGATATATTCTGACCATCTCTGTACTATGTGATCTATTCCCATTAATACCTGCCCTGTCTTAGATTTTAGACACCCTGTAACTGTTTGCATTCTCTTTCCTGTTATAATCTCAATTTTCTTATATAGTAATGTTGTATCTTGGTTGTAATGCAATTCTATTTCTGTGCATTTCTTGTTCAGCCAGCTTTCTTTTGCTATTTTGCATTTCTCTCGTATTTCCTTATTTATTTTCTGATATTCCACTATCTTGTGTTTATTTTTCCTTTTGGTCCTCATCAATTCTAATATTTCTTCTGTCATCCATTTTTGTTTTGATGTATGTTTTACTTTTGGTATTATCTCTTTAGAAGTTTGGTTTATCAACTGTTTTAGCATGTTCCATTGATCTTCAATACTCTGAATCTTTGCAATGGCATTGTATCTATTTTGTACAATTATGTTGTATCTTTCTTTAAGTCAGCATCTGATTTCAATAAAGCTAAATCTAATTTCATATTCCTTGGTGATCTCTTGATCTTCTTTAATCTTATACACAATTTCGCTACCAGTAGTATATGATCACTGTTGCAGTCAGCACCTGGCCTTGTTTTCATTGATCTAATGCGGTTTCTATGTCTTTTAGAGACTAAAATGTAATCAATTTGGTTCCGAGTATTATCACCTGGGCTAATCCATGTACACAGCCTTCGTGCATGTTGCTTGAACCATGTATTCCCTATTATTAAATTATGTGCCTGTGCCCACTCTATCAATAAATCACCTCTTTCATTCTTAGTTCCTAAACCAAATCTTCCTGTCACATCTTTTATTTCTGTTTCACCTACTTTTGCGTTAAAGTCCCCCATTACTATAGTTACTTCCTGATTTTTACACTGTTTCATTGCGATTTCTAGATCTTCATAGAAAATTTCGATGTCCTCCTCTGAACTGTTTGATGTAGGTGCATATACCTGCACAATGTTGATATCCAACAGTTTTCCTGTTAGTTTAACTAATATTACCCGATCTGATATTGCCATAAAACCCTTCACCGTTTTTCCTGTTTCTGTGTCTAATAATACTCCTACCCCCCTCTCGTGTTTTTGTCCTCCTGAGTATATGACTTTAAATTTATCTGACTGTATCTCTCCTGCCCCAGTCCACCTCATTTCACTCATTCCTAGGATATTTATGTTCATTCTTTCCATTTCTTGCTTGATGTTGTCTAATTTACCACACTGCGCTAATGATTTGACGTTCCATGTTGCTATATTAACACTAACTGTAGGCCTACTTCTGTGTGTCGCCATGACTTTCATCTTGGGAGAATAATGTGGTAGTTTCCCATTGCTTTCCACATCCATATGGGGGGGATATCCATTTGTATCCACTCCCTTTGACAATATTTTATGTTGGGACAAATGGGTGCCCCGCCCTGCCCAGTTGCAGAGCTACCACTTATACCGGTGGCTATCGGTCGCTTCCTTGTTCGCGCCTAGCGATAAATATGTCACTTTATATGATCTCAAATAAATGTTACAATATGTGATCTCAAATAAATATGTCACAATATGTGATCTATAAATATTTCAGTCATATTACTTTGTTTTGAAATTTCAAATGAAGTCAAGTGCATGTTTGATTTTTTGAACATTTCTTTCTAAATATTTGACTAGGTGGGTGTGCACATATCTCCTTTGGTGTCTGGTCTCTGGATATGATTACAAAACACTCAAGTTTCATGCAGAAGACACGTACTTTCATGCTACAATTTCAATAATTCTTCTGTCAGGAAGTAACCCTGTTACCCTTACCAAAGGTGTAGGATTACAGATGCAGGATTCGGATGCAACTCGACTGTTGACATATGTTATGACAACAATAGTTATCCCACATAATGATATTAACATTATAGATGGCAAAGGAAACACAGTTCTGCATCTGTTGGCAACTTTAAAAGTATGTTAAACTTACATATATACATTTTTAGTTTCATTGAAATTATGTATCTAAATAATGTTATATTTACAAATATAAATTTCTAGTTTCATTGAAATTGTGTATCTGAACACTGTAAAATATGACAACATATACATTTCTAATTTCATTGAAATTGTGTATTTGAATAATGTTATATTTACGCATATAGATTTTCAGTTTCATCGAAATTGTGCATCTGAATATTGTAAAATTGTTTGCTTTGATCCTAAAGAGTTATAAGCAGTAGAACTTACACCCTATTGTGCAGTTGTGTTAGTTTATTGTTGGTATGTGTTTAATTATTCTCTCATGCTGCAGTTTCTGTAAATTTCCTTCTTTTGTAAACAGACACCTTTCTTTTTCATTTTGTCTGCTGCTTCATTTCTAGATATATCACTTCATCCTCTTCTGTGTTCTCAAACCTGCAGATTAGCAGGATGTAGTCCAGATAATGAAATACTATGGTTTACAGTTTAACTGCGATGTCTGCGCCTTTTGGCCTACCACATCTGACTTCAGCATGGCTTTTGGGTCACTGTGACCCTCTGAGAAGTACTTATCAATTTCCAGGCCACAGCAACATGTCTACTGGAACGTAAGAGATTCTCTTTGAATTCTAAAGTTATTTATGAGGGTATAAAATAGATTTGGACATGACCCTGGTAAATTAAAAAAATGTTCCAAGCTGAGGTCTCAAATACTGAGGTTACTGCAGATATGGATGTGTTTGGCCATTGGCACAAGTAAAACGGTGACACACTTCATTTTCATTCTCTGAACTACATCCTGCTGGAAATCTAGCAAGACCATTATCCTGCTCTGCTACAAGAGAGAACCAGTAAGAGTTTGAGAATGAATGCTGAAGAAGAAATGCTGAGAAGCACTGCTATTTGAGATGCATCAGCAAATTCCTCCCCCAAAACTCCCCTCTTCAATCACCCAATGACACACATAGCAAGTAAACCTTGTAATTTATCAATATAAAAAATAAAATACTACTAATGTCATTGACTGAATATGGTTCTCCCTCAATCATGTGACTTCTCTGTAAACTCATCCATGCATCTATTTCTGGAAATATTTACTTCATAGGGACCAGACAAAATGCGTGAATTTCTGGCTAACTACCTTTTGGATCAAGGTGTGGATATCGCAGCACAAAATAAGGAGAGAAAACAAGCAATTGATCTTGTTAGCAACTCAGATTTCATCAAAATCATACTACAAACACATCTGAATAAATGTAAGTATTTCTATTGTTGATGTCTTTTCTGATACATTTGGTTCTTTGGTTTTGATTTTAACTGGTTAAGACATAGGGGAAAAAAATAGATTAATTACCAGACAAGTGTTGACCATCAGCAAGAACATTTGTTGTGTATAGAGATGGACAAATAACTATCTCTTTCTTTTTATTTTTGCTTTATACCCCTTTATGTGGAGTGCAAAACGTACCACATTGTACTTGTGCGGAAACCTGAATGAGCAGATAACCAAGATCCTAAAAGTACCTCCTCGTATTGCACTCAGAAAACAGAAATACAGTGGCTATTGATGTGTTCCTGGTCAACACTTTAGGGATTGTGGATGTGGAGGCTGCAGGCGGAATGAGAACTGCCTGCAAAGAGACAAGCAATATCTACATTTCTGCGCCAACACATGAAGCAGCACTGTCAATACACAGTGATGCAAGACATAACTAGACAGAAACGCAGATGCATTGGAGGGGGTGACCAATGCAAATGTAACAATATGGGTATATGTTATAACGAATATAGAGAATAGTGTACTAGTCTTTGTAAGTATAATATTGAGGAAAAAGATAGGGCAGCATAGCGTCAGAGGGCACAGCTGTGTGAATATTGAACAGACAAACGCTACATGGAAGTTGAAACTAAAATAATTATCAACTTGTAAACAAGCTTTTAGTCCTCGGTGCTCCTAAACATCTGTAGAAACTCAGACTTGGACAAGGGGTTCATGTTGTTGGTGAATGACACCTCAGCTAAGAGGACAAATGAATCAGGCCCAACACTACCGTAAAGACTCTCCTGAATCGGAATCATGCCTGTGGATGAGAAAAGGTTCAGTATTCGATGGACACATGCACAATACATCTAATTATGCAAGATAATTTCACTGACAGCAGGGAACCATGATGAGATAGATGTAGTCGACCCAGGCCCAAATCCCTGATTACCTTCTCCTCTGATACTACCATCCATGGACATGTTGTGGCCAGCAAAGTCAGAGGGTACAGTGATTGATAAACCATCATACCCTCCAGGGCCAGATAAATGGAACACATTATATGGAACAAAACAACAGCTCACAAACACATGCATATCACATAATGGCATTGGGTCAAATGGCATGAGCCCATGGACCGCTGGATCAGCAACCAACCATAAACCATTACGGCATAGAGTTATTACACATCCGATGCCTGGCAAACTGTCATGGGATAGGGAAACCCACCCAAATCAAAGGCATGCTGAAATGGGATGTGATGAGCTGGAGTGCGCTTATAATGCAGCTAGGCTACAAACTGGCAGCACAACGTACATCACGCTCATGAAACTGGCAGATGTCACATGAATTTTCAAGTTGGTTATTAGAAGGAGAGAACGCAAATACTTATGGAAGTTAAATGTTCCTGTGCAGTGACGTTCACACTTCATTGTAGCTAAATGATCTTCTTCTTTTCCCGTTTCTTTTGTTCACTTGAAACATGTCTATATTTGTAATTCTTTCTCATGAATAAATCTCAGTCTTTTGTAGTTCATACAGTGGCCCATATAGCTTTGCTCCCATTACTGTTTCCTCTGGCCAATATGTCTGCCTCAGTGTTGCATAGTCAGAACACTCTTGAAGTATATGTTTGGTACACTATACTGCATGTTCACATGAGACATGGCAGTGTTGCCAAATTGGAACTTTGTTTACATGTGACTGCGGAGTCTGTTGTGTCCCATCCTGAGGCGTAGAATTAAAACTTATTCTATCTGTTCATAATATGATAGTCATCTTGTGTTGGTGTTTGTGGCTTTCTTATTGACTTGATCATCTGTTTTTTTTCTGATGGTAGGTGATTGGTATATCTGGTTGGTCTTCGGCAGTACCTTCCTTAGCGAGTTGGTCTGCTTTTTAATTTCCTGGTATTCCACAGTGAGAGGGTATCCACTACATGGATACCCTATACTGGTAAGACAGTTCATTAAGTAGTTTTTGGAAGTCTTTTAGCTTTCTAGACTGGAGAGTTTGAAGCACTGACCTTACATCTGTCAGGAATACCACAGGCTGTCGGCCAGGGTTGGAGTTCAGCAGTTTTTCAGTTGCCACACTAATTGCCTGGAATTCTGCATCATAATTATTGCAGAATTTCCCTGTTGGTGTTCTGATTGTATCTCTAGGCTTGTGTAGATATTCTATATACACCCACACATCCATTCCTCACTGCATTCTGTGCAGACCCATCTGTGTATACTCTGAACCATATGTCTTGTGGATATTCCTCATCCAGGAAACTGAGGGTGACCGTCCTTCGTTGCACACTGATGTGTTCATCCTCGCTTAGTATTCCTTTCACATGGGTCTGAATGTATATTGGTATTCCATATCTTTCACTCCAAGGAGTTTGCTCTGGTACAGACCTTAAGGGGTTGTCAACTTCAGGCAGGTTTGTAAATTGTCTATGGAGTCATTTAGCTTGGTGGATAAAGTTGCTTCTTTTCAGTTGCCCCATTGCTAGATTTTGGGATATTTCCTTCATTGGATGACTTGGCATACACTGAAACTTTTCTGCTTGAATTAGTACTTTTGTATCTCTGTGTTCGCCAAGTGTTTGCATTCTTCCTATTTTCTGCATCTCTGCTATAGGTGTTGTTGTCATTGCTCCCAACATTATCCTAAGAGCCAGGTTTTGCACTTTATCTAGATCTTGTAATGTGATGTTTGATGCAGGACACCATGCAGCTGAACCATATTCCAGATGTGGTCTATGCCTTGCTGGTAACTTTACGGAGTATATTCCACTGGCTCCCCATGTGATTCCACTGAGTTTTCTCAGGGATTTTCTAATTTTCTCCTGGCTTTTGTTGTTGCTTTATTTATATATTGTTTCCTTGTCCGCTTATCATCAAAAGTAACGCCGAGGTATGTGGATTGTTTGTCTTCTTTCAAGAGATCTCCAACTATCTTAATATCACTGGCTTTTTGTTTTGTTAAGAGGGTAAAGTGTGGTGTTGCACATATCTGTATTAACGCTGATGCATCATCTATTTGCCCATAAGGTATCAATAGCTCTTTGTATGTGTTTAGTGACCAATGTCGCATGTTCTTCTGTGCACCAGATCTCCAGGATACATTGCCACTTTGATCCTGTGTGGTAGTTCAGCAACTAGGTCATTGATATAAACCAAGAAAAGGGTGGGTGACAGGACTCCTCTTTGAGGACTCCATGATGCAGTAGAATGTTCTTGCTCTTGCGACCATCCAGTTGTACACAGGCTCTTCTATTATGCAGGTATCCTTTTACCCATTTGTATATTCTTGAGTTAACCCTGCAATTTAGCAATTTCTTCAAGAGTCTTTCTTTCCAGACCTTGTCAAATGCTTTCCTGAGGTCTATCCATGCTGCTATTTCCAGTTTCTTATCTTGGAAGATGTCCTCAATCTCTTGGGAGAGGTAGGTTGTCTGATCTTTAGTAGAGTAGCACTGTCTGAAGCCTGTTTGCTGCGATACCAGATTTTCACGTTCAAGGTACCACCGCATCCTAAGATTGATAATACGTTCCATTGTTTTGCATAAACAGTTTGTGAGGCTGATGGGCCTGTAATTGGAGACTGTTGCCATATTTTCATGATTTGAATAGTGGTATCATTATTTCTTCCTTCCATGCCTGCGGAACATTACTGGTGGTCCAGCTTGTCTTGAAGATCTACAGTAGCTTTGCTCTTTCTGCAGTTCCCAGATTTTTAATCATTTCATTCGACACTCCATCAGCTCCAGGGGACTATTTCATTTTCAATTTGGATATTGCATGCTCCAGTTCTTTCATTGTGATTGGTGACCTCAGGTCACCCCAATTGAAAAAAAAATATTAAAAAAAATTGGTAGATTTACATTCTAAGAAAAAAAATCCAATTTTTAAAAAATTTTTATTTAAAATTTTTTTTTTAAATCCACATTAAAATTTTTTTATTGTTATAGTGTTATATTTTTAAAAGAAGAAAAAAAAATGCTATTAAATACTAGTACGGAGCTATCAAAACATGAACAAAGAAGAGCATTCAATAAGAAAACATTTAAAAAAAATTAAAATAAAGAGAAAGACAGAAAACCATTTTTTAACCTTTATGACTGCGGTCGCAATATTGCGCCTATGAGCACGGCTCCATTATGCCTGCGGGCACAATCCCGCTACATACGACATCGCCCGATTCCAGAGTACGGAACATCACGAAGTAATGATCCCGTGACGTATAAAACCCGCCAAACGAAGCTAGGAATACGTCACAGTTGAAAGGTCAAATTCCTTTACTCATAACGATTGCAAGAAGAGAGAAAGCCGGCTGATTTTGTCAACGAATTTCTAGAGCGACGTTGGCCATTTTGTAGCCATATTTTACTCTCAAATTGAGTACCGCGCGGCATGGCTAAGTGATTGTGACTACATGTTTTAATTGTTATTTTTTGTGTTTAATATGTTGTTATTTGATAAGAATGTGTGTGTATTCATTCAAAAACACAAAAATAATATGTATCAGGGGTACCAAATGTGTATGGACAATAATTACGTTGCGTTTCGGCATAGACCTAGTATTTACCGGATGGACATTATATGGGATTTCTTCACGTTTTATTAGTTTTTTTTAGTTCATATTATATTAATTTGGATATAAAACAATACATATATTGTTTGTTTGTTTTGCGTTCGCTCCATTGCAACCATCATGGATATCCGTGCGATTTCCGCAGGGAGCGTGATTACGTTGTGCCACCGTTATGCGCCTTGTAGGCCTAGCACATCCGATTTCGGCATGCCTTGACAATTCGGGTGGGCTACCCTTATCCTGTGACAGCCTCTATATCTGTCTCCAGGCACGCGTAGTGGCGACTCTTCGCCCAGACGATTTTTGCTCTCGTTGACTCGCACGAGGTGTTCCACTGTCTATGAACTCGCCTCGTGTAATTGGACGTGCTGTGCCTGTGCCCATTGGGTACTGAACCGTTTCTCATCCTTGAGCCTGGTTCCTTAAGGGGAAGAACTCAACAGAGGAGTTGGGCCCTGGCTCTTTCGCCCTCTTAGCCGAGGTGTCATTCACTGACATTGTGTATCCCTTGTCCGAGTTAAAGTCTCACACCACGCGTTTGAGAGCAAGGCGTTCTAGAGCTGAGCGTCCTTGTCCCAATAGCGCCTGAGCCCATCAGGTACTGAACCCTTTCTCTCTTCAAGTGTATTTCTGGTGTAGGAAAACCTGACAGTAGAGTTGGGCCCGGGCTAAATCGTTGTCCCTTCTGTGCCTGAGCCCATCGGGTACGGAACCCTTTATCTCTGCAAGTGTACTTCCGGTATAGGAAACCTTGACAGTAGAGTTGGACCAGGACTACCATCGTTGTCCCTTTCTTGCCTAAGCCCATCGGGAACAGGTAACTAGAAGCTCATCTCGAGCTGACGCAGCTTGTAGTTCCCTTTTCCTAGGGACTTTTCACTTTCTATTTGCAGTTTGCGCTGCCCTCTAGCGCTGTTCTGCCCTTTCATTGTTTCATTGTACTCGGTATGAAATCTATTTGTCTCTCGCCATGCATCTACCTTTACGTGCATTTTACATTGGCCGCCCCTCCAATGTTCGGACTGGACTGACTAGCTTCACTGTATGTCGACAGTGTCGCTATATGTGGTGATGCTGGTGGTGTCGGAGATATTGTCTGTCTCTTGTGCAGGCAAATCTCTTTCCATCTGCTACCTCCACATTCTCGGACACTATCCCCAAATGATTTGGCCAGAATCAGCTCGAGCTGCTGTATTTCTGTTTCCAGGGTGCACCGCGTGGAGGTACATTTGGGATCTTGGTTATCTTCTAACCCTGGGTCCGCCTAGAGCAATGCGTTCCCTTTGCACCCCAATACATATATAATAAGTATAGGTATTTATGAGTATTTTAACAATGCTGCCGCACATTGCTCATGTATTAGGGTCGTCAAGAAGATATATATGCGATTTTTAAAATGGCGTTTTGCGATTTTCCCCCAAATTTTCAACTTCACAACTGTCATATCACACATACAACAACAACAAAAACATTATTATATTCACTATTCACTTCTTTATTTAGATATGCAAAAATTATGTTGATATCTTTTAAAACAAAAAAGTTTTGACTTTTTCAAAACACCCACCATCAATAACGCAAATTTTCCAAAAAATAATTCAGGCCCAAGGGGATGTTTCTTAATTTTTAATTCAGGTCTCTATAGGTTAATATATTAATAAAATAAAAAATAAATACAGCAATATAAATAATAATCTTATTTTTAATATAATAATAATAACTATAGTAATATTAATATTAAATATAAGGTGAAATAATTATAATTCAGAATACCGAAACATAAACAGATCATTCGGAAATTCCCAAAATGGTAATGATAGTATCTTTGACAGAACAATTTACTTTCAGTTGACAGTCCAATTTAGAGACAGATACGCTTCAATGCTCATGGTCACGCATCAAAGCATAAGATTACTTATTTCTTTTGTATGAAAAGAATCAGGATTTCGTCTCCTGATTTATTTAAAAAACATGAATCACATATCGAGGATTCTAAAATTGTATTTAATATATTTTATATACATACTTGCATTTAAATTAAAATCCGGTAAAAAAAATATAAACATTGGTATATTATCTTTTAAAAGATTGTGAGTTCCAACATGTTGAATTTATGTCTTGTATCCAAAACAAAAAGTAAACAGCTACCGTAATTATAGGACGCCTAACATGTTTATATATGTTATAGATACAAACTCAACTCATTTTCGTTTCAGAACTTCTACGTATAAGACGTCTGTTTCTTTTTCTAATATAGAAAACGGAATTATTAAGTTACATATTTTCACAGGACTTTTATTATTATTATAATTTAAATATATTAATATTGATAAATTCAAACTGTGGTTCCTATCATGGATCCATCATAGACTTCAGATGATTATTTACTTAATTCACAAGGTGATGTTCTGTTGTCTACAGAGACATTGATTGTATCTGATGATATAAATAATTTAACAATAATTTAACAGGAATCTTCAATTTCTTATGATTATAGCGATATCAATACATGTGATATAGATTAACTGCTTACATTATTTAAGTTCATTAACAGATTTAATTAGAAAATTAAGAGATGTTTACAATGAAAAAGGATTACAACAAGCAAAGAACTACAAAAAATAATATTTTAAAGAGATTCCAGAAAAACCAGAATATGTTCCATTTTCAAAACCTAAAAATCCATTTATTAGCATAACTTATAGATTCAAAAAGTCTTTTCTCTAAAGAAGCAAGTATATTCTTTTTATTAAATCCATCAGTTTCTTCTATCAAACTATTTAATTCTTTAGTGTTGAGGTTAAAATTTCTGGCCATTCTATATTGAATTTTAAACTATTTTCTCCCCATCAAGGCCAACACCGTGAAGTGGTGATGGGGCTTGGTTCAGCCATCAGGGGCTGGAAACTAAGACTGGTCGGGCAGTCCCACTCGAGCAGAACCACAGTCTTGCCCAAGTAAGCAAGGTGCTGAAGACGGAGGCAACCAGCCAAAAGGCGCACAGATAATCAGGATGCCACACACAAAACACAATGGAAATGTCTGTATCTATTAATAGTTATGGTTCCTGCCCTGTGGCGGACGATCAGTCAGGGATGGTGCTGAGCCCTATATCTTGAAAGGGCCCAACCTCAGTTACTGGAAGACCTTCTCAATTGCCCCAAGGAGCCAGGAGGCAAGGAAATAAAGCTACTGGCCAAAAACACCAAAGACCAATAAAAAATAGTGCACTGGAATGCTGAGGGTGTCAACAGCAAAAGAGATGGATACAGTAAAAAATTGTTACTTGAAAATATTCTAAGTGAAGAACAAGTTAGTGTATGCTGTATCCAAGAAACACACCTCAGCAGTGACATAGTCTTTAAAATCAGAGGCTACCAGTGCTACCGGTCAGACCGAAAGGACAGGCAAAAGGGTCGAATTCTGACACTT
The DNA here is from genome assembly GCA_034231615.1 of Meghimatium bilineatum. Lineage (NCBI taxonomy): Eukaryota > Metazoa > Mollusca > Gastropoda > Stylommatophora > Philomycidae > Meghimatium > Meghimatium bilineatum. The sequence continues at coordinate 11,448,441 of CM067306.1, forward strand.
GTTGAAAACAATATCAGTGTATGTCAGCTAGAAGTATATATGGAGGGGGCAGAATACCAGATGCTCTACCTATAGACATTCCTGAAATTATTTTTTTGTTTCGTAATTTTTTTCTTTTTGTATGCTTTTGATTATTTATGTTTTGATAGTTCTTTAATAGTATCAAATGTTTCATTACAAATTAGACATTAATTTCCTATTTTTACTTGCCATTTTTTAAGATAACTTTTAATATAGGCCATATAATATTTTTTCCGATAATTTGGATTTCTTTTAATAAATTCCTCATAAGTTTCTTTGTATTTTTCTTTATTTTCTTGATAGTGTTTTTATTTTCGTTCTTTATCACATACTTTACATCTTCCTCTATGACCATCATGACATTTTTGTTCTTAAGTGAAGAACTGAAGAGGTTTATTATTAGATATACTTCCAGGTTTAAACACATATTGCAAGATTTACTTATTTTAAATATGAATAATTTTTATATATATTAATTTATTTTAAAGGGTGATGTTTATTAGGAATTAAAAATATTACTTATTTTTCCTTAATATTGCAGTGATTTTTTTAATAGGAATTACTATTGTCTATTATTGTTGCTAGTATTTTTTTTGTATTGTATTTTTTGTTGTTTTTACATATTTTATTTTCTTTTTTAAAGGGGTGTATTGTTTTATTATTTTTGTAAAATAGTGTGTTCATTTATTGTGAATAAAAACAGTTTTTTTGTGTAATTCTTTATAAATACTGTGTAAGTTTTAATAACTAAAGAAATATAAGAACGGAGGGAATCCTCTAAAGAATCCTTTTCTGGGTCGGCATCTAGGCCTGCCTTCACTGTATCTGTGTAAAATAGCTTGCTGTGGTATGCTGTCTGGTAGTAGTCTGCTGATGTGTGCAAAGCATAGGGTAGCCGGGGGCAATGATGCGCGTTTTTCACTTTTTTCCGTATTCTGACAAATAGAATTAACTATGAGAGACCAAACTAGCAGCAGTGTGTAGCTTATCCATCCATCTAACAATCGTCAGGGTATTTACAACATACAATCACGTTTAGTCCGTAGAATGAGATTTTATGAACATGAGTATAATCCCACCTTTGCCCCAATTTCTGGGGCAAACACGCGCAGGCAAAAACAATTACAAAATCATGGGAAAATTGACAAAACCAGAAAAATAACAATGTCACTTCCTATCTAAACATAGTCAGTCACATTGTGGGAAGATAATAGAGCACAAAGACTAGGCATATGCATCTTTATGTAATTTTAATATGAAAAAAATGAAAAAACTTAAATATGAAAAACAAAATTTAATACAGAGAATGGGTGCTTAGATCCGTTTAAAACTATAACAACGTGTTGGAGTGCTCTATAAAGCGTTTGACTATAATTTCAACTATCTATGAATAGCGGAGGTCGTGCATCTATGATCAGCGGAGATCGTACAACTATGACAGGCAGAGATCGTGCAACTATGACCGGCGGCAATTATGCATCTATGACTGGCGAAGATTGTGCATCTATGAATAGCGAAGATTGTGCATCTATGAATAGCGGAGATTGTGCATCGTGTTATATATATCATCGTGCATCGTGTTAGATTGTGCATCGTGTTAGATATATTGCATAGCGGACAACGTGTTGGAGTGCTCTATAAAGCGTTTGACTATAATTTCAACTATCTATGAATAGCGGAGGTCGTGCATCTATGATCAGCGGAGATCGTACAACTATGACAGGCAGAGATCGTGCAACTATGACCGGCGGCAATTATGCATCTATGACTGGCGAAGATTGTGCATCTATGAATAGCGAAGATTGTGCATCTATGAATAGCGGAGATTGTGCATCTATGACTGGCGGAGATTGTGCATCTATGACTGGCGGAGATTGTGCATCTATGACTGGAGGAGATTGTGCATCTATGACTGGCGGAGATTGTGCATCTATGACTGGCGGAGATCGTGCATCTATGACTGGCGGAGATTGTGCATCTATGACTGGCGGAGATCGTGCATCTATGACTGGAGGAGATCGTGCATCTATGACTGGCGGAGATCGTGCATCTATGACTGGCGGAGATCGTGCATCTATGAATAGAGGAAATCGTGCATCTATGAATAGAGGAAATCGTGCATCTATGAATAGAGGAAATCGTGCATCTATGAATAGAGGAAATCGTGCATCTATGAATAGCGGAGATCGTGCATCGATGAATAGAGGAAATCGTGCATCTATGAAAAGCGGAGATCGTGCATCTATGAATAGAGGAAATCGTGCATCTATGAATAGAGGAAATCGTGCATCTATGAATAGAGGAAATCGTGCATCTATGAATAGAGGAAATCGTGCATCTATGAATAGCGGAGATCGTGCATCGATGAATAGAGGAAATCGTGCATCTATGAAAAGCGGAGATCGTGCATCTATGAATAGAGGAAATCGTGCATCTATGAAAAGCGGAGAACGTGCATCTATTACTGGCGGAGAACGTGCATCTATTACTGGCGGAGAACGTGCATCTATCACTGGCGGAGATCGTGCATCTATGAATAGAGGAAATCGTGCATCTATGAAAAGCGGAGATCGTGCATCTATGAATAGCGGAGATCGTGCATCTATGAATAGAGGAAATCGTGCATCTATGAAAAGCGGAGATCGTGCATCTATGAATAGAGGAAATCGTGCATCTATGAATAGCGGAGAACGTGCATCTATGAATAGCGGAGATCGTGCATCTATGAATAGCGGAGATCGTGCATCTATGAATAGCGGAGAACGTGTAACTATGACTGGCAGAGATAGTGCAGTTATGACCGGCGGAGATAGCGCAATTATGACCGGCGGAGATATTGCAATTATGTCCGGCGTAAATCGTGCATCTATGACCGGCGGAGAACGTGCATCTATGAATAGCGGAGAACGTGCATCTATGAATAGCCGGGAACTTGCATTTATGAATAGCTGAGATCGTGCATTTATGTATAGCGGGGATCGTGCATCGGCGGAGGTCGTGTATCTATTATCTGCGGAGGTCGTACAACTATGACCCGTGAAGATTGTGCATCTGTGATCGGAAGGGATTGTGCATCTATAGCAGCGACTGCTTCATTTTCAGTCAGTGGCATCATTTTCTCAATTTTCCGTTTGTAATTCCTAAAAAGAAACATAACGTGACAATAAAATATTGGTTTAAATATTTGGCAACATGAGGGGGAAGTGACTGGGGCAAACATGCACAGTCAGTCAGCAGCGCATGTTTGCCCCGTCAGTGTGCGCGGCGTTACCCCAAAATCACACTGTTCACAATTTTTATAAAAAATCATGAAAACAAAAATTATCTTGACACGGTAACATGCTTAATAACTTAACAATACAATATAGTTTTCAGTTTAGATATGTAAAATAACATGGCAGTAATGATAACAGAGGACAAAGAGTGAGAAGTGGAAAAAAAGTTAGATCGAGAACGTTAAAAAATGAATTTACCTCATAGCTCAAAAATGACCTGCCCGTGACCGATGAAAATTCGTTGTGCGTCAGAAATGGACGTTAGCGTCCGGCAATGCCACGTGGTTTGCGGGGAAAACCCATAGTTCCGGAAAAAACGACTGTGAATCTTTGCCCCCAGCGCATCTTTACCCCCGGCTACCCTATGATCTGTTGGCTCTTAATATACTCCAATATTGGGGTAGTGCCGGTTCTTTGTCTAATGTCCTCATTTCTCACTCTGTCTCTTAGCGATATTCCTAGGATTCTGCGTAAGCATGCCATTTCAGCTGTCACTAGTTTACATTTGTCTTTTGCTGTCGTTGTCCATGTTTGACATTGGGAGCACAGTGGTGGCATAATAATCGTTTTTAATAGTGTTATTTTGGTGTTTAAATCTACATATTTATTTCTGAAGATTGGAGTAATTTGCCCTAGTCTATTGCCCTAGTGCTTGGTATGCTTTACTACAGCTATTTTAGTCATCTACCATCTGTATGAGTAGGCCTAATTGACATAAAATCATTATGGATTTTTATTCTGATAGTAAGGAATGCATGGGAATCACGTTGATATTCAAATTATATATGGTAACAGGTTAGTTTCATTATGAAATAACACCTGACAAGTATAGACCTAATGAAATGACATAGACAACAGACAGGACTAGGACTATTTTTGGGAACAATTTATTCGACAAGGTAAGTTACTTTTACATGTTTTAATTATTTCCCCAAAAATGTTGTCAGTTTGGTTATGAATAACATAAAGACAAAAGAGTTAGGTGTTTAAACGTATGTCATCAGGGTTGCCATATCAGAAATAAAGGTAAATAATATTTTTATTATTATTTTTCAATGTGAAAAAGTTTTCACCCCCTTTCCCAACCTTCTACCACCCTGGTATCACATATGCACAAACACAACTTAGACCAATATATACAGTATTAAATTATTTATTTTCATGTACAAAAATTATTTTAAAATCTCTAAGAACAAAAATGTTATTGTGTTTTCCAAACAGTAACATCCATGTTTGTTTGCAGTTTTTAAAAATTTTGTTTTTGCGAAAAAATGTCTTCACCCACTTCCTCACATCTCTTGTATGACACATTAAAAAAAAAACAAATTACACACATATTGGCCATATGCAATTCATTTAAATGTGAACAATTTAAAAAAAAAACTATAAATAATGGAAAAGTTATTACATTTTCTAAGCTCCAACCAAAAATAATACAAATTTTCAAAAAGAATCCAGTAGCAGGGAAAAGATTGTGTAAATTTAATGCATTGTGATATAGGTTAAATTTGCATTGTGCATTAGTGGTATAATAATGCATTGTGACATCATTACTGAATGCATAGTTTACTTTGTTTTCAGACAAATCCATACACAAATTGAAAGAACAAACAAAACAGCCCACCAGAGGTGACCAGAAAACAGAACAGGTGAAAACTCCAGAACAGGTGAAAACTCCAGAACAGGTGAAAACTCCACATCCTGCAGGAGCAGAAAAGCCAGCTACCAAAAGTTTCAGTGTATGTAAAGAATGTGAAAAAATATTGAAGCAAATCTCAGAGTTGTTGAAGATGGGAAATAAGATTGATGGTAAGATTTCAGTGTCTTTATGTGGGGGCAGCAGGCACATCTAAGGGCATTATAGGGCATATAAGATTTCAATGCAGCTTTAGGGGAACACTAAGTCAATCATGGGGCACACACAAAAAAACCACTACTAGCTACTTTGTAAGTGTGTCATGTGACGTATTCTTTCCACAATGTATTCTTACTTATGAATCTCCTGAAATCATCATGATCTCTGGCAAGTTGTCCCGGTTCCTCTAGCGACATGTGCATGCATTCCTGAATTTTTTTTTCTTCTGCGAATAGTTTCCTATGCTCATAAGTCTATACAGGAAGGTGGACCGCCTCCATGAATTCAGCAGGAGGTCCTCACTGTTGCCCCACAGCTTCACCTTCAGATCTGTCTCTTGGGGCCATATTTTGGTTCTCACATCATCAAAGAGTGCAGAATATGTTCTGGAGTCTGGGGACCCTTTTGACATGGGCATTGGTCAGTTTGGGCAGCCTTAATTTTGTGGAGATGTGCTTGTAGTCTGCTGTGTCCTGTGCGAAGTCTAAAAATTGTGGTTTGTTGTGACCTGTTTAGCTTTAGAATAGGGTCCTGTGGAAAGTTACTGCCTGTTCTCTGACTCCATGTATGTTTGTATTTTCCTTTGATGAGGGTTTTTGCTTCAGTCAGTGATATTCTGTGCTGGAATTATTCCTTTTTTGCACCTGCTTTTGCCAGTCTGCATTCCTGAATGTCTCTTGTCCAATGACGTCTTGGTCAGCATCTATCTCTACTGCCTTCTATTACCCATCCAACAACACTCTTACTTTGTAAGTATAGGAAAGAAATACAGTACAAGATTGTGCATTTCTATTGATAGAAATCTTCAGCTGAATTCTGAGCTCTAATATGCTTATTGAAAAGCAGTGGCAAGTATTTACTGGGCATTAAAGTAAGCCATTGCACATACTGTGACTTTTAAAAATAAATGTTATATAACTTTCAAAAGTTTGTTCATTTTTTTTTCACTTTTCCCGTAATTGTATTTTGTTTACTACAGATAATAATAGAGAATAAGCAATACAATAAATAAGTAATGGAATGTATTAAGTAAGAGGAACAGGTCTATATAATCTAGGTGTAATCTGCTGCTGATGTAGTGATCTGTGTGCTACGGAAAGCCCCCCCACCCATAGGGACATCCAAGGGGAGTGGGGCTCTCAGTGCGTAGCATGCAGATCGCTGCATCAGCAGCAGTAATAGAGCCTGTAAAATGAGTTTATTGATATTCCGTTTTGTTTAATAATGTAAGAATTTGTTCCGCTAAAAAGTGGCCACATATTCTTATAATGAACCGGAAACTGTACAGTAAAGTCAATCCTCTATGACTTTTGAAACCCTTTTTATTTTTTCTAGTTTATGCAGGAGTCAGAGGCACTGGTAATGCTGATGCATTGGCAGGCAGTGCTATAATAGATTGGTCAGTGATAAGAGAGCTGATCTAACTTATTGCAGTTAAGGATGTATTATAAAGTGATAAAGATGAGCCTGAGAGAGATGTTATTTCATGGGCATTGAGTGATAGAAATGGGAGTGAACAAGCAAGAAGGAAGAAAGTGTCTGGAAATATCAGAAAAATGTACAACCAACAACTAACAGGTACACTGAGCTTGTACACCTGTAGATTGTTGATGGTCTGGTTAGCAGATCAACTATGGGAATGCTCCAGTCATGCTGCTTTCTAATCAAGAATAAATGGATGACATAGCCTCTCCAGCCACTAAAACCTCCTTAGTCCTTTTAAAACTTCTTACAACATGCATGTCAGGTAGCTATAACTATTTTTTCTCATCCTCTTCAGGTCGCAACAAGAAATGAGCTGGAATGTGTTCTATTATGATAGTATTTGATGGAATGTGATAGTATTTGATATAATGTGATAGTATTTGATAGAATGTGATAGAATGTGATAGTATTTGATGGAATGTGATAGTATTTGATGGAATGTGATAGTATTTGCTACTATGTCTTTGAATCATTGTTTGCATTGGTAGCCTCTCATCTTGTATCCACTGAGTTATGGATACTGAATCATTAAACAGTAATATATAATATATGCCATTGAAGAGATGTTCTATAGAAGAATGTTTTATGTCCCATGGACATCTAAGAAAAACAATGAGGAGGTGCTACAGGAGGCTATTGCATATAACCTTCTAAAACAATATCAGAAAAAAGCAGTCATCATTTTTGTTGGTACTTTATGAAAAAAAAGTGGTATAGAACATAGGTTCTCAGTGCATACCTTATATCCCCCCACCCATAGAGGGTGTTGTGCAGAGGCAGGCATTTCAGTGTAGAAAGATATGCGGGGTGAGGGCTCACAAAGGTCTATTTGGGTTGTTTTGTTTTTTTAAAAATCGTTACGGCATGCTTTTCTGTGAAGGAGTGCAGGCTTTGTCATAGCAGACACCACAACATGTACAGGAAGAATTTTGATTGTACCTCTGAAGAAAATATCCTGTCCCAACTGTGGATTGAACCCGGGACCTCCTATTTCAATGATATTCAGTTATTGAAAGCCAACACTGGTGGTAGGAAGTTTAAAAAGATTTTTTTATCTACATTAACCAGCATGGCACTTGCTGATATTAGTTTTACCTACCCAACCAGCATGGCACTTACTGATATTAGTATTGCCTACCCAGCCAGCATGGCACTTGCTGATGTTAGTATTGCCTATGCCACCGACATGGCACTTGCTGATGTTAGTATTGCCTACCCAGCCAGCATGGCACTTGCTGATGTTAGTATTGCCTATGCCACCGACTTGGCAATTGCTGATGTTAAGACCGTATATTTTTATTTTACAAGCATCTCATTGAAAATAAATGTTATATCAGCATATTTCTCTTTGTTTGTTCCAGCATATTCAAACCTGGTAGTAGTTTTTAACTGCAAATACAGAAATGCCTCAAATCACAAAAAATTGACAGATCAAGCTGTTCAGCACCTTGTTGGATTACTACAATATGCTCAAAATGGTTTGTTTCTAATATTTTCTCATTTTAATAATCCAATTTTTACATGTCCATTATCAGTATTTGTAAATTATAAAGTATTGTTGGTATACACCAATTGATGGCTGATTGACCAGAGAGCTGAGCATTTATGGGAATATTCCCTGTCACCAAGTTAAACAAGTTGGTTCTTAACCTTTAGAACCTGAAATTCTGGGATTTACACTAAATATTGCTGCCCTGAGATAGCAATTGTTCATAATTCCGACTACACAAAATAGTACCTCATTAATTATTATTAATAAATCAATTTACACATTTTATTGTCACAATGTACATATTGCATTGTGGGATTTCTGCTTTACAAAATGGCGTACACATGTTCATAATTTCTTTTTATATAAAACCGAAATGATTTGTTGAAAATCAGGTGTGTGTTTGATCATTCAGAAGATGATGAATTAGATTTAGATGGTGATTATTCTGGAAATGATATAAAATAGACTCATATCGATCGCTTGATTCTGAATAATGTTCCTAAATAGACCTATAAATTATAACAGTTGTAGTAATGTTGGTTCATCAATGGGTCAAAAAACTATCAATGTGGTACAATGTGAACAGTTAGTTTTTGAAATATCTATCTATCTATCTATTCGCTAAACCCTTTGTTGCGTTTCAGCATCAGTGGTAAAAAAGATTTCTGGAGATGGCCCTCGTGTGTGCTGAGTATATTGTGGAGTTTGTCACCTCTTTTATTTCTGTGGTCCATCATTTTCGTGGTTGGCCTCTAGGTCTGCCTTCACTGTATCTGTGTAGCATAGCTTGCTGTGGTATGCTGTCTGGTGGTAGTCTGTTGATATGTGTAAACCATTTGATCTGTTGTCTCTTAATATATTCCAAGATTGGGGTGGTACTGGTTCTTTGTCTTATGTCCTCATTCCTCACCCTGTCTCTTAGCAATATTCCTAGGATTTTGCTCAAGCATGCCATTTCAGCTGTCAAAAGTTTACGTTTGTCTTGTGCTGTCGTTGTCCATGATTAGCATTGGTAGCGCAGCTTTGGCATAATAATAGTTTTGAATAATGGTATTTTGGTCTTCAAATCTACATTTTTGTTTCTAAAGATTGGTGTCATTTGCCCTAGGGCTTGGTATGCTTTACTACATCTATTGTGTATTTCTTTGCTGCTCTTGCTGTCTGTTGTTATATTGCTTCCTACGCTTGTGAACTCTGTCACTTAAGTCTGTTGTTTCCAATATATATATCAGTGTTTCTTTCTGTTCTTCCTATCTACATTACTTCTGTCTTTTATATATTTATCTTCATGTTAAAGGTTTGGCTTGTTTTATGTAATCTGTCTATTTGTCTTTGTAGTTTGCTCTTCTGATGATGCTACTAGTGCTTGGTCGTCTGCAAATAACGATTCGTTTAAGTTATCCTTCAGATTGTTTTCTTCCGTTGTCTTTGCTACTTTGCAGATATGATCTATGTATGTTATGAAAAATAGGGGGGGGGGTAGTACACATCCCTGTCTCACTCCCAAGTGAATTTGGAAATTATCGGATGTACCTGTGCTCGTTCTTACTGAGCATTAACTATTGGCATATATGCTTTGACATAGGTTATTCAGATGTTGGGGAACTATATTTCTGTAGTTTTATCCACATTTATGTTCTATCCACTCTCAAAAGCTTTCTCTTGGTCCACGAAAGCCAAATATAAGTCTTGGTTATGCTCTGTTGCTCTTTCTGAAAGTTGTTTAAGGGCGAAGATTACACCTGTACAGCATTTATTTTTAAGAAAGCCCCATTGTGTGTCGTTGAGCTGTGGTTCTATATATGTGTGCATCATTCTCTCTAGTATCTTGCTAAAGATTTTTCCTATGTGGCTTAAAAGTGATATGCCTCTATACTTTGTTCGTCCCTCACTGACTTTTTTCTTCCAGATGGGAATAATCACAGCTATATTCCACTCATGCGGTGTCTTCCATATCACATTAAACAGTCTATGTAGTCACTTTATACCTGTCACTGTTAGCATTTTTATTAGTTCTATAGGTATGCCATCTATTTCTGGTGCTTTGTTATTTAGTGTATGTTTAACTGCATCTTCAATTTTGAATTTCAGGATGTATGGTTCTATTGTATTTATTATTGTAATCACTTCTCCTTCCTTTAAGTTTAACAGTTGATTGAAGTAATTTTTTCATCTTTCCATTATTTTTTGGGGTGTATTTAGAATGTTGCTGTGTTCATTGTTGATTATTTCTGTTGGTTGAAGTCTTTTTTACTTCTCATGTTTTATACTTGCTTGTAGAACATCTTTGATGTGTTTTGTCTATCCTTGTTAAGCATTTCTCCATATTCTTGCAACGACTTAATTTTTGTAAATTTGATGTTTTTCTTAGTGTTAATCTTTGCTGTCTTGTATGCTAAGTAATCTTCATGCATTTTGCTTGTTGCCCAGTTCTTGTATTTTTGTTTTTATTTTTCATTGTGTTCTTTACCTCTTCTGACCACCAAGCTGTTATTTTTGGTTTCGTGCCTTTATAGTTTTAAAATCCGCATATGTTTTCTGCTGTTTGTATGATGGCATTTTTGAAATATGAGCAAGTTAAATCAAGCTGTGATTGTGAGATATACACACTAACTACTCCACCACTGGGTCTAAATGTTTTGTAATATCTAAGAAATATCACTGGCAATGTGAAGCTAAGGCGTATACATCATAAGACATTGCTGTTCAACAATTGTTAAATGTATAATATTAATAAGACCCATTACCCGCCAGGGTCGTAAGAGTGCCACACATCAGCGCAAAAAGCTCTCCGAACAGCTCTATCCTCAGCCATTCAGAAGAGTGTAAGAAAATCACGGCCATACCATTCTTTGATGTTATCAATCCAGGATTTTCTCTGTTCTTTTTTCTCTTCTTTCCACCCTTGACTGTTACTTGCAAAATAATTTTAGATAGCGAGTCGTGTCTCGTTACACGTCCATTGCACCATTTCACCACCGCTAAAAGTGGTTCTTGATATCTTGTAAGTTTGTTTATTTTCTGCTGTACATATATATACTTGACAAGTGTTCTGTATAGCTAATTCTTAACAAACATCTGTAGCACTTGTTTTTAAAAGACTGAATCCTTCTTTCGGTGTCTGCATTGAGTGTCCAATTTTCACATCTATATAAAAGTATACTTAGCACTAGTGATCTGAATAGATTGATCTTTATACTTTTATACTGATCTTACTTTTCCAAATCATATCCAACCTTGGCATAGTAGCCATCACTATTTCGGGTATTTTTTATATTATGCATATAAAAGCTCAATCTCCTTTCCTGAGTTGCCATCATCACATAATTGCCGCCCGAAATATTTGAAAGTGTTAACTTCTGCCAGTTTGTGACCATTTAATGGAACATTCATGGGATATTGATTAGTTTAACTATTCATCATTAACGTCCTTTGTCCATGCTAATTCCACGCCATATTTCTAACTTCTTCCAACTTTAACGTGAGTTCCTGTAGTTCAGATTCGGAACTAGCTGCCAAGAGATCGATATCATCGGCACAACACAACTTACACAGTGGTCTACCTCCAATAGTTATTGATTTCTGGAGATCTTGTACTGCCTCCTGCATTATATATACATGATAAAAATTACTTGGGAAAGTATGCAACCCTGACATACTCCTATATCTGTCTTGAAAAATTCACAATGTAATTATTTATGAAAACAGCACTTTATGCAGAGCTTTAGTGATTTTTATGATGTTTGTGTGGATTTTGAGTAACTAATGCATCCAATCATATCACTAAGTTTATTGTGAAAAATTGGCTTGTGAACCATGAGCTAATTGTTTGAGATGAGTCTGTGTAGCAGACACACTTGTCTACCACTGAGCTGATCATTTGCAATGTTCATAAATTTATACACATTTCATTTTCAAATTGATAGGCCTACATTATATGAGTTTCTTTTCTTACACAGATATCCCATTGTCACTCTTCAAACTCAGTGCAAAAAAATTCACCACAGTGTTGACTTTGTTGGCTAGATCAGGATGCTGGACACCGATTGACATGCTTGTAACAAAATATAGCAAGAAATCAGGCCCAGATGCATTGGCAGACTTTGCCAGAAACATGAATTTAGTAAATCTTATCCAAGACCATTCCAATATCACCGAAGAAGGAACTAGACTGAACTTAATCAATCTTTTAGTGAGCCATGGAGCTGTGCTGAATGTAAAAGCATCTTCTTCTGCTGTTGGCACAGCTATGAAACATTCGGAATGGCAGGTCAGACATTTTGTTTTATTTGAAATGTTTGCATTTCAATTCCCAGGAATAATGAGCAATAGAGTTCTTGTATCTTATTCTTGTATCTCTGTGATAAGTACCATTGTTTTTACTGTTTTTATTGTTTGTTTACTGTTTTGTATATTCTTTAAGAAGCCAGTCAAAATGTTGAAAATAAATGACTTGTTATTTGTTATCTGTATGATTTCGTCTATATATCTCATACTAATAGTCTGTTGGTGATCGTAAAACTACAACTTGTGTTCTGGATAAGTAATATTTGTATTCTATTGTGCACTGAGATGAACTTACTCCATAATGCTATGAGCAGAAGTGTATGCCACTCAGTGGGTGTAAAGCGAGGGTGTAAAGCTTTAAATCTACTCAGTCGATGTAAAGCATAATTGTAAAGATGAAGTGCTGTAGGATTTTCACAAGAGGAAAGCCTCACTGTGTAAGCTTGTCATATACTAGAATATGCTATAGCATGATGGTTGGTCAGTCTCATGGGCCACTTGTGAGACTTTCAGAAGTATACTTTGAAATTCTTCATACGTAATATTTAAGATATTCATCATCTGAGTTGCCGAGGTCTGAATGGAAAGCATATAAAAGCAGCACTGACCTGCCATACATAAGAGATGACTAAGGGACTTGGAGTGAAATTGGCTGTCCCATCCCATAGGCCAAAGTGCCCTAAATCCATGCTGGAATTGCCTCGGCCAAAAGGCTCAGATATCACAGCCAACCTGTAAACCATGAAACCAATATATTCCATTCTCTGGACTGCTTTCTGCTAACCAACAAGAGTTTGAGAATGAACAAAGATATTTGTACTTTTGAAAGAAAATGTGTAGTTTTTTTTCCAGGTACAATTTATAATTATGTGAAATTACTGTAGATACCATAGAAGACAGATGTGCCGGGCCATTGGCGCAAATAAAAGGTGACACAACACATTTCTATTCACCTGACTACATCATGCTGGAAATCTAGCAGGATCATTGTCCTGCTACAAAAGAGAACCAGCTGGAGTTTGAACGCAGAAGATGAAGAAATTACTGTAGATGATACTTCTGTTCCTTGCTGTTTTATTGTAATATTTTGACTATCCTGTATCAGACTTAATCATGCCAAAATAAGATGTGCTGGACCAGAAGGCACAAAGTAAACATACAGTCGCAAAGAACTGAACACTCTCTGGTGGAAACCGCACTCCCCTTTCGTCCTGGTTATTGCAGAGCAAACGTAGAAGCTTTCTAATAAATATATATAGTATCATTGGTGGAATTAAAAAAACTAAGTAAAAATAATATACTACGCTACAGCTGTTTAACCCCAATGTAATATCTGCATTAACATATGATTGTGATATCTGGAAAGTAATACAGGAACTGGAATTCATTGTACAATAGATGTCTTGAAGAACTTATAAATATTACCTGGAAGGAATTCAAGTCAAATAAGAGGACAGCAAACTGAAATATTTTCTACAACAATACAAAGAAAGATAAAGTGGACTTGCATTGAACATATATTTCGAATGACTTTAAATAGATTGTCACTGATGTTTAATCTCAGGCACTCTGTGTTTACAATTACATAATTTCTCTCGTGCAGCTGACTTAGTTTTTGGAAATGTTACGTAATCATTGGAGGCTGTTTTGAAATTGTGATAACATTTTTGTTGTTAGAGACATTTAAATAATATTTGCACATATCAATAAAAAATTTAATTCTGCATATATTGGTGTAAGTTCTGTTTGTATGTGTGTGATACGAGACGTGTAAGAAAGTGATAAAGACAGATTTAGACCTATCTCGATCTAGACATTGTATTTTTGGTCACTCCAAATCTGTTGAATATTATATATTTTACATAACGAAAACCTCATGGTATATTTTATATAATCTATTTGAATAACTTACCTCTCACGTTTTCCACTTTTGAAACACAATAAATAATGATTTCACTGAATATAGGCCTACGATAATAGAAATGTGTATAAAAATCCAATTCACTGTCATGTCGCTTCGCCACAATGTCGATGGCTATATTGTTCGGATTTCAATTGTATAATTACACGATGTCTCTTAACGCCATTTTATGAACAGAAACAGGAAGTTAAATTAAATATCTACTTGAGTTACCACTAAAAAAATTACAAATCTGACGGATTTCGACTGTCAGGATCGAGAAATGACACAATTTGGGCTAAATGTATTGCCTGAATTGTAAACACAGCATGCTAAAGAGTAAGTTGTTGTGGATTCTTTACAATTTGTTTGAGAAGAGACACTCATGTGGGCAAGACTGTTATTCTGTGAACAGAGAAGCTGGAATAGTCTTCTAGTATGTGTTCTGGTGTCTTTGTTGTTGCTCCACAGATGCCAGGCAATTAAGTTTTTGCTTTTAGACAATACTGTCCGTTCTGTTGAAATATCGTGACTTGTTCAGTCGTGCTGTCTGTTCAGATATATAGTTTCTATTTAGTTGTCACCACTGAAGTCACATACATTGTTTAAGTAGAGTCTTTACTTTCATGAAAATTGAGGTACTTCTGTCAATCATGTTCTTTTTCATTGCTAGGGATTCTAGTGAGCTGGTATCCATTGAAGTACAATGTCTTTTTTTTTCTGGATAATACAGAGATGTTGGTGTCTTGAATGAATTTGTCTTGTTTAGTATGTTAGATGGCTTGGTAAAACAGATGATGAATCACTGAAGTGTGCCATTTGTAGAGGTATGGACTCTTGATTGTTGAGTATTTGTGAGAATGGCAACAGCTTAAATGCAGTTGCTTCTGCCCTGAAATGTGTGCACTTTATTCCTGTGACAAGGGATTGTTTCTAAGTGGTGTTATCTAGAAACATAATGTTCCACTGCTACCATTTGTTGTGGTTTTTATTGCTGATCCATTGTGTACATATGCATCCAGATATTTCTTGGGTATTGGTTTTTAATATTTGAAGCAATAAATTTCTTTGCTCTGTTTATGTAGGAATGATCTTGGAGTTGATGTTTCATTTTGCAGAGAGCATTTGTGTAATTTTTTCAGAGTATCTTTAGTTTAGGAGATAAAATCTCATACATATTGATACCTTCTTCTGCATTTGTTCTCAAACTTCTGTAGGTTAGCAGAATGTAGTCTGGAGAATGGAATGCATTGTGTCATGGTTTACAGCTTAACTGCAATTTTTGCACCCTTTAGCCAGACACATCTGACTTCAGCATTACTTCTGGGTCACTTTTACCCTGTATGGGATGGTACAGCCAAACTGCACCCAAAAACCCCCTTAGTCACCTCTTACAACATGCATGGAAGGTAAACAGTGTTGTTATTCTTTGCTCCAATTTAATGCTCCGGCAACACACTGGTAATATTTATATCGAATTCTAATGATTCAGTGTATTGGATAAATGATTCTCTTGATAGATAATTTTGACTTTTTTATAGCTCTTTTTCATTTTGCAGTAGATGATGGAGTGTATGTACGCTGCTAATAGTCCATTCTTGTGTTCTTGTCAGTAGATGATGGAGTGTATGTACGCTGCTAATAGTCCATTCTTGTGTTCTTTCAGTAGATGATGGAGTGTATGTACGCTGATAGTCCATTCTTGTGTTTTTGTCAGTAGATGATGGAGTGTATGTACGCTGCTAATAGTCCATTCTTGTGTTCTTGTCAGTAGATGATGGAGTGTATGTACGCTGATAGTCCATGCTTGTGTTCTTGTGATGGAGTGTATGTACGCTGATAGTCCATTCTTGTGTTCTTGTCAGTAGACGATGGAGTGTATATATGCTGATAGTCCATGCTTGTGTTTTTGTCAGTAGATGATGGAGTGTATGTACGCTGATAGTCCATGCTTGTGTTTTTGTCAGTAGATGATGGAGTGTATGTACGCTGCTAATAGTCCATTCTTGTGTTCTTGTCAGTAGATGATGGAGTGTATGTACGCTGCTAAAAGTCCATTCTTGTGTTCTTGTCAGTAGATGATGGAGTGTATGTACGCTGATAGTCCATGCTTGTGTTTTTGTCAGTAGATGATGGAGTGTATGTACGCTGATAGTCCATGCTTGTGTTTTTGTCAGTAGATGATGGAGTGTATGTACGCTGATAGTCCATTCTTGTGTTTTTGTCAGTAGGTGATAGAGGATATGTACGCTGATTGGTTGGTTGCTGATCCAGCGGTCCATGGGCTCATGTCCTGTGACCCAATGCCATTAAAAGGGCATTATATTGCTGGGAAGTGTGTATGCTTATAGTTTATGATTGTCTTTTTTTAAGGCTACAAGGGGACAAGATGATAGATATGTAATCAATATTCAAGGACATCATCATTTTATATACTTATGTTGCATGTATTGAAATAAATTGTAACTGCATATATAAATAAGTATATGCATATCTATGGCTAGTTTTGTCTTTTAGCAGCTTTGTGTGTTGTTTAGAGGGACTTCATGTGGCAATTTAGTTTCTTGTAGGATGAATTACAGCCACTGCTGCTTTGTACTAACCTTTGCTTTATATCTGTATTCTAGCTTGTCCCTTCAGGAATTTATCAAGTGATAATTGAAGTCTTTAGTTAAAGCCTTGTATTCATCTTTGTATCTCAGAGTGGCCTGTTTATCCTTTTTCTTCTGAGAATTTGCCATGCAATATCAACTGTGGGATATGGTTGTTGTTCATTATTTGCACATTACTCATTAACTTAGTTGTCTAATGCTGAGTATTCCCACTAAAAGACTTAACTAAAATGTTCATGCAGAACATCTGTAGTTCTTGCCAGTGGTCTACCAGAGAAACAAGCATGCTATATACTTCTTGTAGATACGAGTATAAAGTGAGGCTTTTCTTGCAGTGACATTCAACTTTAATATTATATACTTCATGTGTTTTGTCCTGTTGTCTCCCACTAATAAGGTAAATGCATTTCGTGTCACAATTTCTTATCTTTGTCTTCTATAACAAAATCCCCTATTTTACGACGACGAGATGCACGACTGCGGACATTGCACCTTTGTACTTCTGCGATAGGCTCATAAGTGGTGTCTAGGATCATTATCATAATAATAACATAACAAAAATAAACATCAACTTTTCAGGTTGTACTAAAGCTTCTTGATTTGGGAGCTGATCCACAAGGTATGACACTTACACCTGGTGATACACCTTACCATGCTGCACTGCAAGTGGCTCTGAAAAAAGATCCAGGTATAAATAATCTCAAAAATTAGCATAGCTTGTATTTAATGGACATTTTTTTTCATTCTTTGACACTGATTAATGTACTATAAAAAAACAATGTATACGCCCATTCATGCATAAAACAGCTCCGTATATTACAGTAGGCCCCCTATATACATGAACACAGCTTCATATAGTACAGTATATACATAAACAAGGTTCCATATATTACAGTATATACATAAACACATCTCCATCTATATATTACAGTATATACATAACAGCTCCATATAACAGTTTAAGTGCTTCCAAAAAAAGACATGGGGTGTCTGTAAAAATGACTATGTCTGATGGTGTTTTTCCCATGAGATCCTACTATTGGTATACTAAATCAATGGCTGTCTAGATGACCTCAGCCTCTGCTTCATAGTTTTAGCAATTTTCACCACAAGAATGACAGGCTCATAGGAAGATCTTAGTGTAAGTATGTAATACATCTTGATACATTCTAGTAGTAATA
Source organism: Meghimatium bilineatum (assembly GCA_034231615.1). NCBI lineage: Eukaryota > Metazoa > Mollusca > Gastropoda > Stylommatophora > Philomycidae > Meghimatium > Meghimatium bilineatum. Next base: position 11,466,549 of record CM067306.1, read on the forward strand.
CTGGATACATTCTAGTAGTAATACTGGATACATTCTAGTAGTAATACTGGATACATTCTAGTAGTAATACTTGATACAATCTAGTAGTAATACTTGATACATTCTAGTAGTAATACTTGATACATTCTAGTAGTAATACTTGATACATTCTAACAGTACTACTTGATACATTCTAGTAGTACATCTTGATACAATCTAGTAGTAATACTTGATACATTCTAGTAGTAATACTTGATACATTCTAACAGTACTACTTGATACATTCTAGTAGTACATCATGATACATTCTAGTTTATATCCTTTCATGTTTCAATCATACTCAGGATTTTTAATACCTCATAAATACCTCAGGTAACTTCAAACTTCTGAAAAAACTCAAAGAGTTGAATGACAATGGAGCTCATACAATTTTGAATGTCTGCTCTCAGGATGAAAATGGCAATACACTGCTGCATATTGCTGCTCAGGTGAGTGTGACATTGGCAATAGTTTGTAGATACAAGCTTGTGAGAGTTCTATGATTAGAATTGCATTCATTTGATTGTGTAAAGAGTTATCGAGTTCTATATGTATTCTACATTAATATATAGGCCTATAGGTGAAACTTAACAATGAACACACATTAATAAGACAAGTTCATGCCCTTGAAATGTGAATACACTGAAGAATATGTGCAATTTTATGGAAATAAATCAACAAGGAGGTCATTGAAAAATTATAAGTGAAAAGAGAATTGCTATGAGAAGTAAAAACAAGTAAAAGTATTTTGAACACATAAAATGACATGCCACCTTGTTGAAGATCTTACTGGAGGAAAAGTTGAAGGATGTCAAAAAAGAGGCAGACAAATATAAAATTTAGTGGGGAAATATCAAGTGATGGTTAGATTACAATTTATCAGTTTACCATCTAAGCTAGAGACAGAAAGTGGTAGAGATTGCAGCTAGTCTTTGTTCTGGAGATGACACATGATCAGATCTATGTTGTAAGTTCTTGATGATAAAATATTTGTCTTCTTTTTATCCCTAGGTATTATAAGCAATTGAGCACTTGTATAGTTTTTATTATTTTGTAAAAATATTGACATCTAAAGAAAGTACACACTAAAAATGAAAATTTTAAAATGTTAATATATTCTATATTATTGTATAGCAAAGAGACAAGGGCAATGAACAAACAAACTAACAAACAAGGTTGATGCTTTTGAGATGTGGATATGTAGGGAGAACTTAATGGAAAAAGAAGAAAATGAGGAAATAGATTCTAACAGCACTGCGTATGAAAAAATAATTACTGTATATTTCAGAATATAAGAAGATCCATTTATAAGTCGAGGATGTAACTCCAATGTCAAAAATGTGACCAAAGTCAGTAACCAGTGTATAGGTCAATGTATAAAAAAAAAATAATACTGGTAAAAGTAGTCTGATCCTGTTATTATAAGAATGAAGAGACAAGCCCCATTGAGGCCAGCTCCTTGTTGAGGAGATGGGGCTTAGTCCAGCCATCAGAGGCTGAAAACTAAGGCTGGCCAGGCCATGCTAAAATCGAGCTAAACCACAGTCTGCCCTAACAAGTACAGGTACTGAAAACAGAGGCAACCAGCCAAGAGGTGTACCACAGCGATCAGGATGCCACGCAACAACCCATGCAATGGGAATATGCTATATGTTATGGTGCCTGCCCTGTGACAGACATCCAGGCAGGGATGGCGCCGGCCCCTAAGTCACGAAAGGGTCCAGCCCCAGCTACTGGAAGTTCTTTTTAATTTCCCAAGGAGCCATAGAACAACTGTTCAAAAAACAAGACCATTAAAAATAATGCATTGGAATGCTGAAGGCATAAACAACAAAATGTGGAACTTGAATACATCTTAAATGAAGAGCAAATAAATGTATGCTGCTTGCAAGAAACCCATCTTAAGAAAGATGTAGCTTTCAAAGTAAGAGACTACCAATGCTATTGATCAGACCGAAAATACAGGTGAAAAGTGGAACCAGCTGACGCTGGTTAAGAATAATATTAGTGATGCCAGCTACAAACATATATTTAAGGAACGGAATATCAGATACTCCACCTCAGGACAGAAAGTACAGAATTCCGCCTAATCAACTACTACTGTCTGAATGACTGCCCATTAGCACTAGACACAATCTCAGTGTAGGGAAAACTAATTATATGCTGAGACTTCAGTAGCCACTCAAAGAGTTGGGACTATTATCACATGGGCAGGAGAGGTGAGGGACTAGAAAACTGGCAGGATGAGCAGGAACTTATCCTGATCAACCAACCAACCGACCCCCCAACTTTCTACTCCAGATCATGACATACCACCTCTACACAAGACTTGGCATTCAACACATGCAGTGACTCTGTCAACACACAGTGAAGCTAGTCAGTCCGGTCTGACCATTTGAGGGGCGGCCAATGAAAATTAGATGAAAACATAGATGCATGGCGAGAGATGAAAAGACAACATACTGAGTACAATGAAAGGGCAGCACAGTGCCAAGTGCAAATAGAAAGGGAAAACGTTCCAAGGGAATCAGAACTACAAGTTCTGTTAGCTTGAGACAAGTTTCTAGTTACCATTGCTCCTTACGTGGCAGAGAACCAATTGTGGGCGCCCGTCAAAGAAAGCAGCCCTGGCCCAATTCTACTGTCGAACTTTCCTAAACAGGAAACATGCTTGCTGAGAGAAAGGGTTTCGAACTCAATGGGCTGAGGCAAAAAAATGGGATACAGTTGTTTAGCTTGAGAACACGCTTTTCTCTCAAATGCGTAGTGAGGCTCAGACTTGGATGAGGGGGAGTGTTCACGATGTCGGTGAACGAAACCTCGGCTAAGATGGTGAAAGAGCCCAGGTCCAACTCTTCATTCAAGTTCTTTCTTAATCAGAACCAGGCTTGCAGATGAGAAAAAGTTCAGTACTCAAAGGGCACAGAACATCTAATTACATGAGGCAAGCTCCCTGACTGTGTAACACCTCGTGCGAGGTAGACGTGAACAACAATTGTCTTGGCGAAGAGTCATTACACACCTGCGGGCCCATCGACAGATAGGTAGGCTAGGGAAGACCCCTACCCGAATTAAAGGCATGATGAAAACGGATGTGCTAGACCTTGGATGTCTGAGCCACAGAGTGAGCCAACCGAGATGTAAATAACACAGTTCAAAACTGTGGAACTAGCAGTACAACGTACTTCACGCTCCCCTTCGGAAATTACATGATTTATTAATTGTGGTTTATAAGAGAGCAAATGCAGAAGATGAAGAAGAAGGCTGTTAAGAGCCACCGGCTCACAGCTCGAGGGATAATTTCATAATTTTCAATAAGTTAAAGTTTAAAAAAACTTCAGTGACATGAGGTTGAGGTCTTATAGTATTAATAAAAATAATATAAACATACCATGTGTAGGATAAGTAACCAAACTGTTCGAGGATATCCAACAAAAGTGGATATCTAACACTCTCAATGGAGAGTGGTGCAGTAACAAAATCAAGAAGATAAATGCTATGTTAATGTAATATTGTTACTAGATAGTCTAACTACCAAATAGTAAAATTAATGTAAAAAAAATAAATAACAAAAAACAAAGGAACAAGGACTTTTTCTACATTATGGTCTAACAAGGACTATTTCCAAGAAACAAATGCAAACAGATAATAAACACACAAAATTATTAAATTGTAAAATGTACACTTCATCTACTTTGCATAGGATGTTTCTTTTCAGCAATTGTTGAATTTGTCAGACCCACTCATAGATTTATTTCATGAACAACTTAGCATGAATTTAATTTCTTACTTTTGTCTTCTATAAAATAATCCCCATGGATGATAGAGATCCAGGCTAGTGGACATTGCATCTTTTTGTCCTTTTGTGGCAGACTATTAGGTGACGAGGAATGCTAGATGCGCAATCACTGTGGATAGGCCAATAAATCTGACAGAAGAATGATGAGATAGTTGACCCAGATGTGTATCCTGGAAGACTGTGGTAATCCTAGGTTACTGGTGCATTAGAATGGGTCTTCTGGGAATTAACATACATTATAAAAATCCCTTATACATCCATACTGCTGAGACCTTTTATGAGCTTGGGTGTTGCCTCAGTTGCACAACTGTTAAGAACCTGTGTTTTGGTCAGAAATGCTATGGGCTGTCAAGAGCAACCTGCTCACAGCTAAAAGAAATATTTTCATCATCATCTGACTAGCACCTTTAACCAAAGAAGTCAACATAGTATCTCATGCTTCTCTTTAGTTATGATTTTTTCTTATATTTATTTTGATGTGTTCTTATATTTATTCATTGATTGCTAATGTTACCCAAAATCAACAGGCAAAGTTTAGCCAGAATTCACTACATGCTGTAGAACTTCTTTGCCAATGGAATGTTTTGACTAACATCAAAAATAAAGACGGAAAACTGGCTAGTCAATACCTGCGAAACACCAATGACAGAAGAGCTCAGTACCTTAAGCAGCCTGTTGTTGACAGGACTGTCCCTTCAGTGTCTAAAGATCCACCAGAATCAGTATCTGAGCCGTCGGTAACGGTAACCGATGTTTCAAAGGGTAATACAATTTTTATTTGTTTCATTCTTGTATATGAGACTAAATAAAAATAGTGGAATAAATGTTTTCATTTCTCAGTTCTGTATGAGTGTGACATTAAAACATCTGTGTGACAGTGACATTAAATCATCTGTGTGACAGTGACTTTAAATCATCTGTATGAAAGTGGTGTTAAAACATCTGTATTACAATGACTTTAAATCATCTTTATGAAAGTGGTGTTAAAACATCTGTATGACAGTGAAATTCTTCCTTCTTTGATCGTTCTCATACTCCTGCAGATTAGCAAGATGTAGTCTGGAGAAGGGACTGCGTTGTGTCATGGTTTACAGCTTAGTGCCTTTCAGCTGTACATATCCAACTTCAGCTTCACCTCTGGATCACTTTGATCCTATGTGAGATGTGGCAGCCAATCCACCCTATGACTTCCTCAGTTGCCTCTTACAACATGTATAGAAGTTGAATAGTTTTGCTTCCCTTTCATGCCCCAGCAACATACAGGCATGAGAGCATCATTAAAACATCTGTATACAGGCATGAGAGCATCATTAAAACATCTGTATAAGAGTGACATTAAAAAATCTATGAGAGCTGTGTTAAAACTTTTGCATTTGCTTCAATTAATCATCACGAATTTCCTGTGATGTTCACAAGGGAGCGTGAGGTACGTTGTTCAATTTGCACCAAATCTAGCACATCTAATTTCAGCATGCTTTTAATTCAGGTGAGTGTCCCTAACCCGTGATATTTATATGAGAGTTAAAACATCTGTATGAGAGTGAGATTAAAATATCTGCATGACATTAAAACTTCTGTAATGAGAGTGATCTTAAAACACCTGTATTAGAATGATATTGAAATGATATGCCCACTAAACATACAGATAGACAACATTGGAGTAAAACAAGTATCGGAGTTCAAATATCCCAGTAGTATTTTCACAGAATATGAAAGCCTTGATAGAGAGATAGATATGACAAAAGGCAAATGCAGTAACATACCGTCACCACTAATTCTCCTTCCCAAGTTCGAGATGGAAGTTTTAAAAAAATGATTTACAGTATATTCCTACCAACAGTGTGTTACTAGTGCCATACCGGGTCTCTTTCATCTTCACATTTCAGAAATATAGTGACATGTGAGATTAAATGCTTGAGGAAAGCTGCAGGGGTCACCAGGCTTGATAGATTACAAAATGAAGACATCAGGGAAAGAATAAGTATAACACCTTTCACAGAATACATAGAAAGGTAGCAAGAAGATCAAGTGGTTTGGCAACATTATGAGAATGGATCACGACAAGTTGCCCGTAAAGGCATATAACCAAATGAGATCAGGGCACAAAGCCAGAGGAAGACCATGAAAAAGATGGATAGCAAACGTCAGGGACATCTTGAACAAACACGGTTATAGTACAGCTGAGATGACACATCTGGATGTGGAACACAAGCTCTAGCTCCAATCACCCCTACACTTAACGGTAAGAGTGAATAACAAACCATGTGGGGAAGGACAATAGACAATTGAAACGTATGAGTAACGTTAAAACATCTGAATGAGAGTAACATTCAAAACATATTATTGACAGTAAAACATCTGTATGAGAGTTCAGTGTCATGATGAAAAAAAATTATGCTAATTTATGATAGTTGGTTTTTATAACTCAAATAGTTGATTCTATTTAATTACTAATTATATATTCATTATTTCAGAGCCTCAAAGTGCAAAACAAGTAGTAAAGCCTCCAGATGCTAGTACTTCATCGTCATCTATTCAGGTATTGTTGCATTCAAAGGCAGTATATCCTTGATTCTTGATTAGAAACTGGCTTCATAGGACGTAGGGCATTCCCATAAATGCTCCGCCCTCCTTTCCAGCAGTCGTCCCAGTGTATATAGACTCAGAGTCCTAGTGAGGTGTTGATTGCGTGATCTTTGGAATTTTCCAAAAAATTTACGTTTTCTTCCCTCCCCTTTAGATACTCTCATTTCTGACATTCTCTGTATGTGTACGTTCTCATCCTCATTGACATCATCTTCATCTTGAAATTAATTTATTACCACATTGATCAAGTCTGCTTTTTTTCTTCTCAGCATTGTGCCGTCTATCGCTGCATTGCCAGCCAATAAGTCGGCTCTCTCATTTCCTCTGACCCCAGCATGATCAGGGCAGTATATCCATGTAATGCTCTGGCAATTGAGTTGTTCAATAAGTCCCACTATTCTTTTCTGTACTTTTCTATCTTGCGCAGCATACTTTGAGAGTGAGTAATACAGAGTGTGCTGTTGTATAAGTTATCAACTAATTAAGCGCTGCTGTAACTCCCTCTATTTCCATCCTCATGCTCGATGTGACAGAATATACTGAAGATTTCTCAGCCAACTTCATGCAGTTTCTGTAGGCAACAAAACCCCAATCGCTTTTATTTGTGTCTATATATATATATATATATATTAGATAAAATAGAGTACTTAAAGTACTTCTGACATCCCCATGCAGACTATGGATCACCATCATTCATTGATGACAAAGAGATTCAGGCCAGCAGATATTTTACCTTTGTCCTATTGTGGCAGACTCCTGGGTGATGGGGAATGCTAGATGTGCCATCACCGCGGATTGGTTAACAAATCTGATAGAAGAATGATGAGATATTTGGTCCAGAAGTGTATACTGTTCTCCTGGCAATTCTTCTCTCCCCCCCATACAACCATGTCTTTGAAACATATCAGTTCAAGTGTCGCCACAGTTAACAACTGAGAACAGCATGTGCTTTTGACCAAATAATATGGACTGTCATCAGAGATTATTTCATCAGAGCTAAAGGGGATTACATTATCATCATCAGTACTTGTGACTTTCTAGCATTAATTATCTTTTCATTCCTTAGAACTTTTGCTAGAACATCAGAAAGCAATCGATGGGATTTTTAACCCAGTCTGTTCAGCTGGTAACTATTCTATGATTGTGAACATTTATAATTATGTTGTGTTTATTTTTAGTATCTTCTTATTCCTTGTTCTCCAGTAGAAGTCAGATGCTGATACAGATTTCTTTGATGAACTGTACTGTGGTCACCAGCCCTATGACAGGACCGAAAAGCTTGTCCATCAGAGCTGTTTCAGATGACCACAGTTTTCTTGTGATGTGATGCAGTGGACTGTTCCGTAAAATATGTTCTGTTTTTTTTTTCAGATTGTCTACAAGGGCACATGATCTTGTGTAGCTCTACCTCCATCTGTTACCAACAAAATTTCTTATACATGTTTTCTTTGAGTCTGTTGTAGTCTCTTCACAATCTAATCATGATTGTTTTTTTCTTCCAAATTTGTGGATGGCACTATCTTTTTGACTGCAAGGGTGAGTTGAATACCATTGCATTGTCCATTGAGCTTTTGATGATGGACTTATTTCTGGAAATGTTACTGTGTCTTCTAACTGTTGTTGCTGGCAGTAACTTCAAGTTTTAGCTAGATGATCAGCTATTTCATTTACTTTGATTTGTGAATGACCTGGAATTAATTGGACAACTTCTTTTGCTTGGTTCTTTAGATATCTTGATAATCCTCTTCACACATTGGACATTTCCATAGGTGCTCAGATCTCCGCTTCAGTTAATCTCTCAGGGCATAATGGCTGATGGTTCTGGTTCTATGTTAGTTCACTACTTTTTTAGAAATCATTCAGCGTTCTCTGCAGCCATGCCTATACTCACTCCCAATTCGCACATTCTCGATATTTACTAATGCTCATTTATCGCAAAATCATTTTGTCATTCTGACTCATGAAGAGCAGTGAGTATGTCTGCTTGGTCAATAGGCTGTCCATCTTTTATTGTGGTGAAACTAACTAATTGGTTGGCGTATTCATTTTCCTTCATACTCACGTGTCGGGGGACGAAGATGAGCAGGATTTTTCAAAGTGAGACCTGCATTTTAGCTCTCTCTAATGACTCAACCCATCCCCCATGTACATTACCTTTGATTTTCTGAATCCTATTCATTGTGTCAATTAGTATGCATATGGCAATATGCTTGTGATTCCAGCCAGTTTAGTGTCTGCATTGCTGCAAATACTTCCATCGTTGGACTGCTTTTTGTTGTGGTAAAGGTTCCATTTGTTTTGTGTACTGTTCTTCCTTGTGATCTGATAGTACAGACCCATGCACATCGCTGGTGGCGGATGAGTGACTTCATTGGTTATTTGTGCGAGGTAAATGTGATTTTAGGACATTCAGGTTAAATGTGTTTGCATTATGTAGGGCTTCCAAAGTAGACTTCACATCTACTTGTAATTTTTAAACTAGTATGTACATCTTTAGTACATGAATCACAAACATAGATTCTCCCCAGATATCTATCTTTTTGTATGCCTTTAAGGAAAAATAAAAAGCAAATAAACTTGCCTGTGTGGTCACAGTGACAAGTCATACCTTTATAGACTATCCTGATATTTTCAATGCAATCAAGGAGTGTTTCTTCTGTATCTATGGGAGGGATGTGTAGCATTGCAGAAAGCGAAGAAGAATTATCAACCAACCAGTTCAGTCCCTGACAACTGGAAGAGTCAGTTATCAGGGACTGAAAGACATAACTGAATAGGAGATTATAGCAAGTATGGATGCGAAACGGACCTTAATCAACAATATAAGAAAAAGGCAAAAATCTTCTTTTTTTGGCCACTTCATGAGACAGGCAGGTTTAGAGAACATAGTCACAACAGGCAAGATTGAAGGCACCAGAGACAGAGGGCGACAACGTGAGAAAATATTAGACTTTTTGACAACCTGGCACAGCAAGGAAACAACGACGACTTTGATACATAATACTGTGGACAGAGAACTGTGGAGAGCCATAACCACCTACACCAGCAGGCATGGCACCTGATGATGATGAGCAAGTATGGACTTATACAGAGTGTCATTATAATGATTTGATGACTGACACTTCAGGTAGCTTTGATTATTCATAGCCTCTCTCCTCATCCAGGAGTCATGCAGAAGAAAGAGGAAATTAAAGAGGTGATGCATAGGCAAGTGGAAAGCACTGGGTTGAGTTAATTAAAATAGGTATAGATGCATCACAAAGTGATTAATATGCTTAGACAATGTGCATGTCCAAAGAATGATAGAAATGGGAGTGATGAGAAAATGTATACTCAGTGAAAAGATCTGAAGAACCCACAACCAAATTGTGATTGAGACACTAGCTTATACACATGAGGAGTATATTAATGTATGGCTCAGAAACATGGACAATAAACAAACAATTATAAGACATACTTTGAATCATTTTTTGATATCTGTTTTGAATCCATTTCTCTTGCTCACTGTGTTTAGATATTGACTTTTTATTTGTTTCATTTAGTGAAATTGTGTGGATATTTTGTGTGTGTCACTCTGTAAAAATGAAGATATAACCCTTGGAAAACCACACACTTGCCCACGTGTGTACAGCTGCTGGAAGCATTCATGGAACCCATTCTTTGACACTTATCCTAGCTGTCTTGTCACATTGGTGATAACATCATCTGTATCCTTTAGTTGTTGTCCTTTCAGTGCTGATATCAGTCAAGGGAACAAGAAAAAAATCAATCTCAGTGCATGGTCATAAGAATATGGAGTCTGTTCCAAGGTAATCATATTTTGCTTTGTGAGGTATTGCCACCAAGTAGGGATTGATGTGCTGATGCTTTGTCATACAGCATAATCCAACTATTTGTTCTCCATTTTTCTGGTTATTTTCTTTTAATTGCATCTCTTAGATGGCGGAGGATATCAACATACATTTTCTTGTTAACCTTTCAGCCTTCATGAATGAAATCATGGTCAACAATAGCTTGTGAATAAAAAACACGTTCAATATAACTTTTCCTATGCTCTAGTCCACACAAAATGTTCGTGTCCGGGGAGATGCAGGAGAGTTAATTCAGAGGACTGACATTTTGTCTGAGGATTTTACAAAAATCACCAGGTCTCATCTTCTGTGATTGAGAAAATTGCTATATTGATCAGCCTTAGTGATTGAGTCTTCTGCAAGGGTAAATCTCATTTTTTTCTATTTGAGAAATAACATTTTGGTAACTATGTGTTGGCAAGCATGGTGCATGTGCAGTTCATTGTGATTACTTTGGCAACTTCCAACTGATATTCCAACTTTTGATGTTATTGTCTAAACACTAAGTCTTGTCAGCATGAACAACGTTCAGAACATGCTCAATGCTTTCATTGTTGATCAAGGTTGTAGTTGTCCACTACATGCATCATCATGGATACATAGTCTACAGCCACATTGAAAATACTGGTACTCATCTGAGCACTGAAGTCGAGCAACATTGGGCATGGTTAGTAATTAGATTGGAGACCGCCTGGGAACACCACGTGTTGTAGACATAAGAAAAGCCCAATCGAGACTAACTCCTTGAAGTGGAGATGGGGCTTAGTCCAGCCAACAGAGCCTGGAGACAAGAGTAGTTGGGCCATCTCCAATATTGAGCAGAACCACAGTCCTGCCCTAGAAAGCACAGATGCTGAATTCAGAGATACCAGGCAGAGAGGCGCACCAGCAACCATGGTATCATCAAACCAGCTATTCTGTGAATGAGAAGTTCAACAATAACATGACCTTCACAGAAACGCTTGTGCCACACAAACCCCACACAAACCCCTCACACAAACCCTTCAAACACCCCTCCCAGCGGCAAGTACTTGTGATATCTTCATTGTGGTATCACCATATCCTTTATTAGACGATGTTATTGTCTCTGATGTCAAAGCACACTATTTGACACTTGTACATCATTAAATCAAGTACATTTTCAACAATTTGACACTTGTACATCATTAAATCAAGTACATTTTCAACTATTTGACACTTGTACATCATTAAATCGAGTACATTTTCAACTATTTGACACTTGTACATCATTAAATCAAGTACATTTTCAACTATTTGACACTTGTACATCATTAAATCAAGTACATTTTCAATTCCAACAATGCAAACAGCACAATACGCAAACAAACATCTGTAGCATGTATTTGAGAGTGTATGTGAAGGTCATGTCCTTATGCCATGTCCTTTCATCAAGATCATTACCAACTTCTAGTATACAATTTCTAGACCATCATCTTTCATGCAAACACTAGTTGACTATTCTGGCAACTTATTGAAGCTACATCATATATTAGTTGAGTCAGAACTGGCACATCATTTTACTTTCATACCAAATTAAATGAATTATTGGCAAAAATATTTTATTTGGCTAAACAGATGCTGAGAGCAAAGATGAGAGATAAACTTTTACTCACGCATCCATATAATTTTCAAACACAAGATGGAGTTGAAGACGATGAAGATGATGATGATGATAATGATGAGGAGCTTCTAAATGAACCTGAATTAACAGGTATATGATATATAGTTAAGTTTGTTGTGAATCTAGTATTGGTTTCTTTGTGAATCTAGTATTGGTTTCTTTGTGAATTTAGTATTGGTTTCTTTGTGAATCTAGTATTGGTTTCTTTGTGAATTTAGTATTGGTTTCTTTGTGAATCTAGTATTGGTTTCTTTGTGAATCTAGTATTGGTTTCTTTGTGAATCTAGTATTGGTTTCTTTGTGAATCTAGTATTGGTTTCTTTGTGAATCTAGTATTGGTTTCTTCATTATCTCATAATTCAATAATAATTCTGTAATAATTCTCTCAGACTTCTAGAGCATCTATTCTAGAGCATTCTGCCTAAGATAGATAGAACTCTGTATGATAGGAACAACAAGGGTCACTCTTCATTCTACAGAGTTAAAAAGAAAACTTGATAATATATATATATGCACAAAGAGTGATAAAAGTGAGAGTGATTGTGGGTGATGGTAGAAAGTGTGTCTTGTATGGAAAGTTCTAAAGATCACATAATCAACATCTGACTGAGTTTGTATACTCTTGAGTGGTTGCTGGAACATAATGAGAGGTACCTATTGGAATGTCTCCTGTTCCTATGATGCTAGTTTCTAATTAAGTCTTTCTCAACAACACTGTACAAAGGATGACATGAATCTTATTGTCTAGGCCATGTGATTATCATAGGTAGTAAAGGACTAGTTACAGTGATATGACACACAGTGAATAGTACAGTGATTAGTAGAGACTATGTATAGCTACTCACCATAAATAGAAATAAGACGAAGAGTAAGACAAGGATGTATTTCACCACCCAGCCTATTTAATATCTACACAGAGAAAATCTTAAGTTATAAAAGGAATGTACAGAAACATGGATAATAAACATACAATTAGAAGACAGAATTGATGGCTTTGAGATGTGGATATATAGAAGAATAGGGAGAACATCATGGAAAGATAAGCAAACAAAGATCAAACAAATGAAACGGAGTTACTTTTGATGATAAGCTGACATGGAAGCAGCACATAAACAAAGCAACAACAAAAGCCAGGAGGAAGCTAGCTATCCTGAGAAAACTAAGTGGAACCACATGGGGAGCCAGTGGAAATATACTCAGTAAAGTTTACCAGCAAGGCATAAGACCACACCTGGAATACGGTTCAGCTGCGTGGTGTCCTGCATCAAACACCACATTACAAGATCTAGATAAAGTGCAAAACCAGGCACTTAGAATAATGTTGGGAGCAATGAAATCAACACCCATAGCAGAGATGCAGAAAATGGGAAGAATGCAAACACTTGGCGAACGCAGAGACACAAAAGTACTAATTCAAGCAGAAAAGTTTCAGTGTATGCCAAGTCATCCAATGAAGGAAAGATTCCAAAATCTAGCAATGGGACGACTGAAAAGGAGCAGCTTTATCCATCAAGCTAAACGACTCCGTAGACAACTTACAGACCTACCTGAAGTTGACAGCCCCTTAAGGTCTGTACCAGAGCAAACCCAGTGGAGTGAAAGCCATGGAATGCCAATATACATTCAGACCCATGTGAAAGGAATACTAAGCGAGGACGAACAGAACAGTGTGCAGCGAATGACAGTCACCCTCAGTTTCCTGGATGAGGAATATCCACAAGATATATGGGTCAGAGTGTACACAGATGGGTCAGCACAGAATGCTGTGAGGAATGGAGGTGCAGGTGTATATATAGAATATCAACACAAGCCTAGAGATACAATCAGAACACCGACAGGAAAATTCTGCAATAATTATGATGCAGAAATCCAGGCAATTAGTGTGGCAGCTAAAAAACTGCTGAACTCCAACTCTGACCTACAGCCTGTGGTATTCCTGACAGATGCAAGGTCAGTGCTTCAAGCTCTCCAGTCTGGAAAACTAACAGACTTAAAAAAACTACTTAGCGAATTGTCTTACCAGTATAGGGTAACCATGCAGTGGATACCCTCTCACTGTGGAATACCAGGAAATGAAAAAGCAGACCAACTGGCTAAGGAAGGTGCTGCCGAAGACCAACCAGATATACCAATCACCTACCATCAGAAAAAACAGATGATAAAGTCAATAAGAAAGCCACAAACACCAACACAAGATGACTATCACAATATGAACAGATCAGAACAAGTTATAATTCTACATCTCAGAACAGGACACAACCGACTCCGCAGTCACATGTATACAAAGTTCAAGATTGGCAACACGGCCATGTGTACATGTGGACAGGCAGCACAGAGTGCCAAACATATACTTCAAGAGTGTTCTGAGCATGAAACGCTGAGGCAGACATATTGGCCAGAGGAAACAACACTGGAATCGAAGCTCTATGGGACACTGTGTGAACTACAAAAGACAGTGAGTTTTATTAAGGAGACAGAATTACAGATATAGACATGTTTCAAGTGAACGAAAGAAGAAGAAGAAATATTTTGGACATATTAAAAGACATGACACCTTGTTGAAGACCTTACTTGAGGGTAAAGTCAGAGGAGGCGACCAAGAGGTAGGCAGAGATACAAGTATGAAAGTAATATCACATGATTAGCCATTTATTTACAGGGGACCATGTAGCGCAGTAGTTAGCACACTGGCTTCTCATATGAGTGCTCCTTTCCTAACTTGAGTAATGTTTTTCAGATTGCAATGCCTCCTAGGTTTACCCCGCTGTAATTGGATACTGGATTAATCTGGGAAGTAGAGACTGTGAGAAGATGGCTACCGCCCTCATATAGCAGAGCTACTGATCGCTAACATCTCACACCCCTACGGCAGTTAATAAATTCTATGGGTCAACTTTCCTTTTTTTTTTAACTTAGCCATTTATTAACTCATGGACAAGGTCATAATTCCAACTAAATTTCATGAAGTGTATGCAACAAATGGTCATTATCACTTGTGATGGATGACCAACAATTTTAATCAGATACCTGAATGTTCTTAGTATGTTTATTATTTGTCTCAGGTGTCAATGATGCTGTGATAGAGACAGGTGATTATGAAGCTGTGCCCTACACTGCAGACATAGAAGTAGAATCTTTTGATGGTTTGGTATGGGATGTTGAGTGCACAGGTTAGAAGTGCTATATTTTATTAATTTTTTCTTTTAAAACATTGTTTATGTTTTGATACTTAGTCATGTGTATCAATATTAAACTTTTTTTCAAAATTTAGTCATTTTTAATGACACTCTAAGGAGTTCAAAGGGTTTCACAATGCCTGAGTGTGATTCTCGGGGTTAATAAAAACTAAGATCCTAAAAGTACCTCCACACTGTGACTTTGGAAACATAAATATAGCGGCTCGTGCTGTATTCCTGAATGACACTTTTAGGGATCGATCGTGTCCTTGGATGTGGATGCGGCAGATGGAGTTAGAATTGACTGGGAAAAAAAGACAAGCAATATCTTTAACAACTGCGACAACGCATCCAGAAGCGCTGTTGATACACAATGACGCAAGGCATTCTGGCTTAATCAGCACAAAATGTAGATGCTTTCAAGGGGGGGTGTCCAATGTCATTGTCCTGATATGGGTAGATATCATCACGAACATCGAGGATCGTGAGCAATGCTCGATAGAAATAAGACTAACATATTGATTACAATGAGAGGGCAGCACAGCTTTAGATGGCATCTCTTTGTACAAATAAAATGGAAGTAAAGCTATATGAAAATTGTAACTAAAACAGTTTTCAGCTCGAGAACAAGCTTATAGTTATCTCCAAAAATAATGTCCCCTGATGCTTCTAAATATGTGTAGAGGCTCAGATGAAGTGTTCATGATATCAGTAAATGATATCTCCGTTAAGATGGCAAACAAACCCAAGTCCAACTCTACCATAGAGTTTCCTTTACCTGAACCATTCTCACAGATGAGATAAACCACTGCCATTTTGCAGAGATCCTCCTCTTCTTAGCTTCGCAGGGAAAAAATCTTATAATAAAGCATCCAGACGAATTGTTTTCCTGAGAAACTAATAAGAAGATCTCAGCAAAATGGTGGCAATCCCTCATCTTATCCTTAAGGATACCCCCACAACTAAAGGGTTAAGTACAACAGGTGTTGTACACTTGAAATATCAGGTACATATTGGTATTGGAATTGATGAAGAATCTTCATTAACTTTTAACATTTCAGAGGATGTTTGGAGCATCTTGAGATCAAGGAATGAGAAGGTCAGCGGAGAGAGAGTAGAGAAGAAATCGAAGAAAGTCAGCATGTCAGACCACATAAAGCAGATAGTAGTGCAGAAAATTTATCAGCTTGCAACTGGTAACTGGAGATATTTACAGGTATTCATCATTATGTCTTTAACTTAGTCTATCTATCTGTCTATATAAAGTTCTATAGACATGGCAGACATTTAGAGGTATTCATTATATCTTTTGCCTTGTCTATATAGGCTTTTATAGACATGACGTGACTCCAAGTAAGGCTGTCCCACTTGAGAACCACTGATTAGGCTGTAGATCAGAAGTGAACCAAATATGACACACCAGGTTGATTTAAAATTACTGTATGCACTGGTGCCTCAGCTCAGAACTAATGAACTCCCTGCAGAGCTGCAGAACATAATAACTAAAGTAAGATCAGTTTTATAGTAAAGATCAATCTATTAACCTTCACCGAGCCGATATGATATCCAGCCGCCGAAAAACAAAATGGCCGCGCGCGCGATGGCGGGCCGTCCCACCCAGCGAGATTATCGTGAGATTTACACGTACCACAGTCCGTGCACATAGCTGGGGACATGCGCAATCGAAGCCGGTACATCCCCCACTTCTGACATGATCGTTTTTGAGAATGGCTGGCTATTCGTAAAAGTTTAAGAGCAATTAATCTGACCACATCTGTACACCGGTACGATGCCATGATGATGGATCGGTTTTACAGACCTTTATTTCATTGTATTTCGAATAAAATTACATTGAATCGTGGATTGAATCATGGATTATTAGGTTATTTAGTTTCACAGCAGTGAATATACAGAATGCCGTGCTGGTTTGGGGACTTGTACGTTTGATATCGAATATTTTTAAGTGGCAGAAAAAATAACTCTAGGCCTAAGCTCAAAGAACGATTTTACTGCAAATCTACATGTTTTATACAGTTCCCCCGGCTATATTTTGATAATTTCGCAGTGAAAGAACATAAATACAACAGATTTACGTGATTTAGTTGACAGTGTTGCCAAGGAATTCGATATGTAAGGTAAGTTATTTTTTTTTCTTATTTTTCCCCTCTTTATTTGTTATAAAATATATGTTTTTTGTGAAAAATGTCTTTACCACTTTCTCATACGTCTGGTATCACACACACACGTACATAAATTACACCAATATATGCATAATTCAATTCTTTATTTATATGTGCAAATATTATTTAAATATCTCTAACAACCAAAAAATTATCACATTTTCAAAACAGTCACCATCAATAATGACAATTTTCAAAAAAGAATCCGGTGGCAAGGAGACGTTTCGTATTTTTTAATCTGGCTTGCTAAAGGTTAAGAACACTAGTGCTAAGCACACTTTTATACGGATGTGAAAGTTGGACACTCAATGCAGACATAGAAAGAAGGATTCAGGATTTTGAAAGCAAGTACTACAGAAATGTTAAGAATTACCGGTAGCTATATAGAACACAAGACAAATATATTTGTCTGGCAGCAAATAAACAAACTTGCAGGTTATCAAGAACCACTTTTGCACATTGGTGAAACAGAATAAACTTGTTTGGTTTGGACATGTGTAACGAGACGTGACTTACTATATAAAATTATTTTTCAAGGAACGGTCGAGGGTAGAAGGGAAGGAGAACAGAGAAAATTCTGGATTGATAACATCAATTAATGGTCTGGGCATGATTTTTCTACACTCCTCCAAGTGGTTGAGGATAGAGTGGTTTGGAGAACTTTTTGTGCTGTCTCCAGTGTGGCACCCCTATGACCCAGAAGAGTTATGGGTCTTATTATTATACCCCAGGGCAAAAAAAAATTAGGGTTGTAATTTCTCGCTTGACCACTCCTCCAGTTGACACAGCTGTAAATGAGTACCTGATGCATGAGTTAGGGAAGGTAAAAACAGCAAGGAAGGGAACTGGCCACCTCACCTAATAGTTGCTGTGGCTTAGTACATGAAGAGTTATCTTCATCCCTGATGGCAGATGGGACCTACCTTTACCTATACCCCAGCCAAACTGTAAAGTATGTTAGACAGTGATAAAGAGGAAATTTCTATGTCACACCATTGATGCTACTAGTTGAAAATAGTGTTAATTGCAGCCAACTTATGTTGTTTGACATTGAAGCCAGCTCATGTTGTTTGACATTGCAACCAACTTATGTTGTTTCACATTGCAGCCAGTTTAAGTTGTTTGACATTGAAGACTTTGACGCTTGTGTAATGCCTGGGCCCGAAAGGGGAGCAAAGAATAGCAACACTGTTTACCTTTTATGCATGTCATAAAAGGCAACTAAGGAGGTTATGGGATGGAGTTGGTTGCCCCATTCCATATAGGGTCAGTGACCCGAAGCCATGCTGAAGTCGGATGTGTCCGGCCGAAAGGCGCAGATGTCGCAGCAATGCTGTAAACCATGACACAATGCATTCCGTTCTCCGGACTACATCGTTCTCCGGACTACATCCTGCTAATCTGCAAGAGTTTGAGAATGAACGCAGAAGAAGAAGACTTTGAATACATCAAACCATATAATGTAGACTGAAACCTTACAATGCGAAAACTGGATATCTACACAAGCAATAGACACTAAAGTAATCACATTTGAAAATAAGTGCCTTCGAAGAATATTGAATATAAAATGGACAGATTTTAAAACTAGCACTTCACAGAGGAAAGAAATAAACCAAGAATTTATGTCAAGTTTTGTAAGAAGAAGATGTTGGAAATACACTGTCCATACAATTAGAAACAGTTTCCTAAACAAATCATAATGTGGAAGGCATAGGGCACAAGAAAAGAAACTATTCTGAACTATCAACAGTGAAAGCTCAATATTTGGCATAAGCAATGCACAAGAACTACAGGAACTTGCAGAGAGGCAAACATGGAAGAAATTACTGCTGCCATCTCTGCCCCAAAAGGAATTGAATATGTTTCTAGATGTTTTCAGCAGTTAATGACAACTACTTCAATGTAGAACCTCAGCATTAAAAAAAGTTTATTGGCTCCCATCCCGTGAAACAAAATAATGAATCTGGCCTTCCAACCCTAAAAAGTTGCACAACTCTGCTATAGATGGAAGCTTGTCAGCCCTTTCATTATTGTGAATGCTTGAATGGTTATAGTAGTATAGTCAAGTGATAACTAGGAGGTTCATTCAAGCCTTTGGGCACTCTAGATTTTACACAATTAACAGAGTGCATAAGTTTTGGACAAGGATTTTCCATATCCTATCCTTGGATATGCTTTCAGCTAATCCCATCTCTTATCAATTATGTATGGGAATCATATGATGGGCCCTGTCCAACGGTGTTCCATAGGTACATCAATGATGATATTGACACGTCATAGGTAGATTCATCACGCTTTATTCACTGTGTCAGCAACTTTCATCTGGCCATCAAGGTGACATCTGAGATCTCCGCCTCTCATGTGAATTTCCTCAATATGTCTGTCACTAGTCACTATCCAACCCATTTGTCTTAGTACATCAGTCCACTTAATGCTAATACTCATAGCTTTCTCCTCTACACACCTTTAAACCCCCCCCACCCCCACTTCTTGCCTTTCTCTCAACTTCTTCATCTGTGCAATGGGGGGGGGGGGAGACTTTCTTGACAAAGCCCATGAAATGATGTACTCCTTTACCTTATGTTCTCATGTCTGCCCTGCCTTGTTTGTGCCACGAGTCATTTTGGCATCATCAGCTGTAGACAAAAGAGGTGCTATATATGTGTCAATGCTATACAAACCCGTTCTGTCACATTCTCTGAAGCCACTTTCACAATTACTTATAAGAATCCAGACATTTTAAAACAAGTGCTATATACATCTTGTTGGGTATCTGTTACAGAGAACATAAGATGTGTGTGCATGATAGAATTAATGTAATAGCGAGTCAACAATAACCACTGTTAACAAGTCAACAATAACCACTGTTAACAAGTCAACAATAACCACTGTTAACGAGTCAACAATAACCACTGTTAACAATCGTGAAACTTCATAAAATCCGATGTTATTGACACGTGATGAGACATTCCTTGATGACAAGTTGTTCTTCAAGGTAAGGTGGAGATCGGAAGAAGATGAGTAGGCCAGAAGAAGACATGGCTGGATAATATCAAGGACTAGGTAGGTTGGGAAGTTTCCAAGCCCATCAAAATGGTAGAGGATAGCGATGCGTGATCTTTCTATACCAATTGTCTTAATGTGACACTCCTACAACCCTAACAGGTTATGGTTTTATTATATATATTTCTATTTCAACAGAAAAGTGAACTTTTACATGCATGTTCTGTAGTGTCTTTACTCATTTACAAATGTTGCACCATGATGTACATAGTGGAGATGGGTTTGAAGCTTGCAGAATGATTCTGTTGACATTTTCACAGCATCAAACGTTGGTCTGGGACTCCTGTTTCTAGCCACTTAAATAGCACAGGCCTTATGGGTGCATGTGTTGTCAAAATTATGGTCACTAAGCTGTGAAAAAATTATGTCACTTGAATATGATCATATTTATCAATATATTCGTATTTATTTCAGCAACGTATTCGTAACATACCAGATTCTCTCCAGTTATTTGGAATTACATTACCTGATGATGCTTGCATTCTTTGGGAGCTTGCTGTAGCATTTTCTCCTAGACTGAGTGAAAGTGGAGAGACTGTATTATCTGTTGAATCAGGAATGGCACAAAAGAATACTGTCAGAGGAAGCAGAATTTACTCAGAAGTTGTCAGATTGTGGAACATTGTGTTGAAGCATTCAGAACTACAACGTACAGTGCAAAAAATTGTTAACTCTCACGAACGAGGGAAAAACTGTATTATTCAGGTAAGACAATGAGAAACTATTTGATTTGTTTCATCAACTTGTGAAACCAATACATTGACAAATAAAAAGTAATGATTTTTTGGTGCCTCACTCTACTGCTGTATTCCTAGTTATAAAATGGCTGCCGTAATTGTGGTTGGACCGATAAATATGTTATTACTGTGCAAGAAGTGTTCAAAATGTGAATATATACACGGGGGGACATACTATGCTATTAGCCTACTGAACTGCATTGTCAAAAAGCAGATTGAGCTGGTGGGTAAATAATAAACACAGGGTTTGTGTTTAGTATTTAATGCCATGGAAATAATCAAGAAAAACATGAGCACAATTGTATTCTTCCATTTGTATTATATTTCGCTTTACATCCTGCAAAATATGTAGACCCTTATTTTGGTATGGTACCAGTTTTTAAAAATAGATTCAAGAGTTGTTTCTATTGTATCATACCTGTCAACAAGCACATATTTTCTGAAATATTTTACAGAATATACTCAAGTATACAGACAATATTACAATATTACGTAGAATCTTCAGAGTAACAATAAGAGATAGAATCAGGAATGAAAACATCAGAAGATTAACAAACGCAATGCCAATCCTGGATTATATCAGAAGACAGCAGATTAAGTGGTGATCACATGCTTCCAGACTACCATAAGACAGTGCCCCTCAAAAAGCATTATAGTACAGACACGATGGATAAAGGGGCAGACCATGCAAATGATGGATTACAGAAATAAAAGTCAATGAAAATAAACATATATGAAGCACACAAAAAAAGACATCTCCAGAGAACTCTTATACCCCTGATGCTGCAAGGCATAAAGGGGTATAGTGAAAAGAAGAAAAGAAAGAATCAATATTTTCAATGTTCATTCTGTGCAGACTCAAATAGCTGGTTCACACTAGGAGGATCGAAGATGGAAGAATACAGAAGGATATATTGTATGAAAAATTACAGGGTGCAGTGGGATATGTATTGCTCTTGTTCATTCCCAGAGTTAGCAGATAATCAAGAATCTAAAAGCACCACCTTGTGGTGCACTCTGAAAACAGATTGCTTCGTAGCTCATGCAAAGAATTTTGGCTAGTGTTTTATGATTATGTCCAGGCAATGTAGAGACTGTATGAGAATTATTGCACAAGACAAAGAACATCTCTGAATAGAACCTCTCTGCCCCCAAAATTATAAGAGTACAGTCCAGATCTCTGTTAACAGTCTCCTTGAAAACTGCCACTCAGGGACATGTTTTGGCATGTAAAATCCAAGGGCACATTGTTTGATAAACCATGTGTAGAGCAGATACACACTTGTTGGTTGGCAACAGATATGAAAGATGTCATGGCAGGAAAACTCACTTGAAATAAAAACATGTTGAAATCAGATGTGCTGGATTGAAGGGTGCAAATAAAGCAGATCTGCTGTAAAACTAGTAGCATGACATACTTCACGTTCTCCGGCTCAAATCACATAGATACTCGTGCTGTTTATCTGAGGAGAAGGAGAATTGCAGTCTGGAAAAAAATCTCAGGGTCAACTTCTACTGTGGTACAAAGTCATGAACATTGGATATGTGTGATACAGGCATTGATACAGAATCATGGGAACAGGATGTCATGGATTGTATTGCATGGAAGGGTAAGATCAGGGATGGTATAAAGACAAAGGAGAAAGTGATAGCAGTTAGTTAAACGTCTGAAATCTAATAATATATACAACAGTACACGATGGTGGAAGTGGGACTATGATTCCTTGTACATAATGTGGAAGACTTTTTGTGACCCAGATTGGTCAGAGTTACATCCATCATCGCCATGGATCGTAGATTATACATATAGTACAACAATAATACTATCATCTGGAAAGACGGAAAGGTGTCTGTTGAATACTGAGGTTTCAATGAACATTCATGCACTGACCTATGGAATTTACCTTTAATGAAGTAATCTCTATGTAGAATAGACTTTAGAAAATATAACAGATGAAAATAAAACAAATCTTGTAATTTAAAAAAAAATGAGTATCTATAAAAGAAAAATGGTGGTGAAAAATAGAACAGATGATTGAATATCTGATATGGTTAGATTTCTGTCTTTCTTTTGTTCACTACTTGATGTCTACACCTCAGACAAGTCTTAATGGATGAACTTCTACACTGGTCTGAGGCTCATCTTTGGTTCCATATATCTGTGCTTGCAGGGTTGTACCGTTGGGACAGTACTTCTCTCAATTGTATTCAGAGCCCTGTTCATCAGTTACACAAGGGCACAGTGGTGGCACAGAGTAGCATCCTGTGCATGTGTTTGTTCAGTATGTTGTTCCTGTCTTCAGGTGAAGAATCGTGACATATTCCTGCTGATTAGGTAGTTGTAAGCATCTATTGTCATGCTATGTTCACTTCTGATGGTTTGTATTGCTCTTTAATTTTTTTAATATGTGACTTCATTGTCTTCCTGCATACTCTCCTCATCCATGTCAGGCATGCTAAAGTTGAAAATGTCAAGCTGAAAGGCGTAGATATCACAAACAAGCTGTAAACCATGACACAACACATCCTGTTAACCTTGAATTTGAGAATAATTTTGGGTACTATGACCACAGTCCAACCCCCATTTTTGTTCTTGTTTCCCATTAGTGCCTACCAACATATTTTGTGGTTAACTGATCAATAATGTAAATAATCAATAATTAATTGACATATTCATTTGTTGGGGTTAGAGTTAGTTATGTTTTACATAAGTAATTCTAACCCTAAATATAATTATATTTAAATTAATAAATGATAAATATAAACCGATAAACACAGGAAAGGGAAATAACCACATAGGTAGTGCCGAGGGGATGGGTGAGTGTTAGACTTAGATCATAGTACCCAATTGCAGAAGAAAAATAAAATACTAAACAGATTATTGAAAAACAAAGCATTGGTAACTGCAAAAACAAAATCCCAAAATGTTGTGTAGAGATTTTTAATCACTTTCTGGCTTTATTCCTAAACTTACAGAAACACCTGGCAGTCCAGAAGGTCAACAGTTCATCTACTCAAGCTTCTTCTGAAATAAAACTCCCAGTGATGTTTGTTGAGCTGGACCATGACACAACATTCAATGCAGAAGACAATATGCAAAAGCATCTGT
This sequence comes from Meghimatium bilineatum, assembly GCA_034231615.1. Classification (NCBI taxonomy): domain Eukaryota; kingdom Metazoa; phylum Mollusca; class Gastropoda; order Stylommatophora; family Philomycidae; genus Meghimatium; species Meghimatium bilineatum. Next base: position 11,490,710 of record CM067306.1, read on the forward strand.
TCCCGCCTGCAAGTGCTCACAAGAATGAGTTTCATGTTCTCAAGTTTTATACATTTTCATCTTCAATGGTTTCAGCTATTCTGCATAATGCTGATACTAATGTTAGTATTACATTCATTTCTATATATTTTAGAGCAGTGGTTCTCAACATTTTGGCCAGTAGCCCCCTTTTTGGACAAATTTATTTCATTGGCCCCTGGTGCCTAAAACATATGGCCACATTGAGAACCACTGTTTAAATATATTTTATTGGTTGTTGTCTGAATTTATGAACTATAGTGTTCTTGTTTCCTTTCATGCAATTGGAGAGGGGGGTTTCTCCAGACCCTTTTTTCATACACAAGATTCAACCTTTCATGTTTATCTTCCATGCATGTCATAAGAGGTGATTAATAAGGTTATGGGGTGGAATTGGCTGTCCTATCCCGTTTGGGGATGAAGTGACCCACATCCATGCTGAAGTTAGATGAGTCAGGCCGAAAGGCGCAGATATTACAGCAGTGCTGTAAACCATGACCCAATGCATTCTATTCTCTGGACTACATCCTGCTAATCTGCAGGAGTTTGAAAATGAATGCAGAACAAAGAAGATTGTCATTTCTCTGCTTTTGCTGTTTGCTATCACAGGGTTTGATGATTACTGGTTATTGGGCTACAGCCCCTTTGATAGTTAACTGTACAGTTAATTAGCTAAAAGATCATCATCACTGCACACAAAACATCACTGCACACAGAACATCACTGCACACAGAACATCACTGCACACAGGACATTTCACCATCAGTATCAGAAACAATGAAGATCTAAAGCAAATTGCAATGAAACGAGAGACATGGAAATCTATGACATCCACATTATCCATGTGCCAGACCATCTTTAGTGACCTCATTTGCAACCCTTTGATATGCAATAATATTGTGAAGTGTCAGAACCTCTGTAACTTCCTCCATCCACCTTCTTTCTTAGTCTTCCTCTGTTGATGTTTCCATTAATTTTCATGTTACATGCTCATGCTGCTGGTCAGTATAGGTTCATTCTCAATAAGTAGCCACACTATTTCAGTCTGTTTTTCAATATATTTGACCACAGAACATAGATATATATTTCGCTGTTCATTTCATAAAATGTGTTAGCCATATTCTCTTGGCATAAGTCCTACATATTTTATTTATTAGTTTTTTTTTCCCACAGGTTGATTTTCCATTTCGAGTCACAGATATAGAGCATGCTGTGATCAATTTAGACACAAAGTCTCCACTACTGCTATTAGGGCGTAGTGGTACAGGCAAGACCACATGCTGTGTGTATCGAATGTGGAGCAAGTTTTTAAATTACTGGGTAGAAGCAATAGCTAGTGACACTCCTTTGTTGCCAAGACTATATTCTCCTGAAATAGAGGAAGGTATGTAATGAGAGCCATAACAAATTTTGTGATATACAGATTCTTAGAAATTGTTAAGCTTTCTCTAACAAAATTAAATAATTTTTTGCTCAGAAAAGTAGAATTGCAAATGATTAAAATCATTTAATTCAGTAATTTCCTGTTTAGCTGGCATACAAGTTTAGTTAATCGTCGGATAATCATCATTGCACTCTGAGCACGTCCAAAGGTACTCCAATCTCCACTTGAGTGTATCCACCCCTGTACGATGACTGACAGTTCCAGTTTTCGTTGGTTGAGAATATTCTCCTAAGTCTACATTAGTGCTCATTTCTGGCAATGCTGCATTCCAAGCCCAGTCCTTTATTTTAGACATAGAAAAGGAATCACCATCATTAATTTTATATGCTGTGTTTTTTTCTCAGGAGCTCAAAATGTCAGAATTATCCATTACTCTACTGTTGAGCACAGTAGTAGTGCAAGTCATGTGACACACTTGCTCGTTGTATTAAACCAAAATTGTATTTGGTATCTTCATGTTTCATATTGGTTTGTTCGGCTCATATGTTAGTTTGGTTCAAAAACAGCATATTGGTTTGTTCGGTTCATATGTTAGTTTGGTTCAAAAACAGCATATATACAATAGGAGTATGTATTTAGGAGGATATTATAAGTGTTGCCAGACATTTATGAAGTATATGTGCGTCAACAAATTTTTGTTTGATCTATTATATTTTTAATGTGATTTTTCCCTCTAAAGATTAAATTTGTATTGCCCTTGTGATTCTATCCGTTTTTTTATAAGATGGATGCATGGACAGACAAGAACATCATATGCTTCTAGTTTTAAGTTGGATGTTATCACTTTTGCTGAGAAATCCAATAATTAAATGGCTGAATTTAATTAGTTAATTCACTTCATTGTGAATGAAAAGCAAGTACGAGAATCACCCAACTGCACATAGGAAGTAAGAACAAATTGCTCACAATTCCTGAGTTCTCGCAATTCCTGGCTCACAATTCCTTATATTTCAGCTGTCCAACCCAGAAACAACTAGCCAACATTGTGAGAATATTGCAACAGACTGATTTGTTATGAAATTTATAAAATTTATGAAGATAATTGTCTTTCACCAGGTGATTTATGGCTGTTAGTATCCACACTTCTGTTAAGTGGTAGGGGTGGGATCTTTGGTTGCTGTTCCAAGACCAAATGTGTCACCTTGGTTGTGTGGAATCCATGTTTGTTTTTAAGTCTACCTTTAGCTTTAACTCTGGATATTCTTTTGTTATATCCTCCTATTGGTATTTCTTCTTTTGAGATCATCACTCTGTCAGGTTGGGACTCTGGATTCTATGATATAGGTTGCTGTCTGTTTTAGAGTTTCTGCTGTTTTTTTCTCTTCAACGCTGATTGGGGGGGGGGGTCATTTCTTGTTTCTTTCTTTTCTATACCTTCTATTTGTTCTTTTAGTTCTGGGAGCCTGTATGCCTAAGGGGGATAGTACTGACTGGTTGTATGGGCCTTGGTTTCGCTTGTCCTGGAGTTGGTGCCTTCTGTATCAGTTTCTTTGCATTTGCTGAGAAGTTGCTCCTCTCCAGCCTGCTTCTGCCATAGCCATTAATTCTTTAGTGCAAAGGATGGTTCAGGAGTCTCTTGTATTTTTCTGCTTGTTTAACTACTTTCATGTCTCTTCTATCATCCATTGACTCAAGACCAGTTATTGTTTCTGATGTATTTGTGGGTGTAGTTTCATAGATGCAGTGATAATACATGTAACTTGATTCTGCGTTGTGTTTGTTTTGTTAAATTGTGTTTTAAATACTGTGGCCCAGGTTGTGATGCCATACTCTAGTACTGACCTAACGCTACCTGTGTATAGGTTTTAAAGATTTTGCTGTCTGCTCCCCAGTTTGGGCCTGCTATCTTTTTCATTATGCCCATTCTGTTTCTGGCTCTATTTTCTTCCTTTTCTGTCTGTTTTGCCCATGTCATTCTAGAGTCCAGGGTAATTCTGAGGTATGTTGGGTTCTACTCTAGTGGGAGTAAGTGATTGTTTATTTTTAATGTTGTTGTCTGTACTTTGTTGGATTGGATGAATATTGTGTGTGTGTGTGTGTGTGTGGTTTTCTTTTCATAAATCGTGAGCAACCATTTTTTGAGTCCAGATTTCTAGTTTTTGCAGTGCCCCTTGGATTCTATTTTTTGCAACTGCTATTGCCTCTCCTCCTGTTCACAAGGTCATCTGCATACATTTCAGATTGTACCCCAGTCAGTATGCCCTCCATAATATCATTTATGTAAAGTAAGAAGAGTGTAGGGGATAGAAAACCTCCTTGCAGGACACCTTGTTCTAGTATTCTCTTCCTGCTTATGTTTTCCCTGCACTTGCACTCTGGCTGTTCTTTTTTTCCATGTTGTTGGATATCTAGTTATATGTGTCCTCTGATTCTTACTCTAAGGAGCTTGTTCTCGAGTCCTTCTTTCCAAACTTTGTCAAATGCTTTCTGCATGTAAACCCACACTGCAAAGCATTTTCTTGGTATGCGTCTTCAATCTCTTGGGCTATGTAGGCGACCTGGTCTTCTGTTGATCTATGTTGTTGGAAGCCGCTCTGTTGTGCTGCTATTAGGTGATTTCCTTCCAAGTGCCACATGAGTCTTCTGTTCACCATTTTCTTAATTAATTTGCCCATACAACTGAGGAGAGTGGTCTATAGCTACTTGGATAGAGTTTGTCTTTTTCTTGCTTTAGAATGGTTACCATGATAGCTTCTTTCCATGCAGTGGACACCTGTCCTGTTATCCAGCAAATGTTTACTACCTTTAGAAGCTTTCTCCTAGCTTTAGGCCCCAGTTTCATAAGCATCTCATTGGTAACTCCATCTTTACCTGGTGACTTCTTGAGCTTGAGGTTCTGAAGTGCTTCTTCTAGCTCAGTTTCTGTAAACTTTGACAACATTTGCTCTTCTATCACTATGGGCATATTCTTTAGATTTAATTCTTAACTTCTTTTTTATTTATTTTGTTATATTTATCTGGCTCACAGTTGCATAATTTTTTATTTTGAGTGCTGCTGCTTTTCCCATGTTCATTTTATCATATTCAAGTATTATTGATGGTCGGCTACTGTTTTCATCACTTAATGCCTTGGCAAGTTTCCAGAGTTTGTTTCCATATTTGTCCATGTTAAAGCTCTCCGTTCAATCTATCCAGCTCTTCCTTGTTGATGTTTTTACCTCTTTCTCTTGTATCTAGCAGAAGTTGTGTTGAGGGTTACATTGCTTTCTCTACTCTGCTCTATTTCTCTATTGGTTTTGGTTTGTGCTGATTCTAATAACGTGGTAGAACAATTTTACTTGCTGTCTTTTGATTGTTCAATACATGATATTATACCTATTCATTTGCTAATTTTTCATTGCTTATTTTATCTAGTTTAATTACCATTGCAGTTGTTCTTAATTTCACATAGGGGCCTATAACAATTTTCCTTTTCTGTGAGACTTTTAAAGACCATGTTTAGCATTGATAGCAGTGAGTTGGTATAAAAATTGTAGATATTATCTGTTTCCATCTTGATCATTGGGTGGAGAAGTAATGGTGAAAGTTGGTAATTGTGTTTGCTTTTGTACACATTTTTATTTCTGTGTCTAGTTCTTTTCAGAAAAAATGCTGCCAAAATATTTAAATTCTTTGGCTTGTTTCACTTTGGTGTTATCTATATTTATATTCATTGGTGTTATAGACTTGCTAATTTTCATAACTGTCCAGTTTTTACGTGTTAATTTTCAAGATAATATTACAATTAAGTATGAAATAAAATAGTCCAAAATTATTTGAACCAAATATCAAAATTCTAGATTTAATACTAACTTATTTTTTTTTTTAAATTTATATTTGAACCAAATATCAAAATTCTAGACTTAATACAAACTTATACTTGTTTTTTACTTATATTTGAACCAAATATCAAAATTCTAGATTTAATACTAACTTATACTTGCTTTTAACTTATATTTGAACCAAATATCAAAATTCTAGACTTAATACTAACTTATAATTGATTTTACTTATATTTGAACCAAATATCAAAATTCTAGACTTAATACTAACTTATACTTGTTTTTTACTTATATTTGAACCAAATATCAAAATTCTAGACTTAATACTAACTTATACTTGTTTTTTTTACTTATATTAGAAAATTTGATATTGATATTGAATACTTTAACCATGTGAAATTTTTCATACTTTGCCTTTTTAACATATTCACAGACTTTGTTGAAGATGAGGGAAACAATGACAATGATAATTCAAAACCTGTGACCAATGACAGTGTAGCACAGACTGTTAATGACAGTCAAAATGGAGAAATTAATGCAGCAAATGTTGAATCTGAAAATGATGGTGAAGATGACTTTGATGAAAGTAATGAAGACAATGAAGTGCAGTTTGATCACCTTCATCAGGTATGTTTTATAACATTCAGTTATTTTGTTAGTAACAATTTAGTGCTTGTGGTGGGGCGAGCAAGACATATTCTAGATCAATATTTGAGAAATGCATTTACTAAAATGCTGTAACTTTGTGGTTAATAGTAGACTTTTTTTGGGGGGGTTGGGGGTGCTGAATTATTATTGAAACCCACCAGTGGCTCATAGTCAATACATTCTAAAAAAATAGACTTCAGTTGCACCAGACAGATAATTATAACTCCCACTGGATCTCCTTTACAGCAGGACCATGGTCCTACTAGATTTCCAGCAGGATGTAGTCCAGAGAATGGAAATGCATTGTGTCGCTGTTTTATTTGCGCCCATGGCCCGACACATCTGTCTTCGGCGGGCTCTCACTATTCATGTTAATATCTAACCATTTCATGACATTTGCAATATTGGCCAGAGGAAACAATACTGGAATCAAAACTCTATGGGACACTGTATGAACTACAAAAGACGGTGAGTTTTATTAAGGACACAGAATTACAGATATAGACATGTTTCAAGTGAACAAAAGAAGAAGAAGAAGATGACATTTGCAGTGACTGCCCCTCCAATTCTTGAACCGGACTGTCTCACATCACTGTGTGCCGACGCTGCTGCTGTATTGGAGTTCAGGCTCTTATAATATCTCAGACTATGCACTGAGTTGGAGCAGAGGTGTTGGAGATATTGCCTGTCTTTTAGCAGTCAATTTTCATTCCTTTACTCAGTATTACTCGATATTACTCAAAATTAGTATCAAAACTTAAAATCTGTACTGATTGACTAGTGTTGTATTTCATCTGTCATCCATATTTCTTTGTACGTGGATTTCCCTTTAGTAAGCTTTTATTTATATGAATTATTTTTCATTAATGTGTTCCATTTATTGTATATCATTTCTTCAGGACTCTTCTGTATTGTACCAGGCATCCTAATATTATGCATAGTCCTATCTGTTCTTTACCTCTACAAAGTATTTTGCTGTATATCTGGTTGATTCAGTGCTAATGTGTCTACCATCAAATCTTTATTTCTTCTATGTTCTGTCTTTTTAAGATTTACATGTAGCTTGCATATTACTGCATTGTTGTCAGAGTTGATACAAGTTTCTGGGTTTGTCTCAACATTCTTTACCATTGTCCATTATCTTTTCCTAGATATAATTCTTTAACCTTTAGCAAGCCAGATTATAAAATACGAAATGTCTCGCTGCCACCGGATTCTTTTTTGAAAATGTGCGTTGTTGATGGTGACTGTTTTGAAAATGTGATAATTTTTTGGTTGTTAAAGATATTTAAATAATATTTGCACATATAAAAAAAGAATTGAATTATGCATATATTGGTGTAATTTATGTACGTGTGTGTGTGTGATACCAGACGTATGAGAAAGTGGTAAAGACGTTTTTCACAAAAAACATATATTTTATAACAAATAAAGAGGAAAAAAATAAGTAAAAAATAACTTACCTTACATATTGAATTCCTTGGCAACACTGTAAACTAAATCACGCAAATCTGTTGTATTTATGTTCTTTCACTGCGAAATTATCAAAATATAGCCGGGGGAACTGTATATTTAGAACTGTACATGTAGATTTGCAGTAAAATAGTTCTTTGAGCTTAAGCCTAGAGTTATTTTTTGTGCCATTTCAACAAATTCAATATCAAACGTACAAGTCCCCAAACCAACACGGCATTCTGTATATTCATTGCTGTGAAACTAAATAACCTAATAATTCATGATTCAAGCCACGATTCAATGTTATTTTATTCGAAATACGGTGAAATAAAGGTCTATAAAACCGATCCACCATCATGGCATCGTACCGGTGTGCAGATGTGGTCAGATTAATTGCTCTTAAATGTGTACGAATAGCTAGCCATTCGCAACAACGATCATTTCGGAAGTGGGGGATGTACCGGCTTCGATTGCGCATGTCCCCAGCTATGTGCACGGACTGTGGTACGTGTAAATCTCACGATATTCTCAATGAGTGGGACGGGCCGCCAACAGCGCGCGCCGCCATTTTGTTTCTCGGCGGCCGGGGTTGATATAGGCTTGGTGAAGGTTAAACTATATCTAAATCTACTATTTATCATCATCATTAAATGTCACAATGAAGGTTTGCTATAACAGATCTCCAACATCCCCTATCTGTTGTCTTAGTGGTCTGCTCTGCTAGACTGTAACCTGTCCATCTTACGATGTTACTCCCACTTGGATCTCTGCCTAACTCTTGCTCGTCTCCCCTCAATTTTACCCTCAAGTAAGGTCTTCAACAAGGTGTCATGTCTTTAATGTGTTCAAAATATCTTATTTGCTTGATCTTTATTTCCTTTAATAATTCTTTCTTCATGTGAAGTGTTGTTAGATCCTCTTTGTTGGTTTTCTTCTCTTTTTATGTGATGTTCTACCTATTCTTCAATATATCCACATCTCAGAGGCATCAATTATGTCTTCTAATTGTTTGTTTATTGTCCATGTTTCTGAGCCATACATTAATATACAATAGAGGTAGCATTTTATAATTCTCATTTTTTGCTTGTTTATAATTTGTTTAGATGTTAGTATTTTCCTTATGTTTATAAGCTAGTATAATTCAAAATAATTATTATGCCAACGCTGTGCTACCAATGCCAAACATGGACAATGACAAGATGTTAATATTTTTATTGATCATAATAAACTCCATCTAGTTCCTCTTTCTGTCTCTAGGACTTGTCCATGAAGATACCGGTAGTCTTCTATGTTCCTGTTTAAAAAATGTATTATATTTGATTATGTTATTCTCCTTACAGAATATTATAATGGCATAATAAGTTGTGGAAAATGTGCTTCCATGTGCCCTGAAACCGAGTCATGTGATTTTTAAAATAAGATGAAGTTAAAAATGATGCCTAGGGGTTAAAGTTATTCATTTGGCGTTTTTATAATAACAATTGTGAAATTTTTGTGACAGCTCTTTGTGACAAAAAATCCAGTACTGTGCTCAGAAGTTCAGAAAAATTTTACAAAACTGTACAATGGATCAATTGTAATGCAAAAAAGGAATGTCAGCCTAAATACAAATCTTCCAAACACGCTTCAGGTAATTTATTTTGTATTTGTTGGATCTGTTTGTTAGAAAATTGTTTTTATTGAAACTTTATTTTTGTACTATCATTTATATTGTGTGTAAATCTCTCTTTGGAAGACTGCCCACTAAATATTTCTTTCTGTGAGTTTATGTACAAATATTTCTGGTATTTCTGTAAGTAACAAACCAATAATAAGCGAGACTGCAGTAAAATTTGTTCATCCATCGAAGTCAGTGATGACCATTTAGCAAAACTGGGATGATGAAGTCTGTGCTGTGCCCAACTGTGACTGAGTCTTATGTGTGCTTGGAATTATCTATCATACTCTGAGATTGTGTGGGAGGAGTCTATGGGACATTGAGCAGCTCTTGCCTTTCTTCTAGCATGTTTTTGGTGTACAGTATGATGTGTGAGGTTATCTACAACTGCAGCACCACTCTTGATTCTGTGACACCAGTCAGAGCTGTCTTGTACAAGATTTTTCCATGAATTTGTGTAATATTTTGAAGTAATTGAATGGTTATTTAAAAGTATAGTTAAAACACTTTTTCTGCCCTCCGACTTTGCAGGAGTCAATCTGGAGTTCTCCATTAAAATATTTTTTATTAGGCTATGATCTTTCATGCAGACCATGTGTCCTATCCAGCATGTCTTTGCCTTCATCAACAATGTGTGTTTGCTTAGACGTAGATTTCTTCAGTATTTTACTGTCTGATATTTTATCTGGTAAAACTTGCGTAGCGTAAGGTAGTTAATTTTACTGAGCACAAACAGATGGACTAAAGAGTATGAAAAAATATAGATAATAATGTACAAAACTGGATAAATCAACATTTCAACAATGTCTTTATAAAGTAAAAATACAGAACAAATAATCAAAATAATAGTAATATTGCAGTGGACTAGACTGCAGGCATTTAAGAATTTAAGCGAGTGAAGGAAAAAATAATTTAATTAAATCTGAATATAAATCCCATTTAATTCTTTTCTCCGTAAGCCGCAGTAAGATTTTCAAATCTTGAAATCAGCAAATACATACAAAATATAGCTTTTTACAAAATGTACTATTCTTTAGGTCTACATTTTAGTTCCCAGAACTTATTTACATATCCTAAGATATATGTACCAGATAATACAAATTACTATGCCTTTTATAAAAAATATTCACATCCATGTATAATCCTCCAAAAATCATGTTTTTTTAAATATAAAGAAGGTGGATAACCATATATATTGCATTGGAAACGTCACCCCCCCCCCCCCCCCACCTGTCAGTTTCATAAACACTCAAATATTAATCAGAACTTTCATCAAAGTCAGATCTTAATAATTCTATATTAGGCCTACAATTGTCATGTAAGCTATTGTTAGAATTATTATCTAATATATTTTGAAACATTTCCAAAGCTTAAGCAGCTGAAAAACATTTCATTAGGTATCATTAGTTCAAATACAAGTAACAATAATTTACACAAACTGAAAATGTAAACACATCCGTTTATATGAAAATATTGTTCAAAATTAATGTCTCTGAATTTCACACACTTCTGAGGATAGACCTATTCTTGATTGGAAGTGCCGCAAATATGGACGCCATGATGTTTATAATTCATGATAGTGAATTTGTATCAAAATGTCGATTTAAGCGGCCTTTCAGAATATCAGGTCCACCAAAGCTTGATGGATGAAAAATGTAAAACTTTATTTCAAATAATTATATTTCCTTCCGGTCTCCAAAACTGTTATATTTATTGAATTTATCCATATATACACACCCTGGTAAAGTATAATCAGCTTTCAATTTAAAAAAAATTTTTTAATGTTTCTGTCATTCCATCAATTTTTCACATTTTTATTATCATAAAATATTACATATTCTTGTAACAATTTTTTTTTCAAAAATCACTAAAATATTATTTTGTAAATGGAATTTAGGTAGGCAAAAAATAAAATAACAGAACACAAATCCACTTACCACTCAATGTAAATGAAGAATATTCACCTACATGAGCAGTCTGCTACAAATTACCTGCATATGTTATCTCCCCGTAACTTGACATATATATATGTTATGTTATGTTATGTTCCTCCAGGGCCATAGGCAAAACAATAGAGCAGAAACCATAGCTTTCCATTTCTGTCTTTGTGTTGCCAGGTCTTTCAATTGTTGCATGTTGTTTAGGTTCATTGACATGCCTTCTCTATTAATGGTTCATCGTAGAGTTTCTCTTAGATCTCGCTCTTCTTCTTAATCCCGGTGGCACCCACGTTAGTGACTGATTGGGAATTCTTAGGTTGTACATTCTGAGAGCATTGCCGATGTAAGTCCATGACCTTTGTCTAATGAATGAAGATGTATGGATTTGTTTTGCTTTCCTCTCGTATAGTAGTGTTAAATTTAAAGTCACTCCACTTAACATTCAGAATGGTACGTAGGCATTTGTTTTCAAAGGTGTTTAGTCTCTTATCTGTGGCTTTTGTAGTTTTCCAAATTTCGCATCCATATGATAGAATAGGGATAATGTTGGAGTTAAAACAACCTGAGTTTTGTGGTGTTTCTTAGTGTGTATGACATCCAGATGTTACGTAGTATTTTGTAAATTTGTGAGATTGTGGTGACTTGATTACCAAATTTGTGACCTCCACTATTTTTTATGGTTGTAAAGCTATGATATAACCAAATTAGACTAATGTCCGTGGTTAAAAAGCAGCATACTTCACCATAAGAGGTACATTTTACTTAACCAAAATATTATGTAAACATTACACAAGTCCATAATAGATTCAGTAAAGTAGCAGAACATATATTTTAGGAGTGTATTATAAGTTGCTTTTTGCAGCTCTTTCTCTCTAAATGAACTTTCATTATCTTTCAGGATGTGAGTGATTTCTCCTTTCCTCTATTCCTCACTTCAAGACAGCTGTTGTTAATGTTGGATGCATCAGTAGATGTGGATGCCTCAATACGTGAGAATACGTTTTTCCCACGTGATGAAGATTTGGCATTGAAAGTTACAATTCCAGGTTGGGGAACCCAAGAGGACATTTTTAATATAATTCCTCTGGAACATGATGATCTTTTGGGCAGTGATGATGACGATGATGACATACAGAAAAGTAAGTTTTACAATTCAATAAGATTATCAAATGTGAAGAATTACATTTTTGTTATTTCTGTCTGCCAATATGGAAAGTTTTGGAGAGAAGATGGGCAATACAGAGTAAAATTAAACCCACTGAAATGCAACCATTGAATTATCAGCATAGTATAACTAGTGCCTTTGTATTATTTTGTATGGTGTGGCATCCTTATGACTGATGGATTATGAGCCTTAATATTATTGTCATTGTTATTATTATTATTATTATTATTATTATTATTGTTATTGTTATTGTTGTTAAATGCTAACTGTAGCAAAATTAATCCAACAGGCAAAATTTTGAAAAGAGGAATACAATTTTGGAATGAAATTATTAGTAACATACATAATCTCTCTTGGTAGTATATCCTATTCAGGACGTAGTCATCAAACCAACTTTTTTGGGCTGTAGTGATTTTCTAGGCAATTACACAAATATTGACTTTTCAATCAAGAGGCCTTTATCAATAACACAATATAACAGATGTGTAAGAAACAGCACTGTCTATGTTCATAAATTAATTGCTAAATGGGATAAATCCTGAAGTCTGGCAGAGCATTAACGATTTTTAAAAATGGAAAGATAAAGACAAATAGAACCAAAAACAAATAGACAGTTGACAGAATATGGGTATTGACAAAACAGAAACCAACATAAAATCAACGCACAGGATTATTATTATTATATGTTGTAATGATTGTATGATTTCATAATGCATATTGATTTTTACGATCTGGGTGCTTGTGGTTGGTAATTAGAAATGTCAACACCCACAAGTGTAGAAATACTGTGTGTATTATAGATATACTTACTATCTCTCTCTCTCTCTCTCTCTCTCTCCCTCCCTCCCTCCCTCTCTCTCTCTCTCTCTCATATATGCACACACACTGGAATCCCAAGTACAATGTAATCAATCCCCAACACCTATTGAGCCTATTTTAAAGCAATAAAATGGTACCTGACATAAAGTAGTCTACTTCCTTAACCAGTAGTTGCCAGGAAGTTAGGCCTATAAATGGCGTATCACCTATTTGACTATTACCTTCTCCAATAATTTGCTATTTGTACATTTAACACAGATGATATGGTAGCTAATGAAGAACCTGGTATGCTTTTCAAGATTATTGTGTGCTCATAAATATAATTGTTTCCAATTGCCATTGGTTGGTATATATGTAGTCTTTTATATTAGTTCCCTGTAGAACATAGGACAAATTGTGTTGATAGTTAATGATGTCTGTGGTTCTGCCATCTTCTTAATATGTGTGCACAAGGTCATAATTGATTTGGTCTCTTCCTCCATTGTTCTTCTCTAGATATTCCTCTGTCTATCTAACTCTTCTCATTCACTGCAGGTTCCAGTACAGTTTAGTTATTTTGTCTGGCTTCTTTCTGAGGGTGTCTATCCTCATTTCAGAAGTTATGTTGACGACTGGATTTCCATGCATGATTTTCATCAGACATTGATATATTGACCAATTTGTTTTAGGTTGTTTCAATATTCCAGCTGGTAGGTTCAATTATTTTAAGTTTTAAATAGCACTTTCTGTAACATTTTTTTTTCCACAGGAGATTGCTGAACAATCTGATGACATCCTTATTGACAAAATGATTGTTTCATCACAAATATCACATTCTCATTGGTTGGTGATATGTAGTATCAATAATGGGTGTGCATGGACAGCATAGAAAGTGTTCCATAGATGGCATAGTGGGAATTTAATTGATGATGTATGTGCGAGATACTTATGTACAGTGTTATTTAAAGCAATGGTTCTAAAAGTGGGCCATATAGTCCCTTTGGTGAGCAAAAGAGGAAAAAACTTTGAAATATGAGCTACAGACCCATTCAGGGGAATCACACTTAAACGACAAATAATTATAAGAAAAAATAAGACCAAAATAGTAGGTATAATAGCAAAAAATATGAATTGTCTTTGCGAAGTGTTAAGTAGGTCAATGACCTTTTTATATTTATAAATAAAGGAGGGGGATTTCATGCAATAAAATCTAGCCTCAAAATATGAGTATTTTTATCAGTTGGCATGTGATTCTAAAATAAAACCTGACAGAAAATGTGTGTACATGGGTTTTCATAGTGTACAATGTTGTGCTGTGCTTAGTATCATGAATACACATTCAAAAACATGGGTACTCTTTAACATATATGCATCATTGTTTTCTGTGTCAGTTCTGCTACTAGTAAAAAATTCTGTTTTTGTTGCTTTATGTTCACAGTGTTATAATGATTAGTTTTGTTTAGTGCATCAAATTATTAATTTCAGTTCTTTGTATTAATAAACCCAGCATTTCTTGAATAATTTATATCGTACAATTTTCATTCTATACAAAAAAGTGTTTGTTTTTTTTAAAACAAAAATATTAAGCCATCATATTATCAACATTATCAACTTATTCTATGGAAACCCATTTAGACATATTTTCAAAGTCAAGTTTTATTTTAGGATCACATACCCATCAATCGAGTATCTACTTTTCTATGGAAACCAGGTTTAAACACTTTCTATATTTTGTATACAAACATTTTATGTACAGTTCTTTAATTTTTCTATGTATATAAAAATGTATGTACTAGAGTTTATTCCTTTATTCAGGTACAAATCAGACTAACAGAGTGAAACAAGCACACATGATGGGCACTAGACCTGAACTCAAAGAATTTAACAGACGGGAATGTACCTATGAAGTATTTGCTTATGAAGTGTGGCCAAAAATTACTATAAAATCTCAGGTACAAGAATTTGTATTATAATTTCGCTGTTAACTCTACAAAAACTTGCCAAGAACTCTTGCTGTCTAGTGTGAGAAGCTTTTTTGGAGCAAATCATGTCATATAAGATGCTTTGATGAAATTTTAAATTGTTTTTTCAAATAAATTTCAAATCTTTTGTTAAAATAAAGGTTAATTGAGATCTAGATATCATAAAGTTTCTTCTTCTTCTTCAGCGTTCATTCTCAAACTCCTGCTTGATCTCTCCTGTAGCAGTACTACTAGCTCTCCAGCAGGATGCAGTCCAGAGAATGGAAACGCGTTGTGTTGCCATTTATTTGTGCCAATGGCCCGACTCATTCGTCTTCTGGGGAATAAGTTTTCAAAAGGGGTACACTGGCCTGCCATGTATGATGTAATAGGCAACTAATGGGGGTTGAGTTAGTTATCTTATACCGATGAGTCAAAGTGACCCAGATGCCATGTTGAAGTTGTGTGTGTCAAGCCAAAAAGGTGCAGATATTACAGCAAAGCTGTAAACCGTGAAATAACACATTGTATTTTCCAGACTACATTCTGCTAATCTGCAGCAGTTTGATCTAATATTAAGACCTGTGCTACCTTAATTCATCTCCTCTGGAGCAAAAATCCCATCGCTCCTATAAAATGAAGACTCTGGATGGAGAAATGATACAGGCATTTACTTTCTTTTCACTGTTATATGTTCACTATATCACTATTCAATGTGATATGGAAGACACAAAAGATACCACAGGAGTGGAATACAGTGGTGATTGTTCCCATCTTGAAGAAAAAAGGCAGTAAGAGGAACTGCACTAAGTACAAAGGCATATCACTCTTAAGCCACATAGGGAAAATCTTTAGCAAGATACTAGAGAGAATAGAACCACGGCTCAACAACACAAATGGGCTTTTGGAAAAATAAAAGCTGTACAGATGCAATCTTCACCCTAAAACAACTTTCAGAAAGAGAAACAGAACATAGCCAAGACTTAATCTAGCTTTCGTGGACCAAGAGAAAGCTTTTGACAGAGTGGATAGAGCACAACTATGGATAACACTACAGATATATGGAGTTCCCCAACATCTGATAAGCCTATGTCAGAGCATATACACCAATAGTCAATGCTCAGTAAGAACGAGCACAGGTACATCTGATAATTTTCAAATTCACTCGGGTGTGAGACAGGGATGTGTACTATTCCACCTATTATTCATAACATACATAGATCACATCTGCAAAGTAGCAAAGACAATGGAGGAAAACAATCTGAAGGATAACTTAAACGAATCGTTATTTGCAGACGACCAAGCACTAGTGGCATCAGCATAAGAGGAACTACAAAGACAAATAGATTACATCAAACATGTCATACCTTTAAATTGAAGATAAATATAGAAAATACAGAATTAATGAAAATAGGAAGAACTGAAATAAACACCAATATATATATATATATATATATATATATATATATATATATATATATATATATACACACAAACACATATATATACACATATATATATATTGGAAACAACAGACTCAAAACAAATGACAGAATTCACAAGCCTAGGAAACAATATAACAACAGACGGCAAGAGCAGCAAAGAAATACACAATAGAAGTAATAAAGCATACCAATCCCTAGACAAATGACACCAATCTTCAGAAGAAAGAAAATGTAGATTTAAACACCAAAATAACATTATTCAAAACAAATATTATGCCAACATTGTGCTACCAATGCCAAACATGGACAATGACAGCACAAGATGAATGTAAACTTGTAACAACTGAAATGGCATGCTTACACAGAATGCTAGGAATATCTCTAGGAGACAATGTGAGAAACGATGACATTCGACAAAAAATAGGCACCACCCCAATCTTGGAATATATTAAGAGCCAACAGATCAAATGGTTTGCACACATCAGCAGACAACCACCAGACAGATACCACAGCAAGCTATGCTACACAGATATAGTGAAAGCAGACCTAGAGGTCGACCACGAAAACAATGGACCACTGAAATAAAAGAGATGACAAATTCCACAATATACTCAGAACACAAGAGGGTCATCTCCAGAAAACTCTTTTACCATGCATGTCAGATCACAATGTAACTATTACTGTCTCCCCTTTTGAACTTTGGAACTTTATGAGCTACAAGTCAAAGTGGCAAAAAATTAATTCTTGAAAATATATATATTGCTTTGTTGAAGTTGTTATTTAGTGATTTTTAACAATAACGAGAATTTCCCTTCATTTCATAGATTGATTGCCATCCATCTCTTGTGTGGACAGAAATTATGTCATTTATCAAAGGGTCGTATGAATCCCTCCAAACGGAGAAAGGTTTTCTTGATAAGGAAGAGTATATTGGCCTTGGTCGCAAGAGAGCACCAAATTTCACAGGAAATCGTTCCCAAGTGTATGATGCATTTTTGAAATATAACCACTACAAGAGTCAACATTTTCTATTTGATGAAGCAGATCTCATCTTCAGACTATACTGTAGACTTCGAAAAGTAAGTTCTTTTACAGTAGGTAATCTATTCAGTATTAAGACATGTATATCACATGTTCAGACTATACTGTAGACTTAAAAAAAGTAAGTTCTTTTACAGTAGGTAATCTACTGTATTTTGGATAATATTATATATATATTTGTATGACAAGCTCTAAACACCAATTTTCTTTTACACCACTTGATAGAAATCTGGCCATTGAACATCAAGTTAGGAAGTACTGTCTACATTATGACCAAGAACACCACATGATGCACACCTTACTGGGGTTTACTTGAGAGTTTTGAGTCATTACACCATTGAGAAATTGTAATGTGTCATGTTTTTTATTTACCATTTCCTATCTTTTGTTATCTTATATATTAGGATAAATCTGCATCTGCAAATCTTAGCGCTCATCCTGACTTAGCCAGTTGGCTTTTTCAGTATAAATGTTAAATAGGATACATGACATTGGCAATGCCTGAGGTAGTTCGGGACATATTTGCCTATGTTTTGATGCCATGCACCCATCACAACTGACCAAGATTGTATGTTTCTGAATGTTTTTTGAAACCTGCCACACTGTAACCTGGTGATAGTAAGCAAGCTCACTATCATCTAGGCTACAGTGGTATACAGATATAATACTCATTGTAAAGAAAAAGTATATATTTATTTTCAGATGCCATTCCAGCCTTGGATTTTGCATGAAATTTATGTTGATGAAACCCAGGACTTTACACAGGCAGAATTGGCTCTCTTGATCTCATTATGTTCAGAACCAAACAAAATGTTTCTCACTGGAGACACAGCACAGAGCATCATGAGAGGCATTTCATTTCGTTTTAATGACCTCCGTTCCTTGTTTTTCCATATCCAGAAATCAGCTAAAACAAGTGAAGTGAACCTATCAGTTATAGAGGTTGTTACAAGTTTATAACTATTTATCATATAATTTAATTTTGAATTACCATTTTTATTCTGAATTAGAAACGATCACATCAGACAGATAACCAAAACAATACCAGTATTGGAACACATCAAAAGACAACAGATTAAGTGGTTTTCGCACGCTTCCAGACTATCAACAGAAAGCATACCAGAAATGGCTATGACACATAGACATAACGGTTATAAAGCCAGAGGCAGACCATGTAAAAGATGGATCACAGAAATCAAAGAAGTCACAGGAACAAGCTTACAAACAGCGCACAAGAAGGCCATCTCCAGAGAACTCTTCCACCCCTGATGCCGCAAGGCAAACAAGGGCCACAGCGTATAGATAGAAAGATAGATAGATTATGATATTTGCTTTACTTGCTAGAATTGTACTGCGAAGACTTCACATTGTAGGTGAATGGGACTATCCTGAATCAATATCAAATTTTTGTGCAAACTAAACCAAGGATATGACATTTTCTTTACTCCAATTACAAGAGAAATGCCATGAACAAAGAAGCCCCTGTATGTTTCTTTCATTGATTTTACAAAGGCATTTGAGGTAGTAAGTTATGAGGGCTTATTTAAAGCACTCAAGAAGATCAGCTGCCCACCAAACCTTCAAAGTCTAGTTAAGTCATTCCACATAGACATGAAATGTTCTATCAACTTTTATGGTGTTTCTTCAGAGGAGGTTGTAATCAAAAGTGGTATAATACAGTCCCAGTGCATTTTACTTCCCATGCTGAAGTTGGATGTGTCAGGCCACAAGGCACAGATATCGCAGAACCATTGTAAACCATGATACAATACATTCCGTTCTCTAAACTGCGTGCTACTAATTCACAGGAGTTTGAGAATGAATACAGAGGAAGAAGGAATATGCATCTCTCCTCTTGAAACATACTTTTCACAACCAGAAAGGTGGTATATTCAGTCTTTTCACAACCAGGAGGGTGGTATATTCCATTTCTTGTACAGATGGTGACCTCTACAATGCTCTCAAAGGTTAAAAGCCAAAACCAGAATAAAGAAGTTCCTTATAAGAGAGATGATCTTTGCAGGTGATGCAATTATGATGATGCAATTATGACATAACCAGAGGAGGAACTGCAAAACATAGTAATGGCCTTTTCTGGTACCTGTCATGAGTTTAGACTAACAATCAGAAAAAAAAACACAAACTATAACAGACTGTCATCAAACATCACCAAATTGTTATGATCTAGAGGTTGATTTTCCATCAAACATAACCAAATTGTTATGATCTAGAGGTTGTTTTTCCATCAAACATAACCAAATTGTTATGAGCTAGAGGTTGTTGACCACTTTACATATCTAGGATCCTCAGTAAACAATAAATTATCCCTGGATCAAGGAATAAGCATCATGATTGGCAAGGAATCTACAATAATTAACAGATTAACAAAAAGGGTCTGATGGAATAGAAAATTAACAATAAAAACTAAACATGCAATTTACTAGGCTTGTATCCTCAGCATCCTTCTCTATGGCAGTAACAACCTATATACACCAGGAGAGATGACTAAACATCTTTCACATGCGGTGCCTACATAGAATTCTTGGAGTTCAGTGGCAGGACAAAGTCACTAACACTGATGTATGTCACGACAAAGTCACTAACACTGATGCATGTATGGCTGGACAAAGCCACTAACACTGATGTATTTGGAAGAACAGACAATACCACAGTATTTTCTAAGCTCAGTCTCCACAGACTCAGGTGGCTGGGACATATTAAGGGGAAGGAAGATGGCAGAATACCAAAAGATATACTTTATGGGCAATAAGTCTGGGAAAAGATCTCTGGGTCGTCCTCTACTTCGGTATAAAGACATGCAAATGTGATATGTATGATACAGACATTGATATGGAATCATGAGAACAGCATGCCATGGATTGTATTGCATGGAGGGAAAGGGTCAGAAATTGTATAAAGACAAAGGAAAAAGGGATATCAATTAGTCCAAGGACTGCATGTTGAAGAAGACAAACAGCACACAATGGTACATGTGGGCCTGTGATTCCTTCAAATCATATATTTCTTTAAGGAAGGTTATGCTTATTGCCTCTATTTTTTTTTTAAACCAAGATGGGATCTTGTTTGTGAGCTTTAAAGAGCCTAGTGTGAACATCAGTGCTATCTGCTACATAAAAAATTAGACAAGATGCATGTAGCCATCAGGAATAAGCGACTTGACATGCTGTAGGTGGTGTCATTTTGTTGCTTCACAATGCTCACCCTCATTTCATGAAAGTAGGAAGTATTAACATTGAAACAATAGGAAGTTCTTCCACATCCAGCCTACAGCCCCAACCTATGCCATGTGATTTCAATTTGTTAGGATCCTTAAAAAAAGCTCTAAAGTGACAACAATTCTACTCTGTCATCACAGCGGTGACAAAATGTTTAAATGAGTTCTTCACTAACAAAATTCGCCATCTATCCAGATAGTGGGATGAATGTTTAAATGCCTATTGTGACTTCTAACAATGTAAGCTGCATAAATGTTCCCTAATAATCGCTTTACTTAGTTATAACACAACTGCTAATGTACATTTAATAATATTGTAATAAACCCATTGGTTTCATTTGAACACACCTAGTAGTTGTAACAGGACGGTGATAGAAAGTGAATAAAAAGGTCTTAGTTTAAACAAAAACGACAGAAACAATGATAATATCAGGAAATAGTTCTCCACCAAATAGTAAAATAGTATTAAATGAGAAAATATTAAACCAGGTGAATAGTTTCAAATATTTAGGAACATTAATAACTTAAGATGGTAAATGCAAGACCGAAATTAAAAGCAGAATAGGACAAGCAAAAGCAGCATTCAATAAAATGAAAAATATCCTATGCAACAAGTCCATATTGGTGGATACTAGAAAAAGTGTCCCCAAATGCTACATTGAACCAGTGCTACTCTATGGAAGTGAAGCATGGACAATAAATAAGACCTCACAAAAATCATTGGAGGCAGCGGAAATGTGGTTTATTCGAAGAATGTTACTCATTCCTTGGACAGCAAAGATTACTAATGAAGAATGTCTTAGAAGGATGGATGTGAAAAGATGCACTATTGATAATATAAGAAAAAGACAGTCAATATTTATTGGGCACATAATGAGAAGAGGAGGCATTGAGAATATAGTAACAACAGGAAAGATAGAAGGGAAAAGATCAAGGGGAAGACCCAGAGAAAATATATTAGACTGTTTGACTAAATGACTCCGATTGATGACACCAACAGAGGTGATGATATATATGAGATTGATGTACATGGAGAAATATGATCGCCATTCCATTCTATATGGCACTTGATGATGATGATAAGTAGTAACATCTATTATAAATTGGATTGCCCCAAGATTTTCTCAGATGCTCAGTATTCTGCCATATCTTACTTTGAACCAAAAGTGAATGTCCTCTGGGTACATGCAGAGGTAGTTATGCTCAATAACATACATTTACAAGATGGAAAATTTTCTGATTTTAGAATAGATCTTCCCATTTAGGCCAACTCCTTGAAGTAGAGATGGGGCTTAGTCCAGCCAACAAAGGCTGAAAACTAACATTGTTTATTCCATCCATTATATCGAGCAGGATCACAGTCTTGTCCAAGCAAGCACAAGGGCTGCAGTCGGGGATACCAAGCCGATAGACATATTAGCAGCCATGATATCATGCAATTTGCCTATTTAACATGTCTTCACAACAAATTACTTGCAGTCCCAACAAAGTCCCATATACAGAGTAAAAATGATATCAAAATATGATAGGCATTATATCATACATTGAATATATCGAGAAACATCAAATACTTTGGTTTAGGCAACTTATGAGAATGAAATACATCCAACTTCCTACAAATGTATATAATACTATAAAACATGATCAGGTTATAGATAGGTAATGGTAATCTAACATCACAGACATTTTGAACAAACGTGGGTATAGTACAATGCAGACAATGCATCTAGCATTGAAATGGAAACTAAAGCTCTCACACCTACGCTTAAGACTACAAGCATGATCTAACAGTGTCATCATCTACATTAGGTGAGACAATAGATAATACAGGGTCAATAATTTGATTGATTCATTTGCTCGTATTGAACCAAATTACAACCTATTTTCGTCCCTGGTCCACTAAAAGTGAATAGTAGCTTTGTTATAATGTATCTGTGTTTATATATAGCTATTAACACATTCATTTCCATTGTACAGGTTCCACAGAAAGTTCATCAGCTGACCCACAACTATCGATCACATACTGGGATCCTTTCTCTTGCATCATCAGTTCTTGATATTCTTTTGGACTTGTTCCCAGATTCTTTTGATCCTCTGGAGAAAGACCAAGGAATGTTTGCTGGTCCTAAGCCAATTATCATAGAATCCAGCAGTCCAGGCAAGTCCTGTATTTCATATTTGTGTTAATTTATTACATGTGAGTCTCATAATGTTGTTTACACCATCAAATACTGTATCATGACCTCTGCATATGAAACCGGTAGGAGACTTGGAGATCATTTTTGCCAACACCTTTATGATTTTAACCATGAATTTCCTACTCCCATTACTATGCATTTCCATGGCACTCACGAGCTTAATTTTGGTTGTAGAAAGGCTCAACTCGAATAAGATATCCATGTTAACATATGGTTGAAAAATGTGGAAAATGACAAAGGCACTGGAGAAGAAATTGAATTGATTTGAAAATAAATGTCTTAGAAGACTCTTAAATATTGGTTGGGAAGAACTCAAGTCAAACATACAAATAAGAGAAGACACCAAACAGCAATATGTTTCTACAATAATAATAAGAAAATGATGGACTTATATCAGACATGTGCTTAGAATGAATGAAAGCAAGTGCCACTTCTTCTTTCCTTCCTATTTTACCCTTTACGGGTGTCGTGGGAGATACAATAATCTTGTTCTCGCTTTTCTGGCAGCTTGAGATAATGCTGTTTGGTGTTCGTGTAATGTATTTTTGATGTTGTCAATCCAGCGTACTCAGCGTACCCTGGCTCTTCTTTCTATGTGAACCTCAGAGTGCCACTACAAGCATTAAAATGAGTACCAGATGGTACAAGAAAAAGAGAAATAGCAAGAGAGACTCTTCACAGAAGAGTATTCACCTTGTTCTGCACTGAAGGAACATAGATGGATAGATAGAAAGGTTACTGAATCAGGCTAAAAAGAACCTAACAGGTGATGATCATGGTTCAAAGCATGACAAAGCTCACTGTCCACTTTGTACAAGCAATATAATTGAGTGCATAAGTGGTACTTAAAAATTCAGCAATGTAAATGCATATTTAACAATATGCTTCAATTCAATCACCAGTTTCATGAATAAGTTTTTTAATCTTCCATTATGTTAAAAATCTCATACCAAGTTCTGACTCCCTTGCAAGTTGCAATTTTCAAGATTTTTGGATAATAAATAATAGATTTAATCATATAACAATTAATAAATCATATGTTTGCCTTTCAGGAGATCTTGCCCTGCTCCTATCAGGAAGTAGAAGGAAGACCTCACATATTGAGTTTGGTGCACATCAAGCTGTGCTGGTTGTCAGTGAAAAAGCTAAAGCTGATCTGCCAGAAGAGTTGGGAGGTGGAATAGTCTTGACTATTTTTGAGTCAAAGGGCTTGGAATTTGATGATGTACTTCTTTACAATTTTTTCAAGGATTCACATGTAAGTTATTTATTCCTATAGTCCATACATTGTGCTGTTAGTTATCATGTCTAGCTACAGTTTTCTGTTTCATGTGATGTCAATAATTTTTTCTTATAGTCCATGCCATGTCACTTTAGTTTTCATTTAGTTATCCACAAACGCAAGAACAAATCTGAACCTTCAGCACTCCTGCATACACTGCAATATAACTTTCCGTGCACGAATCAGACTCATCAGACATCTATGAACTCACAAACCAAATTAGACAATTACCTTATTTATTATTATTAATTATTTTTTCATGCATTTATTGTTTTTCATGCCATGCTTATCTTCGCTTGTGAAGGAGGAACATCATCAGTTATTATGTCTGTCCACTGTCACTTGTTTCATGAGCTGTGACATTTCTTCTTATAGTTCATGTGGTTTGGAGTCTGTCTACAGCCTTCTGTTCCGTATGCTGTTAATTGTTTCTTCTTATAGTATGTTACAATTAATGTTGGTTATTATGTCTGCCCACAGCCTTCTTTCTCATGTGCTGTCAATAATTTCACATTGCTCAATTCCAGACTGTACAGCATCCTCTCACTTGGTCTTCCCCTACCCATCTTGTCTGTTGTGACAATGTGCACCATCTTTCCTCTTCTCATGGTTTGTCTCATATATGTGGACTGCCTCTTTCTGAATCGAGTGAGCAGCTCTATTTTTTAAATTAATAGCTTGCAAGATGTCTTCATTATGCTTTTTATCTGTCCATAGTGATCTCAACATTTTTTTCTAATTTTGCATAGGATATTACAGACATAAGAGAGTTGGTAGCAAGTTCTATTCAGTCAACTGAGCATTTTTTCATTGCAGTTATTTTCCTAAGTAATATTTATATTCAGTAGGTTGCTATTACTTTCTGAATGGCAGTGACACACAATTGCCTGTAGTGGAAATTAAACCTGCTACCTCAGCCTTTAGAAACACTCTGTACCTCTCTATCACAGAACTGGATAAAGATGTATATCTGCTGTAAATGTGACAATTCTAGAATATAGCAAAGATTCTGTTATAGTTATAATAGCACAGCAGTTCCTTCTAGTTATAAATGTGATACTGTGGTAGGTGTGACTGAATCTGACATATTTATTGCCCAGCTGCTGGTTTATTTACCTATCTGGTTGGCACTCAGTGAATGGAAACACACTGGACAAACATTATTAGGATTTACTCTTTTTACGAATTGTACAACTGAAAATCCTTACAGCAGTTGTTTAAACTTTCTACTGAATTATTTAGTGCTAGTGCAGTATTTCAAACAAAAACCTGCCAAATTCATTTTATATGTGAATTACTGTGTAGACTATACAGGGAGTATCTTAATTTTTTGTTATTGTTAATATAGTAGTCACATTACTTTCAATAGCTTCCTACAGTGTCAAATTTAGTGTATTTTACTAAATAAATTTCCAAAATAAAATATATTAATAATAATGAAACTTACTTTGATTGGTAAGTATATTATTCTTTGTTATAATATGATTGAAGTTATACTGTGACCATATTTGGTTCGTAAGCAAATTATTTTTTTGTAGCATGGATTAACTTGTTTGTTGTGATGATAATTTATCAAATTTATTTGTGGTTATAAATTATATATATTAAAAGTACCTCTTGTGATGAATTACAATTGTTTCAAGCATTCGTGGTTATATCAGAGCTATTAACAATAAAAAAAATAGTTTTATTAGCCCACAGCTATTAACAATAAAAAAAATAGTTTTATTAGCAAATTATGGTTTCTCACAGAAATGTATCACAATGGTGTGGCAATTGCTTGATGGAATGCAAGCTACAGTTATCTGCAGCATTTCCTGTCACAGAATTAAACAGAGATAGGTATTAGTACCTACTATGTTTAGCTTCACGTTCTCTGCTTTGTTGGATGAAGCTTTCTGAAATCTGGACTTAGGAGTAGAGATGAAAAATTGTTCAACCGTCAGCGGAGTCGAGCAAAAACAAAATGCTTTGTGGCAGCATTGTATACAGTGCATATGTGATGGCTAAACTACTGGGTTCAAATCCTGCTGCTGCTAATTGTTCAATCAATAAGCAGAAAGCAATGGTAAACTACTAAGGATATGCTGCCTAGAAAATGTCCCCCCCCCCCCCCCACAACAAATACTGGGTTGATAGCTATATCCTAAATAGGGTATACTACTAATTTTTTTGGTTAGGAGAATGGAATGCATCATGTCATGGCTGTTATATCTATAGGACTTTTGGTGCACATCTGTTGTATCTATATAGTGCACATCTGTTGTATCTATATTGTGCACATCTGTTGGCAATATATTTTGCACATCTGTTGTGTCTATATGGTGCACATCTGGTATATATATATATATATATATATATATATATATATATATATATATATATATATATATATGATGCAGATCTGTTGTATCTGTATAGTGCACATCTGTTATATCTATATGGTGCCCATTTGTTGTATCTATATGGTGCCCATTTGTTGTATCTATATTGCGCACATCTGTTGTATCTGTATAGTGCATAACATCTGTTGTATCTCTAAAAAGTGCATACCATCTGTTGTATCTATACAGTGCATAACATCTGTTGTATCTCTAAAAAGTGCATACCATCTGTTGTATCTATACAGTGCATAACATCTGTTGTATCTATACAGTGCATAACATCTGTTGTATCTATATGGTCCACATCTGTTGTATCTATATGGTCCACATCTGTTGTATCTATATGTTCCACATCTGTTGTATCTATATGGTCCACATCTGTTGTATCTATATGGTCCACATCTTTTGTATCTATATGGTCCACATCTGTTGTATCTATATATTGCATAACATCTGTTGTATCTATATATTGCATAACATCTGTTGTATCTATACAGTGCATAACATCTGTTGTATCTATACAGTGCATAACATTTTATATCTATATAATATACAACATTTGTTGTATCTATATTATGCACAACATGTGTTGTTGTATGTATCACAGGCAAAGAAAGAATGGAGAGTAGTCACAGATTTTCTGAGAAAACTTGGACAAGCAAAGGTCACTAATGGAAACATAGAGAGCTTGGTGGAAATTGATGCTGGTAAGTGAGATTCCAGTTCCTTTTTTTGCAGTGTGTTGCCTGAGCCCATAAGGGAAACAAAGTATAGCAACACTGTTACCTGCCATGCCTGCGTATGGGGCGATTAACCTGTAGCACTCCAGATTAAAATTACGTAAATATTTAATTTACATAAATTAAATATTTAGATATAATTTACTGAAATGTTCATAAACTAGATATGTATATAATTTGAAGGGCTACAGTCACTACCAGCAGCATTGTCTTCCTCAGACACTTAAGACAAAGAGTTAATGTGTCCATCAACTGTCATACTGGCTGATGCAGCAAGATCTACATCTGTAAATTCCAAGATTCGGAAACAGAATCCATAAAAATTTCGATAAAAATGGCTTCCATTTCAACAGAAATTTCTCGGCTTGAACAGATAAATAAATATTAAATTGGCAGCTCTGATCTAAAGCATACTTGGAAACTAAATGTGTAGATAGGAAGTGACATATTACAAGCCTAGATGTCACTAATTCCCGGTCAAGTGAGCCTTAAACATCATGTAGTTCCTCATTGTTAAATTAGTGCATAGCAATGAGAGACGCGTGCTGCCAACCAACAGTTGTTTACGGATAGAAACCCGTGGGCGACATGCATCTCCAGCAGAGTGATACAGATTAAGAAGGTTTGGGAATGGACTTCATTGTCCCATCTCATACAGGATCAAAATCATCCAGACGCCAATAGGAACTTAGGTATGTTACACCAAAATGTGCAGATATCACAGTCAAGCTGTAAACTATGACATACATAATGTTCTCTGGAGTACATCGGTTAATCTGCAGGAGTTTTAGAACGAACAAAAAAGAGTTAATTTTTTTTATTGCTTGTTGATATACTTGTAATGACCATACATTTTCCCCACAGTTTTTCTTATTGATTTTTCTCTGTTTTTTTTTTAAATATTAATTGTGCAGTGATGTGTTCATAGGCAGGGCCACCTTTTATTCACTTTGCGTTATGTCTTGTTCTTGATAAAGACCAATTAGCCAAAATAGTATTTTGTTTTTTTATTGGTTTATAAAGCTTCATTACCTTATGATTCTACTTTTTAACAGACACTACTAATTAGAACTTTTAGAATAATAAAAATCAATGATATAATTCCTATAATCTTTTCATAATGTACACTTTCTCATTTCTTCATGGATGGAGGACACTTTCTCATTTCTTCATGAATGGTGGACACTTTCTCATTTCTTCATGGATGGTGGACACTTTCTCATTTCTTCATGGATGGTGGACACTTTCTCATTTCTTCATGAATGGTGGACACTTTCTCATTTCTTCATGGATGGAGGACACTTTCTCATTTCTTCATGAATGGTGGACACTTTCTCATTTCTTCATGGATGGTGGACACTTTCTCATTTCTTCATGGATGGTGGACACTTTCTCATTTCTTCATGGATGGTGGACACTTTCTAATTTCTTCATGAATGGTGGACACTTTCTCATTTCTTCATGGATGGAGGACACTTTCTCATTTCTTCATGGATGGTGGACACTTTCTCATTTCTTCATGGATGGTGGACACTTTCTCATTTCTTCATGAATGGTGGACACTTTCTCATTTCTTCATGAATGGTGGACACTTTCTCATTTCGTCATGAATGGTGGACACTTTCTCATTTCTTCATGGATGGAGGACACTTTCTCATTTCTTCATGGATGGAGGACACTTTCTCATTTCTTCATGGATGGTGGACACTTTCTCATTTCTTCATGGTGGACACTTTCTTATTTCTTTTTTATATGCACATTTTCTTTTCTCTCCTTCCAGATCTATTTTGCACACTGCATCATTATTCCTTTTTAGTTGTGAACAGTTTCTATTTGTACAGAAATAAAAGATTCAACAAAAACAAACATATTTGAAGCACACAAAAAATCCAACTCCAGAAAATGTGTATACTCCTGACACTGCAAGTTATAAAGGGGCATAAGACGAAAAGATATTTATTTACCCTGTTTTCATTTATTTACTACTACATTTTAGTTTTTTTGTCTCTTATTTTTATGTCGTTTATGTTCTCAGGAAGGACACAAACATAATTTATTAGTTTTTCTAATTCGTATCTGTCAACATCCAAAAGATGATTCTATCCTTCACCATAAAATTCTGTAAGTTTGCCCAAAATAAATTGTTAATAAAAAAAAACATTGAGAAATTGTTGAAAAATTCAGAATTCAGCAAATGAGATTAGAACCATGTCCGTTCGGCTGGCACCAATTTTCAGCAAGTTAACACACTTTCTGAATTTGGCCAATCCGCATTCCAAAAAAAAATATGTAAAATTTAGTAAAGACATCCAATGTGTATATTTAACCTTTAGCAAGCCAAATTAAAATAACACAATCTTATGTCTGTTGTCTATTTTCTGTGTTGTTCCATTTCGCTTCCTGTTTTTGACAGGACATCCACTTTCTCATTTCCCATGATTCCACAGTGTGATGGTATCCATTGAAGGGCAATAGCGGATGATTTTTTGATATGTCTTAGCTCATGTCTGATGTTGTGTATAGGCTTTCATTTCTGTTGCTCTGGATTGATTCCAGTAGGGATTTGCAATCTGTGAATATATCTATCTTCTTTGGTCTTGGCAGTCCTGTTTCGGTGAAGACTTTCAGTGCTTGATAGAGTGAAACTGCTTCTGCTCTAAAGTTAAAGGAGTATTTTCCAGTTGGAATAGCTTTCGATATTGTTTTTCCATCTTTGAGTCTTATAAAAATTCCACCTCCTCCATTCCTTACCGCTCCCTCTGCCGATCCATCTGTGTAAACATGTGTCCATTCCTTGGGATTGTATTTTATTTCTGTCATCTCCACAGTGTCAATGCCTTTAATTGAGGTGGAGTTTGGTATTCCTTATTAATTATTCCAGGAACCTGTGTTATTATGGAGACATTTTGGAGACCATTGCCTGGCTCTTAAAAGTCCGTTAGTGTTTCAATTTCATTTGGCAGGCTTGTGTGGATGTCTTTATGTTGTTGATGGAGATGGTTGGAGATGTGACAGAAGCTGGTTCTCTTCAGCATGCTTATGATTGATCTAGAAATTTGCGCATGCATCAGATGGTTTGGCATGCGCTTAATTTTTTTCCCCTTTGCACAAGCACTTCTCTTCTGTCATCCAGTGGGCGGATTACATGTTTTTCCATTGCATGGATTGGAGTGGTTTTCATCCCTCCTGAGATAAGTCGAAGACCTGAGTGTCCATGTCTGACATTGATAACACAATGTTGGTATGAAGATTCAATTTATCATTTGCCTTTTGGTTTCCATCGTGATAAATTTGTGTTTAAAAATTGGTATACGGTTATAATTGACATAGTTGGCTTTTTGTATTCTTGTCTCATGCTCTCTGACTCTATCCATTCTTCTGTTGTATGTAAAAATTCTCCCAAGAAATTTAAATTCTTTCACTTGTTTCAGTAGTTGATCATTTATCTTTATGTTGAATGTATTGGGTTCTCTGCCTATAGACATTACTTCTGTTTCTTTTCTGTGTTTATTTTAATCTCCATACTATATCCTGGTAACAAGCAGTAATTTGACAACAAATACTGAAGAAATATTTGTTTCAAATTTTCAATGAATGTTCATTCTGTAAATTTTACAGACTTTTAACTTGTTAACTTTATTATTTTTCTTTCTTTTATGTATCATCAGATGTTCTAGCTCAATCATCTAAGACTCGAGCTCTGCAGTTCGATCCCAATCAGCACAAAGTTCTCAATTCAGAATTGAAACATTTATATACGGCCATAACACGTGCTCGTGTTAACGTCTGGATTTTTGATGAGGATGGTGAAAAACGAGCACCAATGTTTGAATATTTCAAGGCCAGAGGACTTGTCAAATGCATGGGAACAGAAGAATGTGAGAACGTGAATGAAGGTAAAGTAATGTGTGACATAAATTATGATGCATGTTTTTATTTCATCAGTCTTCTTCTTGTTCATTCTCCTGCAAATCAGCAGAATTAAATTTGGAGAAAGGTGTGTTTTGTGTCATTTTTTATAGCTTAGCTGCGATATTTGTGCCTTTCTGCATGATACATCTGACCTCAGCATGGCTTCTGGTTCACTTTGACCCTATATGAGATGGAACAACCAACTCCACACCAAAAGCTACTTAGTCACCTCTTATTACATGCTTAGCAGGTAACCACGTTACTATTCTTTTGCTCCCCTTTTGGGCTGTGGCAACATACAGGTGATTTGACCGTTGATTTTCAGTCTTACTTGCAACCTTTTCAGCAAAATTTATTTGTCTGATTTCCTCTAAAGTTGTATGTTTTGCAGTTGTTAACTTGATGTATCTTGTGTCAATCAATACAAAGTAACTGTGTGAAACGTAACAACAATTAGACTTACGTAAAACACAGGTTTATATATCGTTTCAATGGGACACGACAGACTATAGCTAAAACTAGTAGGTAATGATGGGCAATGATGAGCACACAAGAAATCATAAAAATTACAATACACAAATCACATTCAACGTTTCAACCAAAAGGTCTTTATCAAGACACAAACAAAACATCAAAAGACGACGAATGGAAAAATTATCACAAAGTCCAACGAAAATAAAATTTCAGCATGTCTTGATATTATTAATCCAGGATGTCCTCTTCACCTCCTTCCACCCTTGACTGTTCGGTGCAGAATAATTTTATATAGTGAATCGTGTTTCATTACATGTCCAAATCAAACAAGTTTATGCCATTTGCCACAGCCAAAAGTGATTCTTGATAAGCTGTAAGTTTCTTCGTCTTCTGCATTCGTTCTCAAACTCCTGCAGATTAACAGGATGTAGTCTGGAGAACGGAATGTGTTGTGTCATGGTTTACAGCATTGTTGTGATATCTACGCCTTTCGGCCTGACACATCCGACTTCAGCACAGCTATGGGTCACTGACCCTATATGGGATGGGACAGCCAACTCCATCCCATAATGTCCTTAGTCGCCCGTTTATACATGCGTGGAAGGTAAACAGTGTTGCTATTCTTTACTCCCCTTTCGGGCCCCGGCGTTACATGGGCGAGCTGTAAGTTTGATTATAATTTGTTACCTGACAAATATATTTGTCTTGAGTTCTATGTAGCTAGTTTTTAACAAACATGTAGAACTTGTTTTCAAAAGCCTTAAAACTTCTTGCTATTTCTGCATTGAGTGTCCAACTTTTACATTTGCATAAAAGTATACTTAGCACTAGTGATCTGAATAGATTGATCTTTACTATAATACTGATCTTACTTTTCCAAATCTTATCCAACTTTTCTATGGCAGCCATCACCATCTCTAGTCTTAGCTTAATCTCATTTCATGAGGAAATGAGAGAATTAATAAACTTTGCAAACAATGATATGAAAGACTCAAATATTTTCAGGTGACATTCTGTCCAGAATATTTTTCTGTATGTGAATACAAGAATGTAAACGAAGGTAAAATAAACATGTCTGATAAAATATTATACATGCTATTATTTTAGCAGCGACTCTCAGCCTCATTCTGAACTCAATGATACTCTGTGAGCTGACCTGTTACATGCAAGGACATGTTTAAACACTGAACTGTCTTTTGGCTATTTCGATGAGGACATTATTATTACTTCATTTGTTCTAAGTATCCATTCAGAATTTCTAGTCATAATACTCTGTAGTTTGGTCATTGCTTTTGAGATGAAACCTGTTAATTTATCAGCAATATGAAAACACATTATTTTTCAATTTTAAGACTTTAGCTAAATCTGCTACTTAACTGCTTTCCAGCAATTTTGTTTGCTGACAAGTCCAGTACAAAAGAGTGGAGACTTGCAGGAGACAAGTTCATGCATCAGAAGCTGTATTCAGTAGCTGCAAGGTGTTATGGGTAAGTTTTTTTTTGTTAAAATTCTTTTCCTGTCTCTGAATTTGTTCTGTTTGTTAACATATACAAACAATTTGTTCTCAAATTTCTGTCGATTGTCAGAATGTAGTCTGGAGAACAAAATGTGTGGCGTCATATTTCAGCTTGGCTGCGATATCTGCAACTATCAGCATGACGCAGTCTTTAGTATGGCTTCTGAATCACTTCTAGGGGGGGGGAGTATTTTTTTCGTGCCAAGTCATTTTCATTTTTATAGCATCATTGGGAGGCCATACAATCATCAAGTGTCATCTTCGCATCATGAAGGTATGTGAACCATACAATATTATCAACTTCACAGTGTGTCTGCAATATTTAAACAACTCACTTCACCACTTATTGTGGTGTCTGAAGCTGCCTCTTTATGGTGAAGCATATGATGTCTGATGTACCTTGGTAATATTTCTACTGCAGCTGCTGTTCCTGGTTTTCCTCTATAAATATGTAGTGCAGGCGACTCTGCATATATCAGTAGACTGCATCCTTCATGAACAGCTACAACAAAACTTTAACAAAGATTAAAAGCATGACACACTATTTTTTAAAGTTGGTTTGCATGGCACATTAACTGGTTTCCACATTGAATGGTGTGGCAAAAATGTCTGTTTATTGCTTCTGTACATCTTTGAATCTTTCATTAAATGCATCAATTGATTTTGCAGATTAATCAGTGCATTTTAATGTTCTAGAAAAATGTTATCCTCTCATAGTGAGGACACTCACTGTAATGTTGTAGAAAACACTTCTCCCTCTCATAGTGAGGACACTCACTGTAATGTTGTAGAAAACATTTCTTACTCTCAGAGTGAGGATACTCACTGTAATGTTGTAGAAAAACATTTCTTCCTTTCAGAGTGAGGACACTCACTGTAATGTTGTAGAAAACATTTCTTCCTTTCAGAGTGAGGACACTCACTGTAATGTTGTAGAAAACATTTCTCCCTCTCAGAGTGAGTGTTCACTGTAATGTTGTAGAAAACATTTCTCCCTCTCAGAGTGAGGACACTCACTGTAATGTTGTAGAAAAACATTTCTTCCTCTCAGAGTGAGGACACTTACTGTAATGTTGTAGAAAACATTTCTTCCTCTCAGAGTGAGTACACTCACTGTAATGTTGTAGAAAACATTTCTCCCTCTCAGAGTGAGAACACTCACTGTAATGTTGTAGAAAACATTTCTTCCTCTCAGAGTGAGGACACTCACTGTAATGTTGTAGAAAACATTTCTCCCTCTCAGAGTGAGGACACTCACTGTAATGTTATAGAAAACATTTCTTCCTCTCAGAGTGAGGACACTCACTGTAATGTTGTAGAAAACATTTCTCCCTCTCATAGTGAGGACACTCACTGTAATGTTGTAGAAAACATTTCTCCCTCTCATAGTGAGGACACTCACTGTAATGTTGTAGAAAACACTTCTCCCTCTCATAGTGAGGACACTCACTGTAATGTTGTAGAAAACATTTCTTACTCTCAGAGTGAGGATGTCCACTGTAATGTTATAGAAAACATTTCTCCCTCTCAGAGTGAGGACACTCACTGTAATGTTGTAGAAAACATTTCTCCCTCTCAGAGTGAGGACATCCACTGTTATTCCTTCATGTTGCACTTTCCACAGCCTTAAATTAGCCATTTCATTAGGAGGCAATCCATATGAGAGAATTGATTCCCGTACTGTATACTGGATACCAACCTAAAACTGAATCCTTACTACAGTCAAGCATGCTTACTGTTTTTGCTGCTATTGTTCTTTTGTGTTCATTCACCCATCACAAGTAATGATGACCATTTGTTCATCCAGTTTTAAAATTCAGTTAGAGCTATGTCTTTGATTATTAGTTTGTAGATGGCTAATAAACTATAGGTGTCGCTAACAACTTAACCACAGAAGTTACCTTAGATAAATGATTTATACATTTATAATTCAATGTGTTTTTATTGACGTGTTTTCGCTTTAACATTTGAAGATATGCTAGACTTCCAAGAAAAGAGAAAATAGCGATTGCATATCAAACCGCTTTGGAAGCATCAAGAATGAGAGCCACACCAAAGCCTATGAGAGACACATACTTCCGAGCAGGTAGTCAGTTTGTGGACTGCGATGATCTACACCACGCAGCAGTGTGCTTCCAAAATTCACAGGATTATCTCTTATCTGCAATTGCATTTGAAAAGCTTGGGAAGGTAAATATTGACAGTTTAAAGATGTGTTCCTTTTTAACAAATAATAATAAACCCATAATATGAAATACATAGATTTTGAAAGCAACCTTTGTCTAGTGTTCACACTCAACTGCCGATATGCAGACCTTTGTTCTGAGTTCTCTTATTATTTTTGGTTTGAAATAAACATTACTCCTGTGGTTTACCCAGCTGCAAAGAAGTAGGGTATCAAACAAATATCTTGTTCTGGAAAGATAGAGAAATGGTACTATTGCTATTTAGTAAGTCGTAAAAGACTATGCTAGTTACGCTATTTTTGGTCTTTTGTCAACAAGGTTGTTGAGCGTTTGTGGGAAACTGTGTACTTATGAGGCTGATTCATAACTCAGCCTCGCCTATACACTTTTTCTTTTTTTGGTTGCTTTCAACTGCATTTCTCAAACAATTATTTTCCACGTAAAAATTTAGATAACTTTTTATATAATAATTTTAATCATCATGCTTTATCAAACATTTGTTGTAATATTTTCACTATTGTACCATAATTGTGTCCTTGTCCAGTGTCTCTTATAGATTCTTCTTCAAGGGTCCTTATCAAACTGCTACAGTTTTGCAGGGTGTAGTCAGGAGACAAGAATGTTCTGTGTCATTTTTTGCAGCTTTATCTGTGATATCTGCACCTTTTAGCCATACACATGTGACTTCAACATCATTTTGGGTCACTTTGACTGTCTTTGGGATGAGACAAACAACCGCCCCCCCCCCCCCAACATTTTAGCTGGTTCTTACGACGTATGTGACAGGTAATAGAGTCACTATTCTGTGCACTCCTTTCGGGCCCTGATAACATATGTGCAATGAAATAACTTGATGTCTATCTATCATGACTGCCAAGTGTGTATTTAAAATATTTTCATTTGTAGTTGAGGAGTGTGGTAGACTAGTTGATAATGAGCTTGCTTACTATCACAGAGTTGAAACAATGTCCAGACACACAAAAATGTTGTGATTCCTCGCATGACACAACTCCTCCAATTGACACAGCTGTAAATAGGTACCTGACACATGAGTTGGGGACAGTAAAAACAGCAAGAAGGGAACTGACTGCCCCACCTAATAGTCGCTGTGGATGGTACATGAAAAGTTTTCTTCATCCTTGACTGCAGATGTTGCCATGGGATCTATTTTTACCTTTTTGTTGTTAAATATGTAGCTTAATTTTCATATCATTTTTGTCTTGTTTTTCACACATAATTAGTACTGTGTCATAATTGCATACTTCACTAATGTTTCCTATAGATTCTTCACATAGTTTGTATCAAGATAAACAAAAATAGGTAGATGTGTTACCAAAATAAAACATAAAACAACCTAACAACGAGATACAGGAACAGATGACGTTTCGACTAAAAAGTCAAACAAGCGACCACAATAAAACAATGGAGACAAATAGGGTTATAATAAGTAGGAGAGGAGGACAATAGCAGATAGTTAATGAAGGAAGAAAAGATGGAGCAGCATGACAGGAGAGAAGAAAGTATGGGGAGAAGATAGTGGTAAGTGAGGAGGGGAAAGTGCACAGAAAAAAGTGAGAAGTGGAATAAGGAAAGATATAATAGCAAATGAATTAAAAGTAAATTAAAATACTTACCTCAAAAGTAGCAGGTATTTACTCGCCCGAGATAGGTGTTCCGATATTAGTGAACTTATCTCGTGTAGTTAGAATCCACTGCTGCCTTGACCTTGGATACTGACCCTAATCTTGACTGCAAGTTTCTTCCAGTAAAGTAATTGCTCAAATAGTAATGTTGAACTAGGGTTGGTTATGCCCTCTAGCCAAGGTTTTGTTCACCAAAATTGTGAACACCTCATCCAAGTCTGAACTTGTACCCACATTTTCTTTGTACTGGGACGGGTATAGTGCTCAGTCTTTACTATACCACACAAGCTGCTGCTGGAAGATAGCTTAACACTATTCTCGAGCATGAACATGGTTCCAGTTATGTTCTCACTTATTCTTGCACATGGCACTGCCCTCTAGTGCTGGGCTGCCTTCACATGTGCTCAATAGACGAATCACATTTTCCCGGAGGCATTCTCACAATTCTTGCTTAGTGAGCTTTTCGGATGTGACAACCGCCATTCCAGGACAGCCGTTGTCTTCTGACTGCGGGGGTTGAGATTATATTCAGAGATTTTGTTTGTCTGGTGCATGCAGTTCTCATTCCACCTCATACATGACCTATAAAGCATTAGCCAAATTGCTTTGCCAGAGCTTCGATGCAATCTTTCCTGGGTGCACTATGAGGAGGTGTTTCTAGGATTTTGGTTATCTGCTAACTCTGGAATTACATGAGAGCAATGCTTATCTCTTCTCTTTATACCCCACACAGTACTGTGCATTAACCCTTTAGCTGCAACACACCAGTTTGCTCATTCCTCTATCTTATTGATATTGATGAGTTAACAATTTTTTTTTTTAAATGAATTTCTATCCCCTCATTGCTAAAAATCATTTTACTCTGAAATCGCCAATTACCAGCATTTGTTAATCATCCCATTCATGCAGTATATATTTTCTGATGATAATAAAATGCCAGTACCATGGGAACTGTCTTATTTTTGAAGTTGAAGATAATGAATCAGCACATGGGGAAAGAATTTAACTCAGCTGGGATCAGATACTGAGAGCAATATAGCAGCTAAAAGTTTAAAGAGAGTATTTCTAACTTTATTTTACTATAAAAATATTGAATAAGTCTTTGTTTTTCTTACATATAGTTGGAGGAGGCTTCTGTTCAGTACTTGCGTGTACAGGACATAAACAATGCAAGTCGGTGCTTAGAGGATGCTGGACTGTATGGCCGCGCCGTACGTGTGCTTGTTGACCATGAGAACTTTGACAGAGCCATTGACTGCTTACGTAGATATGAAATGAAAGTTCAGGTAAGCAGTTACGTAGATATGAAATGAAAGTTCAGGTGAACATATTAGTCTAATTACTTTTCAGTTTTTCATCTAGTATGCATCTATCTACATTCCTTTAAGTTCCTTGCAGAGCATATGCCCTCAGTGAACTTCTTCCATCTTTCCCCATCTTTAGCTATCACATTTTCAGCTCTTTCCCTGCTCTACCCAGCCTTTGTATCTAATTCTTTCACCTGGATATTTCAGTAAAAAATAACATTGTTGTGTTACAATAGTACTTAGGTAGAACACAAGTTTTGTAGTTTTACTTGATAACGACTAACAATCACTATCGGACTATGGGGTGTTAACATGAAAAATTCAAATAACAGTGTACAAGACATTTTCAATGTTTAAATCGTTAGGTCTTTATCAAGAATAAACAAATAAATCAACAAACAGTAAAAACAATTGTACTATCACAGAGGCACTAGAACGCAGACATTTAAACAGTACGACGTCCAAGGGGACAAAGACATACAAGTAATCATGGAAGCAGATTTAGTTGAAAAAGTGTACGGGAAATGAGAACGGAATGAAAAAAATTAATACGGAAAACAACATGGACAGCAATAAAACAAGGACCTCAATAGCCAAAATTTAAATGAAAGATCTGAATTACGATCCAAAGGCTTGAGGATACCCAGCTAAAAAATAAACAGATTTTCAAGGGCATACCTAGATCTATGATCTGTGGTGCAGGATCTGAGGGCTGTGATCTGTATATCAAGGACACCATGATGACCAATGCCATTGAACTGTATGGTGACAGGAGTTGGTTTTCTGTGTTGAAATCTGGGTATTTCTTGCTCTTTCTTTTTCCTTTTGAATTCCAGTACAATTCCTGTCTTACAATTCTTTCTGTTAGTTTTCTTAATGTATATTCATCTCCAACTGGTGTGCTGCTATTCATCTCCTGTGTTGTTTCTTTATTTCTTCCTCCATTGGATATTATTTAGATTTTTGTATGATTTCCTCATTGATGGAGCTGAAAATGACCATGTTCCACATATTATATCACAAATTGTTCATATAGATTTGTTACCTGTGAATGTGTTTAGACCAACATGTGAATGTGTTTAGACCAACATGTGCATCAGAAATGTGAATCACAAATTGTTCATACAGATTTGTTTCCTGTGAATGTGTTTAGACTCACATGTGAATGTGTTTAGACTAACATGTGCATCAGAAATGTGAATCACAAATTGTTCATACAGATTTGTTTCCTGTGAATGTTTATACCAACATGTGCATGAGAAATGACTATGGTAGGCAATAATAATATTTATATTATGTATGAAATAAATTTAGCAACTATTTATACTAGTGTGTTTCCAGTTCAGGAGCCTAGGAAAATGAAGTTTTAAGGTGACCAGAGTTCGGAGGGTTAAATTTACTGTATACAACGGCCTCTGAGCTCTTAAATTATATCACTAGCTATCATAGGAAGCTGTAAATGATGCAAAACTGTAATAATGAGAATCAATTATATAAAACCTTTGATGTTGCTAATTTAATGTTCGTTCAGAATAATAAGAAACACAAGGAGACTGTCTGCACCTATTGATAATTGACACGTGAGATGACAAAAGCTTTGAATTTGAATATAGCACACCTTTTGGTCAAGATATGGGGAACAAAGCTTTTTTTTCAACCAACAGCTACAAAATTTGTGAGGTTCAATGAAAAATATATAGCTTCTTTTTTAATAAAAGGTAATATTGCTGCGAACATTTTTTTTTAATAACATGTGACTGGCAGATGTGGCACTGTTGATGTCAAAATAATCTGGGCCCACCAACCACACAAGGTTCATTCATTCATTTTCCTTTTGCGCTGAAGTTAGCGCATAGGGCAGAGGTCAGATCTCTCCAATTCTATCCGTTCAAAGCTATTCTGTGCAGTTCTTGGATAGTATGGATATTGATTGTTTTACTTTCTCTAAGTATTGTTCTTCTGAGTGTTTCTTTTGGTCTACCCCTGGCTATTTTTGCCTGTAGGTATCCATTCAAGAGATTGGTGATGTATTCTGTTGATGTCTGTGCGTAGGACATGCCCATTTAAGGACCAACGGTTTTCCTGATAACATCTGTCATGAAATTTTAGAATGAAATTGGAATTAAATGACTTCTGTTACACAAATCGGTCTGGACTTTACGATGTTAGTTGATTAATCCAATGATCGACGGAATGACACACAAGGTTGCCCACCACTATTTTAGATGCACATATAGTTAACAAAACTATAGTAAACAAGCACAATAACTAATTATGTGTAAATTTAATTAACAAGGCAGTGGCTTTTAAACCATGGTCTTCAAAGACTAACAGTTTAAACAAACTTAAGACACTATTGTAGTGTAAACCCTGTGCAAGTTATCTATGCCCAAAGGATGTCTAGAGGCTAGAAGGGCTCACACCATAATCAGGAATATTGGAAATTAGTAACTCTTGTCAATTTACGCAACATAACGATTTTGTCATAGTTACTATTTTAGTTTATTTATCCTCCTTGCATTGTTTCTACTCAGAACAGATTCAGGGGAATGACGTTTTTAAAGATTATGTGGGAAAAAAAAGAGACTGTTTCTCAATTCATGCCAGATTCATATTGCGGAATACAGTGCTAAAGCCAAAATATTTCATTATCAATGAATGATATGGCCAGCATCATGGTCACTTCATTTACTTTCCCAAATAATCTCGTACACATTTATATAGGAGGTCGACCTAGGAGCCATTGTTGATTTTTAAATATTTCCAGTTGAACATGGAATTAAACCTTGGATCAAAGATAATTTCCAGTTGAACATGGAATTAAACCTTGGATCAAAGATAATTTCCAGTTGAACATGGAATTAAACCTTGGATCAAAGATAATTTCCAGTTGAACATGGAATTAAACCTTGGATCAAAGATAATTTCCAGTTGAACATGGAATTAAACCTTGGATCAAAGATAATTTCCAGTTGAACATGGAATTAAACCTTGGATCAAAGATAATTTCCAGTTGAACATGGAATTAAACCTTGGATCAAAGATAATTTCCAGTTGAACATGGAATTAAACCTTGGATCAAAGATAATTTCCAGTTGAACATGGAATTAAACCTTGGATCAAAGATAATTTCCAGTTGAACATGGAATTAAACCTTGGATCAAAGATAATATTTGGCTTCTGATATTTTGGTAATGTTTTATTATATATAATAGAAGTTGTGATTAAAAAAATGTTTGTTCCACATTGCAACAAATGTATTTTTCAGAAATATAAGAAAGAAGGAAAAGTTGTACCAGCAGTGCTTATTGAGAACAAACCTAGCAATGTACATTCAGAAGCTAATCTTTCCTACAGGTATTTCTTTTTACATTCAAAGGCTAATCTTTGCTAAAGGTATTTCTTTTTACAATCAGAAGCTAATATTTGCTAAAGGTATTTATTTTTACATTCAGAAGTTAATCTTTGCTATAGGTATTTCTTTTTACATTCAGAAGACAATATGAACTACAGATATTTTGTTTTAAATTTCACTTTATGACTTTATTGAGAACAAACCTAGCAATGTATATTCAGAAGTTAATCTTTGCTATGGGTACTTCTTTTTAAATTTCACTTTATGATTTTAAATATCACTTTATTTATCTCTAATGAGATTCAGACTTTATTGGTGAGACACTTAATTGTTACATTTTTTAGACAAAATCCTGCACAAAAGATTCTGAAAGCCATTTTATGCTTAATAGAAAAAACCCTTACAAAAGTAGAAAAAGCATACAAAATTTTTTTTAAATCATCACAAATGGAATATATCTTTTCAAATTTTTCAATTCTTTTCATGATTTTTAACAGGTGTAACCAAACATTTAAACTATTGAAAATACTAACTATATGTGTGTGTATAAACAATTTAAACTTATCAAATATATACAAAAGGTGATATATTTATAATAGTGCTAATGCAGAGCGAGTGAAATGTCTGAATCTTTAAGTATTATGTTTACATTTATTGTGTTTATTCAAAATTTTGTCACTTTTCTTTCTTGTTGGAACTTTTGTCACACTGTTTATGTATTTCTTCTGTCAACACAAATTGTAAACACATTTTCTGATAATTTCATTCAATTCAGCTTATTATTATTCATAATATATCACTGTAGACTTTCAATAGAAGGTGGTACTGCTAGTAGAACATAATG
Organism: Meghimatium bilineatum; assembly: GCA_034231615.1. Taxonomy (NCBI): domain Eukaryota; kingdom Metazoa; phylum Mollusca; class Gastropoda; order Stylommatophora; family Philomycidae; genus Meghimatium; species Meghimatium bilineatum. Next base: position 11,533,119 of record CM067306.1, read on the forward strand.
GAAAATAATACTCACGTGTAAAACAGGTAATGAAGTCCTACTGAATGATGACTAAAACACTACACACTATCACTAACGGATGTAAATATGGTACATATAACAAAACAAAACACAGAATATAATCTACAGATGACAATACACAGGACAAAGTCGACGTTTCGGACCAATAGGCCTTTTTCAAGTTACGGACATAACATACAAACATAAAAAAACCACAAGTAAAAATGAATGCGTATCCGAGTGAAATGTGGTACTAAGATAGATACCGGAAGCATACGAACAGGAAGTACACAAAGACGATAATACAGGTGGAACGAGAGGAACAAAACAATGACGTAACAAAGACCAATACGACCGAGAACTAAGCGAAAGAGTGGTCGGAATTGAGTCCAAATAGCTTGATGGTACCCAACTCGAAAATGAGACGATTTTCGAGGGCGTACCTAGATCTATCATCGGTGGTGCAGGATCTGATGGCAGTGACCTGAATGTCAAGGACACCACGGTGGCCATCGCCGTTGAAGTGATTGGCCACAGGAGTGGGTGTTCTGTGTTTGATAGCATGCAAGTGGTTGCAGAAGCGGTTGCTCAGTCTAAGGCCAGTCTCACCGATATATTGCTTACCACAGCGTTTACATATGATCACGTAAATAACATTACGGGATTCACATGTAAAGGCCTCATCGATGGAGAAACTGGCCTTGGGGAATGAGATGGAGCGCATCTGAACCACATAAGGACATGTGAAACAACGACCGCGTGAGCACCGCACGGTACCAAAATGGTCAGGTGCAGAGGACCTGAGGTGGCTGTGGACCAAGATGTCCTTCAGATTTTTGTCGCGCCTAAAGGCCACCAGAGGTAATTTGTGGAAAGCGTCACAGGTGTCAGAATCAGACTGGAGAAGGGAATAATGTTTAAGTAGAATACGACGGACAGTCGAGTTATGGGGATGGAAGGTAAGAACCAGTTTAACCCTATCAGAGGAGGAGGAAGAACCCTGGGAATTATTCAAGGTATCAAGGCAAGATAGCTGGCGTACACGGAGCCAAGCCAATGAAAGAATGCTGTCAGGGAAGGAGCGTCTACGAAAGAACTCAATCATCTCAGAGGATTTGTCGAGAAAATCGTCGTCATCGCTACATAAGCGACGAAGGCGAAGAAGCTGTGAGTAAGGTAGAGAGTTACGACAGGCGGGAGGATGAGAAGAAGTGTAGAGCAGAAAGCCATGTGCATCAGTGGGTTTGTAGTAGACTGATGTGCTGAGGTATAGGGGATGAATGGTGACAATGATGTCCAGGAAATGGACAGAGGTGGTGGAAATGGTAAATGTGAATTTAATAGCGGGGTTGAAATTGTTGATGAAGTTGATGAAGCGAGACAGTTCTGCTTCTGTCATGTCAGTAATGCCTATCCCATCATCAATGTATCTGTGGAAAAGAGATGGGAATGGGCCATCGTAGGTAGACCAAACTAGATGTTCTAGATGTCCCATGAAAAGACAGGCATAGCTAGGCCCCATCTTAGTGCCCATGGCCACACCACTGATACGATCGAAGAAATGTCCATCGAATTCAAAAGAGTTTAGTGTGAGCACCAGTTCAGCAAGGCGGATAAGGGTTGGAGTAGATACAGAAGGATGCGGACTCTTATCCAGAAAGAACTGCAACGCCCTAAGACCATCAGCATGTGGTATAGACGTGTACAGAGAGCAAACATCAAGCAAGAACAGACGATAGGTGCGATCAGAAGACAAATGCACAGAAGAAAAAATAGTGAGAGCATGCTTGGTGTCTTTCAAGAATGAGGGCAGTGCCTCGACTAAGGGCTGCAAAATACTGTCGAGGAAATCAGAGATGCGCTCTGTAGGACAAGAGCAAGCTGAGACAATAGGTCTGCCGGGATTCAATTCCTTGTGTATTTTGGGCAGCATATAGAAGACAGGTCTGCCTAAACAGCTTTTATCGATGCAAAGAGCCTTGGCAGTGGTGGGAAGGTGGTTGTCCTGGATGAGGGTGAGGGTGTTCACAGTGTTGTTGACCACCTTCTGGTTAGATACCGTCAAGTCTGATGTGCGAGCAGTGTAGAAAGAAGGGTTAGAGAGTTGTTGGTGGCCCTCCTGGAGGTAAAGGTCCTTGCGCCACACAACAACGGCCCCACCCTTATCAGCTGGTTTGATGACAATATCATCCCGGCGGCGAAGATTCGCCAAGGCGCGAGATTCGTCAGGAGTGATGTTAGAGCGTTTGATGCGGCTGTGATGAAGTGATTGGATGTCATGGAGGGTGTTCTTGATATAAAGATCAAGAGCCTCGGATGCACCAGGTTTAGGAGTCCAAGAATGTTTCTTCTGTTCATATCGAGAGAACAAATCATCAGTGGCAGATGACGCTTTGCCAAAGAAATGATAATGCAGCCGAAGACGACGATGGTAACGATGGATATCCTGAAGTAGCGAATATTGATCATATGCAGGACGGAGAGGGACAAACTTTCAAATGACAGACTTTCAAATAAATCAATTATTATGAAAACACTATAGTCACCCATTCAAATATGTTTATTGCTCAAGGATATGTAAAAAAAAGTGGATTTTAGGTCCTTATGGTCAGAGTTTAACTGATTCTGGCCGGAATATTTTTAGTGTTTAAACGTAATTAAATTTTGTTCCATTTTTGTGTGTGCACATGCATCACGGAAACAAGAAATAGTACTTCGAAATATATTTACATTATAATGTAATATATATATTTTGAAACAGAAATGGACAGAGAATGCGATTATCACAAGATCATTTTGAAAAAAAAATGTGATTAATATATAAAAATTATTTTAGACAGAAAAGAAAATATGTAAATGACACATAAATATTATTTTAGATATGATATTTGACCATACCGCATTTTTGAATAAATAAATTCCACTAAAACTGTATCATTTCTGTTAGATAATCCAATTACGAACACAATAATGTATAATATATATGCATAGTGCGTCAAAAATTTATTATTTAGAAAGAATTTCGACATCTATCAAAAACAGTAGACTTAACTTTACACGAAACTCAAATGAAAATATGGCAAATTTTTTTTACAAAATGGTGTAAATTTGCAAACACGATGCTAGAAGCATTTGCCAGGTTGGATTTCATAATAAATGAGACCAAAGTAAATAAAATAGTTATTATTTTACGAAAATAAGTAAATTGGAAAAAATATATAAAACATATAAGGAAAAATGACGTCACATACCTCCATTATCAAAACTTATCAATAACTTAACAAAATTGATATCAATACACATAAAAATCATGCAAGAAGTAATATGGACATATTATACTTTCGATTGGAAGCATTCTTATGTTGATATAAATCCCCCCCCCAAAAAAACATGAATGTCATTGGAGTATGACTGAGTCTTTTCGGCCAGAAGACATTAGGTTTACTGACTTGTATAAGTCTCCCCGGCTGGAATGAGTTAAGCCGTTTGAGATTTTATAAGTGACTGTGACCTATTTTGTCTCATTGCCATTTAAAAATGGATATTAATCTTTAACAATGTGTGTGCATTGATTTCTACTTTTGGCTTGTAAAAACTGATTCCAAAACTTCTGTCAGTTTTTAGAGAGTATGTCTGAGTAGACTTTCCATATTTCAGTGTTATTCCCATTTCGGAATTTGATGCAGAATGTTTGAAGATGACCCCCGTTACAGTAAACCATCCATCAATCACAACAAAATTGTGACATGTATGAAAGAAATCATAAATTCTTAAAGATATCTGACTATGAAATCATACACGTCCTGACAAATATCTATAAGAAATTATACACTGACTATAAGAATTTATACACTTTGACAGATAGTTAGTTAGTTAGTTAGTCGTCGGATCATCATCACTGCAAACTGGACACATCCATAGTTGCTCCGATCTCTCCTTGAGTGTATCCGCCATCACACTTCTGCTGACAGTACCGGTCCTATGCTGGTTGACCATCATTCTTCTGCGCCCTCCAAAATGTTCACCTCTAGCAACACCGCATCTCAATCCCTGATCTTTAATCCTAGCCATTGAAAAGGAATCATCATCCACATTCATCTCACTCTCGCGTGTTATATATCTTAAGGAGTTCAAAACGTCAGCGCGATCCATTGCCCCATCGCCCTTTGCCACAATCGCACACGATGCCAGTTGATCCGCTCTTTCATTGCCTCGAACGCCCACATGTCCCGGCACGAAAATAAATGTAACCGCCTTCAAGCTCGCATTTCTCATGGCATCAATCCACTGTTCGCGAACGAGACCCACTTGTACCTTCATAATTATACTCATAGAGTCACTCAAGATGCAGACCTGCGTTACTTTCTGTGTGCGTAGCCACTCAAATGCCTTGGTCACCGCCATAGTCTCCATGGTCATACTACTCGTAGTGACCGCAAAGGCACCACTTTCCTCCTTGATCGTTTTACCTGCGCACTGAGCTGTAAAGGCCCAAGCACTGCGAATATGCCTAATTACAGATCCATCAGTGTATATAATCACATCCCCCTCTTTGGTATTCTCACTGATTAAAGCCTGCACTTCTTTCTCCACAGCTGTGGGACACCATTCTCTGCATTCCCTGCTAAGTGATATTACTACTCTCAAACAAGTTTCGAAATCTGTGGGTAGACCTATCCATTCCGCACCAACTGCCACATCCTGTAATCGGCACACGCTTTATATTACATCTTCAGCACGTCCCATCCACGACCTTCCTCTCTTGAGTCTGCTGCCTTTAACTTTCTGTATTTCGGAATGCAACGGGTGTTCCTTATCTGCATGTATTTGAAGGTACGCCCGTGCACGGCAATACTGTAATCTATGCTCAGCTGTTGGGCAGTCAAGTAGGTATCGCATAGCTCTTGTCGATGTGTCTCTTGTGCATCCCAGAATGATACGCATTGCTGCATTCTGGACTCTATCCAGTCTTTCGATCTGAGTTTGGCTAAGTCAGAATTGCCAGTGCATATTCCACCACAGCCACTACCAAACCCTGGTACAAAAGAAATAACAATCTTTGCTCACATTGCGCAGCAGCCATAACCTTCATTGCTGCTAAGCCTTTGCCTGCCCTTATGATAATGTGGTCAACATGTTCCCTGAAACTCAGGCTTCTGTCAAAAAACACACCCAGATATCTCATTGTGCTAGTTCTTTCTAAACTTTTCCCAGACAACGAAACTTGTGGCATGGGTGTCTTTACCATGTGATTGTTCAAGGAAAACCACGTCACGAATGCCTTAGACGGATTAACCACTGCTCCCGTATCTCGACACCAATTTGTCAGTCTGTCCAGCTCCTTCTGTAGTTCCACGATGCACTCTTCTCGATTTCTGCCCTGTCTATACACCAGGATATCATCGGCATATGACATCGTTCTGCCAACACCTGTGATTTGATTGCCAGCGATATGTACTGTGTATACATTGAAAAGTACAGGAGATAGAGGCGATCCCTGTGGCAGGCCAGGGCTAATAACCGTTGGTGTAGATATCCAGTTACCACACTTAAGAACTACAACCCTGTGCATCAGGGCGGCGCCAACGCACGACAAAAGGATTAACTGCAAGATTTAACAGCTGGTGCATCAAGATATCCAAGGACACCCTATTGTACTCATCCTCAAGGTCTATTGCGACCGCACATGTCTCCATGCGCAAATCGAACCCCTCAAAAACATCGCAAATATGGCTGCATTTTGCCATGTCTTCTTTCCTGGACGATATCCTCCTAACAATGTTGGTAAACACTTATTTCTTTCAAGATAACACGATACCTTCCGGGCCACAATTTTTTCCAAAAGCTTGCCAATCGTATTCTGCATAGTTATTATTCTGTAGCCATGTATCCTGGTGTGGTCCTTCCCAGGTTTGTGTAGTGGAACTAAATAGCTGTGCAACCAGTCTTCTTTCACTGTGCCCTTTAGAAGGCTATTATTGAACATGTCCGCCAACTCTCCCAACTCCTCATCCGTTCTTCGACTAATGTCATCGTATCTAATGCCATCTGGCCCTGGTGCTGTATTTTTTGTACTTTTCAGTGCCTTCCTGATTTCTTCAACTGTGATTAGCATATGGTTTTCCATGCTCAAGTTCTTACACGTGTCTGTGAGCGTTTTCCTGATTTCTTGATATGCCTCCACATTTCTCTGACCAATTTGTGCGGTGTAGTGTGCCAGCAATGCCGCACCTTTTGTCTCGTCCGTCTTCTGCCAGACGGTATCGTCGCTCTGGAAATCGGCAATAGTCACGCGTCTTGTGAGACCATTCATGGATTTGTGTAACCGCCAGAACAATTTTAGTGACTTTTCGCGTGTTATCTCTTTGCAAAATTCGTCCCATTTTGATGCCTTTGCTGACTTTGCAATATCTTTGAATGTTTGGACTAAGATATCTTTCTTCCGTTTCCATTGTGCGACCTCCATGGGCTGAGCCGCAACACGTTTCCGTGCCCTTTGCCATAGTGATACTGCTTTCCGTTTCTCGCTCCATGCCCTTTGAACCTCTTCGTTCCACCAGGAGGGCCTATCCCACACCAGATTTCCCACTACTTGAGCCTTACGTTTGTCTTGTCGAATTCTGCTCACAACATCCACTCCTCTTCGATCATATTTAAAGGATCTTACCTTTGGCCTTATCTGCTTACTTTTGTCATTTTTTAAGAGAACAACACATGGGAGGTGGTCACTGCCATGATGCCCCAGCACATCCCATTTGCAGATAGCCACAGCAGCTGATGACACCAATGCCAGGTCGATAGCGCTATCATCATCACCATCCCTGCTTGCCATCCTTGTTATACGGCCATCGTTAAGGCACACCAGGTCCGTATCTGTCAGGGCCTCCTCAAGTTCTCTTCCCTGTTTGTTCGAAGCACTATTGCCCCATGATGTACCTTTCGCATTGAAGTCACCACAAAAGAGGATCTGCTTTTCCTGTTCCATTATCTCCCCTAGGATCTTCCAACCCTGAAGATCAATGCTCGTGTTGCAGGCATACACATTTACAATCATGATTGGGTGCTGGACCCTCTGGACCCTCACTGCCTGTAACTGGATATTGTCACTATCCCACATGGACATATCAACCTCGCATACACTAAAACCCTCGCATACTAAGATTGCATGTCCAAGATGTCGCCTGTTGTAGAAACACTGAAATCCGGCTATCCTGATATTACCACTTTCACCTAGCTGTGTTTCTTGTAATGCAATGACGTCAGCCTCATAACACATCTTTTCTAGCTCTGTTCTACGCTTGTGTACACTGGCCACATTCCAAAACAGCACACGCACGTTTTTAATTCCTAGCCTAGCTGTTTTCGATCTCGTTCTTCTAGCACCCGCCCGGTGACTTTTCCTTTTTGAGCCACCTCGTTTAGGCCGCTTGATATTGGCTGCCATTTTTCAAACAGTGTGACAACGATTACACTCACGAAGACTTCAGCTCAGATGCACGCACTCCGTTAGCACCGGCGAAGATCTTAATGAGTGGACCTCCTGGTCAGAGAATAACAACACATCACCACACAATCTCCTAAATGAAAACAACGAATATATCCATTGTTCAAGTGAAACTGTTGGTGACAAACAAAAACAATTGCGTTGCTATCCACCATTTTGACCGGAAGTTATCTTGACAGATATCTGACTATAAGAAATCATACACTGAATGTAAGAAATCTTACACTGACGATAAGAATTTATACACACTGACAGATATCTGACTATAAGAAATCATACACTGACTATAAAAAATCATACAATCCAACAAATATCTGACATTAGGAAATCATACACTCTGACAGATATCTGACTATAAGAAATTATACATGGACTATAAAAAAATCATACATTCCAAAAGATATCTGACTATAAGAAAGGTTGATGAGAGTATTGGAATATATTCTATAAAAATCGTAACTGAAAATGTGCATGAAACATTTCACTGAGGCAATTGGGTACAACATGACAATGTCCTTGCACACAGGTCTGTAACCACAAGCACATTTTTAATGAAAAAACATTCCATTGCTTCCACAACTTCTATATAAATATCCAACATGTGCCTTGTTCATGTTTCCACATGTGAAAAAAGCAATGAAAATTCACTGATTCAATAACATTGAGGAGACTGAAAAAAATGTCCTGTATTCTAAATATGCATACCAGGGAAAAATTTTCTCTATTCTAAATGTGCATACCAGGGTGCTTCCTTCAGTGACAAGAGTCCTGGAAGAAGTGTATGAAATCACATGGGAACTACTTTGAAGGTGATAAAACCTAGTCTGTAAATATAACTGTTTTTCAGAAGAAGAAAATCAGCTTTCGAATTTATAGATCAGAGATCAGTCCTCGTATATCCCGTTATATCTATGAAAATGCACATAAACAACCAGTTTTCTTGTTATAATATTGTTTAGGAACAAACTGTTTTCCACTGTCAATGTTTTTAATATTTCTTTATTTATCTTTATTCACCATCCATGACATTTCAAAAGAAGTATTATCTTTGCTGCAACAATTTATTAAGTGTTCATGTTTCACAGCTAGAAAGAACAACAACGCCTTCTCTAATCAAATGTAATTTATCCAACTTTTTTTCCAGTGCTGTGTCAGAGATTTTTAATTTGTACTAATTTTGATATCATTGTTGCAATTTTGCTCTAATGATTAATTAGATTTCATCAATATTCTTTAGATCAGCAAACTATTACTACAGTCGAGACAATAAGGAAAAAGCCATTGAAGCAATTAAGAGATTGAAGAATATTGATGACCAAATTCTCTTCTTACAAGAGAAAGGCATTTTTGATACAGCTGCAGAGATTTCAAAAAATGAAGGTTTGCCTTAATCTTTTGGCTTAAAATTGTTAATTTTTTTTCCAATCTTTAGGAGTTACAAACAACAAAACATTTGTATCAATTGTGCAGTTTGTTAGAGAGGGGAGTCTCCAAACCTTCATTTCATACCCAGATAGCTTCAATTCTCATCAGTGTACAGTTCTTTTAGATGTGCAGTGAGATTTTCACAAGAGGAAAGCCACACTGTATATACATTTATCTACAAGGGGGTCTATTGTTGAACAGTGTATGATCTAGCAGGCCACTGGTTAGACCTTCTGCATGTGGGGGCTTTAAAATTATAATAGTTAAGTATATTTCTCTGTTTAAGTCGGATGTGTCAGGCCACTGGCACAAATAAAACTGCATTACAACACATTTCCATTCTCTAGACAACATCCTGCTGGAAATCTATAGTGCATTTCATACTAGCTTTGCCCTCAAACAAAATAAATTATCTGCTTAGTATAACGTATTAATGCCATTTTTAAAATGTTTTTTGTGGTTAGACCCAAGAAATTTATACTTTATATTTGTGCATCATGTCCAGTTTTTATGCATGAATGAAATCCTTTGATCTTGAGCAGCATTACTAATTATTGTGTCTTGAAAAAAGAAATTTACCACTTAGGACATTACACTAGAAGCAACTTTTGGTAAATTTCTTGTTCAAGTAACCACTTGTTAATAGCGCAATGTTTATATTCCGGACTACCAGACGTCATGGATTTCCGCGCACTGCCAATGAAATTAATGGATGCAGTGACGTCACACCGCGGAAGCAAAAAGGAGAGTTTTTGCGCGCGACGTGGCTTTGTGAATGATAGAGCCAACCATTTCATTCGTTTTGCGCGGAATACGGCAAAATCCATAGTCTTTTAGTCCAAAATATAAACATTGTTAATTAGATTAAATACGTACCTCATTCATCTTGGCTGATAAATCCATGCTTTATTTCACACAAGAACTCCAAGAAAATATCTGCCGACTTCTGCCAAATCAGTTGTAACCATTGAATCCGTCAATTATGCTATCAGTCTCTATCAATGTGTATTGATAATGATAGCATAAACAGGCACCAAATATGCACTTTTTTCACCAGTACGTAAATTTATGGAATATGTCAGATCGTTTGTTGTGCACTACAGTATTTTTTTAATGAACGCACGGGCTATTTTCAAAATGTCTCCCTTTTCCCCCTTTTCCGGAAGTAGTTTTTGGTGATGTAGCACCCCCTCTTCCGGAAGGAATTTTTTTTTTTTTTTGGGTTATTTTCTAATTGTGAAGGAAATGAATTATTTTGCCGAATGTAATATAAGGGGGTGGGCTTCACTAACCCTAACCCCCCCCCCCCCCCCCCCCCCGTTTTTTTCTTCTTTTTTCCCCCATTTTTTTCCTTTTTCACCTAACCACCATCTTACCCAACTACCCGCCCAACACTTCACCTCGAGATCACATTCCACAACCGACTTCCGTCAAAGGTTAGGAAACCCTGTGAATCCAGGCCAAAGGTCACAACAGTTACTTGAACGTGAAATGCGCCCAACTTTTAAACACTGTCTTGTGTGTGAAGTACAGATTCATCCAATGTCACACTTAATCATGCCAAATATATGATAAACAATGTGTAAAACATCTCATGTAAATGTCATCTTATAATTGATTGTAAACACCCTAATTTTTGTGTGTAAGATGTGTCTTGACAAGTAGACGATCTATATCACAAATAAGTGGATACTAATGAATGCATTTTAATGAAAAAAATAGTTTTTAGGGTCTATACCATTTTAAATTTACACAAAAAATTTCAATTAAATGTGTTATATATTTGCTGAGATACATGATTTCAAAGTTGGTGAAACCATTGTCCTGCTACAAGAGAGATCCAGCGGAAGTTTGAGAATTAATGCTGAGGCAGAAATCTATATCCTCAAATGATTTTACTTTCTTTATTCCTTATGGAAATGCTATATTTTTACAAGGGGAATGAATTTGTTTTATGCTGTCATTATCCCCAAGAATTGTGAGCAACTTGCTCTTAACTTCTGTAAAGGACTGTAAATTGTCCCTTTTCAGAGGGTTGTAAATTATCCCATTTGAGATTGTAATTTATCCCATTTGAGATTGTAATTTATCCCATTTGAGATTGTAAATTATCCCATTTGAGATTATAAATTGTTCAATTCGAGATTGTAAATTGTTATATTTGTGATGGTAACTTGTCCCACTTTTGACATTGTGAAATAGTTTTAGGTAGTAAATTGTCCCATTTGAAATTGTAAATTGTCTTATTTGAGATTGTAAATTGTCCCATTTGCTATTTTCAGGTAAAACAGAACAAGCTGCAAAGTTTTTCTTAAAATGTGGAGAGGCAGGCAAGGCATTGGACTGTGCCCATCTTGGTTCTCACAAACCTTTTATGGCATTCATCCATCTATGTTTATCTCGCAAATATGCGAGTGTTGAACACAACATTGTAAGTTTTCTCATTTTATCTTTTTTTTCCCAACATATTCGGTAGATAGATGAAAAAGTTCCCAGAGTTGGTGGATTATATAGAAATAAGTAACAATAGAATTATGTTTTTATGTAATAATTGGTAAGAATGTTCAGTTATATGCTGAATATACTCTTTGTTACTTCAGGATTATGTCGAGTTTCATGCTAAGAAGGCCTTAATCATGTACACAGAGCTAGAAGATTACAATGGACAAGCGCAGGCCAAACTCATGCTTGGAAAACAAACATTAAATGAGAAACAAGTGAAAGAAGGTGAGGTAGCTTCTGTTTTTCATTGAAGAGATAATTTAATTTGTACTCATTTAAGACATTACTATAAGTTTTGGGCATTCTCAAATTTCCAACAGATCTCTCTCCTGTAGCAGGATATTTTGGTAGTTTTCCAGCAAGATATAGACCTGATAATGTGAATGTATTATGTCACCGTTTTATTTGTGCTAATGGCCTAACACATCCAACTTCAGTGTACTATACTTTTGTTTTTGTTTTTCGGCCCACCGGGTAATGTAGGCGAACTCCAGCAACTCTGTGTGGACTACATCGGACATGGTGAGACACGTAGAAAACCATGGTCATCCACTGCATCATACTTTACTTCCAGTCGTCTCCATTCGTCTTGCCACTGGTTTCAAATGAGGTCAGACAAGAGAGTGAGGTAACGCTTTGCACAACTCCTTCTCACTTTAATCCAAACCCCCAGTGCAAGTCATTTTCACATCAAAGAAAATTCACCCGATGCCAGACTATCGCCTGCCAAAGATACTTCTCTATGGTGAGCTGGAGAAGGGTAAACGATCTCAAGATGGCCAAAAGAAGCGCTACAAGGACTCGTTAAACACCTCACTGAAAGCGTTTGAAATAGACCAAGACACATGGGAAGAACTTGTACAAAATATATCTACAGTCAAAAAGAACGCATCATCTTGTGAAAAGAGGAGAAATGCTGAAGCCCAGTAGCGGAGAGTAGCTAGAAAGTCATGGATAGACAAACATCCACCTACAGTCGTCATTTCATGTCCAAACTGTCCAAGGACATTTACAGCTCGAATAGGGCTCTTTAGCCATCTACAAACTATTATGCATGGTCATAACTCTTAAATGAATTTTCAAAAGTAGATGAAAAAAATGGTCATCATCACTTGTGATGGGTGAACATACACACACTATACTTTTGGCATCACTTTCTTATGTCAGAGACTTTGACTGGTTATACTTTTGGTTGTACAAACAAAATTTCATGACATTTTGTGACTTGTGTTGGCTGAGAGGTAATGGTCAGAGATGTCGGTTGTCTAGTTAGAATAGAGAAATTTTGTTGTCTAGTTAAAATTCTTATTCCATCTGCAGCTTCAACAGCATATACAAGATTACTAAAACATTAGGTTTATCATAAGAGCTGTGGTAAACCTGCAACCAGGTTGTACCATATAGAGGTGCATTTACAGTAATGGCTTCCTACTAGACCTGAGAGTTACAACAGCAATGATAAACTTTTTTTGTATTGTATGAATATATTGAAAAACAATAATCATCCATTCTCTCTTGGTGGTTGGTTGGTTGCTAATCCAGCGATCCATGGGCTCATGCCCTTTGACCCAATGCCATTATATGGCATTATATTGTTTGGAAGTCTGTGGATTTTCGGCCCACCCCAGGCCAGAGCCAGAGAATAACTATCACACCTCCAGGAAGGTAGGTTTCAACCTATACACTGCTTTGAGCTACTGTGGCCAAGATAGGGTTCACTATGCTCATTCCCCACCACCAATTGACTACTGGTTATGCTGAACTTCTCTATTGCCCCAGGCATGCAACCAAATGTTCAAGTCAAAAGGATTGTCACGTCCTGAGTCACTGTGCCTCTATGATGGGTCTCAGCCATAGGAAAAAACAGTGCTGCCAGTTTCCTCCTCCCCAATGCTGCACAGTACATCTCTGGTTCCTTCTCAACCACAGAGGATGCATACATATATTCAAACAAACATGAAACAAATTTCAACAACAAAATAAAAGCATAATTGTATATGCTTTATATGTAAAAGAGCCCCCAGGGACATTTAGCTTTCCACAAGATATACTTTTTTGAAGATAACTAGAAACTTATTCTCAGAGTTAAACACTGCATAAGTTTTTATTTCCACATATCGTCTTCAGTATATTTGAACATGGCGCAATTCTTGGGCTGCACTGACTTCTCTTCATAATTATATTCGCTTTTTTTCAACTTCTTCAGAGACCTGGTTGCTATTCTCACTGTTCGTGAGCTTGGGACATGGCAGTCCAGGTCAGATGTCATCTTCCACTGCTTTGACAGTTTGAACATTTACTCATCCATTAAATGTGACCTCTGTGTTGGTCATTTTGTCTCGCCACTTGATGTTCAGAAATTTATGGAGATAGCTAAGTGGAAGCTATTTAGCCATTGTTCTTGCCTCAAGAAAGGTGCCAATGTTTCATATCCATAGAGAAGAACAATAAGGATGCATGCTTGACATACCAGGAGCTATGTTGCTGCTAACTTTGTATTGCTCCATGCTCTTTTTTATAGAAGATTCTCAGTGGTTTTAGTTTACACTTCTAAAGGGTTCAACATGAAGCCATCAAATCTCATGTGAGTTAATATTTCACCCTCCAAATTTTTGAAAGCATGATGTAGGAGGGCACAGAAGAAAATCCCAAATGGGGGCTGGACTGAGGATACATCCTTGCTTAACTCTACTCTTGATGTCAAAATTGTGAGATATTCTGCCATCTAATTGAACAGCTGCTATCATATTTTTATGAAAAGAGACAATGTGTTTCAACAGCTTTGGTGAACGTCCAATGACATGAGCAACACATAAAAGGATGCCCTACTAACAGTAGCAAAAGCCTTGGTTAGGTTGATGAAAGTAATGAAAAGAGGTGTTCCCTGCTCTGCACTTTTCTTGAAGCTGTTTGAGAGTGAAGTTCATGTCAGAACCATGATAGTTTTCATAATTTTACTAAACTATTTTTTTGGACCTTTTGGGCATCTCTATTTGATTTATTTAAAACACATTTGCCTTATTCTTTCTGTAGGAAATGTTAAGAATTTGTATCACAGATTTTATTTTACTATAAAAAAATCATCATTATAATATTTATTCATTTCAGCACTTCAAGATTTCAAGGACGCTAAACCCTCCAATCAGGCAGGAGAGTTTGAGTGCTTTGTTGTACTTACTACATTTATGCAAAGTGTGAAGTCAGTGAAAGACTGTCAGGAAGTTTTAAAGAGCATTTCTCTTGGACAGGATGTATGTTTAGTAGTTAAACCTTTGTTTAGTCGTTAAACCTTCATAACATTTTTTAGTAGTTAAAACCTGTGTTTAGTAGTTAAACCTTCATAACTTTTGTTTAGTAGTTAAGCCTCCATAACCTTTGTTTAGTAGTTAAACCTTTTTTTTAGGAGTTAAACCTTCATAACCTTTGTTTAGTAGTTAAACCTTTTTTTTAGGAGTTAAACCTTCATAACATTTGTTTAGTAGCTAAACTTTTGTTTTCAAATATAAGCAGAGAATAATTGTTTTCAACTATTGATATTGGGGTTTCAGTTTATATATGCGCACAATAAAATAAATTTAAAATATTTCACGTGTGAATTTCGCCATTAGTGGCGAAATTCAATTAAAATAAGTGACTAGACTTTGAATTTACCTTAATGGCGTATACTATTATTGCAGCCCACCTCTGTTTTTGAGAAAGCACTAAATAGTCCAATATCTCAGAAACCCTGGTACCTTTTGGTAGCAGGTTTTATGAATATGGTTGCTTCTGGGGAAAGTTGCACTGTATTATTCTTGATGTGTTTTATGTATCGGCAGGGTGCGGCAAATGGAAGAAATTACCTTACATTTTACCATTGCTAAAATTTGTTATTTCCCTTGTAGCAATATTTCTTTTGTCTCTTCATTCTTTTAATGACGGGGCTCCTCAATATTATTACCAATATTATTTTTTCATACTTCAGTCTATACACAGGCTTCTAATGTTTGTGACATTTAGGACATTAAAGTTACATCCTTGGCTCATATTCAAATCTGCCTATATTTGCAAATATACAGTAGTTAAACCCTTTTTTAAAAAAAAAAGATAAATCTTTGTTTTGTAGCTATATTTTTGTTTAGTATATACACTTATACTTGTTTAGTAGATAAACCTTTGTTTGGTAGATATCATTTTGTTTAACCTTTACGACTCTGCGGTCGCAATATTGCGCCTATGAGATAATTACGCTGCATGTCGGGCTAGACCTAGTGTTTAGCGGACGGACGTTACATGCGATTTCTTATACACTACATGTTTTAATTGTTGTTTTTTGTGTTTAATATGTTGTTATTTGATAAGAATGTTTGTGTAGTCATTCAAAAACACAAAAATAATATGTATCAGGGGTGCCACGTGTGTGCATAGACAATAATTACGTTGCGTGTTGGGATAGACCTAGTGTTGACCGGACGGACATTATATGCGATTTCTTCACGTTTTATTAGTTTTTTTTAGTTCATATTATATTAGTTTTGATATAAAACAATATATATATATACAATAAGTATAGGTATTTATGAGGATTTTATCATAGATTCCATGCATTGCTCAAATATTAGGGTCGTCAAGAAGTTATATGTGTGATTTGAAAATGGAGTTTTGTGATTTTTTTCCCGAATTTTCAACTTCACAACTTGCTCACAACTGTCATAGCATACATACAACAAAAAAAAAACATGACTATATTCACTATTCACTCCTTTATTTAGATATGCAAAAATTATTTTGATATATTTTAAACAAAAAAGTTATCACGTTTTCAAAACACCCACCATCAATAACGAAAATTTTCCAAAAAAGAATTCAGGCCCAAGGGGATGTTTCTTAATTTTTAATTCAGGGCCCTAAAGGTTAATATATACACTTATAAAAGAGATTTATAAAAAATGCCAAAGCTCAGTAAGAACAACAGATGGAATGACTGAACCTTTTGAAACAAGATCTGGAGTAAGACAAGGATGCGTAATTTCACCCCTACTTTTCAACATATACATGGACAGAATAATAAAAGAAGCTCAAATCAAAGAAGAGGAAAACATTGCAAATAAACCTGATGAAGAACTTAATAATGAAATCAATGAACTATTATTTGCCGATGATCAAAGTTTAATATACAAAGATGAGGAAACTTTGCAAAAGCACATCACTGCATTGTTGTTAGCATGTCAGAAGTACAACATGAAAATTAATGTACAAAAAACAGAAGTTATGAAAATTAGCAAGTCTTCAACACCAATGAATATAACAATAGATAACACCAAAGTGAAACAAGCCAAAGAATTTAAATATCTAGGCAGCATTTTTTCCGAAGATGGAAGATTAAACAGAGAAATAGAAACAAGGTGCCAGAAAGCAAACACAGTGACGTACCAACTTTCACCATTACTTCTTCATCCAAAGATCAAGATGGAAATTAAAAAACAAATAATATCTACAATTTTTATACCAACACTGTGCTACCAGTGTCAAACATGGTCTTTAACAGCTTCGCAGCAAAGAAAAATCGTCACGTGAAATGAAGTGTCTGAGAAAAGCTGCAATGGTTACCCAACTAGATAAAATAAGAAATGAAGAAATTAGGAAAAGAGTTGTATAATATCATATATCGAACATATTGAGAGCCAGCAAGTAAAATGGTTCGGTCACCTTATGAGAATGAAGCCAAACCAAATACCAATAAGAGCATATAATACAAGAATATCCGAGCGTAAAGCCAAAGGTAGACCAAGAAAACAGTGGATAGAAAACATTAAGATAACCTTGAACAAACATGGACTAAATGCAACTTCGGCGACACATCTGGCCTTGAAACAACAGCTTAAGATACCACCCCTACGCTTAACGGCAAGTGTGAATGCAATCAATAATCATTCACCTGGGGATAGACAATACACTTATACTTGTTTAGTAAACCTTTGTTTGGTAGATAACATTTTGTTTAGTAGATAACATTTTGTTTAGTAGATAACATTTTGTTTAATAGACTTACTTTTGTTTATAATTTTAATTCTATGTGTAGAAGATACACTTTTGTTTAGTAGATCAACATTTAGGAAGACCATAACTAAACTTTTGTTTAGTAGATAAATATTTGTCTAGCAGTAATTACTTTTTGTATATAACATTGTATCAATTTTTTCTGAGATATATAATTTTTTTTATTTTCTCACTTTAAATGTCAACATTGAAGATTTTTATATAAGAAGTAATTTTCTCTTGCTGTCTCATTCTTTCTTGTCTCATTCTGTCTGGCTGTCTCATTTTCTCTTGCTGTCTCATTCTCTCTTGTTGTCTCATTGTCTTGGTGTCTCATTGTCTTGTTGTCTCATTCTCTCTTGATTTCTCATTCTGTCTTGCTGTCTCATTCTGTCTTGCTGTCTCATTCTGTCTTGCTGTTTCATTCTCTCTTGCTGTCTCATTCTGTCTTGTTGTCTCATTCTCTCTTGATGTCTCATTCACTCCTGTCTCATTCTGTCTTGTTGTCTCATTCTCTCCTGTCTCATTCTGTCTTGTTGTCTCATTCTCTCCTGTCTCATTCTGTCTTGTTGTCTCAATCAGTTTTTATGTCTCATTCTCTCTTGATGTCTCATTCTCTCTTGTTGTCTCATTATGTTTTGCTGTCTCATTCTGTCTTGCTGTCTCATTCTCTCTTGCTGTCTCATTCTCTCTTGCTGTCTCATTCTGTCTTGTTGTCTCATTCTCTCTTGATGTCTCATTCTATCTTGTTGTCTCATTCTGTCTTGTTGTCTCATTCACTCCTGTGTCATTCTGTCTTGTTGTCTCATTCTCTCTTGATGTCTCATTCACTCCTGTCTCATTCTGTCTTGTTGTCTCATTCTCTCTTGATGTCTCATTCTGTCTTGTTGTCTCATTCTCTCTTGATGTCTCATTCACTCCTGTCTCATTCTGTCTTGTTGTCTCATTCTCTCTTGATGTCTCATTCTGTCTTGATGTCTCATTCTGTCTTGTTGTCTCATTCTCTCTTGATGTCTCATTCACTCCTGTCTCATTCTGTCTTGTTGTCTCAATATCTCTTGATGTCTTATTCTCTCTTGTTGTCTCATTCTCTCTTGATGTCTCATTCTCTCTTGATGTCTCATTCACTCCTGTCTCATTCTGTCTTGTTGTCTCATTCTCTCTTGTTGTCTCATTCTCTCTTGTTGTCTCATTCACTCCTGTCTCATTCTCTCTTGATGTCTTATTCTCTCTTGATGTCTTATTCACTCCTGTCTCATTCTGTCTTGTTGTCTCATTCTCTCTTGATGTCTCATTCTATCTTGTTGTCTCATTCTGTCTTGTTGTCTCATTCACTCCTGTCTCATTCTCTCTTGTTGTCTCATTCACTCCTGTCTCATTCTCTCTTGATGCCTCATTCACTCCTGTCTCATTCTGTCTTGTCTCATTCTCTCTTGTTGTCTCATTCTCTCTTGTTGTCTCATTCACTCCTGTCTCATTCTCTCTTGTTGTCTCATTCTCTATACATTAGCTGTATAGTTAATAGTTATCAACCTTGATAACATACATTGACTGTGTAGCTGAAAGTTATCAACCTTGATACCATACATTGGCTGTGTAGTTAAGTGTTCAACCTTGTTACCACCAAATGGTTGCAGACTTTCATTTGATTGGATGTCTGTTTACACAATGTAGGAACATGCCTTGGACACATGCATAGATTCCATATATAAGCCATTTTCTCAAAAAAATAGTGTACCACATAGTGTTTGATTTTTCTAGGTATGAGCAAAAGCCCTGCCCACTCGAATCCTAAATTATCAATATGAAACAAGAGCTACATATCTCATCATTTCTGGAGATTGAAGCTTACTCTTTCTTGTGCCTTTAATGAAGATGTCTTTTATTTGCATCATTTGAAATATTAGTTTTATTGTTTGTCCTCCATTTGTCTTGTATCTCTTTTTGATAAAGACCTTCTTGTTGCCATGTCAACTCAATTTATTTTGTTATATAAACTGTTAACTATATTTGTTGTATTATGCCGTCTGCTTTATGAATTGCAAATTGTATCATTTCATATTTTTTGTTGCTTAATCAATCCCTAATGTTTACACAACTTAGGAACTTTGGCCACGGCACAAGATTTTAATTTGTCTCTATCCTTGGATATGTTCTCAGCCTCATTTCATGTGATTCCCATCTCTATTTCAGCTTCATTTCATGTGATTCATATCACTGCCATGTCCTTCATGGTATCTCTTCTCCATGTAATTTCCATCTCTGTCAGATCCTCTCTGTGTTCCTATGTCTTCCGTGTTTCTTTTTTTTATCTTTATGGAGTTTAATGTCATTGATCATTTATTGGTTTTCTGAGCGTGTACCTGGTCCATTTCCATGTTCCTCTCCTTATTCTCATTGTCCACCAGATCTTGGTCTGTTTGTTTTAGTATCTCATCTTCTGTGTTATTCTCAAACTCCTGCTGGATATTTCTTATCATCATCAGGTGCCATTCCAGCTGCGTAGGTGATCATGGCTCTCCACATCTCTCTGTCTACAGTATTATGTATCAAGATCGTTGTTGTTTTCCTGCCATGCCAGGTTGTCAAACTGTCTAATATTTTCTCACGTTGTTGCCCTCTGTCTCTGTTGCCTTCAATCTTGCCTGTTGTGACTATGTTCTTCAAACCTGCCTGTCTCATGATGTGGCTAAAAAATGAAGATTGTCTTTTTTTAATTTTATTAATTAAAGTCTGCTTCGAATTTGACTCTTTCAACACTTCCACATTAGTTTTTCCGGCTGTCCAGTCCATATTTCTTGTAGCAGGACAATACTCCTACTAGATTTCCAGTAGTCCAGAGAATTGAAATACATTGTGTCATCATTTTATTTGCACCAATGGTCCAACACATCTGTCTTTGATTGATATCTCATCTTATTATGTCACCTAATTTGTTAGTTCTCTATTCCTACCATTGACTGTGTTCTCAAGTTGGAAAACACTTCTTAACACAATATACATATTGAATTCTTTTTTACAGATTCTTCATGTATTGTCAAGTACAAAAACAGAACACTCAGGTCAGCATCAGCTTTACCTGAGTTTCTATGGCTTAGAGTTGGACTCAGTGAAAGATCAAGTAACCTGGTACCCTTACCAATATCCACTTTGTAAAGATTTTTTGAAAACTACAAACAAAGACAAACAGTTTTACACATTAAGTAAAGTTGAAGTAAGTGTGTCTTGTTCTTGATGTCTCTATTGTTGTATATTTTGCTTTTAATGACAATGCAACCAACATTTATATCACAAAATGGTTGCAGATTTTCATGAAATTGGATGTCTATATTACTTTATGTTAAATGTATAACCCTTCAGTGTAGTAGGGGTGCTTTCAGTTCCTTGTTAAAGTGTAGAGTATTTTAATCCTGTCCAGTCTTTAATATTATTAATCCATACTATCCTTTTTCTCTTCCACTCTCAACTGTTCCCTGCAGGATAATTTTGAAAATGGAATCATTTCTCACCATGTGATTAAATCACATAAGTTTACAGAGAATTATTCCTCACCACATGATTAAATCACAAAATTTTACAATCATTCCTCACCACATGATTAAATCACACATTTTCAGGGAATCATTCCTCATCACATGATTAAATCACACAAGTTTACAGAGAATCATTCCTTGCCACGTGATTAAATCACACACATTTACAGAGAATCAGTTATCGCCACATGATTAAATTACACTGTATAATTAACTGTATAAATAACCAAATGGTCAGAAGGTATCCGACAAAGTGGAGGGTGCCGCAGTAACCGAACGAACAAATGGTAAAGCAAAATGAATTAAACTGGTTACTAAAAACACTTACCGTACCTATGAGTAAAAATATATTTTAAAAGTATATAAAAAAACATACAATAAAACTACACAGGACAATTCTCAACGTGTCGGTCCAAATGGGACTTTTTTCAAGAGACAAAACTTATAAACTACACAATAATACACAAAATAGATGACTGAATTTTATCAAGCCATGTTTCTATGACGCAGAAATAGAAACGCCTTTTTTATTTTTTTTATTTTTTTAAATAAAACAATATGGTCTTAAAAATGTGATGTTGTATCAATGCTTTCTCCTTGTATCAGAACTCAAAAAGGATGGGGGGAGAGGAGAAAAACAGTGAAAAAAGCAGACATGAGCACTTTTTAACCATAGAAGATTATAGTGTGCAGACAGTTTCTAGCAGTATAGAATATTAAATGTTCCTCATTCTACTAAACAGAACTATGTGTTTTCACTTTTGTGCAGCCCATGCCAGTTTGTACAAAATGTGTTTTCCAAGCTATGATAGACTTCCATATACAATATTATGCAATAGAACATAATGAATGAAGTTCTTGTCTTACTTAATGTAGTTCTATACATAAAAATAAGATAAGATGCACTGCTTATGCAATGTAATCCCTTTTTAAGAACACTTCAAACTCCTTAATTATTTTTATTGTTTATAACAAATTTCTGTTATTACATACATATTTTATTGGTTTGGATCAAATTCTTATAAAGTGATTTGACTAATAAGTTTTAATTGGGATGAAATATGGATTGGTTGTTGTGACCTGTTACTCCCAAAGATTCTATAAGACTGAAGCTGGTCGCTAGTTATGAAGGGAATGCTTAGATGACAAGGTTTGGACTGTTGGAGGCAGCCCAAATTATGCAACTTGCACAATCTCAGCTAGTATTAGGTGCACACTATAGAAAGGATTCTGTGCTACATTCTCTGCTAGTATTAGGTGAAAACTACAGAATGGATTCTGTGCTACATTCTCTGCTAGTATTAGGTGAAAACTACAGAATGGATTCTGTGCTACATTCTCTGCTAGTATTAGGTGCACACTATAGAAAGGATTCTGTGCTACATTCTCTGCTAATATTAGGTGAAAACTACGGAATGGATTCTGTGCTACATTCTCTGCTAGTATTAGGTGAAAACTACAGAATGGATTCTGTGCTACATTCTCTGCTAGTATTAGGTGAAAACTACAGAATGGATTCTGTGCTACATTCTCTGCTAGTATTAGGTGAAAACTACAGAATGGATTCTGTGCTACATTCTCTGCTAGTATTAGGTGCACACTATAGAAAGGATTCTGTGCTACATTCTCTGCTAATATTAGGTGAAAACTACAGAATGGATTCTGTGCTACATTTTCCACTAGTATTAGGTGCACACTACAAAGTGGATTCATGGAATCTGTGCTACATTCTCTATGGCCTTGTCACATCATGTATTTAGGTGGATTTTTTTGTGAGAATCTACTTTCCAGCTATTTTCCCCATCACACTGCTCCTACTATGACATTGTGCTATGGTGATCTGTGTGCTTTTTCTAGCTCAGGACAAGTCCAACTGCCCCAGTCTCTGTCTAAACTGAAAAATGGGGAACACTTTTTATACATGGCTCTTGTTTGGATGTGAGTGGGCCCAATCAGGCATAATTTTCAGCCACTGGTGGCGTATTTAATCTCTATATCAGTGACAAGGAACTGGCCTTGACAGAGATCTTAAGGGTTAACCTTTAGCAAGCCAGATTTAAAAATATGAAACGTCTCCCTGCCACCGGATTCTTTTTTGAAAATTTGCGTTATTGATGGTGACTGTTTTGAAAATGTGATAATTTTTTGGTTGTTAGAGATATTTAAATAATATTTGCACATATAAATAAAGAATTAAATTATGCATATATTGGTGTAATTTATGTATGTGTGTGTGTGATACCAGACGTATGAGAAAGTGGTAAAGACGTTTTTCACAAAAAACATATATTTTATAACAAATAAAGAGGAAAAAAATAAGAAAAAAGAATAACTTACCTTACATATCGAATTCCTTGGCAACACTGTAAACTAAATCATGCAAATCTGTTGTATTTATGTTCTTTCACTGCGAAATTATCAAAATATAGCCAGGGGGAACTGTATAAAACATGTAGATTTGCAGTAAAATCGTTCTTTGAGCTTAAGGCCTAGGGTTATTTTTTCTGCCACATCAAAATATTCGATATCAAACGTACAAGTCCCCAAACCAACACGGCATTCTGTATATTCACTGCTGTGAAACTAAATAACCTAATAATCCATGATTCAAGCCACGATTCAATGTTATTTTATTCGAAATACGATGAAATAAAGGTCTATAAAACCGATCCATCATCATGGCATCGTACCGGTGTACAGATGTGGTCAGATTAATTGCTCTTAAACTTTTACGAATAGCTAGCCATTCTCAAAAACTATCATTTCGGAAGTGGGGGATGTACCGGCTTCGATTGCGCATGTCCCCAGCTATGTGCACGGACTGTGGTACGTGTAAATCTCACGATATTATCGTTGGGTGGGCCGGGCCGCCAAAAGCGAGCGCGGCCATTTTGTTTCTCGGCGGCTGGGATTGATATAGGCTCGGTGAAGGTTAAACTTGTCATGTAAATATATATTGATCAATTATGCACATGTAATGAGAAATTGTTTCATATTTTTCTGTCTAGGCTGTTGATGTTTTGAAGAGACTCATTCTGTCAAAGATTGAAACATGGGTTCAAATGACACAGACCTGGCTAAAGGAGAATACAGTCTCTATTTTACCTTGTATCAGATATCAAGAGGAACAGATGTGCAGTGATGATTGCAGATACATGCATAGACCTTATAAATCATCACAAGAAGAGATGACAGCTCTGGATCACCTCATTTGCTCGGTATAATTCTTATTCACATTAATTGAGTGTTATGATTGCATGTTATCATTCGGGGAAACACAGGCCAATACATATTTTGATCCTAGTCTTAATAAATCCATCATCAGATTGTAGCTGCTGACAGTTCCAGTTCGGTGTTAATTTATCAGTCTCTTTGTACATCTAATATGTTGATCTTTACTACAATAGTTCCAGTCTTTACACCATTCTCCTTCACTCTTGACATTGACCATGATTCACACTTTTTAAAATCTTATGAAAAGAAAGTCTCTCAGCGCATTGACTCAGATTGATCCATTGATGTATCTTTTGACATTGTGGTCATGCTTTCTCATAGCCATGAACATCTAGCATTGATTGTGATTAATATTAGTTAGTCGTTGGACCATCGTCATTGCACTCCGGACAAGTCCATAGGTACTCAGATCTCTCCTTTAGTGTAGCCACCATTACACATTAACTGACGGTCCCAGTATGCAGTTGATTGACCGCTCCTTTCTAGTGACACCACATTTCAAACCAAATTTCTTTATTCTAGTCATGAAACAAGAGTCATCGTCACTTATACAGTCATTTGCTCATGCGTTTTCCCATAGGGCGTTCAAAATGTCTGCTCAATCCATCACTCCACCAACAGCCGTAGTAGTAGTGTGTGCGGCCAACCTATCTACTCGCTCATTACCTCGGACTCCCGCATGTCCCGGCACAAAAATGAAAGTTACTTTATGCATACAGGAATTCTTCACTGCATCCAGCCACTGTTCCCAAATGTATCCTGCCTAAACTTTCACAATCATGTTCATCGAGTCACTGAGTATGCAGGCATGCTCGCAGATAGTCTGCGAGCAGACCCATTACAAAGCTTTGGTTACTGACAAAATCTCCATTGTCATGCTGCTTATTGTCTGAGCGAATGCACCACTTTCCTCTCTGATGGTTTCCCCCCACCTATGAGACATAAAGGCCCAGGCACTTCTGATGTGTCTCTCAACCGACCCATCTGTATATATAATCATATCACCTGCCCTGGAATTTTCACAGATCAGAGCGAGTAGCTCAGACTCCACCATTGTCTGACACCATTCCCAGCATTCTCTACTGAGTGTTATTATTACTTTATAGAATGTCAGACAATCTAAGGGCACATGACTCCATTTCGCACCAGGTAGAACATCTTTCAATCTGCACACACACACTGTATAATATCCTCTGCGTGCCCCATCCACGACTTTCCTCTCTTAAGTCGACTGCCTTTCACTCTGAGAATTTCAGGGTGTAGAGGATGTTCTTTATCAGCGGTGATTTGTAGGTAGTCCCACGCCTGCAGATTTGTATTCTTTGCTCTGCAGTTTGGCAATCCAGTTAGTATCGCATAGCCTGTGCTGACGTATCTCTTGTACACCCCAAAATGATTCGCATTGCCTCATTCTGGATTCTATCCAATCTCTCTGTTTGAGTCTGACTCAGTGTTAGAATCACCAGTGGGTACTCTACCACTACCAATCCCTAATACAGCAGAAATAGCAGCCTCTGTTCACATTAAGCAGCACCCATAACTTTTATTGATGCAAGATCTTTATAAGCCTTTACAATGATATAGTCAACATGATCTTTGAAACTCATACTTTGGTCCAACATAACCCCCAAGTACTTCATTGTGCTGGTTCTCGCAAGGATATCCCCGCTCAAAGTAGCCGATGGCGTGAACATGTTTACTATGTGATTATTCTGGGAAAACCATGTTATCGAAGCTTTTGATGATTAACAGAATTACTCCAGAATTACTGCACCATTTTCCTATACGTTCAAGCTCCTTCTGCAAATTCCTGGCGATCATTTCTCTGCCTTGCCTATATACCAAGATGTCATCAGCATAGGACATAGTTCTCCATGGTCCTACAATCTAATAACTTGTTATTTGAATTGTATGTGTATATATATATATATATATATATATATATATATATATTATATATATATATATATATATATATATATATATATATATATATATATATATATATATATATATATATAATATATATATATATATATATATATATATATATATATATATATAGTACTGGGGACAGAGGTGACCCTTGTGGTAGTCCTGGGTTTATGACTGTTGGTGATGAAGACCAACTCCCACACTTAAGAACAACCTGTCTCCGAAAGAGTGCCAGGACAATCAACCTGAAAATAAAAGGACTTACTTGGAGTTGCAGCATTATGGTCATCAAGAAATCCAAAGGCACTCTATTATAAGCATCTTCCAGGTCTATTGCAGCAGAACTTCTCCATTCGTTCGTCAAAACCTTTGAACATGTCCTGCGCGAATATGATGTTGTGCCAAGTCAGCATACCTGGAAGATAGACTCCCAATGTTGAGGGTAGACTTATTCCTTTCTAGATGTAGGGAAAATTTCCACGCAACAATCTTTTCTAACAACTTGCTTATTGTATTCTGCATGGTTATGAGCCTGAAACCCTGTATCTTTGCATGACTCTTCCCAAGCTTGGGTAGTAGGATTAAGTAACTATGCAACCAGTCTTCTACTGTGCCATTCGCTAGGTTATTGTTGAACGAGACCTGCCTCTGAGATCATTGTACCTAGTGCCGACAGGTCCTGGCGCAGAGTTTCTTGATCTTTTCAGTGCAGCTGTAATATCTTCAAGAGTAATTACATTATCGCTTTCCATCACTTGCTTATTGCACATGTCTGTGACTGTTTTCATGATTTCATTGTAATTCCCTCAGTTTCTCTGACCGATTTGTCCCTTATAATGAGCCAGTAGTGCTGCACCCTTATTCAAATCTGTCTTCTGCCATACCAAGTCTGTGCTTTGAAAATTGGGGATTGTTATATGCTTCCTTGGGTCATTCATTGATTTATGCAGGCGCCAGAACAGTTTTAATGATTTTTTTGTTTGCAATCTCATAATAAAGGTCTTCCCATTTTTTGTCTTTTGCAGATTTGGCGATATCTTTAAACTGTTGAACCCTGTCATCTTTGGTTTGTTTTAATTGCAGAACAAGATCTGGTTGTGCTGTCACTTTTTCATTTTTTTTGTTGCCACTCTGCAACTGTGCTGTGTTTGCACTTCCAAGCACATTAAACCTCATCATTCCACCAGGGGGATTGATTCCACACACATGCCCTTATGGCGGGTGTCCTACGTTTATCCTTCCTAATTCTGCTTACGATGGACGACCCTGTGCTATCATACTGGAAGGACTTAACTCTAGCTTTCTGTTGTTTACTTTTTCCTTTGTCCACCAACAAGACACATGGCAAATGGTCGCTGCCATGATGCCCCAGCACAACCCATCTACATCTGGGTGCAATATCAGCTGTCACTAAGCCCAAATCAATTGCACTGTTATCGTCACCTTAGCAGCCAACCTTGTCATGCGCCCATTGTTTATGCATACTAAATTCATATCAATCAAAGCCTCCTCGAGATCTCTTCCCTGTTGATTAGAGGCAGTATTGCCCCAAGATCTATCTTTTGCATTAAAATCCTTGCAAAAATGACTTCTCTTTCTTCCTTTACTATCTCACCTAAAGATTTCCAGTCTTGCATGTTCATGCTGGCATTGAACGTATACGTGTTGACGAGCACAAAAGGGTGCTGTACGTTTTGTACCCTGACAGCTTGCAGCTGAATGTCATCAGTATCCCAGTCAGACATCTATCTCAATCACGTCAATGCCTCATACAAGAACTACTTGCCTAAAGTATTGCCTATTGTAGTAACTATGAAAGCCGGTGACTTGGTGACGGTTTCCCATTCCCAAACGCGATTCTTGTAGAGCCACAATATCTGCGCTGTAGGTTAATTTATCCAGTTCTGGACGTCTTCTTTCAACACTAGCGACATTCCAGAATAACACACGTAATGATTTCAAAGATGGATGAACAACTTTATATCTGTGGTGCCTAGCTCCAGCACGACGACCTTGCCGTTTGTTATGGAAAGAGATTTGACTGCACAAGAGACAGACAATATCTCCGACACCACCAGCATTACCACATATAGCGACACTGTCGACATACAGTGAAGCTAGTCAGTCCAGTCCGAACATTGGAGGGGCGGCCAATGTAAAATGCACGTAAAGGTAGATGCAGGGCAAGAGACAAATAGATTTCATACCGAGTACAATGAAACAATGAAAGGGCAGAACAGCGCTAGAGGGCAGTGCGAACTGCAAATAGAAAAGTGAAAAGTCCCTAGGAAAGGGGAACTACAAGCTCCGTCAGCTCGAGACGAGCTTCTAGTTACCTGTGTTCCTTACAGGCAGAGACCCAGACCCATTCATTGGCGTTTGGTAAAGCAAGAAGACCTAATCCAACTCTAATGTTGAGCCTTCCTAAACCGGAAATATACTCGCGAAGAGAAAGGGTTCTGTACCCGATGGGCTTAGGCAAGAAAGGGACAACGATGGTAGTCCTGGCCCAACTCTACTGTCAAGGTTTCCTATACCGGAAGTACACTTGCAGAGAGAAAGGGTTCCGTACCCGATGGGCTCAGGCACAAAAGGGATAATGATTTAGCCCTGGCCCAACTCTACTGTCAGGTTTTCCTAAACCGGAAATACACTTGAAGAGAGAAAGGGTTCAGTACCTGATGGGCTCAGGCGCTATTGGGACAAGGACGCTCAGCTCGAGAACGCCTTGCTCCCAAACTCGTGGTGTGAGACTCGAACTTGGACAAGGGGTACACAATGTCAGTGAATGATACCTCGGCTAAGAGGGCGAAAGAGCCAGGGTCCAACTCCTCTGTTGAGTTCTTCCCCTTAAGGAACCAGGCTCACGGATGAGAAACGGTTCAGTACCCAATGGGCACAGGCACAGCACGTCCAATTACACGATGCAAGTTCATAGACAGTGGAACACCTCGTTCGAGTCAGACGAGAGCAAAAAAATCGTCTAGGCGAAGAATCTCCACTACACGTGCCTGGAGACAGATAT
This sequence comes from Meghimatium bilineatum, assembly GCA_034231615.1. NCBI lineage: Eukaryota > Metazoa > Mollusca > Gastropoda > Stylommatophora > Philomycidae > Meghimatium > Meghimatium bilineatum. Next base: position 11,562,295 of record CM067306.1, read on the forward strand.
AGAGGCTGTCACAGGCTAAGGGTAGCCCACCCGAATTGTCAAGGCATGCCGAAATCGGATGTGCTAGGCCTACAAGGCGCATAACGGTGGCACAACGTAATCACGCTCCCGGCGGAAATCGCGCGGATATCCGTGATGGTTACAATGGAGCGAACGCAAAACAAACAAACATCAAGGCATTCAACCTGTGCACTCAAGTCACTGAGAACGGAACAATCAAGTCAAGGACTACTACAACAACAACCAACATCCCACACAAGTATTGAAGCATCCTCAGAAACACAAACACAGAACAGCTATATACAAGGGCAAATCTGTCCTCTTGTAAACACAAATAACATGGAGACAGAACAATGTTGCTTCAAACAATAGCTTATACAAGTAAATTCAAGTAGGAATTGTTAAAAATACAGATTTATTAAATAATTAGTTGACATATATGCTTGCTGTACTCTTGCAACCTTGACAGATCATGGGTTGTACATATGCATAATATATTTACAGGTACTCCTGGACTACTACATGCAAATAGGGAATGAGAAACTTAAGCTTGAGATGCCTGATATAAACAATGCAAATAAAGATGAACCCAATTGGAAGTCTGTGAAAAATTTGTTGAATTTTGTACTGCCTGCTTATCCTTCACTGCAGAGAAGTCAACATGATCATACACTGGAAATTTTGAAGAAATTACGGAAACCAAAAATTACAGTTCTAGTTGAAAGGTATTACTATTAACATTTGTAAATTGCATTTTTAAAATTGATGGTATCTATCTTATCAGGGTGTAGTGATTAACATAGAATATTTTGACAGTGGTGATTATTCAGGGTGCAGTGATTAACATAGAATTCTTGGACAGTGGTTTATTCAGGGCACACTGATTAAAATATAATGTTTTGACAGGTGATTACTCAGGGCGCAGTGATTAACATAGAATATTTTGACATTGGTAATTTGGTACTTTTCTATTTAGTGGACATATAAACTTAGCGGGGGGAAAACTAACAGGAAATACAAATATAATGCAACAGAGATTAAAAACAGAGATTGGTAATTTGGTACTTTTCTATTTAGTGGACATATAAACTTAGCGGGGGGGAAAACTAACAGGAAATAAAAATATAATGCAACAGAGATTAAAAACAGAGAACATGGGAAAATAGTCTATTCTACTGGCCAATAGTCTCTTTATTTTATCCAGAATTGTGAAAAAGCATTCCTCATTGCTGTTAGCCATAACCACTACATGAATTCTGCTAGGTTTTTATTCTTTCTAGCTATCCCACAATTATTATTTTTTCTCCATTAGATAGATTCTGTCAACAATCACTCTATTGTCTGCCAATATACTCCATGACAAATGATGTCATATTAACATGGCTATTGCAAGAAAGGCCTATTTTTTTTAAAATGACAGGGTTACCAAAACTATGACCACTATTTTGATATGATTGTAAAGCTCTTATAAAACCAAATTAGACTAGTGTTTGGAGATAAAAGGAGCGTACATTACCCATAAGATGTACATTTTACTTAACCAAAACAAAGGACTTTGTACTTACATAATAGTACAAATTGCATACTCACTAGACAAGATAGTTACTGGATAATCACTGATGATTTCTTCTTCTTCTGTGTTCTCTCTCATATCACCACAACGAATATATTGTGTGATTTCCGCCAGGGAGCATGAAGTACGTTGTGCTGCAAGTTCCACAATAAAACTGTTTTAATTGCACCTCGGTTGGCCACACTGTGGTCTGGACGTCTGAGGTCCAACACATCCGTTTTCATCATACCTTTAATTCAGGTAGGCTTCCCTAGTCCGTGACAGCCTGTCTATCTGTCGCCGGGCATGCGGGTGTGTAATGATTCTTCGCCTAAACGATTGTCGTTCACATCTATCTTGCACGAGGTGTTCCACCGTCTATGAACTTCCTTGTGTAATTGGATGAACTGTGCCTGTGCCCATTGGGTACTGAACTGTTTCTCATCTGTAAGCCTGGTTACGTATGAGGAAGAACTTGCCAGAAGAGTTAGACCCTGGCTCATTTGCCTTCTTATTCGAGGTGTCGTTCAGAGACATCGTGAACCCCTCACCCAAGTTCGAGTCTCAAACCACACGTTTGAGAGCAAGGCATTCTTGGGCTGAACAACCTTGTCCCAATAGCGCCTGAGCCCATCAGGTACTGAATCCTTTCTCTCTGCAAGTGTATTTCTGGTATAGGAAAGCTTGACAGTAGAGTTGGGCCAGGATTGCCATCATTGTCCCTTTTTTACCTGAGTCCATCGGGTTCGTAACCCTTTCTCTTCGCGATCATGTTTTCAGTATAGGAAAGCTCGACGTTAGAGTTGGGACAGATCTTCTTGCTTTGCCGGATGCCCATGATTGGGTCTGAGTTTCTGCCATAAGGAGCATAAGCAACTACAAACTCGTCTCAAGCTGACAGCTTGTAGTTCCCATTCCCTTGGAGCGTTTTCACTTTCTATTTGCAGTGGCACTGCCCTCTAGCGTTGTTCTACCCTTTCATTGTACTCCGTATTAAAAGAATTGATCTCTCACCATGCATCTACCTTTTTGGTGCCTTTTTCATTGGCCGCCCCTCCAATGTTCAGAGTGTTATGTTATGTCTACAGTGCCGTTGCATGTGTGGTGCATTTGGTGTCTGAGATATTGCCTGTCTCTTATGCAGTCAAATGTCTTTCCATCTGCTACCTCCACATTCTCAGACATAATCCCCAAATGATTTGGCCAGAATCAGCATGAACCGCTGTATTTCTGTTTCCACTATGCACCACGCAGAGGTACATTTGAGATCTTGGTTATCTGCAAACCCTGGGTCTGCCGGAGCATTGCATTCCCTATGCACCCCACTGATGATTTCAACAGCCATTCCTCAAGTTGAGAACACTAAGGAAGAAGAAAGTAAAGATTTCATAATTAACAACAGTCAACAAAATTTTTAAGTTCCTCCACTTATTTCAGTAGTTGGATCATTTATCTTTATTTTAATTGTATTGGGTTCTCTGCCTATAGACATCACTTATTGCAAAACAATCAAGGGGAATATGTTGAACTCACTTTTTGTCGCAACAAAAAAAAGCTGTAATGTGTCTTTTTTATGTGTAAAATAAATGTAACAAAATATTGTAACAAAGTAATTATTTTAAATTTCTACTGTAATATTAAATAAAATTGGGTTATTTTCAGATATTTAACAGATTTATGGGAGAATCCAGAAATTGTGACAAGACGATCATTAACCAAGATACTGAGAGAGAAGAGCAAATCCACAGACTGGAGTGTGCGAGCTTGCTTCTTTGCATCTTTGCTCAAATTGAAGCTCAATGTGGAATTAGAAATTAAAAAATTTGAGGTGTGAACAGTGTCTATTTTTCTTAACAGATCTCTTGTATTTTGCTGTTTTTTTGTAAATATATATTTGGTTTACCTTATGCTTAGTTCATTACTTAGTCATCTGATCATCATCAATGCATGCCATACACGTGCTCCGATCTGCACTTGAGTGTATCCACAATTATACAGCGACTGATGACAGTTCCAGTTCTATGTTGATTGATAAACATTCTTCTAAGCCCTCAGTAGTGTTAATTTCTGACATTTCTGCATTTCAAGCCAGTTCCTTTATTCTAGACATTGAAAAGGAATCATCACTCTGATTAATTTCATCTGTCCGTGTTGTTTCTCATAAGTTCAAAATGACAGCTGGATCTATCACTCGACCTCCTGACATAATAGCAGTGCAAGCCAGCCAATCTGCTCTGTCATTCTTTTGAACATCCACATGACCATGCGCGAAAATTAACATGAAGCATTCCAAATTTGACCAAATTTTTCCAAAAATGCAATCTACTGTTCACAAATGCAGCTCAATTTTGTTTTTCTGATCATGTTCATCAAGTTACTTAAAATGCAGACATGAGTTGCCTCTGTGCAATCTCTGTAGTCATGTTGCTTGTAGTAACAGCGAAAGCACCACTCTCCTCTTCTCATCTTTAATGGTCTTTCCTACATGCTGAGATGTGAAGGCACTGTGCATGTGTTTAACAACCAAACCATCCGTGATATATATATATATATATATATATATATAATATCATATTCCATTCTCTGGAATTGTTACTGATCAATGCCTGCACCTCAGTCTGTACAGTGATTTTTCACCATACTTTGCATTGCCTAGAAAATTTGAGAATTATTATTACTGTGAAGTTACTTTATTCTAGTCTTTATATAGTTTGAATGTCCATGTGGAAGTCTGAATAATAGTTCAGAGTACAAAGATATGGCCTTTGTTTTCTTTCCATGCTTTGACTAAGGAAAGTTGGGGCTTAGGCTGACAACCTGTAAAAAAAAAGGTATCATTGTCATTGTATATCTAGTCTAAATTTCTTAGTTTTGTCTTCTATCTAATGAACCATTGGATGACCAAAAACTTCAGGACAGTGAACATTGCACATTTGTCTTTTGTAGCAGATTTATAGATGGGAGAGTGGTAGCCTATTTGATATTGAGCTTGCCTGCTATCACCGGGTTAAAGCGTGCTAGGTTCGAAACTATGTCCAGACAGATTCCTAGGTGGGAGCACGGTAGCCTAGTTGATATTTAGTTTGTTGTTATCACCGGGCTGCAGCAAGCCAGGTTCAAAACTACATCCAAACAAAAAAGAAACAGACCAGGCGTCTCACTTGACACGACCACTCCTCCAGTCAACTCAGCTGTAAATAACTACCTGCCTATGGGACCTACCTTTACCTAGGTGTGAAGAATGTTAAATGTGCCATCACTGTGTTTAGGTTAACAAATTTGACAGAAGAATGATGAGATAATAGGCTCAGAAGTGTATGCTCTGATACTGGCATTGCATAACTATCCAAAGATGCTGAAACACCACACTTGAATGCCTCCTTCAGGGACTAAATTTGCATCTATAACAAACACACACAGCCACACCCAACACCCCTCCCAACACAGCCATGCCTGTGAGACAACAAACCTTCTACAATTTCTGTTATCACTTCAGTTACTCTATTAAAGTGGATTTGTTCTTTTGTCAGTTTACCTATTGAGGAAGCCTTCTACTCAGAGGTAGTCTATGTATCAAGATGAGCTAGTATTTTGCCTGGGTCATCCACTGCACATCTTTTCTTCTTCGACGAGGTACTTCCTATCTGTGTAGGAAGACGGCTTTCCGTGTAGAAAGATGCTTCCAGTGCCCCTAGATTCCTGACCTAATTTCTTCTGTTTGAGCCATGAGTTACATTCAACCTCTGATGTAAAGAATGTTTTTAAAATTTGTATCATATCCTATTCAGGGCTTAGTCATCAACACAGTATTTTTTGGCTGCAGTGATTTTCTGGCAATATAGATACATTTAATAGTTTGCCATTCCTTTCTGAATGATCCAGATGCAAAATTGCCTGTGGCGGAATTCGAATCCGGACCTTGGCCGTCACAGACACGCCACACCGCCAGTGTCAGATGATGTAAAGAATACAATGCCTAATATTCTGTTGAGATCTGAAACACTCAACCTATGATATAAAGAATGCATCACTGAATCTGTTGAGTTTTATCTGCCTTGATAATATAAATTCTTAACTTGTTTGTTTCAGAACACACTGATGAATAAGATAGATGAGATAGAAGATTGGGTCTACAAAGGACGGAAGTATGCTCTCTTTATCACAGAAAGTCAGAGCGACGAAATTCCACTTATAGAAGCTATAGGTTCACGATTTATCCAGTCATTTAATTTACTGACCAAAGATCATAATCCATTTGAAGCTTGTTTTGTCTTCACAAAGATGGTCAGTGCCTTAGGAGGGCGTAATAGAATATCTCTAATGCCCAAATTGGATCATTTAATCTTCTGGATTGAGTTTTTTGTTTCTCTCACTTGGCTTTTCTTAGCTAAGGTAAGTCCAACTTTAAGACTAGTACTAGGTATGTTTATATATGTTTATAAATTCTCCTCCATTTGACCATGTCTAAAAGGCATCAAGAGCTACACAACTTTCTATCACTGCTGCTGCTACTGATGTCTCCAGACCAGAGGTTGGTAATTTTCTTGAGGTCGATGAGCTAGATTGAGCACTTGTTGTGTAGGATGGAATCAAAAAGCTTTTATTCTCATGGAGCTTGAGGCAAAGTTTGCTGAACTCTGAGGCCAGTGAATGTATATGCCCTATTTCTTCTTGAAGATGGTCAGTAAGCGTAAATTGAAAATAGTTTAGCAGTATCTTTCATGAATGAATCTTTTATGCAATCAAATCACAGCTGAAGAACATTTTATTTTTTCTTTCTTTATTGTCCTAAATCTTTTTTGATCAGATTTTTCATAAATTTCTCCATACTCTTTTTATATTTGCCTGCAGGGCCAATAAAAATGGCGTGGTGGGTCAGATTTTGTCCATCCCTGTGCAAGACTAACAGTAAAATGTCCAAAATGCTCTTTTCTTCTTATAGTACATGCTTTTGTCGTTTTGTATGCGTGCCCACCTGTGTATGGTTTTACTAGAAGCATGTAGTATGCATCTATTACATTCACTCACTGCTTTATCGATGTCTTTGTCCACGTTCATGTCCTTAGCTAGAGCACTGGTTAAATCAAGGTTTTGTTCACAGACATCATGAACACCTTGCCCAAGTGTGAACTTCTACACACATTTTTCAGCGGTTGTGCATTATATTCTGCCAAATATGATTTCCGTATTTGGTTTTCTTCCTTGTACTTACTTACACATGGTTCTGCCCTTTCATTGTACTCAATAGACTAGTCTTACTTATTTAGAAACTTTCTCATTACTATCATTTTCATGAGCTTTGGGACATGACAGCCCAGTGGTCCTGGCTGTCTTACCTCACTGTGCTGCGACAATGTTTTCGCTATATAGGACAAGAGGTGTCATTCAGAGTTTTGCTTGTCTTGTCAGTTCTCATTCTATATTGATTTTCACAGCCAGGACACAATCCATTAAGCGTTAGCCAGATTGCTTCACATAAGCTTTGAAACAAGCTGTTTCCAGAGCGCATAACAAGGGGGTACTTTTAGGGTCTTGGTTATCTACTAAATCTGGTTTTGCACAAGAGCAATTCAGAATCTTTTGCAACCCTCCCTGGGATGCAGTCCAAAAAAAACAGAAGGTGTTGCATCATGGTTTACTTTAGTACTTCTGGAGTTCTTGAACCATCTCACCATCTCTTGTGTTTTGATGGCAACCCAAACTTTATACTTTCTGTTCATCTGTATGACAACATAAGAGAATGGGAGCTAAGAATAGAAACATGTTTATCTTCCATGCATATGCTCGACTAAGGGGGTTTTGTGGTGAAGTTGACTGTCCCATTCCATTATAGGATCAAAGTAACCTAGAAGCCATGCTGAAGTCAGATGTGTCAAACTGAACGGCATAGATATGATAGGTTAGTTGTAAACCAGGACAACACATTCTATTCTCCACACTACATACTGCTAATCTGCAGGGGTTTGAGAACAAATTAAGAATATGCCCATATTGACCTTTGATGTCTACCTGTAGTAAAGACTGTTTATGCAGAACTTTTTGGGAAAGTACACAAAATTTAGTAGTATTTTGTGCTTAACAATTGAATGATTCTTCTGGAAGTTGACAGGTATGTGTTGAATTTACTTAACAATTATTCATTCAAATGTCTATGTTGATTCAAATATGTTGTTAACTTCTTAATAGGCAAAATATGCAGGAGGCATCAAAGTTTGTTTTTACATGACAAATTCCTACCTGGCAAATCTTAACCTTGTCAGTGCTTGTGTAGACAATATCAAAGGAACCTCTCTGACTGTTCAGCAACTTGTCATCAAACATCTGCTGAAAAGGTCTGATGGTGAAAACATTTTGAAGAGACAATGTTTTATTGCCAATTTCCTTGTTGGGTGCAACCCGTACAGGTATTTTTAAAACTTAAGTGAACAATTTATAAAATTGTTTTTAAGAGTATACTTCCATTTGCTAATTTTAAGGAATTATTAGTTTCCTAACGCCACCCGGCATGGCACCTGATGATGATGATGAACCTATCTTCAATTTAACATTTGGTAAGAAAATTTCAGGTGAACATATTTTGACATATTAAGAAACAATGGAAAATCGAGTATCCTTTCCAGAAATGAAGTCCATCATCAAAAGCTCTATGAACAAAAAGTTTCTTCTTCTGCGTTCGTTCTCAAACCCCTGCAGATTAGCAGGATGTAGTCCGGAGAACGGAATGTGTTGTGTCATGGTTTACAGCATTGCTGTGATATCTGTGCCTTTCGGTCTGACACATCCGACTTCAACATGGCTTTGGGTCGCTGACCCTAAATGGGATGGGACAGCCAACTCCATCCCATAACCTCCTTAGTCGCCTTTTACGACATGTGTGAAAAGGAAGTTTAACTCAATTCTTTCATGCAGTTAAAAAGATAATCCTATTCATGAGTTTGGAAGTAAGGCATAAGAGTAGTTTTTAGATAGAAAACATGCTACACCATACTCAAGCAAAATATTTACAGGAAGTTTAGAGCTGGCAACACTGATATGTGACCTGAACACACAGAACATATTCTGTAGAACTGTTGTTCATCCATCTGAATCAACCATCGTCATTCAGACCAACTGGTGAAATGATGTCTGCGATGTGTTTGACTGTGACCAGTGCCGTACCCTGTGCATCCTTGCGGAGCATGAAAAAACAGTTTACAAATGTATTTTTTTAGAAATTCCTGAAACATTATCACTTTAAGCTGCATGCCATAGTTGGTACTCTAGTCAGGTCTCAAAGCTCTTTTGAGGGGCAAAATACATACGGTCATCCTAGCTGCAAGAAAATCAATTTCTACACCTCTTGATATCTTTATTTTAACGATTTTAGCATAAATATGCATTCTAAGAGAGGGAATGTGGTCACAATATATAATAAAACACATTACTTTCAAATAGTCATGCTAAGAGGTGGAAATATGGTTGCAATAGATAATAGAAGATCATTACATTCTCTGGACTATATCCTGGTAATCTGCACAAGTTTGGGAATGAGTGCAGAAGGTGATGGTGAGTAATGCAGCTATTCTCTCTTATGTGCTATTGGGAGAGAGTTGTTCTTTAGAGCTTTCTTTCATACCCAGAAGAATCCAAGGATATGCGATGCTAGTAGATACATCTTACACTGAGGGAATCTATTCAAGCTCTTGCAAGTAGTTAATTTCAAATAAATTTATAGAAAATGTTTTGTTCATCCTACACAAAGGTTCTATGTCTGTGAGGTATAGAATTGCAAAGCATTGCATACCACTGAGAATTGGAGTCTTCTTGGTATATAAGCTCCAAGCATTTCTTTTTAGTTCCTTTGTTTATTGTTATTTTTTTTTAAAGTGTTTGTGTCAAACTCCCACTGGGTCTCACTTATTAACAATCAATAAAAGGTAATACTGCTGTGAAACGGAACAACAATAGCACTTACGCAGAAAACAGGTTTTTGAAGTTTCACTTGAACACAACAGATGGACTATCACTAAGGGGTTATGAGGTGTAAACATGAAAACATACAAATGACAATACACAAGAAATGTTCAACATTTCAAACCATTAGGTCTTTTTCAAAAATATATAAAATAAACTGTAAAAAACAATGAAAACAGTAAAAACAATGTTACCACCACAGAGGAACTAGATACAGTATTCACATGTAAACAATTTGAAGTTCAAGGTGACAATGAATTATGTGGAAACATGTGGTCATGGAAGTAGGTTTTGTTGAAAATTGGACGGGATATGATAATAGATATAACAAATTATTACCCAATAGAAATTGGACAGCAATACAATAAGGACAACACCAACACAAATTTAAACGAATGAATGTTCAGAGTTAAGTCCAAAAGGCTGAGGGTACCAAACTCTAATATAAATTGATTTTCAAGAGCGTACCTAGATTTGTCATCTGTGGTGCAGGATCTGAGGGCAGTGACCTTGATATCGAGGGCACCATGATGACCATCACCATTGAAATGAATGGAGAAAAGGGTAGGTTCTCTGTGTTTTATGGCATGAAGATGCCTATAGAAGCGATCACTCAATCGTAGGCCCATTTCACCTATATACTTCTTGTCACAACGTTTACATATGGTAACATAAATGATATTACGGGATTCACATGTAAAGGCACCATAGATAGTGAAAGTGGCCTTAGGAAAGGAAACAGAGCGGATCTGAACTACATAGGGACCTGTGTAGCAATGAATAGTGCCAAAGTGAGCAGGAACATAAGACCTGAGATGACTGTGGACCACGATGTCATTAAGATTTTTGTCATGCCTATAGGCAACCAAAGGAAAGTCCTGGAAAACTTCACAAATTTCAGAATCAGACTGAAGAAGAGAATAATGCTGGAACAAGAATCAACAGACAATAGAGTTATGGGGATGAAAAGTAAGGACAAGTTTAACTCTATCAGAGGAGGATGAAGTACCCTGAGTATTAGTCAAGTTATCAAGTCGAGATAACTTATGGACACGAAGCTATGCAAATGAAAGGCCACTGTCAGGAAATGAACGTCTACAAAATAAATAAATCATCTCAGGATTTATCAAGAAAGTGAGATACCACATTTATTAGCAGGACAATATTCCTGCCAGATTTTTAATAAGATGTAGTCTAGAGAATGGTGATCCGTTCTGTTACGGTTTGTTTGTCCCAATGGTGTGAGACATCCGACTTCAGCTGTGTTATGTATCATCATCATCAGCTAGCATATATTGGACACGATGTATCTGTCATCACAGCAAATTGAAAATCCTGAAGATTTGAGTGAATATCTGTTTCTGTGAGTGTCAAGATCAAGTGGTCTTTGATATATTGAGCCAGTCTTCCTGTTTCTGTGATTCTTGATTAGAAACTGGCTTCACAGCACATGGGGCATTCCAATAAGTGCTCCGTTCCAGCAGTCATCCCAGTGTATGTAAACTCAGAGTCCCAGTCAGGTGTTGATAGCGTGATTTACGGGACTTTCCAAAAAAGCTGCTTTTCCTTCCCTCACCTCTAGATACTCCCATTTCTAACATTCCTCTCTGTATGTGTACATTCTCAGCCTCATTGACATCATCTTCATCTTGATATGAATTTATTACTGCCTTGATTAAGTCTGCTTTATCTCTTCTCAGCATTTTGCTTCTTCTTCTTCTTCTTTCGTTCACTTGAAACATGTCTATATCTGTAATTCTGTCTCCTTAATAAAACTCACTGTCTTTTGTAGTTCATACAGTGTCCCATAGAGTTTTGATTCCAGTGTTGTTTCCTCTGACCAATAGTCTGCCTCAGCGTTTCATGCTCAGAACACTCTTGAAGTATATGTTTGGCACTCTGTGCTGCCTGTCCACATGTACACATGGCCGTGTTGCCAATCTTGAACTTTGTATACATGTGACTGCGGAGTCAGTTGTGTCCTGTTCTGAGACGTAGAATTATAACTTGTTCTGGTATGTTCATAATATGATAGTCATCTTGTGTTGGTGGCTTTCTTATTGACTTGATCATCTGTTTTTTCTGATGGTAGGTGATTGGTATATCTGGTTGGTCTTCGGCAGCACCTTCCTTAGCCAGTTGGTCTGCTTTTTCATTTCCTGGTATTCCACAGTGAGAGGGTATCCACTGCATGGTTACCCTATACTGGTAAGACAATTCGCTAAGTAGTTTTTTCAAGTCTGTTAGTTTTCCAGACTGGAGAGCTTGAAGCACTGACCTTGCATCTGCCAGGAATACCACAGGCTGTAGGTCATAGTTCAGCAGTTTTTTAGCTGCCACACTAATTGCCTGGATTTCTGCATCATAATTATTGCAGAATTTTCCTGTCTGTGTTCTGATTGTATCTCTAGGCTTGTGTGGATATTCTATATATACACCTGCACCTCCATTCCTCACGGCATTCTGTGCTGACCCATCTGTGTATACTCTGACACATATATCTTGTGGATATTCCTCATCCAGGAAACTGAGGGTAACTGTCCTTCGCTGCACACTGTTCTGTTCGTCCTCGCTTAGTATTCCTTTCACATGGCTCTGAATGTATATTGGCATTCCATGTCTTTCACTCCACGGGGTTTGTTCTGGTACAGGCCTTAAGGGGCTGTCAACTTCAGGTAGGTCTGTAAGTTGTCTGCGGAGTCGTTTAGCTTGATGGATAAAGCTGCTTCTTTTCAGTCGTCCCATTGCTAGATTTTGGAATCTTTCCTTCATTGTATGACTTGGCATACACTGAAACTTTTCTGCCTGAATTAGTACTTTTGTGTCTCTGCGTTCGCCAAGTGTAGCATTTTTCTGTCTATCGCAGCATTGCCTGCCAATAAGTCAGCTCTCGTTTCCTCTGACCCCATTATGACCAGAGAAGTATATCCATGTAATGCCATGGACAATTGAGTTGTTCAATAAGTCCCACCATTCTTTTCTCACCGTGTACTTTTCTATCTTGCGCAGCATGCTTTGAGTCTGTGAGTATAACTGAGTGTGTTGATGTATCAGTTATCAACCAATTAAGTGCTGCTGTAACTCCCTCTATCTCCATCTTCATGCTCAATGTGACAATTTCATTGTGAATGTCATGTTCAAGTGAATTTTGATATCTTTAACCAATCATTGTCGGCAATGTTTCATTGCCTGCCTCTTTTTCATTTCCCTGACATCATTCCCTTCATTACGGTCTTTTCTATGATGTCATCTCATGTGATATGGCCAAAATATTGTAATTTTCTAGAGAGAACCTTGTTTAGCCAGTATTCATTTACTAGTACTTTCAATTCTCTCAGACATAATCTGTCATGATGTCATAGTATGTATACATTCATTATTTTACCAATTCTACTAAATGGTGGTTATCCGTAGCCATATTGCTTTGTAAGCCAGACTGTTTATCAATTGACACAGTACATCAAACTTATGTTTTCACTCATCTGAATGGGGGGTCACTGGTTTCGTTGCTTGACCTTTTCTTTTGCAACTGTCTGGGTCTATCAACTTGACTACAGATAACCACATGATTTTCTGTCATGTTTAAACAATAGTAAAGTAACCCATAGCATTTATTAATGCCGTAGGGGTATGAGATGTTAGCGATCTCACATTTCAGAGGCTAGCAAATGAGGGCGGTAGCCATCTCCTCTCCCTCGCAGTCTTTACTTCCCAGATTAATCCGGTACCCATTTAAGGCTGGGTCGACCCGGGAACCGTTGCGATCTGATAAACATTACCGCCTCAACTGGGGAATGAACCCAGGACCACTCATATGCGAAGCCAGTGCGCTAACCACTGCGCTAACGTGGCTCCCTCTTTGTTAAACAATAATACCAAATGTAACTTTTTTTAAACTCATTTTTTTCCTCAGTTGTGCACAATTTGTGAGAAATTTAGACATATCTCTTAAACTTCTGCTGTATATTTTTGTTCTTAGCAAATTCAGTCTGATCAACCAAGTTAATCAACTGTGTCAGGAATCACAACCATGCTTCTGGCAGGCAGAACGCATTATCATTCTTTCAGCTCTAGTCCTGCTAAACATCCCTGATAATTATGTTTCTCAAGACTATGAGGTTAAGATTCGAAGAGAACTTTTTAAGGTTTGTTAATTTGTATTATATTTTTCTGTGTGACATGAACAGTGAGTTCAACCAAGTAATACGCATCGTTTCTCACTTAATTTTGTATGTTTTTATTTGAATAATTCCTTAAAAACTCATAATGTACTTACGCAGAACACAATTTAAAAAGTATTACCACTCACAGACTATCAAACTAACAGACATGAACAAATATAGATGACAGTATACAAAACAGATGAAATTAACATTTTAACTATAAGGTCTTTCCCAAGAAAAATACATGACATACTGCAAACAAATGATAAATGTAATAGTAAAACCACAAATCGTCTATTATGATTTTACTATTATATTTTTCATTATTCATTATTATCGATTGTCATCTTACCAACTCATGTCTTGATGTTACCAACTCATGTCTTGATGTTACCAACTCATGTCTTGATGTTACCAACTTAATGGACCAACTCATGTCTTGATGTTACCAACTCATGTCTTGATGTTACCAACTCATGTCTTGATGTTACCAACTTAATGGACCAACTCATGTCTTGATGTTACCAACTCATGTCTTGATGTTACCAACTTAATGGACCACCTCATGTCTTGATGGGTCCAAAAGGGGAGAAGAGTAGTAATACTGTTACCTTCCATGTCACTAGAGACAATAAAGTAAGTTGCATGAAGAAGTTGAATATCCTACTTCATGATCCAATTCTTGAGTTGAATATCCTACTCCATGATTCAATTCTTGAGTTGGATACCCTACTCCATGATCCAATTCTTGAGTTGGATACCCTACTTCATGATCCAATTCTTGAGTTGGATATCCTACTTCATGATCCAATTCTTGAGTTGAATATCCTACTTCATGATCCAATTCTTGAGTTGGATACCCTACTCCATGATCCAATTCTTGAGTTGGATACCCTACTCCATGATCAAATTCTTGAGTTGGATACCCTACTCCATGATCCAATTCTTGAGTTGGATACCCTACTTCTTGATCCAATTCTTGAGTTGGATACCCTACTCCATGATCCAATTCTTGAGTTGGATACCCTACTCCATGATCCAATTCTTGAGTTGGATACCCTACTTCTTGATCTTCATATATTTTTAACTATTTTTTGTGTGTGACTTTTTACTCAAAAACAAAATGATTTCAATATGATACTGCAGGGATTCTCAACATTTTTCAGATGGTAAGTACCACCCACATGTCATACTGAGTATGTAAGCATCATAACATATATAATGATGGAAGGAAAAGTAAAAGTTGATGTGAAAACTGGCGATATCTTACCTTCCTCCTCCCCATAATCATAGATAGTAACGCATACCCTCCTCCCCATAATCATGTATAGTAACACTATTTGTTTTAGTTTGTGCAGCGAAGTTTTAACCTTTAGGTCTCTGACTTAAAATTACGCAATATCCCCCCTGGGCCTTACTTAATTTTTGGAAAATTTGCGTTATTGATTGTGGGTGTTTTGAAAACGTGATAACTTTTTTGTTTTAAAAGATATCAAAATAATTTTTGTACGTCTACAGGAGTGAATAGTGAATATAATCGTGTTTTTGCTGTTGTTGTATGTGTGATATGACAGTTGTGAGCAAGTTGTGAAGTTGAAAATTCAGGCGAAAAACGCAAAACGCTATTTTCAAAATCGCAAATATATCTTCGTGACGACCCTAATACATGAGCAATGTGTGGCAAAATTGATAAAATCCTCATAAATACCTATACTTATTGTATATATATTGTTTTATATCCAAACTAATATAATATGGACTAAAAAAACTAATAAAACGTGAAGAAATCTCATATAATGTCCGTCCGGTAAACACTATGTCTAGGCCGACACACAGCGTAATTATTGTCCATGCACACACGTGGCCCCCTGATACAAATTATTTTTTGTTTTTGAATGAATACACACACATTTTTATCAAATAACAACATATTAAACACACAAAAAACAACAATTAGAACATGTAGTCACGATCATTTCCCATGCCACGTGGTACTCAATTTAATAGTAAAATACGGCAGAAAATGGCCAAAGTCACTCCCGAAAAGCGTTGATAACATCAACCGACTTTCTCCTTCTATACAATGCTAATGTGTAAAGGAATTTGACCTTTAAACTGTGACATATTCCTAGCTTTGTTTGGCAGGCTTTATACGTCATCGGAATAGAGCGATATCGTATGGCACATGATTGCGACCACAAGCAAGGTGGGACGCACACCCAAGGTGCAATGTTGTGCCCATAGGGTCCTAAAGGTTAATTGTGAAGGAAACTCATAGATCAGTGTTCGTGAAAGCTCTATTGCCCCCTTGACCCTACATTGCCCCTTTCCAACCATACATCACCCTCATGTCACTAACTTGACCTTTCACCCCACCCATCAGGGGGCTTTTTCGCCCACTTTGAGAAATCCTAAACTACATTGTCCATTTTGAAGTGTAAATGGAAAGGACATATTAAACATATTAAGTCTTCAATTATCAGCATTGAATAAATCCATTAACGAGCACCACTATTTTGTAACTATTTTTAATCTTTAGCACGCCATGTTTACATTTCGGGTGAAACATTTAGCCAAAATGGCGTCTTTCTGCATTTCCGACATCTAAATCCACAGCCCTGTCTGTCTTTTAACTGTAAAACTGATTTACCAAAAAAAGCCAGATTTTAAATTCTTTTTAGTGGTAACGATGTAGGTATTAATTTGTCTTCCTGTTTCTGTTTATAAAATAGCATTTTGAAACATCGTGTGATTATGCAATTGAAATCCGAGCAATCTATATTGATCGGCTTTGTTGCAACGCAACAAGACAGTGAATCGGGATTTATATACTTTTATTTCATTGTTTATTCAGTGAATCATTTCTTATTTGGAATTTAAAATGGAAATATGATAGCTTAGTAAGTACTTCTATATATATTATTTAAAATAGATCACAAGGTTCCTCAAGGTTTTCACTATGTAAAATTTATAATATTCAACAACTTTCGATCAATCAAAAATACAATAGTCCTAGATCTAGATAGGTATAAATCTGTCTTTATCACTTTCTCACACGTCTCATACCACACACACACAAACAAAACTTACACCAATATATGCAGAATTTAATTCTTTATTTATATGTGCAAATATTATTTAAATATCTGCAACAACGAAAAGTTATCGCGATTTCAAAACAGCCACCGACGATTGAATAAAAAAAATTTTAACGCATTTGCCAGTGGCAGTAGAGAAAATACGTTATTGTAAACATGGCTTGCTAAAGGTTAATAAATGGGAAGTCCTGCACAGAATAATAGCAGTTTTAGTTTTAATCAGACAAATCTCCCATGAGAAAAAATCATATTCCTAGATGGCAGTCATCTGTGGCAATTAAAGAGGCTCTGTGCTTCTCTATATTTGTTGTCCACATCTAAAAAATAGTTAAATAGTATTACTTTAATTTAACTAGCATCTTTAAAAATTTACTTAATTTTTTTTTATTACAGGTCACTGTAACCAAGATTATGCCTGCACGATTAGCATCCCTTATTAGTGGTCTCAAAAATGCAAAAAATTATTCTGATGTCGCAGTAGCTGTTTCCCACTACTTTCAACAGCAACCATCAAATAGACTGATATCATGTCAATGGTTAGAAAAGATGAGCCAGCCTATGGAGTTCCGTGAAGCGAACAATTTCTCCGCCATGTCCTTTTATGATATTGACATACAAGCAGAGGCAGAGAAAACCATACAGGTATATTATATTGTGCTTGTTTCCATTTATATAGTATTATATATTTATATTCTTTTGTTCTTGTTTCCATTTATATAGCTTAAATGTAACTATAGTTTTACATTTATTGTCCTTATATAAGTGTTTCTCAAACTAGATTCCATCAGAAAGCTAAGGGTTCCATGTGAAATGATGATGAAACAGGCTAATTATATATATTTTTGTGTATAATTTCATATTCGTAATTTGAGTACACATAACATACTGGACGTGTTTTACTATATGCAGCTGTTAAGCTGTTGAATCATTTAGGTAAAATAATTTTAAAAATTACTGCAAATCTTATATACATATATTTATTTCATATACAATTTTAACTTGATTTATCTTATTCCTTTTCCACATTGTCAAATACATGATGCCTATTTTAATTGTTTCTATGTGTTCTTCTTCTTCAGCGTTCATTATCAAACTCTCATTGGTTCTCTTAAAACAGGAAAATGGTCCTACTATATTTTTAACAGGATGTAGTCAAGGAAATGAAAATGCATTGTGTCACTGTTTCATTTATGGTATGTTCCAGAATCAAGGCCCGTATTAGCATAGAAGGTGTTATTTTTTACAGCGACCCCCTTCTGTCCCCCCCTCTCCGTCCCCCCCTCTCCATACACTTTATCCAGCCATTCCAGAGTGCAATGTTCATCCATTCAGCTTTTCATGTGGGCATACACAAATACGGCACTTAGGAATTTCATCCACTTAGACAGTCTTGCATTTAAAAATAATCACAGATGTGGGGTCGCCAAACTTTCCCCATCTGTAATGCAACGAAAAACAACAGTGAAATGTGTTTTCTCATGCCCAATCATCTTTACAGAAACTGTCGTCACACCTTTTATTTCCGCCCGGCAAAATGAAGATAAATCAAAGAAGACAGGGGTCTCAAATCAAAGCAGACAGGGGTCTCATTCATATTAGGCCTATACAACAAGATGCTATTTTGGCTACCACTGTAGCAGATCCACTTATAACTATCCGTGTTCAAATAGATGCATAGCAACTGTCAATTGCAGTCATGGACAGCTACTGAAAATGTTTTGCATCTTTAGACCGTGGTGAAGGTTAATATATATATATATATATATATATATATATATATATATATATATATATATATATATATATATATATACATATATACACACATACACACACGGTTTAGTGCTACATTTAGTGACATATGGTTTAGTGCTACATTTAAAGACGTATATGGTTTAGTGCTGCATTAAAGGCATTTAGTGCTACATTTAAAGACATATGGATTAGTGCTACATTTAAAGACATATGGATTAGTGCTACATTTAAAGACATACGGTTTAGTGCTACGTTTTAAAGATATACAATTTAGTGCTACATTTAAAGACATAAGATGTGGTGCTACATTTTAAAGACAGTTTTGTGTTACTTTTAAAGATCTAATGTTTAGTGCTATATATTTCTTCTTGTTTCCAAATGTATTAGCATTGCCTTTCCATTGAAACTTTGCAACAAAGCTGTGGGGGGTTGTTGCAAATGGACACTGCACTTTCTTCATAAAACCTGCCCAATCAAGCAATCTTGTGTGAGATTTTGAGAGGTTCATGTTCCATTAAAACTTTACACTGGCCACATTCCTGACCATCTGTAAAACAGCTAAATATCATCATTAATACTATATCTAAAGACACAAGGTTTAGTACTGAAGACAAGGTTTAGTACTGAAGACAAGGTTTAGTACTGAAGACAAGGTTTAGTACTGAAGACAAGGTTTAGTACTGAAGACAAGGTTTAGTACTGGACACAAGGTTTATTACTGAAGACAAGGTTTAGTACTGAAGACAAGGTTTAGTACTGAAGACAAGGTTTAGTACTGAAGACACAAGGTTTAGTACTGAAGACAAGGTTTAGTACTGAAGACACAAGGTTTAGTACTGAAGACAAGGTTTAGTACTGAAGACAAGGTTTAGTACTGAAGACAAGGTTTAGTACTGAAGACAAGGTTTAGTACTGAAGACACAAGGTTTAGTACTGAAGACAAGGTTTAGTACTGAAGACACAAGGTTTAGTACTGAAGACAAGGTTTAGTACTGAAGACAAGGTTTAGTACTGAAGACAAGGTTTAGAACTGAAGACAAGGTTTAGTACTGAAGACACAAGGTTTAGTACTGAAGACAAGGTTTAGTACTGAAGACAAGGTTTAGTACTGAAGACAAGGTTTAGTACTGAAGACAAGGTTTAGTACTGAAGACAAGGTTTAGTACTGAAGACAAGGTTTAGTACTGAAGACAAGGTTTAGTACTGAAGACAAGGTCTAGTACTGAAGACAAGGTCTAGTACTGAAGACAAGGTCTAGTACTGAAGACAAGGTTTAGTACTGAAGACAAGGTTTAGTACTGAAGACAAGGTTTAGTACTGAAGACAAGGTTTAGTACTGAAGACAAGGTTTAGTACTGAAGACAAGGTTTAGTACTGAAGACACAAGGTTTAGTACTGAAGACAAGGTTTAGTACTGAAGACAAGGTTTAGTACTGAAGACACAAGGTTTAGTACTGAAGACAAGGTTTAGTACTGAAGACAAGGTTTAGTACTAAAGACACAAGGTTTAGTACTGAAGACACAAGGTTTAGTACTGAAGACACAAGGTTTAGTACCGAAGACACAAGGTTTGTACTGAAGACAAGGTTTAGTACTGAAGACACATGTTGTGTATATTGTCCATGTTTTTCTTCCAGACCAGTGAAACGTTATATTCACAAGGTAAAGATGCTCAGTCCGAGGAACCACAATTCACAGAAGAACAGGATGAAGTTGACATCACCGTGAGGGATGAGAAACATAAAGTCAGATTGGCAGAGGTAGCAGAAGAGAACAAGAAAAAAGCTGCTGCTGAGGTAATCATATGTTCATATCTACAATTAAAATGATTGCTTTTGTGAAATTCAATCTCTGTTCTTTTTTTGTTAATGGCTGTGCATGTTGATAACATGGTGGGAGGGGGTACCATACCAAAATAAGGGTCTACATTGGCGCAAAATTCTGCGCTGATCCAAATTTTTCATGTTGTTTACTGCGGACTGTGTCCTAGATACAAAATGACTACTGCAATCGTACGTTTGTTCGAGATGAGTCATTCTTTTAGCCCCCAGCCTCTGTGGAATCTTTTTTGCAGTGCTTCTGAAAATTGCTCTTGCAGATTCCACAGGTGATGTTATCATCCGCACCCATTATGATGAATCACTGTTAAACTTAGCATATTTCAGAACGAAGACAAAAACATCAGAAATACTCATCAGAGAACTCTTCGCCGATGATGCTGCACTGGTGGCACACTGTGAGTCCACCTTGCAGTCCAAAATTGACGACATGGCAAAGGCCTGCGAGCTGTTCTCTATGACAATAAATATCACTGAAACTGTGGCAATGTGTCAGGGATATACTGTACCAACAAACATCACCTTAAATAACACCCATATAAAGCAAATTGACAACATTTGCTACCTAGTATACACAATTATATTCACCCTTTCCCTGAACAATGAAATAAACATACAAATAGGGAAAGCAACTACCATTTTTGGTGGATTGTCAAAGTGAACTTGGAAAAACTATAATCTTCTTCTTCTTCTTCAGCGTTCATTCTCAAACTCCCACTGGATTTCTCTTGTAGTAGAACAATGGTCCTACAAGATTTCCAGTTGAATGTAGTCCAGAGAATGGAAATGCGTTGTGTTGCCGTTTTATTTGCGCCAATGGCCCAACACATCCGTCTTCGGCGGAAAACTATAATCTAAAACTGAAAACAAAAATACAGATCTATAAAACATACGTGCTGAGTACATTATACTGCAGGATCTGAAACATGGACTACCTTTACCAGTGATTCCCAATGTGGGGCCCATGACCTACAGGGGGGCAATTTATTTTTTGAATATTGAAAAATATATGTTACATAGGGGATATAAGAATTTTAGAAAGACTTCGGTGGGGCATGGCAAAAAAAGAGGTTGGGAAACACTAACCTATACTAAACTGCCACATTTCAAAACAATTACAATTCAGGGAACTGGCTGAAGGCCATCGAGCCCACGGTAGTGCAGTACTGAGGTATAAAGACATCTGTAAATCCTCAATTAAAGCTTCCACATAGAATTAAAAAAACTGGGAAAACACTGCCAAAACTCGAGATGTCTGGAGGCAGACTCTGCATGTGGGAGCAACATTGTTCAGAAATAATATGTTTAAAGATATGAAAGAAAAAAGAGAAAGACACAAAAATCATCCATTACTGTGATATGATCACTTGAAAAGTCATCATTTCTGAGGTAACATTAAACGGATTGCTTCTTATTCTAAATGACCATCTGCAGGACGCAAAAAAGGCCATATCTTTTTAGACATTCCTTTGCAGTCAGAAGGACTGCTGCTGAATTTGACTATTTTTGCACTACACACTGAGATTCCCCCCATCTGTGCCATCGACTGAGAAGGCTAGCCATTCAAGCCTCCAAAAATATATATCTCGACCTTGAAACACTGGTAATCATAGACAGATTAGATAAGGAAAATCATTTGCAGGGAAAATATTGTCTAAATTTTGTTTCACTTCTCGCTAAAAAAGTAGACCCTTATTTTTGGATAGAACAAAAAAAAGTTACATGCAATGCGTTTTTGGTTGAGTCACATCATTGCAGTCTGAGCAACGTTGAGTCAATATCATTGCAGTCCAGCAAAGTTGAGTCAATATTATTGCAGTCCGGGCAAAGTTTAGTAAACATTGCAGTCCAAGAAAAGCTAAGGCAACATCATTGCAATCTTGGCAAAGTTGAGTCAACATTATTGCAGTCCAAGCAAAGCTGAGTCACAACATCATTGCAGTCCGAGCAAAGCTGGGTCAACATCATTGCAGTCCAGGCAAACCCAAACGTGATCAGTTCATACCCTACCCTGCCCAAATGTTTAAGTGTACGCATATTGATAGTTCTCATGGCTTGCTGTTTCAACAAATTCACATTCCTCAAGGTGCAGTCATACTTGTGCTACACTTGATGCCAAATCCTATAAATCAGTGGTTCTCAACCTTTTCTTGGCCTGTGGTCCCTTTTGGGGCAAATTTTCTTCTGTGCCCAAAAAGAAGGTAATCAACTTTTTATAAGTTGCCAATGTGTTTTTTTTAATTTATGATTCTTGTTGTTTATCATTCACTTTTTCATTTGATACAGATCTGTCTACTCTTTAATTTCCTCAATCACCTGCATATACAAAATTTAAAATTACACTGTAACAGTGAAAATAATATCAGAAACTGTAGATCACCCTGTTCAGCAAGTCCTTGTTAATGGTTAATAGCAATGAGTTTTTCAGTGTTCTATGCCACCAGATTTACTATATGAAAGTATTTCTTTTTGATGTTAGTAAGTTGATGAAACTAATAACACACTGGGTAAATGCATAAGTGATCATTCTTTCATCTTCTTCAGTGTTCATTTTCAAACTCCCACTGGATCTCTCTTGTAGCAGGACAATGACCATACTAGATTTCCAGCAGAATGTAATCCCATCTACTTGCACATATTTTGTTGTTTAAATTTGGCCAAAAAAATGTCTAGTGATGGATCTTTTGTGGATAATTCTTTTATGGATATTAACTAATTTTATAAACACTGTCTTTTCTACTCAGTACAAATATAGAATGAATCTTGTACAGGCTTCAAGCATATATTTGATAATACTTGTCTCATTATGTATAAATATAAGCATTATTATGATATTGAGACCTGATCACCAAACAGTTATTAGACACAAACACCCAAGCACACGCGGTTTTCCTTGAATAATCACATGGTAAAGACACCCATGCCACAAGTTTCGTTGTCCGGGAAAAGTTTAGAAAGAACTAGCACAATGAGATATCTGGGTGTGTTTTTTGACAGAAGCCTGAGTTTCAGGGAACATGTTGACCACATTATCATAAGGGCAGGCAAAGGCTTAGCAGCAATGAAGGTTATGGCTGCTGCGCAGTGTGAGCAAAGATTGTTATTTCTTTTGTACCAGGGTTTGGTAGTGGCTGTGGTGGAATATGCACTGGCAATTCTGACTCTTAGCCAAACTCAGATCGAAAGACTGGATAGAATCCAGAATGCAGCAATGCGTATCATTCTGGGATGCACAAGAGACACATCGACAAGAGTTATGCGATACCTATTTGACTGCCCAACAGCTGAGCATAAATTACAGTATTACTGTGCACGGGCGTACCTTCAAATACATGCAGATAAGGAACACCCAAAGCATTCCGATATACAGAAAGTTAAAGGCAGCAGACTCAAGAGAGGGAGGTCATGAATGGGACGTGCTGAGAATGTCATACAAAGCGTGTGCAGATTGCAGGATGTGGCAGCAGGTGCGGAATGGATTGGTCTACCCACAGATTTCGAAACTTGTTTGAGAGTAGTAATATCACTTAGCAGGGAATGCAGAGAATGGTGTCCCACAGCTGTTGAGAAAGAAGTGCAGGCTTTAATCAGTGAGAATACCAAAGAGGGGGATGTGATTATATACACTGATGGATCTGTAATTAGGCATGTTCGCAGTGCTTTGTCCTTTACAGCTCAGTGTGCAGGTAAAACGATCAAGGAGGAAAGTGGTGCCTTTGCGGTCACTACGAGTAGTATGACCATGTAGACTATGGCGGTGACCAAGGCATTTGAGTGGCTACGCACACAGAAGGTAACGCAGGTCTGCATCTTGAGTGACTCTATGAGTATGATTAAGAAGGTAAAAGTGGGTCTCGTTCACGAACAGTGGATTGAGGCCTTGAGAAAGACGAGCTTGAAAGTGGTTACATTTATTTTCGTGCTGGGACATGTGGGCGTTCGAGGAAATGAAAGAGCAGATCAACTGGTATGCGCGATTGTGGCACAGGGTGATGGGACAATGGATCGCGCTGACGTTTAGAACTCCTTAAGAGATATAACACTCGAGAGTGAGACTAATGTGGATGATGATTCCTTTTCAATGGCTAGGATTAAACATCAGTGATTGAAATGCGGTGTTGCTAGAGGTGAACATTTTGGAGGGCGCAGAAGAATGATGGTCAACCAGTATAGGACCGGTACTGTCAGCAGAAGTGTAATGGCGGATACACTCAAGGAGAGATCAGAGCAACTATGGACATGTCCAGTTTGCAGTGATGATGATCCGATGACTAACTAACTAACCCAAGCACATTAGTCTGCAACCATTATGATGTGTTTATGTTGTCTTAACTGTTGAACGCACACTGCCCACATGATTTCATGGCATGAATAAAACCAAACATAGATAGAATAATACTGTATCTATTTATTAGTCATTTTATTTATCACTTATTTCCTTTCTTTCAGCCTCATACATTTTTCTATTTTCACAGAAAATTTGCGGCTTTTTGAACTTTCTAGCTATAAAAAGAAGGCTGCGAAAGAAAGAAAATTCTACATTTGAAAAAGATGAACTATTTAAGTCTTTTGCAATTACTAGTAATGGATGTGGAATTTGTCAAATTGAATTCAGCAGTTCTGAAGGTAATAAAGTTTCAGGGCATGTACAATGAGCTTATTGTATATGTAAACTTTTGTAATGTTAACTTTATGATGCAACTAATTATAGATCATCTTTACACTTGTGTGTTGCCAGGCATCAAATGGGAACCAAACATAACAACATTGAAATAAGCCATGCATG
Source organism: Meghimatium bilineatum (assembly GCA_034231615.1). Taxonomy (NCBI): domain Eukaryota; kingdom Metazoa; phylum Mollusca; class Gastropoda; order Stylommatophora; family Philomycidae; genus Meghimatium; species Meghimatium bilineatum. Next base: position 11,587,440 of record CM067306.1, read on the forward strand.
TCATAAGAGACAACTATGGGTTGTTGGTGTTTTTGGCGTGTTTTTTTTTTCCTTTTTTTTTTTTTTTTTTTTTTTTTTGGCTGTTCTTTTGTAGCTAGTAATGTCATTTTTTCACAATTAAACACTGAGTCTGTCTCTAGGAGGGTCAGACTAGTGCCATTCCCTTTGGATTGTTTTTTGGATTTCCCCAAGTAACTTTGTGATCATTGAGGTGCCATACACAAATAGCATTTCTCCTGACAGATCTTCCAGCTCACTGAGTGAATCCTTTTCTCCTGAAAGATCTTCCAGCTCACTGAGAAAATCCTGTTCTGGCAGATCTTCCAACTCACTGAGAAAATCCTTTTCTTCTGACAGATCTTTCAACTCACTGAGAAAATCCTTTTCTCCTGACAGATCTTCCAACTCACTGAGAAAATCCTTTTATCCTGACAGATCTTCCAACTCACTGAGAAAATCCTTTTATCCTGACAGATCTTCCAGCTCACTGAGAGAATCCTTTTCTCCTGACAGATCTTCCAACTCACTGAGAAAAAATCTCATTCTTAAGGCTTGATTTTGGAAATAGTTTTAAACATAAATATTAACAATGTTCCACCGCCTTCCACGAACTGTGATCTCCATACAACTCTCTATCTTCCCTTATGGTGAAAAATGTGTGCTGAAGATAACAGTGAAGGATTGTTCAAGAAAGGAAATAGTTAACAAATTATCTTCTGAAGGTTGGTCAAGCACATGTTGTTACAGAAGAAGCCTTGGTGCAATGCATTTGTGATAGTGCCTTTATTTTTACTGTTTGTCTTTTTTTCTCTTGAGAAAGACCTTATGCTTGAAACATGGAAACTGTCTTGTAGACTGTTATCTGTATTTTTCACCCCTGTACCTGATAGTTGGTGCATTTATTGTAAAACTGATTGATCTCATGTTTTACGTTAGTATGAGTACTATTGTTTTACAACGAGTACTATTGTTATACAGTTTTACAGCTGTCTCACTTATTATCAACCACCTGACTAGGAATCCAGTGTATCAACCACCTGACTAGGAATCCAGTGTATCAACCACCTGACTAGGAATCCAGTGTATCAACCACCTGACTAGGAATCCAGTGTATCAACCACCTGACTAAGAATCCAGTGTATCAACCACCTGACTAGGAATCCAGTGTATCAACCACCTGACTAGGAATCCAGTGTATCAACCACCTGACTAGGAATCCAGTGTATCAACCACCTGACTAGGAATCCAGTGTATCAACCACCTGACTAGGAATCCAGTGTATCAACCACCTGACTAGGAATCCAGTGTATCAACCACTGAGTTAAAACATTTTGCCAAGAACATCTTTGTCTATGAATGATTTTTAAAGAACTGGCTTTCCAGTTTGTCATAATTATCTAGCATTGTTGTAGATGTCTGTCACTTATTCCAAATTGTGTATATGAAATAGTTACCCTCCGTCAAAGATGAATGTGTTGGACCATTGGCACAAATAAAACAGCAACACAGTGCATTTTCATTGTCTAGACTACATCCTGCTGAAAATCTAGTAGGATCATGGTCCTGTTACAAGAGAGATTCAGCAGAAGTTTGAAAATGAACGCTGTAGAGGAAGAAATAATTACCTCTTCTTATATTCTTTCTTTTGTCATTTCCACTTGTGCTGTTAAGCATCTTGGGGTGAATTCTGAGGTTGTTTTTTTTTTGGTCTTAGGCCATTCTTCTTATATTGCCAATTTTAATTAACGATCTCTGTTTTGTAGGTAACATTTTAGTATCATCCTTCTGTATTCATTCTCAAACTCATCTGAAGAATGAAATATATTATGTCATGGTTTACAGTTTGACTAATATATCTGTCCCTTTCAGCCTGACATATCTGACTTCAGCACAACTTTTGGGTCACTTTGAACTATAGGGTAGGACAGCCAACTCCAACCCCTAATCTCTTTAGTTGACTTTCACAACATGTATGGTAGGTCGCAGTGTTGTTATTCTTTGTTCCCCTTTCAGACCTGGCAACTGTATCTTTCTACAAGACAATCCAAATGACTCTTCAGGAGTCATCCTTCTAGAGTGGCACAATGCATCTTTTCTAATAATTTTCATTGGTCTGTTTCTGTATACTTTGTGTCGACAGCCTATGAAATAACTGGAAAAATCACTTTCCCTTTAGAAGGAGTATACTCTATGAATCCATAGTAATGAATAACTGACGAGAGATGCTAGCAATACTCAGGTGGGACATATTATTTTCCATTTTTATAACTGTTTAACAATAGGTATTATAATAAAAATAATAGGTTGTTGTCTGAAATCAATGTCTTCCTGCTTATTTTAGGATTAATTAATCCAAATATTATATCAATAATTAATTTAAATATTCATTTGTTAGGGTTAGAAATGTATGTGGTATATATTTTTGGTGTTCTGTTTGAAACATGTGTCTTTACTTTCTTTGTTATATTTAAATCATTTATTCTAATTTACATGATCTCCTTAAGAACGTTAATAAATGCAGTGTTCATTCTGACACTATGCTACCAATGACCTGGACTCTGACAGAGAAACTAGAACAAAGGCTCGTAGTATATGAAATGAAATGCCAAAGAATAGCCCTGGGGATAACAAAAGAAGATATAATAAACAATGACACTATAAGTAATATGATGAAAACAATATTGTGCAAAAATACATAGACACTCAAAATATCAAATGGTTTGGCCGCCCAATCATAATGGAACCAGATCGGATTTCATTGACAGCCTTCAGTAGAAGATAATCTGAAAAAATAAACAGGGGAGACCCAGGAGAAGATGGATACGTGACAAAAATATTATAACACCAAGACTACACTATGTCAACAGCAGTACAGTTAGCAAAAGAAAGAAATCAGCTCCCCATGACACCTACCGGCACACATTGATAAGACATTCTATTAGTAATTGCTAAATCCTGCCTGCCAACTAGTACAAATACCCCATATTTTGTACTGACAATACTCAAGCTTAACTGATATGCCCATATAAAATTGTATTATTCCCTTAAAAAATATACTCTTCTTACAGAATATATGCATAATTTTAGTTGAAAATACATAATTTTAGTGGCATTGACTGGGGAGAAAATTATCATTCTGGAAGTGGAGAGGTATGGCTAACCAGGTCATTCCTTTCACTTTGTTTGGAAACATTTATACAGATACATTATAATTGTATTATTTTTCTCAAACTTAATAGACAGCATCTATTACATGTATTTTTTTAGATGGAAGATTACAGACCAAAGAAGTGCACTGCAATAGCGTCAGTCATCTAGAAAATCAAAACAGCTTCATGAAATTTAAGAATTTGTATAATTTTCAGGTGAGTCATTTCTATGTGGTTATGATATATGTGTTTATGTGTGTGCACTTACCTGTGTGGCAACTGGGGCTTATACTTCTATTTCAGGTTTCAAAGAATAGAGCTACTATCTTCTTTCCAGTCATGTCATAGGAGGTGACTAAGGAAAGTGGGGGGGGGGGGGAAGGCTGACAATCTGTCACCTGTAAAAAAAATTGTACCTGTCTCAATTGTTTACTTTTATATGCTATCAAATGATCCCCATGGATGACAAAGAGATGCAGGCCAAAGGACATTTAAACTTTGTCATTTGTGGCAGACTCCTAAATGGTGGGGAATGTTAAATGTACTATCACTACAGATGGGTCAACAAATCTGACAGAAGAATGATGAGCTAGTTGGCCCAGAAGTGCATGCTGTGCTTCTGGCAGGATGTGATTATCACTGGAATGCCTCCCATCGGGAACTAAATATGCATCTATAAAACACCTAACACAACCAAGCTTTTTATAAAACCTTTGTTGAATTGTAGACACCACTAATACATCCAATTGCATCACCAGTATAATGTGGATGGTCGGCGTTGAAACTACAAGATAATTTGACAAGTTCTATTTGCGAGGTGAATTCACAATCAATTCTGCAACAAAGCTGACTGACAAACAATATTTCTCTCTCTTGATATTACATTTTATTTTTACAGAACATTATTCTTACTGCCACTCTGTAAATCTCTCGGTTCTGTGTAAGTTGTGCAGTTTCTTCTAGTGTAATGTTTAGAAGATCTCATCATGTGTCCATTGTAGTCTTGGTCTGCCTCCTGTTTTCATACCTGAAACTTCTCTCTCCATTATAAATCTTTTCAAACCATTTTATCTCATTGTATATCAGAAATATATTACTGTTCCATCCATATAGGACCCAGAGACAATGCTGAAGTATATGTCCAGCTGAAAAGATGCAAATATTGCATCTAAGCTGTAAACTATGGCACACTGTATTCCATTCTCCAGACTTCATCCTGCTAACATGTAGGAATTTTAGAACAAGTGAAAAATAAGTTTATCAATTTTAAAAGTTTACTTTTCCATTGCCCCAATCTCTATTTTCCCTGAAGAGAGTAACTATAACATTATGAAAACCAGTCATGGTCTTAACTATTAACATGTAGCACACAGTCTGTGACTAATCCACAATGGATATCATTATGTACTGATCGTCAATGACAACCATTGCTATGCATTCATTTATCGATAAGGAACTACAAGATGTTAGACTTACATGACCAATAATGTGCACTCTTCTAAGCTAGGATTATGTCATGTTCTTCCTGCTCTGTCCTTTCCCACGTAAGTTGTAAGACAGAGCAGTCGTATTTACTTTCTACTATGACTATTTGCTAGAAAAAAATTCCATGGAAATGGTTGCCATTTTTCATGAGATTTTATGGACTGATTCCAATGATGAGGAATTCTTGAGATTTACAGATGTAAATCTTGCTCCATTAGCCAATATGAGCGGTGATGGGGATAATACTAGCTCTGTGTCCAACATGTCTGAGATAAACGACGCTGTTGCTGTTTCTAAATATCGCAAACCTTCCGGTTATAGTTATGTTGGTTTCGTTACTTTTCTGAAGTTGCAGGACAGATAGACCTAGCTGATAATGTTAGTGAGGTAGACATGTTTTGGTTGTTTATGACATGATATTTTCAACACATTGGTGACCGAAACTAACCGTTACACTAAGCAGGTTAGTGACTTGAAGGGACAGGACACTGGTATCAAATCTTGAGTGAAGCTATAAAAGGAAGTCACAGCTGATAAAATTGTTTGTTTCTTTGCTGCTCTTGATGAGACTGACTAAATGTTCACATTATGAATAGTATTGGTCAAATGATGGTCTTCTATAGGTGCCTGTGTTCAGGAATGTCATGAGTAGGGTTAGATTTTTAGCTATTCTTGCTTTTCTGCAACTCATGGACAACACAACTGCAGTGCCACGAGGAGAACCTTGCTAGAGAGCAAGGAGTTCAGGATTACATCATGTATAGATACACTTATTCTGCAGTTTCAACAGCATTATGCTCCCTCCAAAGAACTTAGTGTTGATGACAGCAGGATAGCTTTCAAGGGTAGGACTAGAATTATGCAGTACATACCCAAGAAACACTCTTAGTGGGGTATGAAGGTTTGGGCACTGGCTGACACGAATACTGGTTATCTCTGGAATTGGAAACTGTACCTTGGGAAGGAGGACAACATGGACCCTACCAGAGTGTTGGCTCACAGTGTTGTTACTTCCTTGGTTGCTCCACCTGTATGGTAAGGGTTATGTTGTGATTTCCTTGTCTGCTCCCCCTGTATGGTAAGGGCCATGTTGTTTACATGGAGAACATCTTTTCTTCTCCTGGCCTGCACAAGGAGCTTGCCAATAACCAGACAGGCACTTGTGGCACACTATATTCAAATCGTAGAGGGGATCCCATGTGACTAGGTCTGCAAACCCCATGGCTGATAACCCTCCCATTACTGCTAGAGATGGCAACATTCTCTACATGTCATGGTTTCACAAGAGGCCTGTTCATTTGGCAACTGCACGCGGTGCACAGAAATTCACTAAGCAGCTCCAATCTATACATTATGCTGCTCATGGATACACTCTATACTCAACAGTCCTATACCTTTCATATTGGAAGTGTAGATCATGTTCACAAGCAGCTAACATATTACTTGTTAGTCAACAGGACCTGCAAGTGGTGGAAGAAAATTTTCTTTTACCTGTTCAAAAAACATTTTCACGAATTCACTAGTTCTATGGCAGGCCAAATATCCTGGCTGAGTCACTGCAGAAAAATTTTGTTTGTAGATTGTTCATGGGCTTCTTAGTTGGTGTCAGTATAGACCTTCTTCTTCCTACAATGGAAGAAAAACCTCTAATCCACCAGATAGAATTGAGACATGACACTACATGGCTTTCAATCCAAAACGGTTGGCCAGTGACAAGTCGTCCAAGCATAATTGTGTGGTCTGTTCCAGTAGGGAAAAGAAGCATCACCAGACTCAGTATGTGTGCCTAGTGTGTCAGGTAGCTCTGTGCTCTTTCTGCTGTTTTTCAAGGTATCATTCACTTGTAAATTTCTAAACAGATTGTACTCCAGAGTTTCATAATGAATAGGTAAGTCATTTATTTTTGTTTTGTGTGTGAAAAGACATCCCCATTTTCTCCCACCTCCCACACCTTTTTCACACATACATAAACAAACAAAACATACACAAAAATATATAGTATTCAGTTCTTTATTCACATGTGCAAAAATTATTTTAAAATATATAAAAACAAAAAGTTATTCTATTTTCCAAACATCCACCAAAAAAATGCAAGTTGTCAAAAAAGAATGCAGTGACAGGGTGCAAAATGTGCATAATTTTAATGAGGTGTGCTAAGGGTTAATACTCTATTTATTTAGCTTTAGAATATTATAAGTTTTTTCTATATTTGTATTATCCAACTTATAAAATTATGTCTAGATTGTCAAGTCTTACCAGAAGATCAAACAGTTTGTGTCTGCAAAGGAAGTACACAACTCATCAATCTACAAAGATATTGAACTTACCACTAAAAAGTTCCTGAATGCTCTGCATGAGTTTGAAAATTCCTTGAATTTGTTGCTTCAATCTAGAAAGTGGTTTCAGGGAGAATCCTTGCTTAATTGTTTCACCACTTTGAAGAATTGCTTTGAGGATACCTATAAACAAATGGAAGAAGAGTTTGAGAAGCACCAGGTCTGTATACCATTTGTCAGTTTTATATCATTCAGTGTCCACGTTCTATTTGATATTTATGTGTGGAGTATCAATTTATGAAGCATGATTCTAGGCACATCACTCCTATAGTTTGCCACTGTTTTCAGGAGGAAATTCTTTAAATGAATAGCGCACAAAGAAAACATTCATTTCCTACGCTATTTTTTACCGGAACATGATAAGAAAAGTAAAACTTGTACATTTAGTAACTACCCGAAAGATCAAGGGGAGAAGAGACAGAGGAAGACAAATTTCTGGATGGATTGTCACTGTGGCACAAAAAGAAGTCACTAACAGAACTTATTAACAACACAAGAGACAGAGAGTTGTGGAGAAGCATGGTCTCTTACACCTGGCATGGTACTTAATTGATTGATAGATAGATTTATGTGTTGACTCCCTTTATATGGTAAGCTAACTATATATTGTCTCTGATTATGCTTTTAGACATCATAGGATTAAATGATGATCGGTTTTTCGGCTAAGACACGTTTGGTCACTTGATGTGCAGTAATATTGTGACTTTTCAGGATGTCAGTAACTCCTCCTTCTTGCTCTTCTTTTGGTGTTTCAATTCTCATGATGTATGCTTTTGCAACTTTGTCAATATTGGTTCATTCTAATGAACCTGTAACAACCCGAAGTCTACAAATGTCGATAAATGTAATCTAGCGATAGAAACCCACTGTCGAGGTAGCCATTTGTAGTCATGAACAACAATCATTCATGTTTAATTCCCATCATGCTCTTATTGTAAATATGTGCTAGAGTGATTGTCTCTGAATTGTCCACAGTGATAACAATGCAATCATAATTTATTCGATCTTTTTATGTTTGCAAGCTGAACTGCATAGACCCCACTTCAGTGCTGCTTTTTTTTGCTAAATCTTCACGGATTATGATTCGGAAAAGGATGAATTTTAAAGCTTTAGTGTTTCAGTTACTGTAGATCAATGAATGGTCTTTGAGGGAGATGTTTATAATATTTAATAGTGATGTAATTGATGTCATTTAATAGTGATGTAATTGATGTCATTTAATAGTGATGTAATTGATGTCATTTAATAGTGATGTAATTGATGTCATTTAATAGTGATGTAATTGGTGTCATTTAACAGTGATGTAATTGGTGTCATTTAATAGTGATGTAATTGATGTCATTTAATAGTGATGTCATTTAACAGTGATGTAATTGGTGTCATTTAACAGTGATGTAATTGATGTCATTTAATAGTGATGTAATTGATGTCATTTAATAGTGATGTAATTGATGTCATTTAACAGTGATGTAATTGGTGTCATTTAACAGTGATGTAATTGGTGTCATTTAATAGTGATATAATTGATGTCATTTAATAGTGATGTAATTGATGTCATTTAACAGTGATGTAATTGGTGTCATTTAACAGGGATGTAATTGGTGTCATTTAATAGTGATGTAATTGGTGTCATTTAACAGTGATGTAATTGGTGTCATTAAACAGTGATGTAATTGATGTCATTTAATAGTGATGTAATTGGTGTCATTTAACAGTGATGTAATTGGTGTCATTTAACAGTGATGTAATTGGTGTCATTTAATAGTGATGTAATTGGTGTCATTTAATAGTGATGTAATTGATGTCATTTATGACGGGAAATTTGAGGAGTCATGATTTCTTCAGTTGTTTATGTGTACTATGTGTGCATTTGTCCATTTCCTAAATTTTGACTACACAACATAACACTGACACACACAAGCAAATAGCACCTCCATATCATAACCAGCATCCACTTATCTCTATTGTCTCCGAATTTGAAATCAACAATTCAATAAATAAAAACATCACGCCAAAAAAAGCAAACACGTGCAGAAAAAAGCAAAAACATGCAGAAGCCATAAAAAATGACTGGGTGCCGGAGGAAGGATGCTTTATTTTTAACTGGGTTGCTACTGGTTAAGTGGTTTAACTATTTCAATTTCTGTTTTTCAATACATATTGTACCACAGATATTCTAACTGTTCTTGTAATCTCTTCATTCCTCACATGATCTTTTCTTGTTCTGTTTGCTGCTTTTCTTAAACATCTCATTTCACACATAGTAAGATTTCTCGCTTGTTCTTTACTTTTGCTGGTTTCTTGTTCCTTGGTGAACTGTCATTGCTAACGTGTCTTTTTTGTTGAAATTATTTTAGGAACCAGCATCACAGCGCTGGAAGTATTCATATTTCTTCTGATTACTAACTAAGAATTTATTAGCTGAGTTTCCCACTAAATTGTTGGTTGCAATCATTCTTCTTCATCGTTCATTCTCAAAGTACCGCTGGATCTCTCTTGAAGCAGGACCATAGTTCTATTAGATTTCCATTAGGATGTAGTTCAGAGAATGAAAATGTGTTGTGTCACCGTTTTATTTGTGCCAATGCGCTGACACATCCGTCTTCACTGGAGGGTGCAATCATTCAACTTTTAATACCAGTATTTTATCAGGCCTGAAAATGGGGGTTAAAATGAGTGATACTGCCACCTGCCACGCATATTGTACAACAATCAATACAGGATAACTGTGTGAAATGTAACAACAATTGTACTTATGTAAAACACAGGTTTATATAATCACTTCAATCAGACACAACAGACTATAACTAAAACTAGTGGGTAATGATGTGCACACAAGAAAACATACAAATTACAATACACAATTCATATTCAACGTTTCAACCAAAAGGTCTTTATCAAGATACACACAAAACATCAAAAGACGACGAATGGAAAAATTATCACAGCAAACTTCAGGGTGCTGACTGTGCACTCACCCCTACGAAACTGCCAGCCACCACTTTTTGAATGTTCAGCACTGGAAAAAGTATCCCTTTGAGGCCAAATAAATGAAACACCCTACATGGAACAAAACAGCTTATAAACACATGCACATAGCACATCACACAGTTGTATTGAATCAAAGTGCATCAACCCATGGAATGCTGGATCAGCAACAACCATCAATATAATTGATTCATTTACTGTATGTTTTTTGTATTTTTACAGAAGAACAACACAAGAGAAATTCTGAATGATAAAACTACAAACAATGAACATGAACAAAGTATAATTGATGTGGAACCAGATGCTCAATCAAAGCATGCCTCAAACCCAAGTAAGAATTTTCATAATGGCAGAAGAAACAGCAGAAAACAGGACAAGAAAGATTTCCAACCAAGAAGTTTGAACAGCAGAGAACAGTTCGAGAAAGATTTACCACCAAGATTTAGAAAAAAATGAAATGTTAACAAAGACTAGATTGGAGTGTCAGTATCGTCATCTTCTCAGAATTACAAGCCATGAAGGCTTATTGCTGCAGACACAATTTCTCACAACCGATTTCTGTTCCTTGTCTTGTTCTCCAATTCTTTATTCCTAGTTCTGTAGGTCTTCCTCTATGTTGTCCATCCATCTTCTTCCTAGTCTCCTGTCTATTTTATGTTAATAGATTTGTTTCATCATTCTATGTCCATTTTTGTCTATATGTCCTGATCATCTGAGTCTATTCACTTTCAAATATGCCAATGCGTCTGGATAATATCTTGAAGGTTCTTTTGTCAGCAGATTCAAAGATAACACCAAAGTGAATGTAATCTCAAGATTAGAAGTTTTTTTTTGAATGCATATGACATTAAAGTTTATAATCTAGATAAATGTTAGTGAAGTACGAAATTCAAACGTGATGTAGTGTCAACATCAGCAAATGCAATAAAGATCGCGAGAGAAAGCACATCTATGTAAACACATTGTAAGGACAGCTGGAGAGGAGACAGGAAGGCACCACTAGCTAAACCTTTCACCCACTGAAATACTACAATAGATAAATCACACACAGAGAAGAAATAACAAAGTTCTTAAACTTACTGAGAATTGTGTTATCTGCATATGGAATGTGCACATTCTTTATTCCTGTGGAAAGGTCAGCAAACTTACACACTAAACAAGTACACATGGGACATCATGGGTATGGCAGAAGTAAGGAGGACAGGATTTGGTGAAACAACGGATAACGATCATAAAATCTGGCATAGTGGAGATGAAGCAAAACACAACACAGACTGGGATTAATTATTCACAAAGAGAAAGTTAACTCTATCATTAGTTGAACTCCTATAAACGGCAGACTTATAACAATCCGTGTAGCAGCTAAACCCAAAAACATCACGATCATTCAAGTTTATGCTCCGACTATGACGAAGACGAAATAGACACATTCTATGAAATACGAGAAGACACAATAAAGCATACCCCCAAAAAAGATCTATTAATAGTATTAGGTGACTGGAACACAAAAGATGGACCTGACGATTATAATCAATGGGCCGGCACAGTAAAGAAATTTGGAACATATGTACCACATAACCAGTCCAATGAATCTGACTGCTCCAAAATAGTGTCAATCCTAGGGATACCAGAACTGTCAAGTCCTCTCTCTATGTAATAAAGTAAAGTTAACCTTTAGCATTTATTAACACTTTCCTGACAAATTTCAACAATAGTTGAAACCGCTATGATAGATCAGAAATATGGTAATATCCATTGCAATAATGTTACTGAAAATAGCATTTCTGGGAAATTATATTGTGTAAAAATGTGGAATACAAATATAGACATCATAGATGAGTTTTTGTCATGAAATATCAGAGATTTCAAAGGTAATATTATATGATATATATATAAATTATTGTAAATCTAGGCCTAGCATTATGATAAGTAGCATTTTGCACTTGAAATAACTCTGTAGCTTTCAAATTCATTCAGAAAGTGCAAACAGTCGTTACAACACATAGAAATTTCAAGGCTCTCTTGCGATAGATTGATTTTATTCGGACTTTTAAAGATGGTGATGCCTATGTATAAAATTGTACATGCATCCTCGGTAATGGCGGATAAGTACGCTCTGGGTTGCTGGTGAGCAAAGTGTTAATGCTATAGGGGTGTTAGATGTTAGCCATCTCCTTTTCCTCACAGTCTTTACTACCTGGATTAATCTGGTACCCAATTAAGGCTGTGTTGATCTGGGAGCCATTGTGATCTGAAAAACATTTCCACCTCAATTGGGGAATGAACACAGGACCACTTATATGCAAAACCAGTGCGCAAACCGCAGCACTACGCTGTCCCCCTTCTATCTATGCTATTTCAGTGATAAATAAAGTGTATAGAATAGAAATCGGTGCTCTCCATTATGCTACTGTGTGTAGTTATTGTATATTGTTGAAACTTAGTCATGCGATCTTTGATGGTTGCTCTGCAAAATGTTTCTCTTGGTCTTCTTCTCTTTCTTTTGCCATTGGTTACCCGTTTTAATACTTGCAGTAGTAGCCTATTTTCATTCATTCTAAGTACATGTTCGATAAGTTCACCATTTTTTTCTTGGACATATACATATACCCACCATATCTTTCTGATTGCTGATAAAACTATTAGTCGCATGTACATTTTTCACGTCTGTTTCATTCATGTAGTCATTCCATAGTATTTTTTATTTTTTTATTTTAATAGAAAATTGTTTTTGTTATTTATAAAAATTGTCATAAAAGGAAGTCGTCTCTACGACTTTTTAAAACATCCACTGGATCTCTGTTGTAGCAGGACCATGATCCTTTCTAGATTTCCAACAGGATGTAGTCCAGAGAATGGAAATGCGTTGTATCGCTGTTTTATTTGCACCAATGGCCTGACACATCCCTCTTCAGTGGGGCATTAATAATTAAAATGAAGTCTTAAAATTACAAGTGTGTTACTGACCCTATAATCCCTAGGTATATTATTTGTTTTAAAAAATATGGACCAAACACTTTTATTCCCCAATATGCTCAATAGTGTGGAAAAGGGAAACTTAATTCAATTATTTTTTTTATATCTTATGCCTATATTTGCTCTTTTATGCTTTTTTAACAGAATTAAATATTGTGTTATTTAAACATTTTTTTGATCATATTATTTTATTGCTAATCGTACAGTTCATGTGAACTAGTATTGCTAGTCATACATTTCATATGAACTAGTATTGCTAATCATACATGTCATGTGAACTAGTTTTTCATAATCATACATTTCATGTGAATTAGTTTTGTTAATCATACATTTCAAATGAACTAGTACAGTTTCACTGTAGATTGTGCAGTTTGTTGACTACTGCACGAAGTCACTTAAGTAGTTTTTTGGTGTTAGTTTTTATCTGTGACTTTCATATAACCTTATTTTTAATTATATGACAATAAATTCTATGCAAAATATGTATATTCTGTTTGTTGTTGTTGTTGTTGTCATTTATCCCCAGGAATTGCAAGAAACTTTCTATTGCTTCCTATGCGCAGTGGAGTGGTTTCTCAGAGCTGTCTTTGATACTCAGGAGATTTCTTCTTTTGGCTTAGTGCAATGCTTATTGAAGAAGCCTTCTACTCAGAGTTGGTCTATGTTACGAAACGAGCTCAGACGAGGAAAGAAACAAACTATTTCAGCCACAAACTATTTCTCATGTAGAAAGACCATTTCATGGCCACCTTTTGTGTCCCTCAGTTCCAGATCAAATCTTTTCTGTTTAGGTGTGTTGGGAAATAGCAACAATTGAATTAGACTTAGGATTGATACACCTAGGAAAGATACTGCTTCAGATCTTTACAGACTTCTTGATTGTATTGTAGATGGTTTTTTTCCCTCTACATTCAGGTCTATACAGACTTCTGTATTGAATCATAAACTTGTACTTGAAAGAATATGACTTTTTTAAATTGATATTTTCTTTTAATCTCAATCAAACTTTATTTTGTCAAATGGGTAAAAGGGGTAGTCTTCATTTTCAATTCTTTTAACTGCATGTGGCTTATGTATTATTATTTTATTAAATATAAGTTTGAACTTTCTTATAATAAAAGCTTCATGTCATATTTTACAATCAAAATGTTCCTTGAGTATACTTTGTGACATGAGTTTATGTATTGCAAGTTATAGGCCTATTAATTGGATCTTATAGATCTTGCCGCTTGTTTTAGCCTTATTAATGTTGTTGTCAATATCCAATTGCTGTTTAGTAATTATATCTTTGGCAGCTAAATGCCATTATTAAAGAAGTGCAATTCTTCTGAAGTTGACTTAGAAATCCATACAATGAGTTAGTAATTGTTAGGAGGGATATCTGTACATGTTTTTTGTGTTACAGTTTGAGAGAGAAGGGCAGTCAAAAAGGAGGTGTTCAAATGTTTCATTGGGATGAGAGCAGGGTCCTATATGTAGTAGCTGGTGCCATAACATTGAAATGTCTTATTGAATCATTAGCTGTTTCTTGTATTCAAATGTGGGTATTCTGAAACTGACATCTCATAGACAGCTTATTGGTAGTTGTTTTTTTTAAATTATATATAGACTCTATATCATTGTACTGCCTGCAGAAGTGGACTGATCTGTTGCAAACATGATACACAATCCTGGTGGTCAATATGCTATGTGGACCTCTTCTCCATTACAGTAATATCTTGGGGGGGGAATAATGTTGGGGTAAATTGAACAATATGTTTTATATATGAACAACAGCACTCAATTTTTGTTTTTGTAAACTTCCATGGATATTGGTGATGTATATTTAGAAATTTGTTTCCCACAGAAGTCTCCTAAAACTACCTGTCAAAAAAAAAAGGTTAAGTGCTAGGGTTTGATTATTTTTTTTTATCAGTGACCTTTCATTACAGCCCTGCACCACTGGATTACTTGTCAGAATTCAATCTCCACTAAAGACGGATGTGTCGGGCCATTGGGAAAAATAAAATGTCAACACACCACATGTAGTTTCAGGACTACATCCTGCTGGAAATCTAGCAGCACCAATGTCATGCTGCAAAGAGAACCAGTGGGAGTTTGAGAATGAATGCTGAGGAAGAAGAATTCAATCCCTTTATTTCACTATTGCAAGTGAAACTATTGGGGTTGATTTCATTTTATGAAATGATGTGAAACCAAAATTATCAAAGGATCAGATCAATTGGCCTTGTTTTATTGTAGCTTCATTTATTAATGATGTTTTAATGTAGTTTAATTTATTAATTATGTTTTAGTGTAGCTTCATTTATTAATGATGTTTTAATGCAACTTCATTTATTAATGATGTTTTAATGCAACTTCATTTATTAATGATGTTTTAATGCAACTTCATTTATTAATGATGTTTTAATGCAGATTCATTTATTACAACAACAATCATGACAACTTCATTTTATTTAGTGTTATTAGATCATTTGCTTTATTATATTTTCCTTTCATTGTGTAGCTTTTCATCACAGTTCATAACTTTTGCAGTCACTTAATTCTAGAAATATAAATGCAGATAAACATCTTTTCTTTATTTATGCTACAAATATATGTCCATCCCAAAGGCAGCATCAACCTCCTAGAAAGGAAAGTCCAGAGTGCCATCATCTGATTTCGCACACATGTAGAGTTGAACATGTACAGTTGAACAATCGCCTGACCACCACATGTTTTGAATGTCAAACACTGGATGAGTTAGAAAAATGTATCTCCCTCAAATGCCAGATAAATGTAACACGTCAGATGGAACAAAACAACAGCTCACAAACACATGCACATATCACATAAAAGCATGGGTTGTTAGACTTTAGGATCAGCAACCAAGCAAACCTAACTTTATGTATTCATCGGTCATGTCTACAGCATGGTCATATATAGATAATGTGGAACAAATTCCTGAATGTCACCAGGCTTTGGTGAAAATCCAAGCGATGTTTGGCTCCATCATTAATAAAAGAGATGTAGAAGATTCACTTAATTGTACTTGGGTTTCCCCATATGTCCCACATCCCTCGTAACAGAGTGACATGCCACCAGCAGATTATCACTCATAGCACGCAAATCTGAAGATTCCAGCAATAGTCTCATTTAATTTTTGTTTATTGTATATATGAAGCATATGTTGTACCTATCTAAGTATTGTTGAATTTGTAAACACCACTAGTACATCAAATTTCGTCACCACTACATCTGTGTCACCACCCACTACATGTCCCCACTACAGTGTTGGCTTTTAAACCATGAGCTAATTTGACTGAGGTCAGTTCGCTATCAACTTTGCTGCCACAGCAATCTAAAAAAAATCCCCTTGTAAACAATATGTCACAGTCAAGTTTCAAACCAACAGTCTCTTGAGCATGTGATGAAACGGTTACTAGTATATCAGACAGATTCTGAACCCCTGCACTGTAAATATAATCAACTAAATTCTGTAAAGACTTTTTTTCATAATGTATGCCTCTTTAATTACTCAATTTGCTGTGTTTCTTGTGGTTATGAATTCTTTGTTAAAATAAAAATATTGGTACAAAAATAACAAGTGTCTTGGCTGATTACATTTACCAATTTGTTTTCTAAACTTGTTTACACTCAAAACCCATTATAATAACTTGGACCAGACCAATGAAATATTGATGTAAGAATAAATTGCATATATACAATGAAACAATAAACACAATTGAGGATTTTGAAGTGTTAAATTGGGATATTAGAAGCAAATGTGCAATAGAGTGATTCCACTGTACTAAACATTAGATTGTAGGACAAGAAACTAAGAGATGTGGAGGTGAACGGGCCAAAATCAGGTAAAAGCTAAGAATAACCAGAGAAAATTGATTGGGCACAAGTTCGGAAAAACTAGAAAATGGTATAGATCAATGACATGGAATCCTTAGTTAAACAGTTAAGACCTTAGAACGCAGAGAAGGGATATCGAATCTGAGATGGGAATCACATGAAATGAGGCTGAGAACGATTACAGTTGGTTATGACTAGCGCTGAATTTTATCTAAAGTGTGGAGTTGTGCCATTCGTCGACCACACTCTCTCTCTCTCTTGCTGATCTAACAGTGTTCCAATGGCAAGATAGATCAAGAAGACTGGAGATGTAACAGGATGCAATGAATTATCAGTGTTCTACGTGTGTCACTAAAGTCCTTTGCCTGCCACACCGCTCTGCTGGCAAGTACCTTCCAACCAGTTGAACATCAGAAGTTTCATCCGCGCTGTCAGCCATATCCAGGCTTCGCATCTCTGACATCTTTGCATCTCGTGACATCTTCGCATCTCAGAGTAGGAGACTGTTTCTCGAGACATCATACAAGCCGCCAAGAGTTGAAGTGTTTTAAGTATGACAGAATAGTCTGTAAAGACCACCCACTGATATAGGAAATAAGAGCTAGTTGCTCGTAATTTCTGAGTTGGCTGTCCCATCACATATAGGGTCAGAGATCGAGAAGCCATGCTCAAGTCGAATGTACCGAGCAGAAAAGGATAGATATCGCAGCAAGGATGTAAACCATGACACACCGCATTTCTTTCTCCGTATTATATATATATATATATATAAAGGGATATATTCTTTCCAGAACGTTGTCTTCATAGCGTATACTCTGAACGCCTCTCTGTCCCGGGCAAGCAGACCTGCATTGGCCAGAGACATGTGTATACATTCTTCGATGTCGCTGGTCCATCGTCTTCTTGATCTTCCTCTTCTTCTCTCACCCGGCACTCTGCCCTCTAGAATCAGACTTCCGATACCATCATGTCGGTTTAATTGTTCAAAATAAGGTAGCTTACTTCTTATGATATTTAGAAGCCTCCCTTCGTTTAGTTTCGATAATTTCAAAACTTCAATTGTTTTTTTTATTTTTCGCTGTCCGTGATAATCGCAGGGTCTTTCTGTAGCACTTCATTTCAAATGAATGTATTCTTTTGGATATTGTCTTGTTTAAAGTCCAAGTCTCGCATCCATATGTTGCCACTGGGAAAACACGTGTTCTTAAAATGATTACTTTCCAGCACTACATCTCGCTAATCTGCATGAACGAACGGACAGAAGAAACTCGTTACTAAGTACAATTATTAAATAAATACAAATACTTTCTGATAGACATTTTTCAAATGGGACACCTACTAGTTTGCAAGATAATGATTGAAAACAAAACGAAGTGAACAACTTCGGCTGCAATTACAACCTGATCGTTATGTCACAATGCTTTTGCAAGAGCGCATTGTAAAATAGACTTACCTGGATTGAAAATAATTATGAATAGTCTTCGAGATTGTTGACTTCAGTACAGCACGCGTCAGTACTGAACTGTATCCGATACAAGAAATCAGTTATGTCAATGATTATCGTGAAAGGGTGCTAATATGCTTTGCGTAGAAGTAGCGTTCACACAGCACACTTTCTCCACCAAAAGCCCTGAATAGAAAGGTAAAGATAATGTGGACTGTCCTTTGTCCTCAGACAATAAAAGAAGTGTGACCAGGTGTCCACTGTTTGTATCATTCATTAATGCAAGTCACAGTTGCGATATACAACAACAGTGTTTCTCACACTTTTCATGCTACAGCCCCTTTCCTATAAAGTTATAAACCGACGTTCCTAACCAGGGCTTCGGTGAAAAAATATTCGTCTGCGGTTTAAAAAAAAAAAGGCCGGGTTGTTTACCTAATATAGACCATTTCCAAAAAAGGGTTTTTTAGGAGTTTTGTGACCTTTTTTAGTCACATAATCTTCAGATATCGTATTATCCATATTGGAAAACAATGTTCACTCATCTAGCACAATGATAAAACGTTCTTTTAATGATGAAAATTAATGAATCCGCATTAAAAATATTCAACACTACTCATTACACTTCTTTATTTTTGGAGAGTTTCCTATGTTATGGTTGAGGATAGAAATTATACAAATAACAGTATGACATACGAAATTTTTCCGACAAACACACTAGCTCGCTAAATTATTTACTCATGTATATTTCTTTTTCTAAGAAAAACAGTTAACAAATGCACGTTGAACACTTTCTACTGTTTTTCTACATTATTTTTACAAAGTGAATTTCTAGGTTTCGACGCAGCTATAAACCAACTGATGTTGGAATGTTTGAGATTAATTTAATACGGTTAAAAAGTTATCAGCTTTCAACAGCAGCTTGTCACTATTTTCAATAATCCTTAGTTGGAACCAGGTTTCAGATATAATTAAATTAACATCAATAGAATTGCACTTCTTGTATTATTGTACGTAAAAAGTAGTACTTTCAGTATTTTTGTGCATTTTGATGTGTTCATAAAGCTCTATTGTTCCCTCACGCAATATTCCATCACCCCCACCCCCTTGATCCTGCATCACCTTATGAAGTCCCTCGCCACCTCCAAGGGGCATTTTTATTCACTTTGAGAAACCCTGTTCTGCAACATATGTATTATTAATATAAATATGTGTCCGGGTAAATAAATGACAAGTTATAATCAAAGACACCCACAGAGTTTTTTTTTTTTTTTCAGGTAGGTCAGTCTGCAAATTTTGGCCTTTTTTGTTCTTGTGTTGATTTAGTCAAGACATCAGCAGTAGAAGACCAATGTGCAGAATTAATTAGGACTTTATTATGTTTGTTTTTGATTATTGTAGCGATTTTCGCTGGTTACTATTTATATACTTGGAATAGCATGCCAAAAATAGTCAAGGCGACTCCCTGCACTAGGGAATGCTAGATGTACCATCACTGCAAATGAGTCAACAGATATGATAGAAGAATGATGAACTGGCTGTCCCAGAAGTATAAGCTAGGTTCCTGACAAGACGTGATCAACCTGGGACACTCCATTGAAGTGCATCCCTTTTGAGACTAAACAAGCACCCATCATAAAATCTTTTAACATAACCATTTATTTTAGACCAAAAAAAAACAACCTATTATGAGCTCGGCTATCTAATCCCTTGTTCTACAAGGCCAACACGTGCAAGAAAGACCCGGTTGTTGCCCACAACGATACAGTCACTACCACTATCAAGGGTTTAATAGCTGACAGCCTTCTGCCCACCTCAACTGCCGTTCTATGCCTCAAGGTTAGCAGTGTGGGTAGGCCGGCATTGTATATGCTGCCCACTATCCTTCCAACCCTGGCAGACCCATTGTCTCTGCGTGGTCATGTCCTATTGAACACATTTCTGATTTCCTGGATGTTTTCCAACCATTAGTGAAGCAGTTCCCTACATTCCTGAAAGATACTAACAATGCCATGTCCAACTTTGCCTCTATTTCATTGTCCCCTGCTCACACATATCGTCTCTTTCTGCTGGATGTCTGTTCCCTATACACCTTCATCACACTCAGGGGGTCTCAAAGCTGTGAAGTTCTTCCTCGACCAGCACCCTCACCCATCTGTGTTGACTTCTACACTCATCCGTCTTGTAGAACTCGTGCTCACTCTCAATTCCTTTAAGTTCGATGGGCACTTCCTTGACCAAATCAGTGGGGTCGCCATGGACACTAAGATTGGGCCTAGTTATGCCTGTTTGTTCATGGGCCACCTTAAGCATCAGGTATGGAAATCCTATGGGGATCCTTCCTATCGGTGCTCCATGTGTATATATCTATGATGGGATCGGCATCACTGACATGTCTGAGGTTGACCTGGCACGCTTCATACAATTCATTGACAATTTTAACCCGGCCATCAAGTTCACATCGGAGATCTTCACCTCCCATGTGAACTGCCTTGACATATCCATCACTATCCAATCCTTCTGTCTCAGCACATCGGTACACTACAAACCGACTGATGCCCATAGCATCATGATATCAAGATGCCCATTCTTCTGTACACCTCTTCTCATCCCTCTGCCTGTCGGGATTCCCTTCCATTCTCCAAACTTCTTCGTCTTCGACGCTTGTGTAGTTGCGAGGACGACTTCCTCGAGAAGGCCTACGAGATAATATATTTATTCCGCTGTCGCCTGTACCCGAGAGTGTCCTCAGGTCTGCCATTCTTCGAGTGTGCATTCTCTCCAGTACGTCATGATATTCCCCCCGCCCCCCTTTGAACAATTGAAAGTCTTCTCTTCTGACAGGGTCAAGCTTTTCCTCACTTTCCACTCCCATAGCGCTACCGTTCGTCGTGTCCTGCTTCGTCACCTTCCTCTTCTCCAGTCTGACCCCGAGGGGCGGAAAGTGTTCTGTGGCACCCATCTTGTTGCTTACAGACGTGACAAGAACCTCGGGGATCTACTGGTCCGGATTCACCTCCAGCCTGACGTTCCTAAACATTTCGGCACCATCACATGCAAACGCAGCAAATGCTACACTTGTGCCTATGTCCCCCAGGTCCGGTCTGTCACATTCCCAGCCAATATCCCAGCCAAGTTTTAAACCATGACACAACGCATTCCGTTCTCTTGACAACATCCTTCTAGTGTATAGGAGTATGAGAACGAAAAAGAACGGGAAGGCGAAATATGACAAAAGAATTGCCAACTTCGAAACTTTAAATACAGTTTCAAATTGACCACAACTACACAAATTACACAAATATACTAATCAAGAACACAAAGAAATATAGCGAAGCACAAAATTTGTATTTAAACACGCAGAAAACAAAAATCATGTCAACAGATATAACAAAACAACAACCAAAAATCAGAATAGACAATACCGAGATAGAATGTGTGGATAAATTTGATTACTTAGGAGCAAACATCAACGGTGCAGGAGACTGCATGGCAGAAATAAGGAAGAGATTGGCAATGGCATATTGCAAAATAACACGGCTGAAAAACATATGGAAAAACAACAAAATAGAAACGAAAGTGCTAATGTTACGAACTTTTATTTTTCCGGTTGCAACATACGGATGTGAAACATGGACTCTAAGTAAAACAGCGGCAAAGAGGATCAGCGCCTTCGAGCTGAAATGCTACAGGAAGATACTTAGAATATCATGGAAGGATAAAATCAGAAACTCAGATATTATAAACACACTGAATATTCCAGAGTGTTGGTTACTAAACACAATAACAAAAAGAAAACTACGCCTGTTTGGTCATATAAAGAGACATAACTGTTTAGAAAGACAAATATTGGAGGGAAGAGTACCTGGGTAGAGGAGAAGGGGCGGACCAAGAAGACGATGGACTGACGACATTAAAGATAACATGAATATATCGCTAGAAAATGCAAGCCACATGGCCCAAGACAGAGAGAGGTTCAGAGAGTTCATTGGGAATACAACGTTCTGGAAGGAATACGTCACATGACACACACAAATTATCAAAAATAAATTTCATGACCATTGACATTTATAAATTGGGACCTTTTTGTGAAATTTGACCAAACTCTGGCAACCCTTGGTAAAGCAAAATTAATTAAACTGGGTACTAGAAAAACTTACCGTACCTAAAAATAAAAATATTTTTTTAAAACTAAAAGTCTCTTTAAAAAGGTCCCATTTGGACCGACACGTTGAGAATTGTCCTATTTAGTTTTATTGTATGTTTTTATTTACTTTTTTATATATTTTTATCCCTAGGTACGGTAAGTTTTTCTAGTAACCAGTTTAATTTATTTTGCTCTACCATTTGTTCGTTCGGTTACTGCGGCACCATCCATTTTGTCGGACACCCTCCGACCATTTGGTTATTTATAACTGGCAACCCTGTAAGCTCTCCAACATGAATTAACGAATCTCAAGCGTCTCTTCACTTTCAAGATATTGCTCATATTGCTTCCGCTCTTACTTCATAGAGGAAAATAAATGATGAGAATGTCAAACTTTGTACTTTGTTTCTAAAGTAATTACTGGCCTCCATGACAATAGATACGAGGAAACGAGTTGGAATAGTAAACCCCATCTCTCTTTTATTTATAGTAGTGCAACTATTGGAAACTAGTGATTTCCCGATAAGTTCCACAAAAAGGTAGCGCTGAGAGGGTCGTTGATACGCTTTCAGTAAAAGGGGGAGGAGTTACCTTACAAATGGGGCTTCGCCTATTTTCATTGCAATTCTTTCTTTTGTTCTGTAGGTTTTTGATGACCTTTTTTGTAGATAATTGTTGTGGAGTCTCTCACCTCTTGGCTACGTTCCCGGTACTAAACATTATGTTCTGATTCCCTAGGTTCATTATCTGCGGGCTTGATCGTTGCTATCGACGCTACTACGGGCCTTCCAACTAAAACGTAAATATGACCTAGTGGAGCGAATTTCAATACAATATATTGGTTAGCCGCAGCTATTTTTGGCATGTGGCTCCAAATATGTAAATAGCGACCAATCAAATCCCAACAATAATTTTTTTTTAAACATAACGAAGGGGACCCTAATTAATTCTATTAGAAGGTCTTTACAGTCGATATCCACGGCTTGAGTGATGAATTTATTTTCTTTACTGTCGATATCCACGGCTTGAGTGATGAATTTATTTTCTTTACTGTCGATATCCACGGCTTGATTGATGAATTTATTTTCTTTTGGTATTGGGGGGCCCCCTCTCCGCCAATACCTCCTCCAGCCACTCCCAACGCAAAGTCGCATTTGGCAGCAGAGTAGCCAATGCAACATAAACAGTGTTCTGGTGGTAAGCGAAGAAGAATCTCATAGGTTGATGATGTGTTGATATGTTACATAGTCCAGTAGTAGATAATGTGTTACATCTTCCAATAGTTGGTTGATGATGTGTTACATCGTCCAGTAGTTGGTTGATGATCTCTTGATATTTAACACCGTCCAGTAATTTGTTGATGATATGTTGATGTCTTTACATCGTCTATTAGAGGAACACCTCGTGCGAGATAGACGTAGTCGATCCTAGCCTAAATCCCTGATTACCGCTTCCTCAGAGACTGTCACCCAGGGACATGTTTTGGCTTGAAAATTCAAAGGGCACAGTGGATGATAAATTGTCTCAGCGTAAGAGGTGATACACATCCGTTGCTGACGTCAGATAGCAAGGCTGTCACATAGGCTGCCAGATAGGGAAGCCAATCCAGGGCATGCCAAAAACGGATGTGCTGGACCGGAGGGCGCAAATAACGCAGCTTCGCTGCAAACGGCAGCACAACGTACTTCATGTTCCCCGGCGGAAAGTACATGAATTTTCGTGCTGGTTATTGGAAAATGAAAGCAAACAAACAAACAAACATTGTCTATTTATATTAATGAGATTAACAGACGCTTGGCTTTTATCGGTTTACTACGATCCCCAAGAATTACGAACAGTGGATCTCTTGAATCCTTTTGTGCTATTTGGAGTTTTCTCCGGAGCTTGGTTTCATGCACTCCAACTCTCATCGGTGTACAATGCTTTGATAAGAAGCCAGGCATCCTCTTCAGAAAGGATAACCTCACAATTGTACATCTGAAGTGCTGTTGGGACTTAATAAGAAATAATTACTATTTAAGCATGACACCTACTAGAGTTTACTGTTGTATTGTTGTTGGTCTGATGGACCAGTGGTCAGACCTTCCGCGTGCGAGAAATTAATTACACTAGCAGTCAGAAGCTTATGTTATGTGGCAAAAGTCATGTGAAATTTAGAAGGAAGGATATAAACTGACGGTTTTCCCTATGTGTAACGCTGCTTCCGTGGCTTCACACAAACACAGATAACAACCACTTGTACCAACTTGTTCATTATATATGTTGTTCAATGTGTCCACTTGAATGTTGCTGAAGTAATATCGGAAATATAACCGGCTATTTCAACCACCAAGTCATCAAGTAGACAGTGTATATGCAATAGTCATGAATGAAATAGCGTCTCGTTATTGCAGTTATGCACTATCACAAATACATAGTTGTTTTTTTTAGGGTCCGAAAGGGGAGTAAAGAATAGGGACACTGTTACCAGCCATGCATGTTGTAAGAGGTTTTCGGATATGGAGTTCGTTGCTCTATCACATAGATGGTAAAAGTGAATCGAAGTCATACTGAAGTCGGATGTGTTGGATGCCGAAAAGTGCATGTATCAAAATCAAGCTGTTAACCACGCATTACGTTATATGGACTACATCTTACGCATCTAGGCAGGAGTTTGAGAGCGAACGTATGAAAATGTGATATTAATTTGATTCTAGTTTGTTACTATTTTTGTAAGTTTATTTGTTGTTCATGTGCTACTATTTTATTTGTTGCTTCTTCTTCTTCTTTTTCTTCTCGAACCCTAGTAACTGCGAGCGGTTAGCTCTTAATTTTAGCTATTCCTATGTGCAATTGGGGGGGGGGGGGTCTCCAAGTTTTCTTTCATATCCTGGAGGCTTCAGCTTTCAGCTTAGTGCAATGCTTAATGAAGGAGCCTTCTACACAGATCGGGTATATGTCACGAGACGAGCTGATAGTTTGCCTGGGTCACCCATTGCATGCCTTTCCTCCGACGAGGCGTTCGTAGCCAGCGAGCTGTTCTTCGTGTATGAAGACCATTCCATTATCACCCCCTTTGTGCCCAAACTCAATTTCATCTGTATGAGCCTGTTGGGTAACGGCGACGATCGAATTAGACTCAGGATTGATACACCTTCCTAGACGAGGTGCTGCTTTGCCAAACACGTCGGTGGCCTGGGATTTGACCTGTGCATTTCTCACGCACGAGCCTCGTCGGCTTGAGATGGCCTTCCAATCCATCGCCAGGCGCTGTTTGTGTATTTCGACTCTTCGCCATTGTGTATACCCAAAGAATTAGGTAACATACGAATCTAGGACGAGGGCCTTCGCATTGGGCCCTTCGGTACTGAACCCAATTCTCTCTGTATGAGAAGTGTTTGACAACGGCCTACAGTTGAATTGGGCTTGGTTTGCAGTGTCGTTGGAGACTTGCACACCCCCCCCCCCTCTACAGTATCCGCAGTGTCCAGAGTTCGAGTCTCAACACTGTTTCGGTCAGACAATTAAACAATGAACTCCCCAACATTTGTTCCTTGCTTGTCCTGTGTGCAGTGAGGAGCTGTATTAAAACTTACTTCCATACCCAATAATGCATGATCAAATTGGCATATCCAATACTTGATTCATGACTCCTACTTTGAATGGCGTCAATTGTGATAGGATATGTGGCAGTTGTTTGATAGTTGTTGGTGTTGTTTGATAGATATTGTTTTGTTTTTTGTTTGTTTGTTTGTTTTGCGTTCGCTCCATTGTAACCATCACGGATATCCGTGCAATTTCCACCGGGAGCGTGATTACGTTGTGCCACCGTTATGCGCCTTGTAGGCCTAGCACATCCGATTTCGGCATGCCTTGACAATTCCGGTGGGCTACCCTTAGCCTGTGACAGCCTCTATATCTGTCTCCAGGCACGCGTAGTGGAGACTCTTCGCCCAGACGATTTTTTTTATCTCGTCTGACTCGAACGAGGTGTTCCACTGTCTATGAACTTGCCTCGTGTAATTGGACGTGCTGTGCCTGTGCCCATTGGGTACTGAACCGTTTCTCATCCGTGAGCCTGGTTCCTTAAGGGGAAGAACTCAACAGAGGAGTTGGACCCTGGCTCTTTCGCCCTCTTAGCCGAGGTGTCATTCACCAACATCGTGTACCCCTTGTCCAAGTTCGAGTCTCACACCACGCGTTTGAGAGCAAGACGTTCTCGAGATGAGCGTCCTTGTCCCAATAGCGCCTGAGCCCATCAGGTACTGAACCCTTTCTCTCTTCAAGTGTATTTCCGGTGTAGGAAAACCTGACAGTAGAGTTGGGCCAGGGCTAAATCGTTGTCCCTTTTGTGCCTGAGCGCATCGAGTACGGAACCCTTTCTCTTTGCGAGCATATTTCCGGTTTAGGAAGGCTCGACATTAGAGTTGGGTTAGGTCTTCTTGCTTTACCAAACGCCAATGGATGGGTCTGGGTCTCTGCCTGTAAGGAACACAGGTAACTAGAAGCTCGTCTCGAGCTGACGGAGCTTGTAGTCCCCCTTTCCTAGGGACTTTTCACTTTCTATTTGCAGTTCGCGCTGCCCTCTAGCGCTGTTCTGCCCTTTCATTGTTTCATTGTACTCGGTATGAAATATATTTGTCTCTCGCCATGCATCTATCTTTACGTGCATTTTACATTGGCCGCCCCTCCAATGTTCGGACTGGACTGACCTGCTTCACTGTATGTCGACAGTGTCGCTATATGTGGTGATGCTGGTGGTGTCGGAGATATTGTCTGTCTCTTGTGCAGTCAAATCTCTGTCCATCTGCTACCTCCACATTCTCGGACACGATCCCCAAAAGATTTGGCCAGAATCAGCTCGAGCTGCTGTATTTCTGTTTCCAGGGTGCACCGCGTGGAGGTACATTTGGGATCTTGGTTATCTGCTAACCCTGGGTCCGCCTAGAGCAATGCGTTCCCTTTGCACCCCATTGTTTTGTTATTTCTTATCTTATTTCTTGTTTACTTGTCTATTGTTTGATTGTGTGTTACTTATTAGTTATTTGTTTTGTTTTTTAGTTTTCTGCTGTTTGTTAATTGTTTGCTTGTGTGTTATATGTTTCTTGTTAGTGATTAGTTTGTTTGTTAGTTGTTGATTTGCTTGTTGGGATGTAGAAGAATTTGGACTGATTTCTTGTGGTATCTAAGGTAGTAATTAGCGAAGATCATAAAAGTACCCCTTCGTAGTATTTCCTAGCATCAGCCAGTTTGGAAGTTCATGCGAAACATTTGGTCAATCCCTTGGATATCGATTCTGGAATGTGTAAAATGATATGGAAAATGGTTTTCACATAAGACACGTGTGTTGTTTGTTTGTTAGTGGTTTATCTGGTGTTTGTTTGCGTGTTGTCGCGCTGTTTGTTTGATGTTTGCTTTTACTTAATTTGGTGGAAAGTTGTATTTTGTTTTTGTTTATTGTACAATTGTGTGATTTTTGTTGTTGTTGTTGTGTGTTTGTTTTTTTCTGTGTGTTTTTTGGACGGGGGGGGGGGGTATTAAAAAAAATTTCAGTCAGACTTATGATATGACTGATATTTATCCCCCGACAGCCCTATCGTCTACCTAAACCACCTTAGTTGTCTCATCGTAACACGTAGCTTATGAGATTTCTGTTATATTTTCTGTTATAAAACCTGATTTTCCTATATTAAGATGAGTTTCATGGCAGGAGAAGAAAACTAACAAAGATGTTCTAATTACACTGAGTATGAAACAATAACTAGTCAAAAATAAAAATCAGAAACATAATATATTGTGGACGTCAAAAGACATGACACATGTTGAAAACATTACTTGAAGGTAGTCAAGAGGTTGAGATCAAGAAGTAGGCAAAGATACAATTTAGAGGAAGCATAATGAGATGGACAGATTAGTCTAGCAGAGTGTACCACCAAGGCAAGAGACAGAAGGTGTTGGAGATCTGTTTCAGTAAATCTTCGTTGAACAGACGGCACCTCATGGTGATGATGAATGTATATACCCACACACATTCTTTAAATGTAGCACTGATATAAGATATTTCAAGTTCACTGTTAATGTCTTTATTTTATAAAGACCGTGTGATCGAAACGTTGATTCAGTGTAGGCCTATGTATCTTATTTTTAAAGCACTTGCAACCATATTTCGTTTTTTTTAAAATATGTTTATGTTTATATAGTTTTTATTGCAGTCTTTCTCTCATTTTCACTCTTTTACGACGTATGGTAGGTCAATGACCGTCTGAAATAGAAACCTCTGCCTGCACAGAA
Organism: Meghimatium bilineatum; assembly: GCA_034231615.1. NCBI lineage: Eukaryota > Metazoa > Mollusca > Gastropoda > Stylommatophora > Philomycidae > Meghimatium > Meghimatium bilineatum. Next base: position 11,616,078 of record CM067306.1, read on the forward strand.
TTAATTAGACCATCATTCGTTATTTGTTTTAACTATTCTCGTGTTTCCGTTGGTATACTATTGATATACTTGGAGTCGCATGCCAAAAATAGCAAAAGCGACTCCAAGTATATAAATAAGGACCAACAGAAAGCGGGAGAATAATCAAAAACGTAACGAATCAAGGTTACGAGTTGTGAATTTTTTATATCTTAAGCTCTATTTTTGGGTGGTGTTCTCCCAGTTCTGTGATGGCGTGTACAGACTGGAGGTCAAGATGCCGAGTTTGAAACCCGCCTCAGACAATTTTGCATCTGGAATGTTCAGTAAGCAATGATAAACTTCTAAATGTAAATACTGCCACGGCTATCACTACAGCTAAAAAAATAATGGGTTGATGGCTACATCCTGTTTAGGATATGCTAGCAATTTTGTGTTTGTGTTCTCCCAGAACTCACAGCGTACACGGCAATGCTCTGAGAAGATGTCTCCCGTTCAGTGAGATTCTAGTAGATTTGTTTTATAGAAACTGAATTAGATCCTTATCTTGGATAAAAAGTCATTCAACAGCTGCATACCAATATCATCCTTAGGCAATGCAGTGCATCTACACATCGGTATCTCTCCGCTTAGTTGGGCTAGTAACATTATAAAAGTTGAATGAAGGTTTACAGAGATGAGTGTTTAATGCGTAACAATCAATTCGTGTACACATACATTGGACACCGGTGGGTGACAAAAAAGAAAGGCAGATTATATCTGAAGTGATTCGCTTATCCAATTTACAAAAGGGTATACCAATTGCCGTATTTATCCGACGTATCCAAGTTACCTGCTTAACCTCACAGTCTTCTGGGCGAGATCCGTGGACAATACTTCTAACCGTTTTATTTGTAAATCTTTGCCTGAAGGGATCCAGGGAGGGAGCACATCTATTTGATTTTCAAGCAGGTCACCAGGTGGTAGTTGGTTTATTCACAAGACGAATTCTAGCTAACAAATGACATCACGGCCCTATTTTATAGTAACCGTTACACATACAAGTAGATTTGTTGACATTTTGGAACGTACACGTTCTTTAGGAAGTACTACATAAACGGTCAACCAGAATAATAGTTCTCTTGAAACGGAGGTTAAATGTGGTAAAGTCTTGTGCACATAGCTGAGATATATTGTAAAGTCTTGTGCACATAGCTGAGATATATTGTAAAGTCTTGTGCACATAACTGATATATATTGAAACTTCGTGTTAGAGTTCTATTTACCCTGTGTGTTGCATGGCCCAAAATGGGAGCAAAGAATGCCAACATTGGGACATGTCATGCATATAGTAAGAAGTATATATATTCGATAATGATTGAACTGCAAAAAAAAACAACGTGGTCAGACTTGTGAATATTACATACACAGGCCTAGTGTTGTCGGGGTTCGAAAGGGCATCAAATCATAGCAGCACCTGTCAATGAATGTCGTACACATGAGGTTTGGAGGTTGAGTTTGTTGTTCCATTCCATAGATCAGGGCTAGCAACCTGCAAGAACTGGGCCGTGCGGCAGATTATCTCAGTATGATTCAATTCTTCGAAATGCCACCATCCAACCCCCCATCCGTTAATGGTTTTCTTCGAAATACCACTCCCGAAAAATGTATTTTGATTAGTGCCGCCTGATGCGACCGCCTCTCTGCATTATAGCACTGCAAGGTACTGAGGTTGAAGGTCAAATACATATTAAAGACTGCCCATATTTACGTTTTCGGTAAGTGAGGAAATAGGACGGATGTACCTTTAAAAAAATCCTCATCTCATTTTAATCTTTCACTCCCTCATTTTAATCTATTACTCCCTCATTTTAATCTAGAACTCCCTCATTTTAATCTATCTCCCTCTTTTTAATCTATAATTCCCTCATTTTAATCTAGAACTCCCTCTTATTCTTGAGAAAGTTGATTTTCGCAGAAAATCGTTTGGGGAAAGGGGGGGGGGTGTAAGGTTTTTGGTAAGGATTACCAAAAACAAAACAAGGTCCGATTTTCATAGACCTTTCGAGGTCATCGATAAGGTAATCATTGTGCAATGACAAGAATAACTTACTAAATAATGCTGGCGATCGGTCTGCTCTATAGATATATCAAGTGATATATTATTTCCAGAACGTTGTCTTCAACGTGGATATTCTAAACGTCTGTCGCGGGCAAGGAGGCCTGCATTGACCAACGACATGTGCATACATACCCTGCAGATGTAGATGCATTGTAGAAGTTAAATGTAGAATAGCCAAGAAAAGAATAGCCATATTTTACAAAATGTATATGTTGGAACATGCTATGTAATATATCTTTGTCAGTTGGTGTGAGAAAGCGAGCTCTTAGAAGTTATATAGAAATAATTCTTATGTATGGAAGTGAATCTTGGACAATGAGCGGAATAGTGAAAAATTATATAGATATAGCAGAGATGTAGATTTATAGAAGAATTTTGAGAACACAACGCACAGATTTTTGAAAGATAAGAAGACTTGTATGTTATCGGTGCTCAAAATGAGGGTAATGAATAGCAACAATTTTACCTGTTATGCATGTCGTAAGAGGCGACTGAGGAGTTGTTGGGGTGGAATTTACTGCCCTATCTCATAGATGGTCAAAGTAACTCAACGTCATGATGATGTTGGATGTGGCAGGTCTAAATGCGAAGATATCGCAGTCAATCTGTCAACCATGATACATCACATTCCATTCTCTTCAACAAATCCTTTTTTAATCTGCCGGATTTTTAGAACGAACGTTGAAGAAGAAGAATGGACAGATAGCACACAAAAATAAAATATGAAAGAAGTTGTACCGAAAAGAGAGCTGCTCACTCGTATCAGAAGACAGTTCACATTCCTTGGACACATCATGAGAAAATATGAAACACATCATGAGAAAAGATGAAACATATCGTGAGAAAAGCAAAGTGAAAACAGAGGGTTTGGGAAAATGTGTTTGACAGTTTGGCATTACGGCATGGGAATGCATCAGTATCGAAAATGATTGGCAGTATGCAAGACGGAAGTCTGTGGGCAAAAAGGATAACCAACGCTACGTGGTATGGAATATAAGAAGTCTCTGTGAGGTCTCAATTTGTTTATAACACTTCCTACTCGGTTCATGTGATAATCCACTCATTGCCACTCGCATGTTACTTGACAGGAAGATGGTTTCTCACCAATCAAACGCTGAGCTCCGCCCAACTAATCTTTGAGGGGAGGAGCGAACTGCTATTGGCGGTTCTTTCGTAAACTTTTTATATATATCATGGAAATGGAATATATGTATGATAAATCAATTCACTGATGAAAAATACGAACTTCGGACAAAGTTGTACTATTTATCAATAACTTTATTTCTGTTAAAATTCAACAATTGTGTAGTTTTACAGTTTACAGCTAGCAGTTCTATTGTTTTCTATTCAGTGCATTTCACAGACGGATTCGTTCTGAGTTGTAAGTTATTGTTTCATTGTAATGTTGATAACTAACAACAACCTCTCTCTTTTATCTACCGGTTTGATAATGTGCCACAATTGATATAATGAAATAAGCATGTAGAAAAATGATTAACTAGAGGGCTGTAGATAAGGCTGGTAATGGGGGAGGGGGATTCTCTTTAAAATACCTCATATTTGTTAGGTTGTAGGTAATTTGTTATTTGTTATTTTTAATCTTTTTTTTTAATGATAAAACATGAAAACGAAAACGTAGAAGACCCAGGACAACACTATGAAGAACAATAAATAACGATGCAATGACAATGGGTATTAACACCACCCAAGAACTACAATGGCTAGCAGTCAACCGCACGTCATGGAGAAACATAACGTCTGCGCTATGTGCAACCCTTAGCACAAAAGGAACAAACTAACTCTCATTTGGTAAAAAAAAAATGGTAGCGTATCCCATTCAGGACTACCATCAAACCAACATTTTTTGGGCTGTAGTTATTATTTATTTTTATTTTTTGTACTCTAATAGGTACCCTTAATTGCACCCGTTTCCTAAAACAAATGTCACGTTTATTTTTTTCTCAATTTGGAGGGAGGGGAGAGAAATACTGTAAACACTCCCTCCACGCCTTATCAACGGGCTTGGATAAGGTGGTATGGCTAGATATTTCCTTTCGTTATACTGCTCATGATTTATTAATCATCTTTTGTTGTTGTCGAATCCTTTTCTTACGAGATTGTATCCTCAACTGCATCCACCCTATTCTTAAGTAGCCTCTTACACCATGCATGGCACATCATGGTGTCACCATACTTAGCTCTCTTTGCGGGCCCTACACATACGTTGATAAATTGGGGCAAGTTTATAGTACTTTAAAAAAAATCTTATTGCATTTTAATATCTTGTTTCTCTTTATTCGTTCTTAAAATCCTGCTAGCTAACCGGGTAGAGTCCGGGGAACGGAATGCGTTGGTTTACAGATTGACTGCGATATCTGTGTCATTCAGTCAGAAACATCCGACTTTCAGCAAGGCTTTTGGATCGCATTGATCTATCAGATGGACAACTAACTCCATCCCTAAACCTCGTCTATTGCTTCTTATGACATACGCGATACACGACAATATATCGTGTTGTTATTCCATAATACTATGCCCATATATATTGTTATGGAAATAATATTATATCTATACTGCACGTCTAAGCAGATACACGGCAGCATACGCTGGTAGAAGCGGACCTGTGGTTCCTTGTACATACCGTAGAAGACTCTTTGTGACTCACATATTGGTCTAGCGCGCCACATCCATCATTTTCGTGTATCACAGATATTTCTTATCTATATGTCTATAAACCAATAAACCGTCAGAGTTGCATGGGTACTACATTTGGATGCATTAACACACAGGGTCCTCCAGTGAAATCTATCTTCAACGAAACGGACGAGTGAGAAAAAAATCAGTTTTCGTTGTTTGACTATTGAAATCAATATCTCATCTCAACCTGTATACTCCTTTATCTCTTACATACACATGTTCTTATGCTCTCTGTAGGTGATTCTTCTTCTTCTTCTTCTGCGTTCGTTCTCAAACATCCTGCAGATTAGCAGGATGTATTCCGGAGAACGGAATGCGTTGTGTCATGGTTTACAGCATTGCTGCGATATCTGCGCCTTTCGGCCTGACACATCCGACTTCAGCAAGGATTTGGATCACTGACCCTATATGGGATGGGACAGCCAACTCCATCCCATAAACTCCTTAGTCGCCTTTTACGACATGCGTGGAAGGTAAACAGTGTTGCTATTCTCTGCTCCCCTTTCGGGCCCTGGGAACACACGGGCGTGTAGGAGATTCGTAGAATTTGTCTGTAGCATTTTTATTCGAAGGTCTGTAATTGTCTCTCTGTGTTCGCAGTAAGTGTCCACCTCCTATAGCCATATAACACAATAGAAAGCTCCAGTGAGTTATACAGTTTAATTTTCACTCTATAACTGATGTTGCTTTTCCAAGTGAAGTTTAGCCTTGACAATAGCAGTTAAAGCTATCTCCAGCGTTATCTTTAATTCTACTTTGCATTTTCCATCGCTGCATATGCTATACCCAAAAAGTATACACTTCCTCAATTGTATACCCATTAATCGTAATGTTGGTGGTAACTTTTTCCAACTTTCTGCTAACTCTTGTAGTTTTTGTTCTGACCCAGCTATAATATCAATATCATAAAATTGCCAATAGGGCGACTTCCGTCGATACAAGCGTGTTGTAATCCTGAAGGGTCTCCTGTATTATGTGCTCTAGGTATAAAGTACTGGAGACATTATGCATCCCTGCTAAACTCTCATAGTTGTTTTAAAGAGCTCTCCAATCGTGTTACTTGATAAGGCACCATCCCTTGCGTTTCTGTTGAGTTATTCAACAATGTCTATGATTGTGGCCTATTTATTTCTTACGTATGAAATAAAATAGAGATCCACAAAAAAAGTATTGCTTTCAATAGTGAAACGACGAAATTTTGCATGGTGTGTACATGTATGCTTTGTCGAAAACAACACTGCATTGAATCGTCGAAGGTAGAAGAAACAGAGGAGGGGAAATAACGAGATGGACAGACAACATCAAGGACAAGATTTTTTCTCACTCTTCCGCATCGTTGAAGATAGAAATCGCTGGAGGACTCTGTGTGCTGAAGCATCCAATGTGGTACCCCTACGACCCTGACGGGTTACGCGATTATAGGATGATTGTGGTATCAAAGATGTCTCAGTATGTGCCAGAGAACATTATGCCAAACACGTAAAATCAATGACATTATGATATAGATCACGTTATGTTTACGTTACGTATAGATCACGATGGTTATGTTTTCAATTAATATTCTGGTGTCAAATATTTGTTCAACATATTTAACAGTGTATCTGTTTGCTCTGAAGCCAGCTTGTTTTTCTGCGGATTACGTTTTTCTGAATGTGTGCTTTATTTTGTTCAGGAGTATTTGTGAGCACCGCCTTACTCGGGTGTGTTGTATAACTAATGCTTCTGTAATTCTTAAAAATTCTTGAGACTAACGGGAATTGAACCAGTCCGTTCTACGGCACCAAATCGCCTAGCAACAATTGCACACGCGTTTTTCAGTACTTGACTAACCGCATCTTTGGTTCAATAATTGGTTCAATTCCCGTTAGTCTCAAGAATTTTTAAATATTATCCTCTGGCTTCCTACTTAAATTTACCTGTAATTCTTACACATTTTCACATTTTCTTTCTTGGGAATCGGTTATTTGTTTTGTATTGATTTGCACTCTATATGTTCTGGTAAATTTTATTCACATATCTACCAGATTCATTCCTCTGTATGTCAAGAGTTCTGCTGGAATGTTATCGACACCATATGATATCCCTCCTTTCAATGTTCGTATGGTCTCTTTTATCTCATCTACTAGAGTTTCTGCATTTCCTATTTTTCTGTTGCAAAGTTCAGAATTTTCTAATACTGTCTAGTCAGGATCACACTTGCAGTTGTACAGCTCCGTGCAATACTCTGTCCATCTTTTGACTATATGCCTATCTGTTATGTCATCTTTACGAGTTTGTCTTCTATCGTAGATATCTATGGTGTTTTTGGCTTTTTGGTTGTGTTATCTTTCTTGGAGTAGCATATGCTATCTTACTGTTTCCATGTTTAAATCCTGTCTGCACTGATGGTTTCACATTGTTCATATAGTCATTGCTTCTTTTGCTTGTTTCATATTGCTTCTGATATTTCTGTTATTTCATGGACCTCTTTCTTAACTTTTTTCTTTTCCTTTCGTTCGTCGCACAATTTCACGAAATATGTGTTACATTTATCTGTTACTCAAGGTGTGTGTGTTATTCTTCGTGTCCCTAGAGTTTCTGTAGCTTATTCTAACAAATCTTCTTTCATGGCTTCTGTGAGAGTTAACATCTTTGTTTATTGGGTTTAGAGCTGCACATTTTCTACAATAGTTGCCTCACACATCTCTCCTATTTCTGGATCTATCAATTTTTCTAGAGTAAATCTTAATCTTGTGCAGTTTTTAAAAACTGTTCTTGTGCACATTTTGATCGTCCTTAGCACCATAGCATTTTAGCCACCGATGTTTGCTCATGGAAAACTCTTTTTTTGCTGTATTTATGCGGGCCTTTTTGTGTTAGAATAAAATCAATTTGATTCTTCTTCGGCAATCATCACTCAGTCAGGTTGGGACTCCAGATTCTATGATATAGGCTGCTGTCTGTTTTAGAGTTTCCACTGTGCAATACAGTTTCTCTTCGACGCTGATTTGGGTGGGCCATGTCTTGTTTCTCAGGTCTGCATACTGGGGAAATTCTTGTAAGATATGTTCTGCTGTCATATTTGCAAGGTTGCAATGGCAAAGGTAATTTGTACCTATTTTAATTTGGTGCTCAAGTGATGTCTCATTTTGTTTTGACCAGTTCTCGGGCGCTAAATGAAAGCCTTGTCTCTTTTGGATAGTTGGTAATACCCAACATCTGCATTATATTTAGTGTGGTCTTCTTTCCACCTTTTGTTATAGTTGCCTATTAATGATGGTCTTCACTTCTTCATAACTGACCAGATAGTCTTGTTGAGGTAAATTCCCTCCTTTTTTGACAGTCTATCTGCAACTTCATTCCTTCAATGTTACAGTGTGACGGTATCCATTGGATCACTACTCTCTGGAAATTATTGTGCAACTGAACTAGAGCTGTCCTCAATTAACTAAGTTCTGTGTTCCTGTGTAGCTTCAGTGCTGTTATGGCAGAGAGTGCATCTTGTTAGCAGTACAATATTCCTGTGCACGTGGTCTTTATGTTTTAAGATCACTTCTGCTCCTTTCTTGGGAGCTTCCATTTCTGCCTTAAAATTGGTTGAGATCTTGCCTGTAGCTATGGTTAAAGTGATATCTTCCTCGTGTTTTAGTCTTAGGGCTACTTCTCCATTCTCAATTGCATTTGTGGCTAAGCTATCTGTATAGAAATGATTCAATGCATCCTGCGAGTAATTAACTACGATGTGATGTTCTGTGATACGCTTTCTCTCCTCATTGTATATGTCAACTTTTGGAGAATGTCATGTTGTTCTTCTGAAAATATTATGCAGAAATAATGCATTTAAAGAGTGAGTTTACATATGTTGGCAGACGACAATAGTCTTAGTCCTCGTTCATACTGTGCGAGCCCATTGATCAAAAGTGGACATTGACACTTTTACATTCCAATCGGCTAGCACCATCAATAGACCTTGTCTGGAGACGTACTTTTTTGTGTATATACAATAATACTACCGCCCTACATAGACGGAAAGGTGCACACTGCATATTGTCCGGTTCGTGGCGGGGTAGTACAGAGCGCATCTGTGATAGCCAAAGTACTGAGTCCGAACCCGCCTCAGGCAAGTGTGCATCAGGACCGTTCAGAAAGTAACGGCTAGCTACTGAATGTAAAATACTGCCAAGAAAATTACTACATTCAAAAAATACTGGGTTGATAGTTACATCCTTTATAGAATATGCTACCAATTTTTTTTATAGTATGCGGCAGCCAACTGCACTCCCATAACCTCCTTAGTCGATTCCTTACGACGTGCATAGAAAGTAATACTATCACCATTCTTTGTTTTCCTTAGCCCCAGCAACACACGATATATATATATATATATATATATGTTTGTCTCAAACTCCAGCGATTTCTCTCTTGTAACAAGACTATTGTCCTTCTAGATTTTTAGCATGATGTAGTTCAGATAGCGCTTTCGCAAAGATTTATTTGCACCAATGGTCCATGACATCCGACTTTGCCGGATGTGATATATTTTTTGTCGGATATCTTCAGTTTTTATCGCTCGTGTGTTTCCGAGGTCCGAAGGGGGAGAAAATAATAGCACCACTATTTATCTCCCTTACATGTCGTAAGGCGGAGTTGCTGTTCAATCCCATAGAGGGTCAAAGTGATTCAGAAGCCATGCTTACATCGGATATGTCAGGTCTAAAGGCGCAGAATTGTATAAAGCTGTAAACCATGACACACCGCATCGCGCTGTAGTGTGTCCTGATATAATCTAATTGGACTTTGTCAACTGGTTGAATGGGACACGCCTCTCCAAAAGAGAGGCAAACTCATTAATCAACCAACAGCATCGCGTTCTCCAGACTAAATCCTGCTAATCTGCAGGACTTTGAGAACAAACGCAGAATAAGATGAATAACTGTGTATGTCATATCGATAAGTATTTGTTGTCACTGATATATTTTGTTATTAAGAACGTAATATATGCCACACTTATGTCACACTTATGTCACTGCAAATTGTGAGTTAACACTCAATATATGTCACACTTATGTCACACTTATGTCACTGCAAATTGTGAGTTAACACTCAATGGCAAACTGCAGGAAGCTCTGCCACTAAAGTGCAGTAGATAGTTTAATGTACGAACCATGAAGTTATTTGTGCCATCAGTTGTTAATAGTCGCATTATTGCTTACAACAGCAAAGGTAACAACTGTTCAGTGCCGTAGCGCAGAGGTTAGCGTCCTGACTTCACATATGAATGGTCCTGAGTTCATTCCCCAGTTGAGGCGGAAATATTTTTCAGACCGCAATGGCACCCGGTTCGATCCAGTCTTACTTAGATATAGGATCAGTTGGAAAGTAAAGACTGCGAGGAAGAGGAGATGGCTACCACCCTCATATAGCAGAGCCTCTGAAATCTGAGATCGCTAGCATCTAACATCCCTACGGCAGTTAAATGATATGGGTTAATTTTACTTACTTTACCCAAGAATTAGGGTTTATCTCATGTGCAAGTATTCATGAGAAATTTCAAGATGTTTTTATGAAAAGTCGTCGGAGAGATGTGTTAACCGACATTTTGGCTAAAATCCTAGTACTAAAGATCATATTCATATTTTCGGGGGAGGGGGGAATGGTGTAGACCACAACCCCAGCTGACACTCCCCACCCTCATTTATCTTCGGATGTACAACTTGATCTATGTCGTTATCTTTGGAATATGTCCCAAATATTTAGTCCCATCTATAGCCATGTAAGCATATCGTCTGCTCATTTCGAGGATTGCAGCAATCATTGTTTAGATTCCCAACCAATGAGAACCAATAGTTCTCTACATCCCTTTATGAAGATTATTCTATAGCTATGTTTCATACCCCGAAGAATGTAATTGTAAGTGGCAGTACGATATGTCAAAAAATATGATTAAGAAGCTTCGAGTGGCAGTACAATATTTAGAGAAATATTATTAGGAAGCTTAGAGAGATTATTGAAAAACGCAGAAGTTATGCCAATTTATGACCTCCTTCCCGTGTCAATTTGTGACTTCCTCCCCTTGTCAATTTGTGTCCTACTCCCCTTCTCACCAACTGTCAGGAATTCAGGAAATCCCCCCCCCCCCGTCTAATTAAGTCAAAAAGTTTTTGCTATTTGAAACTGAGCACCTATGGGTCTATTGTAGTGTAGTGTCGGTGTATAGCTCACACCTCTTGTTCTGAATTATACTTCTTCTTCATCGTTCATTCTCAAACTCTCGCTGGATCTCTCTCTTGTAGCAGGACAATAATCATACTAGATTTCTAGCAGGATGTAGTCCAGAGAATGGAAATGTGTTGTGACGCCGTTTTTTTGCGCCAATGATCCGACACATTCGTCTTCGCAGTGAATCGTATAATAGTTTAACAATCATATGAATTTTGGATGATAAATAAGCCTTCAGAGTATCGTGATTTATGCACTCTTGAAGGAGGCAATGAAGTTACAGCACTTGATCAAGTCTGTACTGCCATGCCCGTCAGCAATAAAGACCTTTCAACCAAATTAATTAGGCCTTCATTGGTAACATTTGTAATTATTGTACTACTCTTGTTCCATGACTAGAATAAAGGAATTTGGTTTGAAATGTGGTGTCGCTAGAAATAAGCGGTTTCGTGGGCAAGAAAGAATGGTGGTCATTCAACTGCGTTTGGGACCGTCAGTCAACGTGTAATGGCGGCTACACTCAAGGAGAGATCTAAGCACCTATGGACTTGTCCGGAGTGCAGTGACGATGATCCAACGACTAACTAACTAACTAACTAACTAACTAACTAACTAACTAACTAACTAACTAACTAACTATTGTTGTGCTGTTTTTCGTTGATCATCTTTCATATACTTGGAGTCGCGTACCAAAAATAATCAAGGCGATTCGAAGTATATAAATAGTGATCAACCATACGGACAACAATAATCACAAACATAAAGAATGAAGTCCTAATTAACTCTGTACAGAAGTCTTTACTGTACACGATCATGATTAGAAGACTCGATGTTTGCGCTGGGTGATTCTATTTCTGCTTCTACGTACTTTCTCACACTTCTGCTGGTTAGCTAGAAGCAATCCTGAACACCAAATGTATTGTGTCATGGTTTGCATCTTAGTTGCGATAGGCACACTTTTCTACCTGACACACTCGACTTAAGCGTGACTTTTGAATCACCTGGACCTATGGAATTAGATAGCAGTACTTACGCAGAAAAAAAGGTAATGAAGTCTTACTGTACGACGACTACCACACTATCACTGTCGGATGCTCACGTGAAATAATACACATAACCAAACACAGAATACAGTCATACAAATAATAATACACAGGATATAATCGACGTTTCGACCAAAAGACCTTTATCAAGAAGCACATAACATCAAAAGACGACGAGTAGAAATGACTACACCACATAAACGTGTCCCAGCAAAATATGATGTTTTGCTAGCAGTATTATCTTTTATTGATTTGAGATAGACAACATCACTCCTAAACCTTTTAATTACCCTCTTAAGCCATACACGTCATGTCATAGCAATGCTATTCTATGCTTCAATTTCGGGCCTAGAACCTATCTCACACCGACTCTGTGTGCAGTGGGTAATAATTGATAAATAATTTTCAACTGAAGCCATATGGCACACCATTGGACCACAGCTAATATTTTAGGGATCATGAAAAAAAAATGATAATTTGACCCACGAACTTCCCTGGGTGGGCCACAGATAGATCACTGTGTCACTATCTGAAATATTTGGGGAAATTAAATTATCTATGTCATAAATTATCATCACATAAATATGATATTTGGTGCCATTAATGTTGGCCAACCACTTTGGACCATACAACCCAATGACTGCTTGACCTCAATAAGATCACCGAAGAAGGTGGAAGTATGACTACATATGAAATTATCAGCAAACTCAATCAGGCAAGTAGAGCAAAGTTCATGTATATAACTGTTACAGATTGTGTCCACATTTTTTGCATCTTAATTCAATAATTCATATTTTATTTCCAGTCTTCAGTATTACATAAAAGAGTCATGACTCAGCCGGTATATCAGCCCCAGCAACTGTTCACTTGGCTTCCTGTCCCTCTACTCTCCCGTACGCCATCTCCTGCTACAATCAGTTTATACTCGCAGCATCTTCTAAGTAAGTATATATTTATCAGTCAATGAAGCTTCTACCAAGGATCTCTAGATATAAGGATATGTTACGGTTTATGTCGTAATGTCAAAAGTGTGAGGACAATTTCTGGGAGTTCCTTTCCAATAGCGCACGTTTTCTCATAAGTTTATGAGCTATACTGGTGAAAATTTATTAAATTCATAAAGCAAAGGAGACAATTTTAACCAGTAAAGCTGGCGTAGTTGTTAAACTGTTCGCCTTAGCTCAATAGATCACAGGTTCGAATTCGGCTACTGAAGCTTTGTATACATGCTGTATTATTTAAGAGATCACTGGGGATCTGACGAATGACCTTTTTAAAAAATGTTATAAAACCCCCTCATTAAGATCCTCGTATCTACGGGCCTGCTATGGCCACTTATAAAATCTGGTCAATCTCCTCCCCTCTAAATAAATCTCCTTATCCGCTTCTTTCGACGTGCCTTTCAGATAAAAGTGTCGTCATTCTTTGATCCCTTTTCAGGACTCGACAACACAATGGCGGATGATCTTTTTTCTTCTTTTTTTTAAGTCGTTAGAGTAGAAGATTTACCCGCTTTTTAAAATAATCAAATACATAAACTGGTGGAGAATCATCCTTCTCAAGTGACGTTATTTGACTTTTCACGTGATTGCCATTGAATGTCCACGCATAGTGACACTGGTGTAAATCATGGGGAAAAGTATTTGGCGTTACTTTAGGAAGAAGATAGGTACAGTACCAGTAGAAGCCACCACATAGTCCAGTTTTTTAATTCCACTTTTAGATAGTCACTGCGCATGACAATTTCATGCCAATTCGCTGCTACAAAAACAACCATGGTTGCCAACACAAATATGTCGAGTCTTCCAAGAACCGAGCATTTACTGGTAAAGTACCGGATGACATAATTAGTTCATTATGCGATACAGTAATCGGAAGAGGGGGGCGGGGGAGAGATAAGATCTATCCAATTTTATTTTAGTACAAAATGCCATGCTTAAATTTTCAATTTTTAAAAAGGGCTGGGCAGGGAGGGGGTGCATCTAAGATATTGAAACTAACTCCAAGCAATGCTTACCGTGTCAATGCAAATACCGGAGCATGTCCTTCTATATAGAGATCCGTGCTTCTGTATAGTCAATGAACATTTGAAAGTTGCGGGGGAGGATATAATCAAGTCCCTCGACAATACAATCCCGTGGACTTATTGGGAATCATCCTTCTAAATTGACACAGTTTAACTTTTCCCATGATTTTCATTGGTGATTGTGTATACACTTTGCAACGATAGCCAATGAACATCACTGGAAAAATCAAATTGTGTCAGTTTAGTGGATGATTAAAAAATGAGTCAAAATGACTGTATTGTCGAAGGACTCGACATGATTCGTAATCAAACGATGTGACTTGAAGTGACTTCCTGATTGATGCAAGTAGTGTTTCGTCTGCTGCACGCTTACATCAGTTATTATAGACACTTGTAACAAGTCTCTCTTAAAACATGAGTAATCCACAAGCCATGACACATTCTTCGGATCAAAGGGCATGCACCCATAGATCGCTGGATCAGCAGCCAATCAATTAACGGTGACACATTTTTAAATGTCTACTTCTGGTTCTTCCTATTCTGAGTTCGTTCTCAAACTCCTGATAATTAGTAAAATGTAATTCGGAGAACGCAACGTTAAAGTGTGGCTGCGATATCTGTGCATGTTGGGGGTCAAGCATAAACATTTCACCCCCAAACCTTCCACCCAGGACATGCATGACAGGTCACAGAGGTGCTATTGTTTCTGTCCCATTCGCGCCTATAATACACAGGTGACACCTCTTAATGTCTGATGATTGAGAAGAGATAAAGGAAATGTGGAAATATAAGTTTCAGAAATTATTCCCATATGCGTTATCAGCACCAGCAATAGTGTATGTTGGGTGGTGGTGGGGTGGTAAAGAAAAGTAACGGGATGATTTGCCATACATAATGCAAGAGTTTACTAAGAGGGCGAACTTCTGGTATTGGCTTTCAAGTCCCGTAGAACGTCATAGTGATCCCAAAATTCAATGAAGTCAGATGTATCTGGCCGAAAGATACAGATATCGCAGTCAAGCTGTAAAACACGCCTCAAGTATTTCATTCTCTTGTCTATATTATGTTTCTTGTTGTTACTTTATTTTTTGTTTGCTTGTGTGTTCGAATCTCCAGAAATTACGAACGAATGAGCTCATATTTTATGTGCAATGGAAGATTTCTCCAAGAATGGCGAACGTAGGCCTCCGGGAAAAGGATTCTAAACCTAGTGATCGGGGACACCTTAGTTTTCTCGTAATCACAAGTGGTGCTCGTGCCAAGCAAATTAAAAAGTGCTCACAAGAGCATATGATCATGAATTCCCCATACAATCATTATTTGTTGTACAAACCGAACCAAATAGTCTTGCTATCCACGATTAGGGCAGAAATGAACGAGGGCGACTTGTGTACGGTTCCATGAAGATGGCTATATAACCAAATATATAAAAATAAATGTATTTCTTATTGTATGTTATGGTGCTCGCACACCCAATATTACACGTCGAATGTGCACGAATACCCAGTATTACATGCGGAAGGTGCTCGCAATCTGAAAATGGTGAGAACCGCTGCTCTGAAACTTTCTTTCATACCCAGAAGACTCCAACTCTGAGCAGTATGCAATGTTTTGAGAAGAAACCACCTACTTGGTTGGTTGGGGGGGGGGGGGGTCTATATGTGTATGTAGACATGTTTCACCATTGTGTATGCAGACATCCGATCATATTACAATCTTTGAGCATTTGGTGGCATCAATGTTGTCCATTACCTTCGAGCATTTGGTGACATCAATGTTGTCCAGTGTAATGTACATCTAGACATCCGATCATATTACAAACTACGGGCATTTGGTGGCATCAATGTTGCCCTTTACCTTCGAGCATTTGGTGGCTTCAATGTTGTCCTTTACCTTCGAGAATTTGGTGGCATCAATGTTGTCCAGTGTGATGCGCATCTAGACATCCGATCATATTACAAACTGCGAGCATTTGGTGGCATCAGTGTTGCCCATTACCTTCGAGCATTTGGTGGCATCAATAACGTCAATTGTCAGGCTACTTTTTCTTTGCGTTAGTTCTCAGAATCCTGCATATTAGCAGAATGTAGTCCGGAGAATTAATGCACTGTATCATGTTTTACAGATTGTCTGCGATATATGTGCCTGTCGTCCTGACAAATCATAATTAAGCATGACCTCTGTGTAATTTTGATCTTCTATGAGAATGGACAGTCAACTCTACCGTCAAATCCCCCTTAGTCGCTCCGTACAACGTGCGCCGAAGGCTAGAGTGACGCTATTATTTCCTTATGTACCACGTCACTACGCGGGCGAGGAAACTCCACTAAATATTTGCATACCGCTGAGACAGTACTGTAAGAGCCAGACCCGTAGATAATGAGGGTGGGTTTGAGGTATTCAAACCACTCCCTCGGCAAATCTACACATGACATTTAGTGATATGAACTTAACCAAAAGATCGGTAGAAACCCTTCCATTAGCGAATTTTCACCAAAAAAAGGTAGGACTTCGAATTCCCCGTCAAATACTGATATTACCACATGGAAACGGTCGAATTACCTTTTTTGTTGTTTTGTTCTTTAGGTAAAACCCCCTCATTATAGTAATCATATCTGCGGTCCTGGAAGACCACTGTGCAGAAATAATTAGGACTTCATTCGTTACGTTTTTGATTATTGTTGCGATTTTCTTTGGTCACTATTTGTATATTTGGAGTCGTATGCGAAAAATAAACACGACCTATCAACGAAATACACGGAAATAATCAAATTGAGCCTTTCAGATCATGTTTACATTGTCTGTTAAAAGGTCTTATAGTATTATCTAAGGTCACGGCTGAAAGCGTCTTCCATGAATGAAAGAAAGCCCCAGAGGAAACCCCAAATTGCACACAGAAAAAAGAGCTTTATTGCTCGTAATTCCTGGAAATCAAAATGGCAAACAAACATATAGATCTGTCTGTTTTCATGTATTTCCTTTCTCTGCAGGTAGCAACAGCATTACTAATAATATCCGCTCCAGCGGTCTGGCGTACAGTATTCCAACTTTGTTAAACTCTTGTGGCAACGGGTTCAGTATATCAGCTGCATGGGGAGCACAGAAATTTATAACTGACTCGGGGAGCTACATGGGGCAAGCACTAGCACTACCATATAGCCACTGGCCATTACCATCTGGATTCGGATCTTCTGTAGGTTCTTCTTGGAATCAAATGCCATCTTTTATGACACCGGGTGAACATTGTGAGATAGAAGTCAAGTCAAGTGATCGAAAAACAGGTAAACAATTCATCATTTACCTATTCTTGATTTATTTTAACGGTAACGGTAAAAGTTTAAATAGGAAGAAGCTCACGACGGCACAGCCACAAAAAGGATCTCCCTAGCGTAGTGGTTAAGCTGTTCGTCTTGTGTTCAAGAGGTCATGAGTTCGAATCCGGCTCGTGTCGTCTTATTTACAAGGTGGATTTTTTCTGAAATCCCTGTGGATTATTACTTGAAGCTAAGAAGTGGTACTCTCGGCAGGGGCGTACTGCTTCATTTAGAGAGGGAAGCCGAGTACAGTGAAGTCAATCCTCTATGACTTTTGTACTCTTTGAAAGCCTTCTAGAATGTATCTCATCTGAGTAGAAGACGTCTCAAACTATGCTACCCAAGACTTAATCTTCTTGGTATGAAATCTTCTTCATTGTTTATTCTCAAACTCCCACTGGATCTCTCATGTAGCAGGACAATGGTCCTACTAGATTTCCAGTAGAATGTAGTCCAGAAAATGGAAACGCGTTGTGTCGCCGTTTTATTTGCGCCAACATATCCGTCTTCAGCTGTGGTATGAAATCAATCTCTGGAGAAACAACCACAATGCATATAGGAAGTAAGAGTTAATCGCTTGTAATTCAGTGCGAATTGAACGTGAGGATATGAGTAACTCATACTGAACATCTAACAAAGATTTCAAAAAAGAGCAGTGAACAAACATAGAACTGGAATCATCAGCCGTTATACCCTTAGAGATTGACTGAAGCGGAGATCTGATCACCTATGGACATATCCGGTGTACGATAAAGATAATCAACATATTATAATAACTAACAGATAATCATGTGGATCGATACTGCATCAACCACACTTCCTCAGTATCGTTTTTCTCAGTATCAGTACACCATTTTTCAGTATCGATGACGTCATTATTGGACCTTCTCAGATCACGTGCCTTGGTACTCTACTTCAAGGTGGCTGGGTGAACCATGGTATTAAATTTTATTTCAAACCATCAATAACAAGTGAACGCGAAATTAAGGGTCTGCAAGTCGGCGGGCGAATGACTTAATATTGACACTACCATGAATCCCTATTTAATCGGTGCTAACTAATATTTCATGCTGATATCTATAGCATAATTTCTGGTAGATGCAAGGGAGGAGGGTGTGTTTTTTACGGTTCTTCCCCCCCCCCCCCCCATTGCCTTATATAAATTTGAACATATTGTGTTTAAGAAGTCAAAGGTTTGAATCTCACATCTCATATGCCCCATCGAGGCCAGCACCTTGCAGTGGTGATGGGGCTTAGTTCAGCCATCAGGGGCTGGAAACTAAGATTGGTCGGGCACTCCCACTCGAGCAGGACCATAGTCCAGCCCAAGTAAGCAGAGTGCTGAAGACGGAGGCAACCAGCCAAAAGGCGCACAGATAATCTGGATGCCACTCACAATACACATGGAAACATGTCTGCATCTATAAACAGTTATGGTGCCTGCCCTGTGGCGGAAGTTCAGGCAGGGACGACAGTGAGTTTTATTAAGGAGACAGAATTAGAGATATAGACATGTTTCAAGTGAACGAAAGAAAAAGAAGAAGAACATCTCATATGCAACGTCTTGTTTAGAAACTGGATTTCTTAAGATATCCCTGAGGAAGGTCCGTAGATAGGGAGGGAATAGGGATTAAACCCCTCCCCCCCCCCACAACAAGCAAACCTGAACATGACATTGAGTACTAGGAACGTAACCAAAAGTTCGGCAAACACCCCTCCCCCCTTTTTGCCCTTTAGCGATTTTCCACAATATGGTCTTCAAAATGGTCTTCAAAATTAAGTAAACCCTCTCCTTCAGATAATCATATATACGGCCCTGTCCTGATGTCCTCATGATCCGATCGCTTGAAGTTATTGAAGTTATACGCTTTGTGTGGTACTCTCTGAAGACTGCATACAGCTTCGTCGATAGGTACGAAGTACATTGGGTAACTCGCGTACAATAAAATGAATCCTCCACATCATTTCAGCCTTTTTAAATAGAACATCCGAATTAAAGATACGTGGAGCACAAACATTTATTTAAAAAAATAAATCTTTTTTTTCTTATATGACCAGCAACAATTTCTTCTTCTTCTTCTTCTTCTTCAGCGTTCATTCTCAATCTCCCTCTGGATATCTCTTGTAAAAGGACAATATTCCTATTATATTTCCAGCAGGATTATGTCCAGAGAATGGAAATGCATTGTGTCGCCGTTTTTTTAGCTAATGGCCCGACACATCCGTCTTCGGCGGGAGCTAAAATTTTAAAGTGAAGTTATTTTCTTTATACGCCCCTTCTCCCCCCCACCCACCATCCCCCCCCCACCTAACCTCGCTCCCTCCCACCATCCGTTTTCCATATTGAAACAATATCTATGATCATATGAAAGGCGCAAATATTTCAGTCAACCACGACACGAGGTATTCCGTCTTCGGACTGTTCCTGCTAATCTACAGGAGTCTGAGATAGAATACAGGAAGTATATTCCTCTATAGCATGTACAATTTTAGTTTACAGCTGGACAAACAAATTTGAAATATATACTTTGCAGAATTAGTTATACTTATGATAGTTGATTTATTATTAGGAAACTCGACTACAAATTATTCTTGAATATCCAGCGCTGGATGACAAAAAAGTGCTACTCCCCCCCCCCCCCGGCCATATAAATGGAACACCCTATGCTAGTGTTTCAAAACATAATTTTCAAAACATATAATAGACAATTATAACTCAATACAAAATAATTTTTTTCGAATACCCCCCTGAACAATCAAATTGCCCCATACCCCCCCCCCTAATGTCCGCGGAGCGTAGGGCCTACGTTCGGAAACATGGCCCTTCAGGAAATAAACAACAGCTCACAAACACATGCATATATCAGACAATGAGTCACGGCATGAACCCATAGGCCGCTGAATCAACAATCAACCAACCCACCATTTTTGTCTTGTATAAATGTGAGAGCTGACTTAGCTCGTTTCCTAACACATTAATAAATTAAACTCCGGAGGTCATGGTTGCTGGATTACCAGAACTGCCGCCTCCATTTTTTAATGATGAAAAGCTGTGATATCACCAAATTGGACTAACGCCCATGAGGCGTACCTCAACAGAAAAGGTACATTTTACGTCACCATATTTACCTGATCTAAATTCAAGTTTCTGTATTCAAGTTTCCGCCGAAGACGGATGTGTCGGGCCATTGTCGTAAATAAAACTGCGAAACAACGCATTCCATTTTCTGGATTACGTCCTGAAATCTAGTAACACAGAACCATGGTCCTGCTTCAAGAGAATTCAGCAGGAGTTTGAGAATGTACGCCGCAGAAGAAGAAGAAGAGGAATTCAAGTTTCTGATGATTCAGCTAGGCATGTGGACCCGAATGGTTCTATACAAGGCCGTATATACTGTCAGTGATGGGGCCTTTGTCCCCACCTCTCTTTGTACAACTAAAACATGTAAAAGAAGTAATGAATATTTTTGGAACTACCTCGATTCCTCCAAAAAGACCGACTGATGGCCGCAGCACAACACAATAAAAATAATATAAACATAAATGTCCTCAAAAAAAAAGTTGAAGAGAATTTTATGAAGCCTTCGAATATTACGGAGTCGTATCTGGGACCCTGCTTCTCTGTGGCATTGCAGAACACCTCGTCTCACTTCCAGAGGCAAGAGCTGGTATCATGATATATTTTTAAATATTTTTCAAGGCTGATGGTGCCGTACCAATATTTCTTCTTATTGGTGTTGTGTTTATTGCAGTGGTTCTCAATTATTTTACTCTTATTGATCTTGAACTTATAGTAGTGTTTATCAACTATTTTTTAATCTTGCCCCCCCCTTTTTGTGGCAGATTTTCTTCCGCGCACCTCCCGTTTCTCTTGGGAGAGGGGGATTCAAACCTCGCCCTTCGAAAACAAATACAAAAATTAGGAATAATAAACAAGTAAAAATGGAAGATGAAAATGGACACCCCCCCCCCCTCTCCCCCCCCCAACCACAATTCCAACAAAATTATCTCAAAATTCTAGTTTTATTTTTATATTTAGGAACATGCACCACCGCCCCTTGTCCCCCACCCCCTTTTCAAAAGTAAACCTAAGTCGCACCTACGTCTTTAATAATAGTGTTTCTATTAAGTCATGTATATTGTGTATAGACCAGTTTTGGTTTCTTTGGTACCCGAAGTTGCTATAATCCCACTACAACCCGTTTATCGCTAGCCCCCACTTCTGGTCGCATTTTAATATGACAACGTGTTAACCAAATAGAAGACGGTCGTCCAAGGGATATATCTGTGCACCAGCGTCTGAGGTTACACTGGCTGAGGGCTAACTAGCGACGGATAATTTGCTGCTAATCTGTTTTTCTTGACGCGGCCAGAAGGATAGCCTGCGATGATGGCGTCACTCATGTCTTGAGTGTATCAGTTACACTCTCTCATCTTGGTTATCTTTGACGCCTTTTCATATATGTCATTACAATGCCACGTCGCTGTAGACTTGCGGTTTGTGCCATGTAAGACTAGACAGTGTCAAGATTGCATGCAAATGAACCTGCATGTCCCGATCTGCTGTTCGCCATCTTTGCATTGCATGTTCAACAAACAGAGACGGCGACTTCTTGACCCCTAGTGATATCTAGTCCGTGTTTATTGGCTACATGTAATTAACTCCCCGTTGTTCTATCTAGCTTTCTCTGATTTAGCGATCTGTTATATGTGTGTGGCCTCCCTTGTATTTGTTCAGTTCTCGTCCGCTTTTCTATTTGATTCACCTTAATCCACCGCTGAACATCTAGTTCTATTGCTGTCAAACTGACACAAATATGTTGATTCTTCCTCCTGTTCTGCATTTGTTCTACTGGTTAGTAGGATATACTCCATGAAACGGACTGTGTTGTGTCGTAGTTTACAGCTTTACGTCGATGTTTGATATTTTTTCCCTGGCACATTCGATTTCCGAATGTATTTTGAATCTTATCGATCTATGGGATGAGACAGCTAAATTCATCATAAATCTCCTTAGTCTCCTGCTACAGCATGCTAAACAGTGTTTCTAATATTAGTTCCCACTACGAGATGCAACAGTAGACAGCCTCAACAATTTATGTAAGGGTGAATGGACCTATTAAACAAATCATTCTCCCATCTTGAGCAATACAACAGTAAGGGGGGGGGGGGGAAGGGACCTATTTTTTTGAAAAAACATCATTCTCTCATCTTCCTGTGCAATACCCTCTTTTTCATGAAAAATGTATAACCTTTTAATGACAAATCTGCTTCAGGTGGCTTCTAGTAAAATACGAGACTACTTGACGATGCTCTTAGTCCAACCAGAATCTCGTATTTTAAGAGTGTGGAATACATAATTGTTTTTGGTGTGAGATCACAAATCGTCATGAAGCAGTCGGACAATTTTTCTCCTTCTTCTTCGGCAACCATATATCTCTCAGTTGGAGAGCCAGATTATATGATATCGTCTGCTGTCTGTTTCAGGGTTTGCCATACAGCTTATCTTTGAAACTGATTAGGGTGGATCATGTCGTTCCCTTTAGGTCTGCATACTTGGGACAGTTTTGTAAAAATATGTTCCGCTGCCATATTCACCAGGTTGCAATGGCAAAAGCCACTTGTACCTGTTCCTGAATTTTGTGCACGATGTCTCGTTTTGTTGTGACTAGCTCTGATGCGCAAGAAGCTAACCTGCTCCTTCTGGATAGTTGATGTGCAAAAAAATTAGTTTGATGCTGAATATATTAGTTTTTATAAATGTTTGCTTGTGTCATTATTTATTTAATTCACCCAATTCTTTTGTTTCCCTAGAGACTTGTCTTAAACCTAAAGTCAAAGCGAGGTTTGACTTTTCGCGACTGGCAGAATCTGCAACAAGTGACCTAGAGGGATGTCACTCTCCTGATTCTGATTTGTCTACCCCTGATGAAGCTACTGTCATTAGTCACGTGATTGATTTGAGAGAGAACATTCGATTGATTCAAGAAAACATTCGCTACTCCCACGTCGTGGCTAACCCTGCTGGAATGGGAACATCGTTTAAGAATCTCAATAATTCTACAGATAAGCTAAAAGTACGGAGACAAAGAAGGTGTGTGTATGTGTGTGTTATTTTATGTCAATGTGTCATACAACTGTGTAAGTTATTTTTCAATTGTCAATTGAGTTATAGACGTGACACCCGAGCTCGTGTAAGCACAGGGTCTCCTCAATTGAGTTACAGACGTGACACCCGAGCTAGTGTAAGCACATGACTTCCTCAACTGAGTTACAGACGTGACACTCGAGCTCGTGTAAGCACAGGGTCTACTCATTTGAGTTACAGACGTGACACCCGAGCTAGTGTAAGCACAGGGCTTCCTCAATTGAGTTATAGACGTGACACCCGAGCTAGTGTAAGCACAGGACTTCCTCAATTGAGTTACAGACGTGACACCCGAGCTAGTGTAAGGTCTGTTGTCTCAAAGGCGCGGTTGTGTTAGGGGGTTTATAGTCCCATGGGATGGATTCCAGTGTGACAGGGTCACAGGATCATCACGGGTTCTGCCAGGAGTGTAACATATACTTCAGGATAACTAGTTCATCGTTATTCCATTAGCTTTGTTCATCCATCTTCAATGATGGTTCTTCTGGGATTGCCCCCTACATAGGAGATATCACTACAAAAGTGTAACACCCGCTGGCTTGCATCTTTTCATCACCCATGGGGACTATTTGGCAGAAGACAAAAGTAAGACATTCGGACATGCATTTAACGGTATGAGTGGGTGGTGGACAATAGAACACATGAAACATTTATAACTGTAAAGATGAATGCTGCTGAAAGAATTTTTCACTAGAAGAGTCATATATCTACTGGAAGTATATTATCGTATAGTGATAGGTCTTGCAGACCACTGGTAAAACCTACAGACCATCCAATGGGATATTAACATGGATATAATGCCCTGGTCATGCAGGGGTCAGAAGCAACGAGAGAGCAGACTCATTGACGAGTAATAACATGGTTGATGACACAGTACTCAGAATAGATATGTATGACGCAATCTAAACGCAGTTTTAGATTTGCTTGAGATTGAAGAAGACAATGCTGGAGGTGATAACCTGCAGTTACAAAGAATGGAAGAAGTATAAAATGGCCAGGGGTAAGGGGAGAAAGTGTCTCCTCTTTGGAATGATCTGAAGATCACGTCAGCAACAAATGACTGACTTGGTACTCTTGAATGACTAATGGAACGCAGATAACTTATGGGAATGCCTCGTATGATGTAATGATGGCTAATCATGGCTAATCATGGCTAGTCATGGCTAGTCATAACTATTATTATTAGAATACTGTTACTTAATCTGACTGATGTGAGTGCAGTTAAACAATAATCAAACAGGTGAAACTTGTAAAATAAACACACAAGGTAGGGGTTGTCAATAAATTATATCAACAATTATTTTGTCATTTCTAATCTGTCAAGACATCAGGAATCTTTCCACTTCTTAAATGTGTCCAAAACATGTTCCGCCACCCAAAAAAAAAAAATTCTTTAGAAGAAAACGTAAGCAAAATATACACGTTATGTTTCTTGTTGATTTAGACAATATTTTACTACAATTTAATTGATGTATGAAATACATTTGACAGTTGAATTACACGAAATACACGAAATGCAGTTGACGACAACTTTTGCCAAACCACACACTTCTTTCTTGTCAACAACTGTTACAATTGTCAGACCCTACCTTCACTAATTGTTAACGTAATTTATGGACAGCCCTAATGAAGATGTGTGAATTTTTCTTCGTTCATCTCAAACTCATGCAGAATAGCAGGATTTCATCTGGTGAAACACAAATATATCCCAATGGAAACCAAAAATAAAATTATAAATTCAATCTTCATATCAACATTGTGTTACCAATGTCATACATGGATAGTAACAAAAGAACAAGAGAGATAGCTTACTACGTGTGAAATGAGATGTCTAAGAAAAACAGCACGCATAACAAGAAGAGATTATGTGAGAAATTAAAATATTTCAAGAACTGTTGGAGCAACATTTATGGTAAAATATATTGAAAAACAGATACTGAAATGGTTCGACTTCTTAATGAAAATGAACCCATATTGGCCTGCTGCAAGAGAATACAACATGAAAATAGAAACACCATGATAAAAGAGGAAGGTCAAGTAGTAGGTGAATTGAAGGAGTTAGGTGAATTGAATTGAAAGAGCATGAAATAACATATAACAATAACATATTGCATTGTTAATAATAAAATATTTGTGTAATTTTGATTACTTTATAATGAGAAATGCTAAGATAAGTTATTGTTTTATAATCTAAAGCAGGGGTGGGCAAACTAATGCCCGCGGGCCGCATGCGGCCCGCCATTGGATATTTTGCGGCCCTCAAACACATTTTTAAATACACGAACATTGTTAAAATATTTGCAAAACCTTTTATATATTAGAAAATATACTGTTATAGTGTAAGTCTGTTAGAAATGTAATTTATTTCAGAAGTTATCTACATTATGTAAAACTACCTTTCTTTACAATAAAAATATTTAATTGATTACTTACCGAGAATTTTAAACACAAACATACATAATATTATATGCGGCCCTCCAATAGCTTTACAATTTTCAAAACGGCCCTCTGCACAAAAAGTTTGCCCACCCCTGATCTAAAGAATGCTTTATAATGATAAATGCTGAGATAAGTTATTGTTTTATAATCTAAAGAATACTTTATAATGAGAAATATTGAGATAAGTTATCATTTTACAATCTAAAGACTAAGGAAAGAGTTTATATGCAAGTACTGCGGGCGTCACTTCAGCAAGTCCTACAACCTTCTCATTCACGAGCGTACACACACTGATGAGCGTCCATACCCGTGTGAGATTTGTGGTAAAGCATTCAGACGACAGGATCATCTTAGAGACCACAGGTAAGATCTGATTTTATGGTATATACTAGCCTAACCAAATGTATAACTATTACAACTTAAATGCTTTTTATAAACTGTGATGAATTTTGTTATACGCCATAATCATCATTGGGATAATACGTTAATGTAATACGCCAGATTCTATGTACCAGAGCATTTCAAAGCTTACTCACTCACAGGCGATCTCTGGTAGACTACATATATAGATTGGTAACACAAGTCTTTGATGAACAAATATGGAAGGAAGTGTACTCACAAGGAATGTATGCAGCAACGACATCAGTTTGTGCTGTCTCACGCCATCACTACGTGAGTGTCGCCAATAGTATACCAATAGAAATATAGTATAGGCCAGATTTGATCAGTCAAGCCATTTTTCATGCTCCACTCACAACTTCCCCCCCCCCACAAGGTTGATGTAAAAGTACTGTATGCGCTAGCCTTAGACCCCAGGAAACACTATCCAGAGATTTAAAGGGCTAAACAACACTATTTGGGCCCATACCATACGAATAAAGCGCACTTGCCTACAAACCCCAAAAGTGTACCAACCTTTCGTCTAGTATCACCACATCGACGTGCACCTCCAATAGTGTCACCACATCGAAGTGCACCTCCAATAGTATCACCACATCGACGTGCACCTCCAATAGTGTCACCACATTGAAGTGCACCTCCAATAGTGTCACCACATCGAAGTGCACATCCAATAGTGTCACCACATCGAAGTGCACCTCCAATAGTGTCACCACATTGAAGTGCTCCTCCAATAGTGTCACCACATCGAAGTGCTCCTCCAATAATGTCACCACATCGAAGTGCACCTCCAATAATGTCACCACATTGAAGCGCTCCTCCAATAGTGTCACCACATCGAAGTGCTCCTCCAATAATGTCACCACATCGAAGTGCACCTCCAATAGTGTCACCACATTGAAGTGCACCTCCAATAGTGTCACCACATTGAAGTGCTCCTTCAATAGTGTCACCTCGTCGAAATACACCTCCAATAGATTCACACTTTAAACATACACACATATATAGGGTGTCTACACGGTTGTTGAGTACTTATATTGGTGGTGATACTACATCATATGAATTGTGAATATTTAGTGTGGATCTGTGTTCCGCCGTCAGCAGTGCACATCATCTTTACAAACACCCTATACACACACACCATACGCACACACATATATATATATTTCAGCTACTCTCAGTTTGCTTAGCCATCTTGTCATACGATCCGATAATTTGCTAAGCTATCTTTCTTGCACCCTTTCTTCTTTGCGAATGTCTTATAATTGATTCTACTATATTTTCTCACTGACTAATTACTTCTTCTGCCATCCGTTGCTCATGCACGTAGTTTGATATTGTTCATGCGTAGGATGATTTGTTTTAGGTCTATGTAGATTTCCCACGACTTGTTTTTGCGTAGATAATCCTTTGGATAAGATTGTGGTTTTGTTATTTACATCTCTAGTCCTATAGCTAAGTTGAAAGAATCAAATGTGGAAGGATCTTAATCAATAATATAAGAAAAAGACAATCTTCATTTTTTGGTCACTTCATAAGACATGGAGGTTTGGAGAATATAGTCACAACAGGCACGATTGAAGGAAACAGAGAAAACGTGAGAAAGAAAATATTAAACAGTTTGACAACCTGGCACGGCAGGGAAGCAACAACCATATCGATACATAATGCTCGAGATAGAGCTGTGCAGAATCATGATCGCCTACGCCAGTCGGCATGGCACCTGATGATGAGGAGTTCTATAACATCAGTGTGACTGCTTACCTTTTGTTAAATACACTTCAAGCAACCCATCAGAAAAAAAACTTACAACGTGTGAGATAAAATGCCTGAGAAAATCCGCAAGAGTGACCAAACCAGACAAAATGAGGCATAATGAAATCAGGGAAGAATCGGTATAAGACCATGCACAGAATATATCAATAAGTGACAAATAAAATGGTTTGAACACCTTATGAGAATGAACCATAACCAAGTAGCGACATGAACATATAACATGACAAGATCAGGATGCAGGGCCAGAAGAAGAGATATAAAAAGATGGATGGATAATATCAAGAAAACTCTGAACAAATAAGGATTCAGCGCAGCCAAGGCGACACATCTCGCCTTAGATAAACAACTAAAACTTCCCGGTCACTACCACTACGCTTAACGGCAAGCGTGGATATTCTGACCATCATCCACCTGGGATAGACAATAGACAGAAAAATACAATTCATTGTGTTGCGTAGACATCCTCTGTAAAGGGGAGGGAGTTGTAGTATTTAAACACTCCCCTACCCACCTTCTGAGAACTCAGTACACGACTTTTAGTCCTACGAATTTAACGATATTTCACCGAAAGGTCATCAAGTCTAATGAAAAATGAGTGATTTACATGTGAAAAATGAGTGACATACGAAAAATGAGTGACTTACATACGAAAACGAGCGTACGACTTTTGTTTTAGGTAAAGCACCCCTTCCATCTCTAATTAAGACGTATGTACGGTCATGCGCGTAAACGATCTATTTATGTTCCCATGCCACATGGGAACGCTTTTTTGCGACTTCGACAGTAGCCGTGTACCTCGGTATACTTTCCCACTAATTTTGATGTTAACTGGGTATCTCGTAATACTTTCCTATTGATTGTGACAGTAACTGGGTATCTCGTAATACTTTCCTATTGATTGTGACAGTAACTGGGTATCTCGTAATACTTTCCTATTGATTGTGACAGTAACTGGGTATCTCGTAATACTTTCCTATCAGTCAATTGATATTTTTTTCTCATTTGTTGTATTTTCTAAAGACCAAAATTGAGATTTTAAAGGTAAAATAATTATGTATGCCTCGCTATCTTGGTGCGATTGAAAATGTGCCTTTCTTTTTTGTTAACCTTCTACTTTCACTCTTTTATTTTTCGCCCGTGTGTTGTCGGGGCCAGGAAGGGGGAGCAAAGAATAACTACACTGTTTACCTTCCATGCATGTCGTACGAGACGACTAAGTAGGTTATGGGATGGAGTTGGCCGTCCCATCCTATATAGGGTCAGTGTCCCAAAGCCATGCTGAAGTCGGATGTGTCATGCCGAAAGGCGCAGATATCGCAGCAATGCTGTAAACCATGACACAACGCAATCCGTTCTTCGGACTACATCCCGCTGATCTGCAGGAGTTTGAGAACGAACGCAGAAGAAGAAGAAGAAGAAGACTCTTTTATTTGTTTGTTTACGTTTGACCTCAAATAACCAACACGACTGTTCGTGTACTTACCTTCAAGGGGCGTGAAGTGTTTCATGTTTTAATTTGCCGCATATAGACCTGGCACATCCGTTGTCAGCATACATTTATTTCGAGTGAACATTCAATGGCAGCTTGAATACCCTTTTCTAATGTTGACCATTTGCCACTCAAATAAAGCACACTGGTCCAGATGCTATACAGCCATCAAGATTAAGTGAGAATTTTCAGAAGGTTCTCTCTGATAAATGCAACAAAAATGTAATGTATTCTCAGGGATTAAGTGAGCAATGTAAACAAGAAAGAAGACATTCTTCTTCTTCTCGTTCGCAGTTTGACATGTCTACACAGCAAGTCCTGTTTTCTTAATAAATGCGGTATTTGAAAGCTCCTCAGTGCTCCCATACATCTTTCTGTGGATATCCATCTCTGTGGGCCAGTGTTCTTCCCTTAACTGGTTTAGTGTATTGCAGTCTTGCAGGATATGTTCAGTGGTTTGTGCTGCCTGCCCACAAGGGCACACAGTGGTGATGGGACCAATCTTAGAAAGAAGACATTGAAACATATTCTTTTTCAATGTATTCAATCCTGCTACACCTACAGCAAAAACAGAGAAACGACAATAGACATACAGACAGGCTGAAAGACAGATTGACCGACAGATAGATAGATAGAAAAACAGGCTGAAAGACAGACAGACGAGGCAGACAGGCAGATAGAATGTATATCTCTACTGGTACAACACCATATCTTTGCTTATAGCAACATCTTGGTAGCCCCTTCCCATGGCAAAAAAAAGTGATTGTATCGGCACCAGCCATTCAAGAAATTAGATTGACACCAAAAGAAATGAGATTGACACTAAAAGAAATGAGATTGACACCAAAAGAAATGAGATTGGCACCGAAAAGACGAAAGAACAGAAATAAAATCACATTTATTGTCCACATTACGAGAAGAGGAGGTTTGCAGCACAATGCGATGTAAAGAAAATAAAAGGGAAATAAAGACAAAGTACGAATTACGAGGGAATACTACAGTGGTACTAAAATTGTCACTGTGGCAACCCTGGTAGAAAAAGATCGGGTGAATTGACAAAATGGAGATAACCTTCATCTTTTCTACGCATCTCAAAGTTTCAGGGAGGTGAAGGGGTAGCTAAAACAATTTATAGACTACATGAAACTACAGACCTGAACAAGACGACATCAACAAATTGAAGTTAAAATATTTCTGCTGAAAAAGGTATAATGCATGCACATCATGAACTACTAGAAGGGCTAATTACGACGTCATAATAAGGGTCGGTTCCCCATTAAAAATTGTCGCCACTACTATTACCACAATACAATCATAATACATACATTACCGGAGGTCGTGTTGGTCGCAATTTCCACTATTTTTTTAATGGTTGCAAAGCTCTGACATAACCAAATTGGAGTGACATCCGCGGTTGAATTTAATGTACCATACCATATGAGGTGCATTTTACTTAACAAAATCCTCATCATCATCACTAATACGACGACCATCATACTCATTTTCACTACCACAACCATAATCATCATCTTTATACCAACAATTAACCATGCATCTTCCTCCACATAATTTTTAGGTATATTCACTCCAAAGAGAAGCCATTTAAATGTGAAATCTGTGGGAAAGGCTTCTGTCAGTCTAGGACTCTTGCTGTACATAAGGCAACCCATAGCCAGCAAACTTTACAAGAGGGCAAACGTTCCTTAAGTGATCGTCTCAACCCACAATCCCAGTCTATTAAAAAAGGCAAACGTTTTATGGCTGAAATTGATGCTGAGGCTGAAGCTGCACTTTATAACATAGATTTAGGTAAATATCACTTGTTCATCACTTCCTTGCCATGTTATCATCTCGTTAGTTTGTTAGTTGGTGTGTTGCCATTCCCAGAAACTACGAGCTATAAAGTTAATATTTCAAGTGTGTAATGTTGTTCGATCATTACAAATGATAATCATCAATTGTTACATCCACTTTATGAAATATAGAATTATGAGATTGTCAATAGGTAGGTGAATGATAAGCCCTAGGGTAGCCTAAGA
This sequence comes from Meghimatium bilineatum, assembly GCA_034231615.1. Classification (NCBI taxonomy): domain Eukaryota; kingdom Metazoa; phylum Mollusca; class Gastropoda; order Stylommatophora; family Philomycidae; genus Meghimatium; species Meghimatium bilineatum. The sequence continues at coordinate 11,647,726 of CM067306.1, forward strand.
AGTCCTTGGACAATTTGGGCATGGGATGGTCACATCGATTGGGTTTGATCTGCCCTTAACTGTCTAGCAAGTCTCCGCTGTCCAGTTACTGCATTTGTACTTTTTTCACACAATGTTGCGTCTTTGTTTTAATTGAAGAATACCATGTGGCTCTGTTTTGTACAACATCTTCCAATGTGTCATGATTCAGGTTTGAGGCTTTCATTGAGATCTTTAACGATTCCTTGTAACGTTTGTTGTATCCACCATCTGTCATGGTTCACATCTGAAACTTTCAGTGAGATCTTTAACGATTCCTTGTAACGCTTGTTTTATCCACCATCTGTCTAAGGCTTTCAGTGAGATCTTTAACTATTCCTTGTAACGCTTGTTTTATCCACCTTGAGAGCACATGCCTTTCTTTACCTCGCTATAGAGGAGTATTTTTGGTAGATTGGTGTATCAGGCAGAATGTCAGCATTGACGTTAACACTCTAATGTCTTCATACAGAAGAATTTCAGTATTTACGTTAACACTCCAATGTCTTCGTACAGAAGAATGTCCGCAGTGACGTAACAGAAAATAGTTTGCAAACAAGTTAAATTCCCGATTTAGTAATAGAAAATAGCTTGGCCTGCAAGCGAGTTAAACTCCTAATTTTGTGCATCTGTAGTAATAGAAATTAGCTTGCTAACAAGTTAAATTTCAGATTGTGTACACTTGTCGTAAAAATAAAAGCACTTGATCACATGATCCTACTGTATTATAAATCACATGGTTGCAATTACAAATAAATAATTCTCATAGCTTCACAAGAACCACTTGTGGGATAAACTCGTTTGATTTAGACATGAAACGAGACATGATTAACTTTCTAAACTTATTTTGCAAGGAACAGTCGAGGATAGGAGAAGAGACAAACAAAGAAATTTCTAGATTTATATCATCAATGAATGATCTGGGTATGATTTGTTTTCTACACTCCTCCGAAATGCTGGGGATAGAGATGTTTGGATGGCTTTATTGTGTTCATGTCTACAGTGTGGCACCACTACGACCCTGACGAGTTATGAGTTTTTGTTTTGTTATTATTATTATTATTATTATTATTATTATTATTATTATCATTATTATCATTATTATTATTATCATTATTATTATTATCATTATTATCATTATTATTATTATCATTATTATCATTATTATTATTATTATCATTATTATTATTATCATTATTATTATTATTATCATTATTATCATTATTATTATTATTATCATTATTATTATTATCATTATTATTATTATTATCATTATTATTATTATTATTATTATTATCATTATTATTATTATCATTATTATTATTATCATTATTATTATTATCATTATTATTATTATCATTATTATTATCATTATCATTATTATTATTATTATTATTATTATCATCATTATTATTATTATTATTATTATCATCATTATTATTATTATTATTATTATTATCCTGAATCCTTGCACTCGTAGTGACTATTTACTGTATTTCATACATAAAAAGGTACACAAGCTCTGTCACGTGATTCACCCAATGAAATGAGGGAAGAGAAAATTGGTTCCTTGTATAACCACGAAGACCCCGTCACAGAAACCCAATTACTTCATAAAGAAGATTTCAGACGAGACTACACGCAGCGGTGTGAGAGGTAGAATAATACCACGTTAACATATTTCGCTGTTTTTATATATAACATATATATAACTTTAACTATATATATATATAATATATATATATATATATATATATATATATATATATATATATATATATATATATATATATATAGAGAGAGAGAGAGAGAGAGAGAGAGAGAGAGAGAGAGAGAGAGAAGTAGTTGGAATTGTATCTGGACGTCTGCGATCGTTCTCACACTCCTGCTGGTTGGAGAACGAAATGTGCTGTGACATAGATTACAGTTCAACTGGGATATTTGCGCCTTTTGTCGTTATATTTGTGTCATTTTTGACATATGTGAATGGACAAATTTCACTCCCAAACCTCCTCAGTCCCCTCTCACGACATGTATGCCACAGTGTTGCTATTCTCCCCCCCCCCCCCCCCCCCCCCCGTTGTAAAGATGGATGTAATGTTTCTATCCACATATTAATAGTAGGACATTATGATTATTGTGATAAGTTAACAAATATATATTTTAGTTGTTATGGAACATAAACAAAATACGTTGTGATAAATTAACAGTCTGTGATTTTTTTGTTGTGATAAATTAACAGATCAGCAATATGTTTATTGTGATAATTTTTACAGACATATGGAGTGCAAAGAATCTCGCATTGTTATCGTGCAGATCTTGGATAAGCGGATAACCAAGATCTTAAAAGTACCTCCTCGTGGTGCACTCTGGAAACAGAAATACAGCTGCTAGTTATTTGTATTTGGTCAACATTTTTAGGGATCATGTCCGTGTATGTAACGGCTACAAATGGAATGAAAATTGGCTGCAAAAAAAGCAATATCTCCGACACCTCTGCGTCAACACATACAGCGGCAATGTCGACAGGCATGGATGAATGGCATTCCGACTTGACCAGCTAAAATGAAGATGCATTGAAGGGGCGGCAAGTTTCTATATCCCGGTATGGGTAGATGTCGCTACGATATGGCGATGTTTAGATTACACGTTGACTCTGGAGAAGACAACACGCGCTAGAGGGAAGCGTTGTGTATGTGAAGAAATAGAGGGACAACGAAGCTACAAGTGTTATCATGAGACTCGTCGGTAGAAGTGTTTTTTCATGCTCGATGACAAAGAGAAGCCCACATGTCCCACCACAACTGACCCCTTTGAAAGTAGGAGCCATGACTCAGGTATTGGATACACTAACTTGAACATGTGCCATGCTTATAGAAAAAAAAACTGAATACAGCTGCCTATTGCACAAAGGGAAAGCATCGAACAAATATAGGGGAGCACATACTTTTCACATTTCTGATCGAAGCAGTGTTGAGAATCGAGCTTTCGACTATGTGAGCAACGTAAACGGGGAACAAGTTATTGTCTTTGGGGACATATCACACTAGTCTAACTCCACTGTCGCCGTAACTCGAGTCGGATCATATATAGAGAATTGGGGTCGGTACCGAAGGGCACAGAGGGAATGGTGTCTTTCTTACATGAGATTTGTTCGCCGACTGTGAAGCTTCTCGTCCGAATAAGCGCAATCTACCTACTTCTTTGGGTGATAAACGCAATGGCGGAGAATCAAAACACAGGCCGCGCCTGGCAATGGATTGGAAGGCCATCATATGCAGACAAGGCGAGTGCGTGAGAAATGCAGAACTCAAATTTCTAATCCTCGACGTAGTTGGCAAAGCAGCTCCTCGTCTAAGAAGATGTATCAACCCTGAGTCTAATTCGACTGTCGCCGGTGCCAAACACGGATCATACACAATAAATTAGGTCTGAGATCTAGGGATATGAAGGGTACTAATGGAATGGTCTTCATTCACGAGGAACAGTTCGCTGACTGCGAAGAGCCTCGCTGGATGAAAATTGTACAGTGGGTCACCAAAGCAAAATACCATATTGTCTCGTAATATATGCCACCTCCGAGTAGAAGCTTCTTCAATAGGCATTGCACTAAGCCCAAAACTGAATTGAAGTCTCCATTGCACATAGGAAGTAATAGCAAGGTGCTCGAAATTAGTGCTTTGAGGTTAGAAACAAACTTGCAAACAGACATACATTATTTTCTAGTGATAAATTAAAATACAGGCATTTTGTTTGTTGAGATAAATTAACAGACGGATATTATGTGTGTTGCAATAAATTAACAGGCATATACTATATTTGTTGCAATAAATTAACAGTTGGATATTACATTTTTTGCAATAAATTAAATAGTTAAGCGGGTATTTTAGTCTCTGATTTACTCGTTTTTATGACTAAATATTAAGTTATATTTTGCTATGGGTTTGAACCACACAAAACGTGCATTTACATACGGCCTTGAACCCTAAATTTACCATAGCAATCTTTCTATTCTAGCAGATACAAACAGAACTTCATGACAAGTTCTGCACCACGATTATGTCACGATTCTGACGATGCAGATGACAATGTGGAAATCGACATAGATGGAGATACGAGTTGTTGATGGATGTTCATAATTTACAAAATGTCTATATTTACAACCGACACCAAATTCTGAACATTTTCAGATATTTGCACTAAAAGTACGGGTTCATTACGGGGAGATGTGGCCACATTTTAACGGAACAAACCATACATTATTTGACGAAACAAACTTTCGCTAAAAGCGCATAAAACGCAACAATAGTATATCTTTGCACAACGCACTACGAGTCATCCCCACCCCTGGAAAACCCTTGGGGCGAAAGAGGCGGGTGCTCTCAGTTCGTTGCGCGCATATACATTTATATTCTGCTAGTTTATAATCTCCGAGTCACGGAAGCCCTATGAAAGCAAACATAATATTAAAATGTTGAAATGAAATCACACGATGTGGCCACATCTCCTCGTAATGAACCTCAGTATTAAATTGTGTTAGATCCGTATATCATAAACAGCAGGTTTTGTTAGAACATTGTATTATAAACAATATGTTCTATTAGATCTTTGTAGTATATGAAAGCCCTCTATTAGATCTTTGCATTGTAAGCAATGTGGTTAAGTTGTGTATCCGTACATTAAATAGTACATCTATAAAAAATAACATACTATTTTTACTTCAAGACAACGGATGATAAATCGTTCAGGGATGCGTGACTGTAGTTAGCTTTGATGTTGGTGACCAGAGAACTATTTCTCTCGTACGGTTGGTCTTATCTACTAACGATATAGTTACAGACGCTCATCGTTCATTGGGAGTGGTAAAAACACTGAACGTACTAGTTACAAGCGCCGAAATCGACTGTGCCGGGCCATTGGCGCAAATAAAACGGTGACACAACGCATTTTCGTTCTCTGAACTAAATCCTACTGAAAATATAGTAGGACCAGTGGCTTTCTATACAAGAGATCGGGGGGGGGGGGGGGGGTTTGAGAACGAACGACCAAAGGAATTAAGTATAGAAAATATATAATAATTTTTTTGGAGTTACTTTTATAACAGATATTCTCTGATTGGACATCATTCAACGTATCGACTGTGTCCACTTGGTCATTAACTTCTCGTGGTTACCAGAATTGTACTCACCTCATTATTCATGAAGTAATGAAAGATGTCAAGGTCAAAACAACATTTTTGGCAATAACTAGTGACAGGTCCATGAGAATTTCGTGAACTTAATGAACACAAACCTCTCTGACCATATTATTGAATACCTATAATAGATTAACGGTCATCTAATAAATTCAGTTGAAAACTCAATGCGCAAGTATGGTTCATATCACTACAGAACAACGATACATCACCATTGGACGTTCAAAGACTGAATAATCACACAAAGTGTGGTGACCATAGAATTTAATATGGTAAGAAGCAACATTAGTTGCCTTTGAATGCGATTTCACCAAACTGGCTCAGTAGCACACCGGCCACACAGTGTAAGACCCTGAGTCACAACTCCTTCCGCAGATTGCTTCATACGGCTACGTCACCTCAGGTATCGAGTTGCATCTGCGTCCTCTACAATCTACTCAATGCCAGCAGCTCGTCGAATTTCAGATCAAAATTTGCGCCATGTAGACCTAGCACATTCTATTTTCGACATGCTTTTATTTCTAGTGAGCTTCCTTAGCCTGTGACATCCTTCATATCTGTCGCCAAGCAGCGGATGTGTATTGAACTTACAGGCAAAATATGTCTCTGGGTGGCGGTCTCCGATGAGGAGGTAATTTAGACTTGATTGATTACGTCTATCTCGAACGTTTTCCACTGCAAGTGGCCTTGTCTCACGTAATTAGATGCATGGTCCCTATTCCCTCAAGTACTGAACTTTAATCATCTGTGATCATGGTTCCGATTTAGGAAACACTCAACAGTAGAGTTGGGATCGGGTTTGTTCGCCCTTTTAGCCTAGGTTTCATTCTCCGACATCGTGAGTACCTCATCCAAGTCTGAGCCTCCACACATATTTAGAAACACCAGGGGACATACAGTCTTCTCGGGAGTAACTACAAGCTTGTTCTGGCGCTGAATATTGCTTTAGTTGCGATGTCCAGGGTCGGATTTAGACTTGATAGGGCCCTAAGCTATTTGAGATATGGAATCCTTTAACAATTAAGAATATGTAGATAGTGAAATAAACAAAATATCGGGGGCCCCAACAATGTGGGGGCCCTAAGCTATAGCTTGTTTAGCTTATAGGTAAATAAGGCACTGATGATGTCCATAATATTTTTACACTATTCTATTTGCACATTGAGCCGTTCTCTAGCGCTGTGCACACCTCTCATTGTACTCAATATGTTAGCGTTACTTCTCCGGAGACTTGCTCACAATTCTCCATGTTCGTGAGCTTGGGAAATTACAGACTTGCAGTTCAGACCAGACGCTGTTTTACTCTGCTGCGACAGAGTTTTTGCCGTGGTGACCGAGAGTTGTCATTCAGAAATCGTGTTTGTCATTGTGGAAACATACCTCCTTTCTTCTCAATTTACGCACTATCTGGACACAACCCACAAAGCGTTAGCAACTGATTCGCCTGTTTCCAGGGTGCACCACGGGGAGGTGCTTTTAGGATCTTGGTTAACTACTAACCCTGAGTCTGCACTAGAGCCATGCGGAACATTTTGCACACACCCCCCCCCCTCTGAGTGATATACCGCGATTTAAGAAACTCCTACTCATAAGGGATATAGGGCTATATGTGCATGTGGTAATTCCGACCACTGTTTGGTAAGTATAAAACTCTAATCAAATAAAAGCAACATTTTTTTTATTTTGTTTGTATTAGAAGCAACAAGTTTTAATGGATCATTAATTAATTATGAAATACAAAATAGGGAAGGAAAACAATATATTTAAAGTAAAAATTAAAATATTTAGGGGAGGACAGTTGTACTAGATAAAATTATATCACGCCCGTGTTTTGTCGAGGCCCGAAAGAGGAGCAAAGAATAGCAACACTGTTTACCTTCCATGCGTGTCGTACGAGGCGACTAAGGAGGTTATGGGATGGAGTTGGCTTTCCCATCCCATATAGGGTCAGTGACCCAACGCCATGCTGAAGTCGGATGTGTCAGGCCGAAAGGTGCAGATATCGCAGCAATGCTGTACACCATGACACACCTCATTCCGTTCTCCGGACTACATCCTACTGATCTGCAGGAGTTTGATAACGAACGCAGAAGAAGACGAAGAAATTATATTAGAGTTCAACAAGGCAATGAAGAAACTTCAGTCGAGTTGATGTACAAATTACTCGTTGTAATATGGAAGAAGTTATAATATGGAATAATAACGCCATGCTGAAGTCGGATGTCTCATGCCGAAAGGCGCGGAAATCACAGCAAAGCTGTAAATCATGATACAACTCATTCCTTTCTCAGGACTACATCATGTTAATCTGCAGGAGTTTGAGAACGAACTCAAAAGAAGAAGACGAGGTTGTACCGTATGTATATAGATGATTCGTGTTTACAAATCTCTCAAACTGTCATTATATGTACATACACTTATCGTAGATTGTCTCCCGTGCAGAGTTACATACTAGACATTCCTAACTGTAGCATACGTTTTGTTTTTACTATCCATGATCAAATGTATTTCTCAATTGTATATGTCCATTCATTTACTTACACCGCCCGTGTTTTGCCGTGGCCCGAAAGGGGAGCAAAGAATAGCAACATGGTTTACCTTCCACGCATGTCGTAAAAGGCGACTAAGGAGGTTATGGGATGGAGTTGGCTGTCCCATCCCATATAGGGCCAGTGACGCAAAGCCATGCTGAAGTCGGATGTGTCAGGCCGAAAGGCGTAGATATTGCAGCAATGCTGTAAACCATGACACAGCGCATTCCGTTCTCCGGACTACATCCTGAAAATTTGCAGGAGTTTGAGAACGAACGCAGAAGAAGAAGATTTACTTACACCAGTTGATACATTGAATATAATCATACGCGTTCATTTTTTTGATGTAACTGTTCGGGTACTCATCGTTATATAGTGCCGTTTCCGCATCGAATGTTGGCTGTCTGGAATCTATAACATCATGTCTCTTACCTTGGTGGTGCTATAGACTATTTCTCATGATGTTTGCATGTCATTTGTATATCTGCTTACTTCCCATAAACTCAAATTTCAAGCAAGATCTTCAACAAGATGCCTTGTCTTTGTCCACAATATGTTATTATTATTTTTTAATAGTCTTATTTCATACGCAGTGTTGTTCAAACTTCTTTGTTTTCTTCTCTTTCCACGAAGTTCTCACTGCTCTTCTATATATCAAAATCTCAATTCTGTTTGCTTATTATCCATGTTTCTGTGCCATTCATGAGTGTAGAGTATACGTTGTATTTTATAATTCTCATTTTCAACTTATTTGTGATGTGTTTTTATGTTAATATTTTCCTCCAAGCAATTTAGCCATTCTTATTATAACTTTTGTTTCACCTCTACCAGTTTGGTGATTATATGTCCACGATGTTGCTAATGATCTACTTATTGTAGTATCTCTACGTGTACGTGTATGTTGATGTTTATCACGAATTCTGCGAGTTTGCTCATTACCATTGTTTTCTATTTGCTTGGATGTTTATATCTAGTCCATAATCTCATAAATTTTATTATATGACCTATATTATAGGACTTTTCCAAAAATGGCGTTGCGTTGTTTACTTCTGCGGTTTATCGGAGCTAGTAGGACCGCAGTAGTTGTTCATCAAACGTATATTTTTATTTTACATTGAACGTAAATATTCTCTTCATTAAATATATAGTTAATTCAAATTAAAAATACTCGCAAGTGTTGATTTTTGGGTGTAATTATTGATGCATTAAACATATTCATTTACTTTTATTACAACAATTTGTTCATTACATGTATATTTTATTTTGCTTTGAGTCAAACCTTTTATTCATTAAACATATATTATATATTATTTTAAGTCAAATATTGTATTCATTAAATGTATATTTTATTTTACTTCGTCAAACCTTTTGTTCATTAAATGCATACATAAGTTAAGGCAAACGATAAGGCAAACCTGTCATTTATTAAACGAATATTTTATATTACTTTGAGTCAAGCCTTTTATTCATTAAATGCATATGTCTGTTCTGTTTGTTTGTCACTAACCCGAATAATTGCGAACAACTTGCTCTTACGTCCTATGTGCAGTAAGATGGTCTCTCGGAACTTTCTTTCATATCTAGGACAGCTTTCGACAATGCAATGCCTATTGAAGAAGCCTATTCGGAAGCAGTATATGATACGAGGCGACCTGGTATTTTGCCTGTGTCACTATCTGTGCATCTTTCTTCCGACGAGGCGCTTCTATTGAACACGAGATATTGCTCGTGTAGGAAAACCATCCCATTACCACCCTTCGCGTCCCTAGAACCCAGATCAAATTTCTTCTGTATGAGCCATGTTAGGCAAAGGCGACAGTCGAATTGCTTTCTAATCGAAGTTCTGCTTCGCTAAACATGTCAGAGGTCTGGGATTTGACATGTGAATTTCTTGCGCATTTGCCTCGTGCAGCTGGGATAGCCTTCCAATCCATCGCCAAGCACAGTCTGTGTTTTTACTCTTCGCCATTGCGTTTATCACCCAAAGAAGTAGGTGGATGCACCTATCTCGGACAAGGAGCTTCGCAGTTGGCGAACAAATCTCGTGTCAGAAAGACATCATTCTCCTTTGTGCCCGTGGGTGCTGAACACAATTCTCTCTGTGTAAGTCGTACTGGGCAGCGGCGACAGTTAAGTTAGATTAGGTTTGTTCTTAAAAGTAACTATAGGGGAAGGGAGGGGGCTATATAGAAAACAATATATCAATATTGTTAAATAGCAGTGTTACCTTAAACACTACACAGAATCGTCGTTTCGACCAAAAAGGTGTTATCAAGATAGAAAGAGACAAAACACAGAATAGGAACCACACAGTCAAGGGAGAGATACGTGTCAGTCGTGTGGGATCTGACAGATCAGGAATGCAGTGAAAAGACAAGGAGAGACGAGAAAGAAGGAAATGTGAGTGGTTACATGTAAAAAAGTACAATATAATAAGACAATGCAAGATAGAAAAAAATAAGCAAAATCAACCAAGGATCGTAAAGTAAGTAAAGTAAAATTAATGCTGTCTTATCTGAGTCCATTGTAGAATGTCGAACGCATGACGACCAAAATTAATGCTGTCTTATCTGAGTCCATTATAGAATGTCGAACTCATGACGACCAAAATTAATGCTGTCTTATCTGAGTCCATTGTAGAATGTCGAACGCATGACGACCAAAATTAATGCTGTCTTATCTGAGTCCATTGTAGAATGTCGAACGCATAACGACCAAAATATCAGTAAATACGGCAGCTGGTAATACTTTACAGCCGACAGGAATCAGCGGTTCTAAAAACAAGAAAACAATTATCAGAATAACCGAAAAGGAGAGGGGGAAGAGAGAGATGATAACTTGTTCCCCGTCTACGTTGTCCACTGCGTCTAGAGTCTCAGCACTGTTTCGCTCAGAAAATGTGTTGATACAGGACCCAATAGTACCGACACGTTGATAATTGTCTTTGTTCTATTTTTTATTGTTATTTCTTATTATTTTATATTGATAGTAAGTTACCTACAGTAACATGTATACTTAATTTAGTATTTTCCTCTACTGTTTCGCTCAGAAGTTTGAACAATATGTGCTCCTTGATATTTGTCGACGCTTTCCCTTTGTGCTATCAATCAATCAATCTAGCGTCATGCCGATTGATTTTTCTCCACAACTCTGTCTCTTGTGTTGTTAATAAGTTCAGCTGGTGGTATTTTTTTTAGCCACATTGACAACCCATCCAGAAATTTCTCTCTTTGTCTTCATCTGTCTCTTCTCTCCTTGATCTTTCCGGTGGTCACTTCTTCTTCTTCTTCTTTCGTTCACTTGAAACATGTCTATATCTGTAATTCTGTCTCCTTAATAAAACTCACTGTCTTTTGTAGTTCATAGTGTCCCATAGAGCTTTGATTCCAGTGTTATTTCCTCTGGCCAATATGTCTGCCTCAGCGTTTCATGCTCAGAACACTCTTGAAGTATATGTTTGGCACTCTGTGCTGCCTGTCCACATGTACACATGGCCGTGTTGCCAATCTTGAACTTTGTATACACGTGACTGCGGAGTCGGTTGTGTCCTGTTCTGAGACGTAGAATTATAACTTGTTCTGGTCTGTTCATAATATGATAGTCATCTTGTGTTGGTGTTTGTGGCTTTCTTATTGACTTGATCATCTGTTTTTTCTGATGGTAGGTGATTGGTATATCTGGTTGGTCTTCGGCAGCACCTTCCTTAGCCAGTTGGTCTGCTTTTTCATTTCCTGGTATTCCGCAGTGAGAGGGTATCCACTGCATGGTTACCCTATACTGGTAAGACAATTCGCTAAGTAGTTTTTTCAAGTCTGTTAGTTTTTCAGACTGGAGAGCTTGAAGCACTGACCTTGCATCTGTCAGGAATACCACAGGCTGTAGGTCAGAGTTGGAGTTCAGCAGTTTTTTAGCTGCCACACTAATTGCCTGGATTTCTGCATCATAATTATTGCAGAATTTTCCTGTCGGTGTTCTGATTGTATCTCTAGGCTTGTGTGGATATTCTATATATACACCTGCACCTCCATTCCTCACGGCATTCTGTGCTGACCCATCTGTGTATACTCTGACCCATATATCTTGTGGATATTCCTCATCCAGGAAACTGAGGGTGACTGTCCTTCGCTGCACACTGTTCTGTTCGTCCTCGCTTAGTATTCCTTTCACATGGGTCTGAATGTATATTGGCATTCCATGCCTTTCACTCAACGGGGTTTGTTCTGGTACAGGCCTTAAGGGGCTGTCAACTTCAGGTAGGTCTGTAAGTTGTCTGCGGAGTCGTTTAGCTTGATATATAAAGCTGCTTCTTTTCAGTCGTCCCATTGCTAGATTTTGGAATCTTTCCTTCATTGGATGACTTGGCATACACTGAAACTTTTCTGCCTGAATTAGTACTTTTGTGTCTCTGCGTTCGCCAAGTGTTTGCATTCTTCCCATTTTCTGCATATCTGCTATGGGTGTTGATTTCATTGCTCCCAACATTATTCTAAGTGCCTGGTTTTGCACTTTATCTAGATCTTGTAATGTGGTGTTTGATGCAGGACACCATGCTGCTGAACCATATTCCAGGTGTGGTCTTATGCCTTGCTGGTAAACTTTACTGAGTATATTCCCACTGGCTCCCCATGTGGTTCCACTTAGTTTTCTCAGGATAGCTAACTTCCTCCTGGCTTTTGTTGTTGCTTTGTTTATGTGCTGCTTCCATGTCAGTTTATCATCAAAAGTAACTCCGAGGTATGTCGGTTGTTTGTCTTCTTTCAAGAGCTCTCCATCTATTTTGATATGACCGGCTTTTTGTTTTGGTGAGAGGGTAAAAAGTGTAGTGCTGCACTTATCTGTGTTAATGCTGACGCACCATCTATTAGCCCATAAGGTTAGGGCATCGATAGCTCTTTGTATTTGTTTAGTGGCCACTGTCGCATGTTCTTCTGTGCACCAGATCACCAGGTCGTCAGCATACATTGCCACTTTGATCCCGTGTGGTAGTTCAGCAACTAGGTCATTGATGTAAACCAAGAAAAGTGTGGGCGACAGGACTCCTCCCTGGGGGACTCCATGACGCAGTAGAACTTTCTTGCTCTTGCGACCATCTAATTTTACCCTGGCTCTTCTATTAAGCAGGTATGTTTTTACCCATTTGTACATTCTTGAGCTAACCCTGCAATTTCGCAATTTCTTTAGGAGCCCTTCTTTCCAGACCTTATCAAATGCTTTCCTGAGGTCTATCCATGCTGTTAGTACCAGTTTCTTTTCTTGGAAGGCATCCTCAATCTCTTGGGAGAGGTAGGTTGCCTGATCTTCAGTAGAGTAGCACTGTCTGAAACCTGCTTGCTGTGATACCAGAAGGTTTTCACTTTCAAGGTACCACTGCATCCTAAGATTGATAATGCGTTCCATTGTTTTGCATAGACAGCTTGTGAGGCTGATGGGCCTGTAGTTGGAGACTGTGTTGCCATCTTTTCCTGATTTGAGGAGTGGTATCATTATTGCTTCTCTCCACGCCTGTGGTACATTACCTGTGGACCAGCTTGTGTTAAAGATCTGCAGTAGCTTTGCTCTTGCTGCAATTCCCAGGTTTCTAATCATTTCATTGGACACTCCATCAGCTCCAGGGGACTTTTTCATTTTCAATTTAGATATTGCATGCTCCAGTTCTCTCATTGTGATTGGTGCCTCCATGACTTCAGGTATAGGTTCGCCTTGTCCAATGTTTTGCTGGTTCTCTCGAACCTCCTGTTGTTTGTCGGGGCTGACTTTGATGTTATCGTCTTCTGCAAAGGAATCTGCAAAGTAATCAGCTGCATGTTTACCTGTTAAAATGTTTCTATCTTTATAAAGTGTGATCCTGGTATTTCTTCCTGTACCTTCATCATTTAGTTGTTTTACAAGTTTCCATAATTTCCTAGTATCTCTTTCTAGGTTCAGCGACTCTGTTTTTTTCTTTCCAGCTACTCCGTCTGGCTTGTAACTTGGCTCTTTGAAATTTAGCCTTTGTTTGCTGATATTTGTTATGATGTTCTTGGCTAGGTCTGTTCTCAGCCTGCTGTCTAGATATTTCCATCTCATTTTGCAGCTTTTCCAGTTCATCATTCCAGTAGGGTTTGTAGTTTTTGCGTGCCCCCCTGGGTATGGTTTTGCTAGCAGCATGTAGTATACATCTATTAAATTCACTCACTGCTTTATTGATGTCTTTGTCCAAGTTCATGTCCTTAGCTAGAACACTGGTTAAATGCTGGTACATTTTCCAGTCTGCCCTCTTATAGTTCCACCTAGTGAGCGTGCTGCTGTCCTTGGTAAATTCATTGTGGATTTCCAGAAATACTGGTCTGTAGTCACTACCCCCAAGCTGCTTTCCAACGACACGTGTGATGTTCCATTCCAGGCCTGGTGAGTGGAATGCCAGATCTGGTGTAGAGGTGGTGTGCCATGCTCTCGAGTAGAAGGTCGGTGAGTCAGCTGGCTTGTTAATAAGGATGAGATTATTTTCATCCTGCCAGCTCTCAAGTTCCTCACCTCTCTTGTCGATATGATCGTAGCCCCAGTTCTGAGAGTGGCTGTTGAAGTCACCACACACCATAAGTCTCTCTTTATCTGGAATTGTGTCTAGTGCCAATGGTTTATCATTTGGGCAGTAGTAGTTCAGGAGATGGAATTCTGCACTGTCTGTTTTTAGGTGGAGCATCTGGTATTCTGCCCCTTCCATATATACTTCCAGCTGACATGCGCTGATATTGTTTTTAACAAGTGTCAGAATTCCACCCTTTCGTCTGTCCTTTCGGTCAGATCGGTAGCACTGGTAGCCTCTGATTTTGAAGGCTATGTCGCTGCTGAGGTGTGTTTCTTGGATACAGCATATATTAACTTGTTCTTCACTGAGGACATTTTCAAGTTCCAATTTTTTGCTGTATCCATCTCTTTTACTGTTGACACCCTCAGCATTCCAGTGCATTATTTTTATTGGTCGTTTAAAGTTTGTTTGGCCAGTAGCTCTATTCCCTTGCCTCCTGGCTCCTCGAGGCAATTGAGAAGGACTTTCAGTAACTGAGGTTGGGCCCTTTCGAGGTATAGGGCCCGGCACCGTCCCTGCCTGAACGTCCGCCACAGGGCAGGCACCATAACTTTTTATAGATACAGACATGTTTCCATTGTGTTTTGTGCGTGGCATCCTGATTATCTGTGCGCCTTTTGGCTGGATGCCTCCGTCTTCAGCACTCTGCTTATTTGGGCAGGACTATGGTCCTGCTCGAATGGGACTGCCCGACCAGTCTTAGTTTCCAGCCCCTGATGGCTGAACTAAGCCCCATCACCACGGCACGGTGCTGGCCTTGATGGGGCGGTGGTCACTAAATGTTCAAGTTTTACTTTTTTCATCGCAAACAATTGTTTGATTATCTGGAAAGAATGCCGTGTTATTCATTTGTTTATAAAGCATATATGAAGAGAAGAGAAGCAGAAAGAAGAGCGAGCGGTAGACCTAGAGTACGCTGGATCGACAACATCAAAGAGACATTACACGAACACCAAATAACATTATCTGAAGCTGCCAGAAAAGCGAGAACAAGAACATTGTATCTCCCTTGACACCCGTAAAGGGTAAACGAAGAAGGAAAGAAGAAGAAGATCGCATGCTTTAAAAATCTTCATTCTACTTCTATTTTTGCTATAATTTGTCTTTTTTACTTCAGCATCTCTAAGGACTTCTACATTAGTTTTCTTGGCTGTCCATGGAATTTTCATCATTCTTCTTAAAAACCACATCTCATTTGCCTCCAGCTCACCTTCAGCTCTTTTCTTTATCGTCCATGCTTTACATCCATAAAGTTTCAGTATAACATCCCAGTACTCGAATTTGCGTATGCATTAATAGTACCAATTTCATAGGGTGTTTCTCATCTTTTGAGATGCTGTTGTGGCTTGTACTATCCTGGTCTTATGTCCTTGATCTTTTTGCAACGGGGGAGTTGTATTCAAAGCTTTTATCCATAACCTGGAGTACATATTTAAGTTGGCGTATCCAATACCTGAGTCATGATTTCTACAATATATGAGTCATAACTCCTATAATACCTGAGCCATGACTCCTAAAATATCTGAGTCATGACTCCTACAATACATCAGTCAAGACTCCTACTTTTAATGGGGGTCAATTGTGGTGGAACGTGTGGTGATGTCAATAAATAGCGGAGAGTAGCTAGACAGTCACGGATAGACCAATTCCGTCTACAATGGTCATTATATGCCCGAACTGTCAAATGACATTTACAGTTTGAATAGGGTTCATTAGCTAGCCTATTCTCTCTATTATAGTATCTACGAACTATTAGTCATGAACATAACTCAAACTGAATTTTCAAAAGTGGATGTACAAAAATGATCATCATCATTTATGAATGAAAAATATCCTGTGCAACAAGTCCATATCGATGGATACTAGAAAACGTGTCCTCAAATGCTATATTGAACCAGTGCTACTCTATGGAAGTGAAGCGTGGACAATAAATAAGACATCACAAAATGCATCGGAGGCAGCGGAAATGTGGTTTATTCGAAGAATGTTACGCATTTCTTGGACAGCAAAGATTAATGAAGGATTTCTTAGAAGGATGAATGTGAAAAGATGCATTATTGATAATATAAGAAAACAACAGTCAACATTTTTTGGGCACATAGTGAGAAGAGGAGGTATTGAGAATATAGTGACAACAGGAAAGATAGAAGGGAAAAGATCAAGGGGAAGACAGAGAAAATATATTGGACAGTTTGACTAAATGGCTTCGATTGACGACACCAACAGAGATGATGACATATATGAGGGATCGATGTACATGGAGAAATATGATCAACAACACAATTCGGCACGGCACTTGATGTTGATTATTATTTATAATGGACGAACACACACACAGCCAAAACAGTAACTCTCAGTTGAGTACCTGAAGTGCTTTGTATTTGGGTCTTAGACTCGCCATATTTAACATACAGCAGTGGAATCTAGTGCTAATTTAACAACAGAAAATTGTTAATATATTCTTTGAGAAAGTAAAGATGACGAACGTGATGCAGGTCACATCATCATTAGGTGTTCAGTTCGTCAGTGAAAACTACACATCAAAATCCGTATTTCCTTAAGCCACTCGGTGGTTTCATATTAATGAAGAAGAATTCCATATACATTTACCACTGAAGCTGAGGCCATCAAGACAGCCATTGAGTTAATACACAAACAGTTTGATATCATGGAACAAAAACCATCAGACATAGTCATTTTTACAGACGCTATGTCAGTTTTGGAAGCTCCTATACATACCCCATATGAAAATCAAGATATTCTCCACATAGAAAGTGCAGTGCACAGTCTTATCTCTGCATATCAAATCAGTGTGGTCATGCAGTGGATCCCTGGACATAGCGATATATCAGGAAACGAAGTAGTGGACAGACTTGCAAAAAGAGACTCCTCAAAACAACGAAGACCAAGACCTTGTAGTATGCGAACAATCAAATAGATTATCCGAAACAACACCAGGAAAATATGGCTGAACATATGGGTAAATGAACTGACTGGTCTAAATGTATGTAGCCAAAGGACAATGACAATATAAACAAACTCTGCAGGAGAAACCAATCCATTATCTTCCAGTTTTGAACTTGACATGCAAGGACCAATAGCCGTATCAAACCCCAGCAACTACCCACTTGTAGACACTGCTCTCATCCCAATGAAACAGGACACCTCCTATTGACTATCCTTACCTTTCAACTGCCAAGAAAAAATCTCTACAGACACCATAACAGTCACTAACTTACTGTATGGATCTCTAAGTCAACTTTAGAAGACTTGCACTTTTAAAGAATGGCATTGTGCTGACATGCGTGACATAACTCATCAGCATTTGGATATAGACAACAATAACAATACCACTCAGTGGATATCTAGAAGAGTGGTGTGGAAAATGGACCAGTGACGGATATCTAGAAGAGTGGTGTGGAAAATAGACCAGTGACGGATATCTAGAAGAGTGGTGTGGAAAATAGACCAGTGACGGATATCTAGAAGAGTGGTGTGGAAAATGGACCAGTGACGGATATCTAGAAGAGTGGTGTGGAAAATGGACCAGTGACGGACATCTAGAAAAGTGGTGTGGTAAATGGACTAGTGACGGACATCTGGAAGAGTGGTATGGAAAATGGACCAATGACGGACATCTAAAAAAGTGGTGTGGAAATGCACCAATATAAGCCAATATATGTGACGCAGTGTGATAACAGCGACAATAGCTATGCTGGAGAAGGACTTATTTTCTAGGTATAATAGTGAAATGTGTTGAAGATAATAAAATGTGTTGGGAAATAATTATGGAAATATGGCAATATTATCGACAACCGACCCTTACTATGACATCGTGGTTAGACACGGTTTTTCCAGATGTTCGTGGACCAAGTCACAACTATTTATTCCATTTAATTTCAATGTATTTATATTGCCTAGTAAATCACTACAGCCAAAAAATTCTGGGTCGATGGCTACGTCGAGTCCGTCAGCGGTATAGAAACCTTCCAAGAGAATTAATTAGAACCTCATTCGTTACATTTTTTATTATTGTTGGGTTTCGGTTGGTCACTATTTATATACTTGGAGTCGCCTTGTCTATTTTTGGCATGCGATTTCAAGTATATAAATAGGGACCAATGCAAGTACAACAATAATCAAAAACGTAACAAATGAGGTTCTAACTAATTCTGTTGGAAAGTTTTTATTGGAGACTGTCATGGTTAAATCAAGAATATGATGCGCTTTCAATTTTTTTATATTCCTCTTCTGCTTCTGAGTTCGTTCTCAAACTTCTGCATATTAGCAGAGTGTTATCCATAGAAATAAATGCGCTGCGTCCTAGTTTACAGATTGGCAGCGATATCTGCGCCTTTCGGTATGTCACATCTAATATCAGCATGGCTTCTAATAACTTTGACACTATGATATGAAAACGCAATTCCTAGTCAAAAAACCTCTCTAGTCGCTTCTCACAACACGCATGATAGGTAACAGTGTTGTTATTCCTTGCATCGCTCCCGGACCCGAAAAAAAACACACAGTCGTGCCATAGAATATCGGTCCTTCAAATAGTTAATTACTTCTACACTATCACTCAAGATAATCGTTTCTATAGTACGTTTATGTTTTCGCGCATTGAAACAAAGAAAGAATAACATGTGACAGCAACATGTATCCAGCATTCACGGACTCTTGAAATCAGTTAATAAGCAGATACGCTGCCCATCACATATACTAGCAGCGCAAGTCAGCGGACAAATTACCACAGATAACACTGGTTTGGCACCGTGTGAAACATACTGCATTATCTAATGGAGATCCTATCCCATAGTAGTAATCAACCATTGAAACTTAACCCTGGGAAAATTCGCATTCGTGGAAATGTATCCATGAAACCATTGTTACATCTTTCTCAGCACTTTCTGAACTATTTTAACCCACTTGGCCATCTGTCTCAGCACTTTCTGAACTATTTTAACCCACTTGGAGACACCTACTTATACTCCTGTTAATTATGTTCTCTCTAATCCAGTTAGCAATGTACAAGAGAAACATACAAGCAATCGTTAAATCACTATAGATATGGACCAGAGAAACATAAACGACATTTAGAATTATACCAGAAAACTATAAACGACATCATTAAATTAATTAAGAATTATACCAGAAAATAATAAATGACATCATTAAACTAATCTAGAACTATACTCGAAAATCATAAATGACATCATTAAATTAATTTAGAATTATACCAGAAAATCATAAATGACATCATTAAATTAATCTAGAACTATACTCGAAAATCATAAATGACATCATTAAATTAATTTAGAATTATACCAGAAAATCATAAATGACATCATTAAATTAATCTAGAACTATACTCGAAAATCATAAATGACATCATTAAATTAATCTAGAACTATACTTGAAAATAATAAATGACATCATTAAATTAATCTAGAACTATACTCGAAAATCATAAATGGCATCATTAAATTAATCTAGAATTATACCAGAAAAATATTAAATGACATCATTAAATTAATCTAGAACTATACTTGAAAATAATAAATAACATCATTAAATTAATCTAGAACTATACTTGAAAATCATAAACGACATCATTAAATTAATCTAGAATTATACCAGAAAACCATAAATGAGATCATAAAATTAATCTAGAATTGTAATAGAGAATCATTAATTACATAACTAAAGCATGCTAGTACTGTACAAATAATCGTAAATGACATTAAAGTATACTGGTATTGTTCAAAATAATCATAAATGACATCATTAAAACACGCCGGTATTGTACAACATAATCATAAATGGCATCATTGAATAAATCTAAAACATACTAGAGAACCATAAATGACATCATTGAATTAATCTAAAACATACTAGAGAACCATAAATGACATCATTGAATAAATCTAAAACATACTAGAGAACCATAAATGACATCATTGAATTAATCTAAAACATACTAGAGAACCATAAATGACATAATTTAATTAATCTAAAACATACTAGAGAACCATAAATGACATCATTGAATTAATCTAAAACATACTAGAGAACCATAAATGACATCATTGAATTAATCTAAAACATACTAGAGAACCATAAATGACATCATTGAATAAATCTAAAACATACTAGAGAACCATAAATGACATCATTGAATTAATCTAAAACATACTAGAGAACCATAAATTACATAATTTAATTAATTTAAAACATACTAGAGAACCATAAATGACATCATTGAATTAATCTAAAACATACTAGAGAACCGTCAATGACATTACTGAATTAATCTAAAACATACTAGAGAACCATAAATGACATCATTGAATAAATCTAAAACATACTAGAGAACCATAAATGACATCATTGAATAAATTTAAAACATACTAGAGAACCATAAATGACATCATTGAATAAATCTAAAACATACTAGAGAACCATAAATGACATCATTGAATAAATCTAAAACATACTAGAGAACCATAAATGACATCATTGAATTAATCTAAAACATACTAGAGAACCATAAATGACATAATTTAATTAATCTAAAACATACTAGAGAACCATAAATGACATCATTGAATTAATCTAAAACATACTAGAGAACCATAAATGACATCATTGAATTAATCTAAAACATACTAGAGAACCATAAATGACATCATTGAATTAATCTAAAACATACTAGAGAACCGTCAATGACATCACTGAATTAATCTAAAACATACTAGAGAACCATAAATGACATCATTGAATAAATCTAAAACATACTAGAGAACCATAAATGATATCATTGAATTAATCTAAAACATACTAGAGAACCATAAATGACATAATTTAATTAATCTAAAACATACTAGAGAACCATAAATGACATCATTGAATTAATCTAAAACATACTAGAGAACCATAAATGACATCATTGAATTAATCTAAAACATACTAGAGAACCATAAATGACATCACTGAATTAATCTAAAACATACTAGAGAACCATAAATGACATCACTGAATTAATCTAAAACATACTAGAGAACCATAAATAACATCATTTAATTAATCTAAAAGATACTAGAGAACCATAAATGACATCATTGAATTAATCTAAAACATATTAGAGAACCGTCAATGACATCATTGAATTAATCTAAAAGATACTAGAGAACCATAAATGACATCATTGAATTAATCTAAAACATATTAGAGAACCGTCAATGACATCATTGAATTAATCTAAAACATACTAGAGAACCGTCAATGACATCATTGAATTAATCTAAAAGATACTAGAGAACCATAAATGACATCATTGAATTAATCTAAAACATACTAGAGAACCATAAATGACATCATTGAATAAATCTAAAACCTACTAGAGAACCATAAATGACATCATTGAATTAATCTAAAACATACTAGAGAACCGTCAATGATATCACTGAATTAATCTAAAACCTACTAGAGAACCATAAATGGCATCATTGAATTAATCTAAAACATACTAGAGAACCATAAATGACATTGAATTAATTTAAAACATACTAGAGAACCATAAATGGCATCATTGAATTAATCTAAAACATACTAGAGAACCATAAAGGACATCATTGAATTAATCTAAAACATACTAGAGAACCGTCAATGACATCATTGAATTAATCTAAAACATACTAGAGAACCATAAAGGACATCATTGAATTAATCTAAAACATACTAGAGAACCATAAATGGCATCATTGAATTAATCTAAAACATACTAGAGAACCGTCAATGACATCATTGAATTAATCTAAAACATACTAGAGAACCGTCAATGACATCATTGAATTAATCTAAAACATACTAGAGAACCATAAAGGACATCATTGAATTAATCTAAAACATACTAGAGAACCATAAAGGACATCATTGATCTAAAAATGTAATAGAAAACTGTACATTCAATCATTTAAATAATCTAGAAGTGTATTTATTGTCTATGTCCCCATGTGAATAATGGTTGACTGTATTCACACTTGCCGTTAAGCGTAGGGGTGGGAGCTTAAGCTATAGTTTCAAAGCCAGATGTGCCGCCGTGGTTGCATTTAGTCCATGTTTGTTCAAGGCTATTTTGATGTTTTCTATCCACCGTATTCTTGGTCTACCTTTGGCTTTACGCCCGGATATTCTTTTGTTATATGCTCTTATTGGACTTAAAGTGTACGTAAAAACCATAAATGACAACTTTCAATAAATATAAAAGCATACCAGAGAACTATAAATGAAATACTTTAAATAATATAAAAGCATACCAGAGAGATATAAATAACCTAATTTAATAAAGATAAAAGCATACCAGAGAACTATCCTTAACCTAATTTAATAAATCTAAAATCTTAATGGAGACGCTTATGGTACATATGTCATTCCCCGCCACCCATGAGACCAGGACCGGATTTACGTATAAGCTAAACAAGCTATAGCTTAGAAGCGTCCCCCCCCCCCCCCCCCACTGTCTTGTGGCCCCAAAAAATTATATTTGGCACTGACATATAATATCTGGACTTATAAAGGACACTATATCTCAAATAGCTTAGGGCCTTATCAAGTCTAAATACGGCGCTGCATGAGACTACTACAAAAGGACAAAGCTGCAATGTCCGCCGACCTGCATCTCTTCCACGGTGATTATAGGGATTATTCCCTCTTCAATAGGGAATATTTGATATAAGATAAACGTAATAAATTGAGAAAGAGTATTCATTTAACCCGACAATCAATATAAAGTAATACTGCGTGACACGTAGCAACAATGTTCGTTCGTCCATCACAAGTGATGATGACCATTTGTTACATCCACTTTTGAAAATTCACTTAGAGTTATGTCCTTGATTATGAGTTCGCAGATGGCCAATAAGCCCTACTCTAGCTGTAAATATTCTTGGACAGTTCGGACATGGAATGACGACTGTAGACGGATCTTGGTCTATCCGTGACTTTCTAGCTGCTCTCCGCTGTTGAGCTGCTGTATTTCTCCTCTTTTCACAAGATGATGCGATCTTATTGATTTTAGAACGCCATGTAGATCTATTTTGTGCAAGTTCATCCCATGTATCGTGGTCCATTTCAAAGACTTTTAGTGAGTTCTTTAACGAGTCTTTCTATCACTTCTTTTGGCCACCTTGAGATCGTGTACCCTTCTCCAGCTCACCAATACAACAATAGTACTGACGTAGGACACTGGTTTAGGAAATTCCACTTGAACGGTCTATCACTAAAACTAAGGGGTTATGAGGTGTAAACAAGAAAACAAACAAATTACAATATTCAAGGCATTTTCAACGTTTTTAACCGTCAGGTATTTCTAGAGGCACTAGATACACTATGGGCATGTAAACAATACGAAGTTCTAGGTGACATTGATGTATATCGAAACATGTAGTCATGGAAGTGGGATTTGTTGAAAATTGAACGGTATATGATAACAGATATAACAAATTAACATAATATTACTCAATACAACATGGATAGCAATACAATAAGGACCACACCAACACAAATTCAAACAAATGAATATTCGGAGTTATGTCCAAAAGGGTACCAAATTCAAAAATAAATCGATTTTCAAGAGCGTACCTAGATCCATCATCCGTGGTGCAGGATCTGAGGGCAGTGACCTTGATATCGAGGGCACCCTGATGACCATCACCATTGAAATTAATGGCGACAGGGGTAGGTTCTCTGTGCTTTATGGCATGAAGATGCCTTCAGACGTGGTCACTCAATCGTAAGCCCGTTTCACCTATATACTTCTTGTCACAACGTTTACATATGATAACGTAAAGGACATTACGTAATTCACATGTAAAGGCATCATCGATAGTGAAAGTGGCCTTAGAAAATGAAACAGCGGATCAGTACCACATAGGATTTGTACTACATACAACTACTTTCACTTTCTTTCTTCGTCTCTTTATTTATCCCCCTTTTTATTATCTTCCCTTCCCTCAGCCCCCTCATCTCTTTTCATCTCTTGCTATCTGTTTGTATAGGCCAATTGGATTGAGTCATGGATACCGATTATTCCCCCCCCCCTATCTTCAGAATCTACGTCCCTGGCTTACACTTACGGTCTTGTATGCCGCGCGTTCTCTCAGCTCCCTTTGAGTATTCGGCCGTTGTCTGATTTTATTGCCTCTAATTGACCGAGGATGTCTTTCCCGTCTTTCTGCGTGTGGAAACGGGTCTCTTTTCAAGCCGACAACTTTGGAGATATGTATTTTAAATTTATCTTAGTTTACTTGCATTATATCTTATCTATTTTCACTGTTCACTTTTTTCTGTGCATTTTTTTCCTCCTTACTTACCACTATCTTCTCCTCTCACCCTCTTCTTCCCTGTCATGCTACCATATCTTTGCTTCCTCTGTCATCCATTCGATAGTGTCCTTCTCCCCTTTTCTTTTCTTCCTATCAAAACCATGTGTGTCTCTATCTAAAATTTGTTTACTGTGGTCTTTTGTTTGTCCTGATGAAGGATTTTTAATCGAAACGTATATATACATCTTACATCAATTTTTGTCTATTTCTCTTTGTATGAGCCGCATTGGGAAATTGTGACAGACGAGTTAGCTAGGTTTGCTATCTCCTCAAAGAAAAGAACTTGTTTCCCGTCTACATTGCCCACATCGTCCAGAGTCCGAGACTCAAAAATTTGAACAATATGTGCTTCCAACATCAGTTCGATGATTCTCCTTTGTGCAATGGGGAGCTGTATTCAAACCTTTTTTTCCGTACCCAGGCTCACATGTTTAAGTTGGCGTATCCAATACCTAACTGGAAAGTGGGAAATTAGAGGCAACAGAGATGTGGCTCTACAGAAGAATGCTGAGAATACCATGGACTGTCAGAAAAACTAATGTAGAGGTGTTGAAAGAGTCAAATGCAAAACGAAACGGTAATCAACAATATAAGAAAAAGGCAAATCTTCTTTTTTTGGCCACTTCATGAGACAGGCAGGTTTAGAGAACATAGTCACAACAGGCAAAATTGAAGACAACAGAGACAGAGGGCGACAACGTGAGAAAATATTAGACAGTTTGACAACCTGGCACGGCAAGGAAACAACAACGACTTTGATACATAATACTGTGGACAGAGAGCTGTGGAGAGCCATGACCGCCTACGCCAGCCGGCATGGTACCTGATGATGATCCAATACCTGAGTCATGACTCCTACTTTGAATGAGGACAATTGTGGTAGGACATATGGGCTTCTGTGTATTCTTGGGCATGACTTCCACCGACCGATCTCCTGCTGAAAATTGTAACTTCGTTACCACTTTATCGTTTCATATACACAACTCTGCCCTCTAGCACGTGTTGCCTTCTCCAGATTCAATGTGTACTCTAAGCATCGCCATATAGTACCGACATCTACCCATATCTGGACATCGACACTAGCCGTACCTCCAATGCATCTACATTTCGTCTGAACGATGCACAATGTCGTGCGTTACTGTGTGGGGACAGTGTCACTGGATGTGTTGGGGCAGAAGTTTCAGAAATATTGATTGTCTTTTTTCAGTCAATTCTCATTCCATCTACACCTTTCGCATTCATGGACATGATCCCTAAAAGTGTTGGCCTGGAATACAGCACTAGCCGCCGTATTTCTGTATCCAGGGTGCACTCCGAGAAGGTAATTTCAGTATCATTATTATCTGCTAACTCTATGCCAATGATTCTGCTAACGCGGAATTCATTGCATCCCTCTATTTCTGGTATACGCTGGTGAAACATGGACCGTGTATAGACGACATGTGAGGAAGCTCAATCACTTGCACACAACTTGTCTTAGAAAAGTTATGAACATCAGATAGCAAGTCAAGATTCCGGATATCATTGTCCTTAACAGACCTCACTAAAAGCTATTGAAATAGACAAGTATACATGTGAAGAACGTGCATAAAATATGGCTACATGGCGGTCTACAGTCTATTTTGCGAAAAGAAGAGAAATGCAGCTAGCAGCTAAACAGCAGAGAATAGCTAGAAGTCAGGACTATACCAAAATCCATCTAAAATGGTCATTCCATTCCCGAACTGTCCAAGAGCATTTGCGGCCAGAATGGGGCTTTTAACCATCTACGAATTCAAGGACATAACTCTAATTGAATTTCACAAGGGGATGTAACAAATGGTCACCATCATCATCATCATGTGACGGACGTACACACTGGGACATGAAACTTTAAAAAATAATATTATTCAACCCAGGGCTGTAGATATGTTCTCCAAATCGGTAGTGGAAAAGGGGGGAAGGTTTACATAAAAAGACCATTCGTGTGTTTCCGTGTAACAAATCATCTTTTTGATTAATATTATCAAAATTAACTATAATTTGATCACTTTTTCTGTAACAAAATTCGCTACAGGGTGATTAGCTTAGGCCTTTTTACCCATCTTTTGATCGTCATGTTCCTTTTTGCTAAGGGGGGGGGGGTGGAGAGCAGTTGAATACCCCGTCTCCCCTCTTATGCTCTTATGCACGGGCCTGATTGAATCGTGTCCTGCACATAACATAGATGTTTTAAATACAATATTATGAAATTTTTAACCCTGCTCATACGTTTCAGAAACACTGCCAGTACTACATGATCTACTGCTCCGTGAACCACGACCAGATCGCGCGAGTTGAGACTACTTCACTTAAACTAGTCCCTCTTCTTCAGCCAAGCCGACATAAAATATGTAGAATATATTAAAAGGCGTACAGACGTCGCTGATAAAAGCTGATAAAAACGATATAATTGTTTCTTTTCTTGTCTAAGCATCCATCTGTCTCATTTATATCACATTGTGAGTATTTATGCTTTCTTTGGTATTGTGCCTCGTTTTCGTTAGTTTATGTTTTCTAGAATATAACCACGTGATTAACACAGTTCACACACTTATTCCGTTCCCATTCACATTTTGATTATGAGAGATGACCCTAGCAGGATGATGACGACCGCGATAACAGATGAAAATCTCACAAAACATACCAAAAATCTCATACATCAACTGTGTTACTGTGAAATCTGTTTTTCGCTTTGTTCTCTTGATAACAAATAACATGCAATGCTTATACCAAACAGTGGCAGGTGGTTTAGTTTGCAAAGAAACATTTCACATGAGACGATTCGGACAGACGGATGTGTGAATTTATATCGTGCGAATGTGTATGTATATATGAAACAGAGAAATGTATATGAACAGTTTACAGAGGAACCATGTATTGAATATGACGACGAGTTGTAGAAAGATGATAATGATTAATCAACAACTCGTTTGCAAATAATCAATCCATTTTTTTAAATTTTTTTGTGTGTGGATTAAGCACCTCGTATCGAGTGGTGTGTTCCTTTTAACCGCAGGCGCTAGTTCAAAGTGGTTATATAATAGCAGTGGTTAAAAATAACCGTGGTTGCGGTTTGGGTTATCCTACCACTAAGACCTCCGACATGTGATAGGAGGCAGCTTCCAAGACGATAGTATTGTTGTTGTTATAAGAAATATAATACGCCTTCTGCCACGATTAGCAGAGCATGTCACTCCGTAGATCTTGTGAGCCTAAGTATTGTAGTATCTAATTTATTTGTCCACCGATCAGGTGGTCTGCATTTCAAAATAACTCTCGTTGAGCCACAATGAAACTCTAGGAAAGTCGAGGAATGTTGTCATCGTTATTAAGTGAAGGCGACAATAATCAGGTGGTTTATAGTTAAACATTTGCTAGGCAGATGTGCACCTATGGGGAAAACAATGTATTGTTATGCTGATTCATAACACAAATATCTCTACCTTCAAAAAGCGACAATACCCCAGGACCTTTTCTTTCGTTTTCTTTTCGCTTTATTCCCATTTACATTGCAGTGTTAGAGGTTGTAAAGTTTTCTGGAGATAACCTTATTGTGTGCTTTTGCATGCGGTTGCATCTGTAGGTCTCACCAGTCGCCTATAAGACAAATCACCAAAGCAACAGAAAACAGTAGATGACATGCCGTTATATTGAAGCTCTCGTATGGAGCTTTGTAATATGTCATGTATACAAGTATAGACCCCCTCTGAGTAGAAGACTCCTTTAATAGGCATTGTATTAAGCCGAAAGCTGAAGTCACCTGGCTATTAAAGAGAGCTCAGAAAAACTTCCCTACTGCACATAGGAAGTAAGAGCTAATCGCTCGCAATTCCTAGAGTTCTCAAACGAACACCTTGTTTTCTGTTTTTTTATTTCTGTAATCCATCTTTTGCTTGGTATGCCCCTGGCTTAAGGGAGAGTGGCAATGGCATATTGCAAAATAACACGGTTGAAAAACATATGGAAAAACAACAAAATAGAAACGAAAGTGCTAAGGTTACGAACTTTTATTTTTCCGGTTGCAACATACGGTTGTGAAACATGGACCCTAAGTAAAACAGTGGCAAAGAAGATCAACTCATTCGAGCTGAAATGCTACAGAAAGATACTTAGAATATCATGGAAGGATAAAACCAGAAACTCAGATATTATAAAAACAATGAAGATTCCAGAGTGTTGGTTACTAAACACAATAATAAAAAGGAAACTACACCTGTTTGGTCATATACAGAGACACAACTGTTTAGAAAGACACATAATGGAGGGAAGAGTACCTGGGTAGAGGAGAAAGGGCAGACCAAGAAAACGATGGACTGACGACATTAAAGATAACATGAATACATCGCTAGAAAATGCAAGCCACATCGCCAAAGACAGAGAGAGGTTCAGAGAGTTCATTGGGAAGACAACGTTCTGGAGGGAATACGTCACATGACAACAGCCCCTGCTTTGTATCCATCGTGTCTGTATAGCAATGCTGGGACCTCCGAAAAAAAAAAGTATATGAAAACGAAGTATTGATCCCTTGGTTTCGTTAAGATTCGGCTTCCCAACAAAAAAAATTATTTCTCAGATTAGATGCTTCATAAAAACAGATTTTCTAAATTCCATTATAGAAAAGCTATTTTAAGGTTGGCGACAAAATAATGGTTTTGTTGCGAGCAAGTAGCTGTTGACAGCTCATAGTCCTTCTGACAAAAGCACAGGTCCCCCTTAATAAGATGTGTTAATTTAATGACACAGTTATGTTGTAGGGGAAGGTTATGGATGGATGTTTAGTCCCTGAAGGGATTTCGATCATCACGTTCTGCCAGGATAGCAGTTTACACTTCTGGGTCAAGAGGGGGGATGTGCTGTATATTTCATGCAGTGATGCCACAAAGGGGGGATAGAAGTACCGCCTTTTTCACTTGCTTTATAGTGCAAAACATAATTTTCTATTTCACTCGTGACTTAAGTCATTTTCAATCGCTTCCGCGTGTTATGCTTTAAATATCACTCCATCTGAAACAGTATTCCACTTGAAACAGTATTCCATCTGAAACAGTATTCCTTCTGAAACAGTATTCCATCTGAAACAGTATTTCATCTGAAACAGTATTTCATCTGAAGCAGTATTCCATCTGAAGCAGTATTTCATCTGAAGCAGTATTCCATCTGAAGCACTATTCCTTCGGAAACAATATTCCATCTGAAACAGTATTCCATCTGAAACAATATTCCATCTGAAACAATATTCCATCTGAAGCAATATTCCTTCGGAAACAATATTCCATCTGAAGCAATATTCCTTCGGAAACAATATTCCATCTGAAACAATATTCCATCTGAAACAATATTCCATCTGAAATAATATTCCATCGGAAGCAATATTCCATCTGAAACAATATTCCATCTGAAACAATATTCCATCTGAAACAATATTCCATCTGAAGCAATATTCCACCTGAAACAGTATTCCATCTGAAACAATATTCCATCTGAAGCAATATTCCATCTGAAGCAATATTCCATCTGAAACAATATTCCATCTGAAGCAATATTCCATCTAAAACAATGTTCCATCTGAAGAAATATTCCATCTGAAAGAATATTCCATCTGAAGAAATATTCCATCTGAAACAATATTCCATCTGAAGAAATATTCCATCTGAAAGAATATTCCATCTGAAGAAATATTCCATCTGAAGCAATATTCCAACCGAAGCAATATGTTGTTAACTGTATTACAGGATTATAAACATTATCAAAATCTGAGAGGCAATCATTTTATCACTGGTTCACTACAACCATCAAAGCCCGTCAAAGCTGTAACATTTCTCTGTAGACTACTTTAATCTCTGAACAGAATATTCCGTAATTGAGTAATAAAATACAGTAGTGAAATCCCCAACATAAATTAACTTATGAGACAAGGCAGACCTAGCTATTGGCATAAGACGATCATAAATTTTATGTGACTTCTTCCTGTGAGCAGAATCTAAGAAGAAATGAGAGTTGTTCAGAAAGTGAACACCTTTGATTAATAACACGCAAAATGCACTTCCTCTACTTCAAGTGCGCCATCAAAGTCTGGCTTATGTAAACAAACAAACTATCGATACGTAACTGGTATTTCTTATCTCGACGTAGAACCGTGGATCAAAAGAATATTGGCCCGTATCCGTTCCGCTGTCATTGTTTGGTGACAACCATTAACTTTTGATCCTTGTTATTATTGCTACCGGTCGTCTAGAATATCGTCACTGGCCACAAATAACGGTATATCAAAACTAAACGTGGATGGGAAACTTTGTAAGACGTAGCACATAAAATCGGTGGCAATTTATCCCCGACTCTTGTCCCCGCGTCAATAGAAGTTATTAGACATATAGTTGTTCGTTACATTTTGTAACAACGCTTTAGTGTCACAATTCATGTGTGAATATGTGAAGGGGCGGGGGGGGGGGGGGTGTTGTGATGATGCAACTATATGTATGTATATATATATATTTGGTTATTCTGACATTTCATTCATTCATTTTCCTTTTGCGCTGAAGTTAGGGCAGATCTCTCTAATTCTGTCTGTTCAAAGCTATCCTGTGCAGTTCTTGAATAGTATGAATATTGGTTGTTTTACTTTCTCTAAGTATTGTTCTTCTTCTGAGTGTTTCTTTTGGTCTACCCCTTGCTCTTTTGCCTGTAGGTATCCATTTAAGAGATTGGTGGTGTATTCTGTTGATGTCTGCAGGTAGGACATGCCCGATGTAGTAGCAACGGCGTTTCTGATAACATCTGTGATGAAATTTTGATGTGTCTCTTCTCTGATTTTATCATTCGATTTGAATTCACTCCAATGGGTGTTAGTTATCCTACGAAGACATTTGTTCTCGAAACTCAGTAATTTCTTTTCTGAAGATAAAGAGCTTTTCCAGCTCTCACATCCATATGATAGCACCGGAATAACGCAGGCTATTAAATAAGTGCATTTTCGTGCGTGTGCTGATTGACTTTGACTTCCAGATATTAGACAGTCTGTTAAATGCACTTGATGCTAGGGCAATGCGAGTAGTAATTTCTGTCATCACATCACCGTCGAGTGTTAATTATTCTGAGTCAGAATTATGTGCCATATGTATATGTGTATGTGTCAGGAAGAGTTGAAAAAGAAATGTGAAAGGGAGAGAAGACCACAACTATAATTTGTTCTTATATTTTTTACCCTTTAATTGTGTCATGGTTTATATCTTGGCTTCAAATTCTGCATATTTAGGTCTGATATAAGCCTATCCGACTTCCGCATCATTTATATGTCACTGACACACTCTATAGAATGGGGCAGTCAACCTAATCCCAAAACCTTCTTAGTCGCCTCTTGCGTCATACATGGCAGGTAACAGTATTGCTATTCTTTGTCTCCCCCCCCTCCCCTTTCAAATATAATGAATAATATAATTACACAGCATCGAGAAATTCTAGAAAAATTGTGAAATTAGCAGATTTTTTAACCAGTTCCGTACAGCTAGCTGTTGAACAAAAGTGCTATCTTCGTCTTGTTCGCTATTTCGTTATGTCTACGCTAAGAAGTCCTGTTCTCTTGTTAAATGTACTTGAAAGTTCTTCAATATTTCCATGGTTTTCTGTGAATGTTTGTATACAGGATCTTACAGTGTTTTTTTTCCTTTCTATGCCTCTTCCATCTAATCTTATCTTGATATTTAAAATATTTCTCAAACGATTGCTCCAAAACGGGGACGGTTAATGAAAACCAAATATTGTTATGTAAAACAGATTTGTATTGATAAAATCACACGCATATCAAGACAACAATATAGATAGTGACGGAGAAACAGATAATTATAACAATAAAAAATATTAATCGAAATAAAACCCAAATTCATTGAGCAAAATATTAAATCAAAAAAAATTTAACATATTCTTCATATGGTTCATGCTGTGTGGTGTTGGTTATAATCTGTGCAGGATTTACGTATAAGCTACACAAGCTATAGCTTAGGGCCCCCACTATGTATCCGAACGTCATATTTGGCACTGGCATATAATCTAGACTTATAAAGGGCCTCATATCTTAAACAGTTTGGGGCCTTATCAAGTCTAAATTCGGCCCAGATTATATTGTTTTTTCACGCCTGTTTAATGTGTTGTCAAACATTTCCGATATCGATATTCTTCCATGATGCAAGGTTATCGAGCATCTTCTCTCCTGATCTGTCCCTACCCTATTGCACTTCAACGTGCCTGTTGCCATGTTCGGCCAGTTTTCCCACATTTCATCTTCACATGATTTGTCCCCAAAAATGTGGAATGTCGATTTCTGATGCGAGTAAGCAGTTCTCTTTTTAAATTAACTTATTCAAAGATTGAGTGTCTCGGCGTTGCATACTTTTCTTAGTACTTTTAAACATGAATCTTGAATAAATAATGCAGAAGTCATTACAACATCTACAGACATCAATAAACATTGGCTGTAAACCATTTTGTAACTATGCCGATGATACGATCTTTTGACTGATTCCGAATATGAACTCGAGGAGCTCACTAGAAAATTGAAAACCGTGAGTCGGAAATAAGACATGGATAGATCAAAGCAATGTTGATGATGGATACAACATACATTTAGAAGATCATCTACAAAACATGATCTGTGTTCTGGAATCGACAGCGAAAGAAGAAAATAGGATCAAGAAACATCTGGTCCGACAAATGAATATAAAAGGTATAAGAAAACTGCGGACACAACAGAATTACTGGACTAACTACAGACATTTAAAAAACAAGATTAATGTAACTCTTCATCTTAGGTGCCTGAGAAAGTGCCTTGGAGCGCGATGGTATGATCAAATCTCTGATACGGATAATTTATGAGTGGAGGTTATCATCAGCGCACACCGGGAAAGTTCATATGTGCTGTGATACTGGTCTCAATAAATACATCCGAATATAGTGGATTTCAGTTTCAGTTAGGTTTTAATTTATCAGTCTTTCGTATATTTATTATGTTTCTCTTTTTGGACTGTTCCAATCTTTACCCAGATCTACGGCAATCTTGAAAGTGACTATGATTTACACTTTTAAAAATTTTGTGAACGGAAGAGGTTACTTAGTGTATTTATTAACTTTGTCAGGATGATACATTGAAATAATGTTCTATACTCACTCTGACCACGACTTCCGGTAGTGACGTCCGATGATGGAGGGTGTTTCTGCACATCCATTTTGGGCATGAAAAATTATGTTAATCCCGTAGATAAGGGGAAGGGGTTTGGGATGTTCAAACTCCCCTGCTCCTTACGAAATCAGAATGTGATTTTTTACGCTTTTTCCAAAACAATGTCACCAAAAAACTTCAGAAGGAGATAGAATTATATTTAAAAAATTTCCGAATGACCTTTTTTTAGATAAAAACCTCCACCATCTTACTGAAGACGTATCCACGGTCCTGCATGCATTATTGACAGTTTTTAAGAAACTACCCCTAGTTGTGGTGAGGACACCCCTGAACTCCTGGTCAGTTTTACCACAGGGTTGTGTAGAAAAAGGATCGATAATATGTACTCGAAGTGCACATGATATTAATCTGACGGTCATTAAGTCGTGCTTCTCGCACCGGCACGAGCTCGAACAGTTATATATATAAATGTGTGTGTTTGTGTGTCAATTCTGCCCGATGAAGCCCCCTTTGATATCAATCTCCGTCAGTCCTGGATGATATTATTTTGTTCCGCCATTTTCTGTGTGTTTTATTTCATCGATATTTGGGTGTGTTTTGTCTATTTTCTGTTTCGATTGTTTCATCTCTGACCTAGATTTTACTCTTTCTGTGTTTTATCTATATTTAGCTCTACCACATGAACATTAACGTTAGTAGTGCCGTTCTTACGCGTTGTATTATGTTGTAAATGTGTTCTTGATAAAGGCCTTCTAGTCGAAATGTCGATTTGTGTGAGCCATTATGCGTGCTTATAGTGATTTGTAAAATTTCATAACCCTGTTTCAAAGTTTCACTTATGCTGGAAAAGGCCCAATCACATCATTGTTAACGAATGACTGAAATAATGAAGAAATTCAGTGACCATTCTTAACGATTTTCTTTTTATATAAAGTATAACCTCAACAAAGAAACACAGATAAATTTCTCGATAGAACAGACTAAGCAAGACCGTAGATGTGGTGGGGGTGTTTATCTATTCGGGGAGAAAAAAATTAATCATCTTGTTTCAATGGGGTCATTTGTTTTGTTTTTTAAGCTGTGTAAATGAGTGGAGGTTATGCTTCATTCAACATTTTTCCTAGTATCGGAATCCCAGTATCATTATTAGCTTGTTTCCAGTACAAGAAGTATTGTGGTATCGCTTCCAGGTTCCACATTGCCTGGAAGAGATCTGTGAGTTTAGCCGACATGACAGGGCCACTAACGGCATAAACTTCGGCTGGAATGGAGTCTGAGCCTGGCGCTTTTCCTACGGACAATTTGAGATTGCTTTCTCCACCTCCTCAAGGCAAGGGGGCTCAAATAATGAATGATTGATTGGTATTTGCGTGATGCGCGCAATCGCTTCTTCGTTGATGTTGGAGGGACAGCTTAGTACATTTTCAAAATATTAAGCCCAGCGTTTGAGAATTTCCTCTATGTCAGTGATGGTATGCTTTCCATCTGCGCTTAGAAGAGGAGACGTTCCTGAAGACTGAGAGCCATAAATTGTTTTTTAACGCTGAATAAAATTTCTGCAAGGTAAGTGTTTTAGTAACCTGTTTAATTCATTTTGCTTGACTATTTGTTCATTTTGCTTGACTATTTGTTCATTAGGTTACTGCGGCACCATCCACTTTGTCGGACACCCTCTGACCATTTGGTTATTTATATAAAATTTCTGCATATTATTGCTGTCAGCATAATGTTGTATCTCTTTGGCTTTGGTGCTAAACCATGAGTCTTGCATCCTCCTTAGTTCTTTTTGCGCGTTTTTCTTTGAATTTTCGTACAGCGTATTTTTGCTGGTTGATGTAGGGTCGTTTAAATGAGCTTTGTACTGTTTGTGCTTGTTGTCCAGGAAAACTTTTGTGTGTTCATCATTTTGGTCAAACCAGTCTTGTTGTTTGCGAACAGCAACACCCACTACTTCTTCTGTAGTTCTGTAGATAGTGTCGCGGATGTTTTCCCAGATTTTTAAAAATTTCTATTTGATCGACTGTCAATGGTGCAATTTTGGTATCCATTGAGCTGCACAGAAATTGTTTATAAAGTGGATCTTTCAATTTGGAGACGTCGAGACGTTTTGAGTGTTTTATATTTTTAGGTCGCCGGAGATGCAATGTATGGAGGTTCATTTTGGAGACTAGCAGTCTGTGGTCCATCCAGCAGTCGGCGCCACATATGGATTTGGTGACTCTCACATCCTGCTTATCGCGTTGTCTCACGATGATATAATCGATTTGATGCCACTGTTTTGATCGTGGGTCCATCCATGTAGTCTTATTACGGTGAGGTAGTTGAAAGACAATGTTGGAGATGAATAGGTTGAATGATGCGCATGTTTCGAGCAGTAGCTGTCCATTGCTATTGCATTTGCCAATACCATGCCTCCCCAGAACACCATCCCAGGACGCCCAGTCCGAACCAACTCGTGCGTTGAAGTCACCAAGGATGATGAGTTTGTCGGAGGTGGGGGTCTTCTGTATGATTTTTTTTTAATCGTCATATAACTTGTCTTTCTATTCATCGGGGTTCGTCATAATCGGGGCATATACGCTAACAAATGTTGCAAGCCGCTTTTTAGTAAGTGGAAGGCGAACAGTCATCAGTCTGTCACTAATGCCCTTTGGAGGTCGAACCAACTTTGGCTAGGCTGGATTTAATTTCAAAGCCAACTCCAGCTTCGCGTTTCACTTCTTTATTTCTATCAATCCAGAAGAAGGAATAACCAGCGCCTTGTTCCACAAGTTCACCCTCCTCAGACAGTCGTGTCTCGCTGAGGGCAGCGATGTCAATTTTGTACCTTACTAGCTCTTTTGCTACAAGTGCGGTACGTCTTTCTGGCCGTGCGACCTCCATGCGGTTCAATTAGGGTGCACACATTCCATGCGCCAATTGTAAGTGGACTCACATTCGTTTTTCTTGTTTTCTTTAAGTTTCTACCGCTGAATAGGGATCCCCGCCAGCTGTGGTATGCTGGCCCGGGTCATGATTAGTGGAGCAATGTTTAGGGCACCTTTTCTATCCCCTTCCTCTGGCTAAGGAGGTAAGCAGTGATTTCCTGAAAAGAGCTTCTCAGCCGCCCAGATGGCTGCCGACTCCAGAGGTGACTCAATGTCTCTGGAGAACGACCACATGGTCTGAGTCGCCTACGTGCAGGTTTGTGACTATGGCTGCCAGTGTATCCACACCTGCCACTCGCCCAATGATATTTTTGATGATTAATGTGACGAAGATAGCCATGACTTGCGCTATGAAAATTGGATTAAAGTGATGAAGAATTGCGCACTGTTGTCAATCTCACTCTCTCGCCCCTACACATATGGTCTCAGTGGCAAGACAAATCAAGACGACTGGGTGTGTGTCGGGGTGCAGTAGATGATCAAGGTGCCTTATTGTCTCACCGTGCTCTTCGACGCTCTACGACGCTAGCTGAATGACGCCTTTCTGCCCAGTGTCCCATGTTAGCTAAGCTCCTTTGCACAGTCCGAGAAAATCCAGACTTTACATGCTGGGCAGATATGGGCCCATACACCAGAGGCTATGGGCACAGATCCCATTTGCCGCCTTCACTGATTTAACACACCGAAGCGGTTTCAGCGGTGTGGTTGCTGTTGCATTCTGACAGCGATTATGATCCACTCGTGAAGGCTAGATAGAAGAATAGTTGAAGGAGGAAGAGTTTGGGGCTATAGACCTAGCACTTGAAGACGCCCCTGTTCTATCCAAGTGATCACTGTGGCTGTTAAGCATGACTTGATGTTTCTCCGCCCCTGGTAAAGGTTTTCCGACTAAATACCTGTAGCACTGTGCTCATGTGATAAGGCACATATAGTCATATATTATTAATATCATATAATACCCGTAAACATAAAGGGCTTTTTTTTGGACGAAGTTTGCTCTCCAGAATTGATTTATTAAGAAGATGGAATATCAACACTTAAATGAGCAATTGGCACAACACAAATTATTTCCCTTGATTTGTCTATTTCCGATTTAATAATAGAACGAAAGTATGTCGGTTCAGTCATTTGTAAACAAGCGCAAAAAGACTTTTATTGGTCTCCCTGCACCTCTTGGATATGTCCCAGGTCTCGGAAGAGGGTAATATCGAACATATATGTATATAGTGCTAGAATTTACTTACACATAACACTTAAAATCTCATGCCGCAGCAAAATCACCTATTATCGATTATGTCTTAAATTAAAATTGGACCAAAATAACGCAAACGAAGACCAAATAATGCATTCCGATAAAAATGTATTCATACCTGCAATAACTATATACTATCTGACGTGTCCTTTGTAGAGCCATTTACTCACCTATTTTACTCTTTAGGCCTAGGCCTACTGAATGTAAGTATGATTGTAGTCTCTCGATTCTAATCTGTGATGCTGTTCCGATGTTCGGAGTGTTCGGAACTGTTCCTCTTCCAGGCACACTCAGTCACAGTGTCATGTTTTTGACATCCTGTGTCCATGATAGTCTTGGTCTGCCTCTTCTTCTCTCTTCCCCTGGAACATATTTACCATCTTTTTATCTGTTACTTTAGCGCCAAATAATACTGTGTACATGGCAGAAACCAGTGCTCTCCAGTTTGAGCAATGTTAATTAGTCTACTGTAAACTGTAAACTATTCACTTTCTAAAGTGTGTAGTTCTTGCTGCAATGTTGGTTGACGATATTATAGTCATATATGATATCCTCTTTGATCGTTGTTCTGCAAATAGTATCTCTTCGTCTTCCACTTTTTCTCTTTCATCTAGTACCCATTTTAATGCTTGAAGTGGCAGTCTTTTTATTAATTCTAATTAGGCCTACATGTCCGATATAAGTACATTGTTTTATTTTTGTTGTAGAAACATATTGTTGTTTGGTGTCTTCTCTTATTTAGTTGTTTGACTTAAATTCTTCCCAGCCAATATTTAAGAGTTTCCTAAGACATTTATTTTCAAATGAATTGAATTTCATCTCCAGTCCTTTTATTTCCCAGCGTTCACAACTATAGGGTAGCCCGGGGCAAAGAGTCGTATGAGGTATAACGGCGCAGCGAGTTTTTTTCGGGATCTTTGGGTTTTTCCGGTACCGTATGTGACTGGATCAGACACCAACATTCCAGTCTTTGATACAGCCAAGTTTGATAGGTCAAGGGCAAGTCAATTTTCAACACTGCTGAACAATATTTTTTCACTATTTGCGATCTGTTTTTTTTTCAACTACTGACACTCTGCCTGTTGTTATGATTAATATCATGATTTTTAAAATATTTAAACTGAAATATATGTTGTATTGTTAAGTAATTAAGCACATTAAATAATTATACAGTCTGTAATCGCTTAAGTAATTAAGCACATTATCTTGTGAGGCTACTTTGTTTTTTCATCTGAATTTATGATAGTTGCTAACAATGTGATTTAGGGTAAAGTGTTACATTCAAAATGTATGAAAAAAAGTGCAGATGTCATGAGGAAGTTGCAGATGCCGATCTGATGCTGGGAGAGACAGATATATATGGTTATAATTATTACAAAAACATTGTTCACTATAAAATGGAACTTACAAACTATTTTTTTTCAGAATTTTTTTTTCCAGATTAAAGTTACAAAACTAGGTCTATCTATTTATTATATCTATTCTTAGGACACATTTACACACTGTTGGTGTGCTAGACCTGTCGCAGAGCGATCTCCCTCAATTTTATAATGGTTTGCATCACCATTTTGCCTGCGACACTTTGCTCCAAAAAATGGGACAAAGTGATTTTGTTTTATATGTTCATAAATTCTCATTCTACTGTCTACACGTAACTGTATGTTTTGAATAACCTCACAAATGTAAGATGGATGTATAAGCTATACACTGATGGCAGTTAGGTCTCTCATAGTCTAGTTGTCAGAATATGCTAAATTGTGAAAAGTGTGACACTTTGCCGATCCTGCTCTATGTTAATACAGATGTTACATTATAGTTAAATAGTTGTAGTTTAGTATATTTACTTATTGTTTTTTATTTCCAGACGTTGGTCAGGTGTTTGAATGAACTGAATGCCAACACAATTCTACTAAAATTCTTATTGACATATACAACTATAAAATCAGTAATGTTCATTATCTCTGTTCACTACTGAAACTGATATGTTTGTTTGTTTTGTTTTTCGTTCGCTCCATTGTAACCATCACGGATATCCGTGCGATTTCCGCCGGGAGCGTGATTACGTTGTGCCACCGTTATGCGCCTTGTAGGCCTAGCACATCCGATTTCGGCACTGAAACTGATATAATTTTTACACAATAAATTGTGTCCTCAAATTATAATTGGGCATTTCATAAACTTCTTCACAAGGACAGCATCATTCTCAAATAAAATTGTTATCACTTAAAAAGCATCATCAATCAAAAAATTAAGTGCCATGCCGAATGGTGTAGGTGATCACATTTGTCATACAGGTTGATATTCTTTATTATATAACAATACATGTTGTTGTAACTATATAGCACTCACATTCATTTTAAAATCAAAATTCGTCTATGCATTGTCAGGGAGTAAAAAGTAAAGGAGAGGAAAGAATAGTGATACTTACCTGCCAAACATGTCATAAGAAGAAACTAACAAGGTTTTGGGGTTAAGTTGGCTGTCTCATCCTATATAGGGTATAAAAAAAATGACCCAGAAGCTTTGCTGAAGTCAGATGTATCAGGCCAAAGGGAACAGATATCGCAGCCAAGCTGCAAAACATGACACAACGCATTCCGTTCTTTGGACCACATCCTGCTAATTTGCAGGAATTTGAGAATTAATGCTAAAGAAAAAGAAGGAATCAAATTGAATGTGGAACATCCATGTCACATAAATAAAGATGCATAACACCAACTTACTAGATGCAATCAAGAAATAATTTTTCGATTATGTAATGACCACAATAGATTTAAATATCAGCTTTACTAAAAATACAATATAGGAGAATATAGAATCTCAGACCCTGCCTGGTTGCATGTGTTAGAAATCTTTCCTATTTGGATTGTAATGTTAGGGTTGAAAGAGAGCCTGTAAAAACTGGGAAAACTAAGGTCCATATTCCCAAGCTAAACTTTATATAGATGTTATCTATATACTTACCTATCTATCTATACTCTGTCTTGCAACGTCAGGGATAGAAGAGTTCTCTGAAGATGGCCTTCTTGTGTGCTGTTTGTAAACTTGTTCCTGTGGCTTCTTTGTGTTCTGTGGTCCATCTTTTACATGGTCTGCCTCTGGCTTTATAGTCATGATGTATATGTGTCCTGGCTATCTGTGTCATGCTGTCTGTTGATAGTCTGGAAGTGTGTGAAAACCACTTGATCTGTTGTCTTTTGATGTGTTCCAATACTGATATTGTTTTGGTTATCTGTCTGATGTTATTGTTTCTAATTATATCTCTTAATATCATTCTGAGTATTTTTTTAGACAGGTCATTTCTGCTGTCACTATTTTTCTTTTGTCTTGTGCTGTCATTGTCATATGCTTGCCACTATCTGTAAAGATGCAAAGGCCATCCAGTATAGAATAGAAAGACATTTGCACTAGTGCACTAGTGCCCAATATAGCTGAACATTTGTTGTAGATCAACACATTGTTCAAGAATCATCAACCAACAGAGAACTGAAGTTGTCAGTCATTGTTTAGTTGCTTGTATGAATCATGGGAAAATCTTGTACAAGACAGATCCAACTGGCATTGCAAAATCAAGAGTGATGCAGCAGCTGCAGAGAACCTTATACATCAATCTGTGCATCATAGATGCACTAGAAGAAAGACAAAAGATGCTCAATGCCCCACAGTCTCGTCCCACACATGCGCAGAGTGTGGTAGACAAAATCATGCACACTTAGGACTCATTAGTCACAGCCAGACATCATCATCATCCCAGTTGAGCTGAATGGTCATCATCAACTTCGGCGGACGAACAAGAAGATTAGTTGCTTGTATACTGAAGAAAGATTGGAGCACCTATGGACATGTCCTGGGTAAAACTGTTTCCTTCCTAAAAAATTCATCAATGACTATGTCTGAAAGTAGAAGTAGAAGAGCTTGTATGCGTCTCTACACATGAAATATTAACCCTTTGGCTGCTGCATTCTTCTCAGTAACCAATTCCAGCTGTGCTAAATTCCTTTCCCAATGACTTTTCCCCCTGTGCATAGCTGTCAACTTATTTTTCAATAATCCATATTTTTAGTAATTCATTTCCGTATTTTAATAAAAACGTCCATATTTAAACCCCCACCCCCAAAATATATTTAAAAATCATATTCTTTTGCCCATCAATATGTGGTCCAAGATAAAAACGTCCACATTGGTATTGGTAACATTACTAGGAAATGTCACACCAAATGGGTTTATTTTTAAATTACAAAAAAGCAAACAAACAAAAATTGGGGATGGGGGTTTTTGGGGAGGAGGGCGAATCCGCATCAATATGGAAAATCTGTATTAGTTGATGCTTATGACTGTGTTGAATCCTGATCTTGTCATACTAGAATAAGAGAAAAATTTCACTTGACTAGCTTTATATTGACACAGAAAGTATATACTGCATGGATGTGATGGTTGACACGTACTTGCCGATTTCAGAGTTAAATCATTTTTTAGCAATGAGGGAATAGATTAAAAAATGGATTCACTCTTTCTTATCAGCTAAATGGTTACGCTCACTTTGTAGGACAATGTCTTATGCATGTTGTTATTAGACGTAAGTCCTTATTGATGCCATGTGAATTTGAACTAATTCTCTGATTCTGTTTTTCAGTGCCACAGGTTTTACCACTCGGTCTGATATTGGTCCAGCAAGAGATGCTGATGATATCCCGTGAGTAAATTATAAAATGTTAACTGCACGTCTTAGCTGTGGCAAGGGAGTAAAATGTTAACTGCACGTCTTAACTATGGCAAGAGAGTAAATTATAAAATTTTAACTGCACGTCTTAACTGTGGCAAGGGAGTAAATTATAAAATGTTAACTGCACGTCTTAACTGTGGTAAGATATTCTTTTTCAGTTAGATGAACATTAAAACTTTGGAGAAACATCCTCATTGTACAAAAGAGTACAAGAGCTCTAGTGCTCATAATTTTTTGTGTCCGAAACAAAGTCACAGCAAAGCTCCCTTTGGAATAGAAGACAGTCCAGTTCATGGCATTTTATGCTACAAGTACATTGAATAACAATTATGTGAGACTTCCAAAGCTCTGGAAAACCTCCCCATAAAGAATATTGTAGAACCAACCTTCTGGGGTTGAGAGTAAAACTCCACCATTTGACACATGGAATAAGAGTGACAAAAGTGTACTCTCATTGAAGTTCGATCATTATCATAATTTATCATTATTATCATCATCAAACATGAGTATGTGATGTTAGAGCAGACATGAGCAAAATACAGCCCACATGCCAAATCCAGCTCTCTAAGCTGTATTCACTAGCCCTCCAGACTAATTTAAAATTACTATATTTGTTGGCCTCTGGACTCAGACAATATCAAATCACAAGCTATCTCAGCCAAACTGTAAAATACAATTTTAAACAGTGAGACGGGGGGAAACTATTTTATGATGCTAGTATAAAACATTGTTCAGGACAAAATAAAGCTCCAAGAAAAACATAATGGATACAGGAAGTTTTTTTTTTAATTGTAAAAGAGAGAGAGAAAAAGCTTTGACTTTGAATGTAGCAAATAGTTTGATGTTAAAATAGCATCTTTTGGTGGTTAGTGAGAAATGCCACAATGTTGCTGGAACTTTTTTTTTTAAACCCATGAGAAAAATCTTGCTAGCCTCTTCCCATAAGAAGATTCTAGAATATGTTCCTCCAACCTACCTCTGTGTTGAGTCAGTTTCAGTTATAAAATATAAAAAGACACAATGGCATGGAAAGACACATATTACGTTCATCAGATATCAGACTGTATCATGATTACATATCAGTAGATTGACAGTTAAAATACTACTATTTGTCATCCTCTGTACTGTATTCCAGCTTTGAAGGAGAAGAGGTAGAAAATGAAACTCTTGGATTGATAACATCAAGGAATGGTCTGGGCAGGATTTTTTTACACTCCAAATGGCTGAGGATAGAGATGTTTGGAGGGCATTTTGTGCTGGTGTTTTCAATGTGGCACCTCTGCGACCACTACAGGTTATGGGCCTCTTGTTTATATACAATTTTACATAGAAAACTGAAATATTTCGGACATATAAAAAGAC
The DNA here is from genome assembly GCA_034231615.1 of Meghimatium bilineatum. Taxonomy (NCBI): domain Eukaryota; kingdom Metazoa; phylum Mollusca; class Gastropoda; order Stylommatophora; family Philomycidae; genus Meghimatium; species Meghimatium bilineatum. The sequence continues at coordinate 11,691,873 of CM067306.1, forward strand.
ACAATGGCATGGAAAGACACATATTAGAGAGCAGAATTCTGGGAAGTAGAAAAAGAGGTAAACCTAGAAGGAAATTGACAGATGACATCAAAGACTGTATGAAGATATCACTGGAGGTGGCTGGCATATTGGCACAGGATAGAGTCAGGTTCAGGTCATCAATTGCAAAGACAACATTCTGGAAAGAATATGTCACATGGTGATTATATATATATATATATATATATATATATATATATATATATATATATATATATATATATATATATATATATATATATATATATATAATATAGATGTTGCAGGCACACCAAACCATGACGTAACTTATTCTGTTCTTCAGACAAGTTCCTGCTAACCAGCAGGATTTTGATAACAAACACAGAAAAAGAATATTGGAAATATAATTCTACTGTAGTTCTCTATCAATTTAGTAATTATGTGTCACAGAATGGGGTTTAACAAAATATCAGTTCTTTGCTCTACTTGAAAATATCTTATAATTATTCATGTGTTGACTTGTTTGGAGTATAGTCAGGTTCACTTTAATTGAACACATTATCTTTTCCTACATTCCAGTGAAGACAGGCATGCTCCACCGAACAAAAAGAATAAACAAGATAAAGAAGAGGATGATGAAGATCTCAATGATGCAAATTATGATGAGGTACTGAAAAATTAAAAGTTTCGAAAGGCTGTGATGACTGCTACACCCTGTTTAGGATATGCTACCAGATGATGGCTGAATACATTTTGCATTTGTTGTTACAAAGAAGCTATTTAAATTACTTGTTAACTTTTATTTCATGACATCATTATGAGGTGGTTCATTTTTGCATCTCCGAAGGTTTATCATGTACTGCCAATCAATACAACGTAACTGTGTCAAACGTAACAACAATTAGACTTACGTAAAAAAACAGGTTTATATATCATTTCAATGGGACATGACACACTATAGCTAAAACTAGTAGGTAATGATGGGCAATGATGAGCACACAAGAAATCATAAAAATTACAATACACAAATCACATTCAACCTTTCAACCAAAAGGTCTTTATCAAGACACAAACAAAACATCAAAAGACGACGAATGGAAAAATTATCACAACATCCAATGGAAATATGGAAATGATATGCCGGACAAATATATACTGCCATAACTTATTTGGAAACAAAATGATGCTAGATGAAACAACTTTACATGAGGTGGAGCCGTAACACACACCTGGTCAGCAACTTCGACAGAGAGTTTAAAAAATATACAAATATGTCTGGATAAGAATACTGAAAGCATGAGGAAGCTTTATTGCATTAAGAAATATATGGGAAACAAAAGAAATTAAGAAATATATGGGAAACAAAAGAAATTAAGAAATATATGGGAAATAAAAGAAATATATGGGAAATAAAAGAAATTAAGAAATATATGGGAAATAAAAGAAATTAAGAAATATATGGGAAACAAGAAATTAAAGCAAATACAAAAACTAGAAATTTGTGACTCAAATTTTAAATAAGTGACTCTTTTTAGATAAGAACTGCAGTTCGACAGGGATTTCTCTTGTTACCATTTCTCTTTTTGCTAGCTATAGAGTGAATTATGAAATCAACAATAGCAGATAATAGATTTTTAATCCAATGGAAGGCAATGAAACAACCAAAGAACTTGGATGTTATGTTTGATCCTGCATTGCTTTCTTGCAACTATTGCTGTCCTTTTCTTTCATTTAGACAAAAGAAAAGATGAATATTCTAAATGATAGATCACAGCAAATCGGCTTGAATATACACTGAGAAAAGACAAATACTATTAGAATAAATGTAGCAAAAATAAACCAGATTACACTAGGTGAAACAGTGCTATTGGAGGTAGAATCATACATTAACCTAGGCAGTAATAACATTGACAGAGAGGAGGAAATAAAAATGTCAGCATATGAATATAGAGAGCAAGAGGAAAGTTCATTGCATTAGGAAATATATGGAAACGAAGGAAATTTAAAATATATACATCAAGTGAGGTATTCTTTCCAGAACATTGTCTTTATCGTGGATATTCTGAACGCCTCTCTGTCCTGGGCGAGCAGACCTGCATTGGCCAGGAACTTGTTCATACATTCCTCAATATCGCTGGTACATCATCTTCTTGGTCTTCTCTTTCCTGGTGCTCTGCACTCAAGAATCAGTCTTTCCGTACCATTATGTCTCTTTAAGTGTCAAAAACACTGTAGCTTACTCCTCTTATAATTGTATTTAGAAACCACCATTCATTTAAGTTCTATATTTTTATAACTTTTTTCTCTGTCCATAATATTCATAGAATCTTTTTGTAGCACTTTATTTCAAATTATTGGCCAGCTGCAAGAGCTTACAACATGAAAATGGAAACGTCAAGATACAGAGGAAAACCAAGAAGAAGGTGGATTGAAGAAGTTACCAACATTTTGACTCAGCACAGTATTACTGCACATCAAGTGACCAAACGTGCCCAAAACCGATCGTCATTCAATTCTGCAAAATCTCACAGCAAAGGCAAAGATAAGGAAATAGATATACAATATTGTAGGATGTATAGGCTTATCGGTTGGGTGTGTGGTTTTAAGTGGCTATTTTAGCAGCTTTCTGAGACAAAGAGTTAAGCAACAAGGTAAAATTTTGAAGTAGGGCAACTTTTTTTTCTGCTTTTATTTGTTTTGATTCTCTGGAATTACGAGCTGTGAAATTTAATTTCCTATGTGCTATAAGCCTTCATGGATTCAATGTGTAGGTCGTATAATAGCGGATATACTCAAGTGGAGATTTTTAAAAAAGTCAAATCTTGGAGTTCTTTGATGTCTTCTACTCAGATGGTGACCTCTGTGCGTGTGTGTAGAAGGCATGTGCCAGCATTTTGAATGCTGACATCCAATCATCTCAAAGCCTGCAACCATTTGAAATTGTCTATTGACCTAGTTTTTATCACACTATTTGATTGCATGGCTTCATCTGCAATTGTTCTCAAACTGGCAGGATGAAGTCCAGATATTGCATGGCTTCATCTGCAATTGTTCTCAAACTGGCAGGATAAAGTCCAGATATTGCATGGCTTCATCTGCAATTGTTCTCAAACTGGCAGGATAAAGTCCAGATATTGCATGGCTTCTTCTGCATTGTTCTCAAACTGGCAGGATAAAGTCCAGAGATTGCATGGCAGGCACTAGCTTTTCTATTCTTTACTTCCTTTTCTGATCTCGACTACATACAGACTTGCATGGCTTCGATATGGCCAAACTGTTTCTTCATATATGTGTAGCTTTCTTTTATACTTATGCCTGCTTCACATGCCATAAGAGATGATTGGATGAGTAATTGATACCTCACTCTAGAATCTTCACTGTGTGAAGCCTGCTGAAGACCCATGTCATGACCTCTGGTACAGAATTAGCCCTTTTATCTGCAGGATGCTTTGTAAAAGTCACAGAAATGTTCCCTCTGTAGTAAAAGACTATCCAGCTTGTGACATTGCACCCTACAACCACATTGTACCCTACATTGTACCCTACAACCACATTGTACCCTACATTGCACCCTACAACCACATTGATTAAAATATTAATCTGGGACTTGTACAGAATGTCAGTAAAACTTTCAAGATGAGAGCAACACTCCATCACATGACATAGGGAACAAGGGTGACACTCCACCATGTTATAGGGTACAATGGCGACAAACTCCACTGCATGGCATAGGGAACAAGGGTGACAAACTTGTACTTCCTTGGGTGTTCTATCATCATGATGCATTGAAATTGTAAACGTGATAAGAATTTCAAATTATATTTGATAGCAAGAATATGTAACACATTGTAAGTAACACAATTATTTATGTTCACAGTTTTCAGGCTATGGTGGCAGTCTGTGCAGCAAAGACCCTTATGACAAGGATGATGAAGAAGCAGATGCTATATATGAAGCTGTGGATAAGAGGATGGATGAAAAAAGAAAAGAAAGGAGAGAGGAAAAACTGAAGATTGATATTGAAAAGTTTCGACAAGAACGACCAAAAATTCAGCAGCAATTTTCTGATCTTAAGGCATGTATAGATTAGAAGCTTGATGTGTTGTTTCTTTGTTTCAATGTCAGAAATTACTAGAAATGAAGCTGCTGTATCCTTTTATGCAATTGGGAAGCTTCTCCGTACTTCATTTCATATCAAGAAGACCAACTCTCTGAGGGGGTAAATTCTAAGTGCTTTCTGACATTTCTACCTTTCTGCAACATGCAAAATTGCAGTCATGAGCTTTAGCTCTCCTGCCAAGCATCTTTTCCTGTCAGATGTATCCATAGCTTCCAGTTTAGAACCATGGTCATCAGGATTGGTAGGGCAGCAACTGTTTTCCATATAGGCTTCTTTACCACTTACTGTACTTGCCTCCCCAATTCATATGTACTTTTGTTTCCATTTGAATGTGTTTTGTATCTTTGCCTTAATAAATTCATGTTAGTTTCAAAATGTTTGTTCAGTCTGAGCAGTCTGTGTTTTGTTATTTACTTACTAAAACTGTCTTAATTTTTAATATTTTGTCCTTTAGTTATATATTTTTCACTGGATATATTTGTATAGTTGTACCAATTTCATTACTGAAAAACATCTAGCTTTCAATCATTCCTGCAACTGAGATGTGGTTTTTATAAAAAATGATGAAAATTCCATGGACAGCCAAGAAAAATAATGTAGAAGTTCTCAGTAGAAATTATAGCAGAAATTAGAAGCAGCGTTAAGATTTTTAGGGCATGTAATGAGGAAAGTAAAACTTGAACATTTAGTAACCACCAGAAAGATCAAGGGGAGAAGAGACAGGAGGACAATGAGAGAAATTTCTGGATGGGTTGTCACTGTGGCACAAAAATAAGTCACCAACTGAACTTATTAACAACATAAGAAAGTTGTGGAGAAGCATGATCGCCTATGCCACTCTTCTTGACACTTGATTGCAATATTCCTGAATAAAACTAAAGATTATTCTGACATTGTAGCTTTGTTTCGTTGCTGAAAAAAAGCTAAATAATATTCTCAATGTCGCTTTGTATCATTGCTTCATAATCAACTCTTTTTCAATGTAACTTTTTATCATTGTTTCAAGAGTACTTACATAAATCACAAGTAGGTCAGTTGTAGGGTTGTATATACTTAATACACTGATTATATTGAGTTATATCTGATTATATTGAGTTATATCTGATTATATTGAGTTATAATATCTGATTATATTGAGTTATATCTGATTATATTGAGTTATATCTGATTATATTGAGTACAGGTATATACTATTGTTATACAGTTGTATTGCAGTCTCACTTATTATTAAACGATATACTAAGAGCGGAGACAAAACAAGAATACGTGACGAAGATCATCAGAAAACACCGCTGGGCATACATCGGCCACGTACTTAGAATGAAGGAAGACAGAATTCCACGACAAGATTTCATGTGGACACCAGACGGGAAAAGAAAACAGTAAAGACCAAAAACAACACTCAGAAGAACATTTATGAATGAATTAAAATCAATAGGCATAAATGCAAAAGACCTGCAACCTCTAGCAACTGACCGACGGGCATGGAGAACTATGACATCCGCCCTATGTGCCAAACTTGGCAAAAGAGGAACTGACTGACTTATTATTCTTCTTCTGCGTTCGTTCTCAGACTCCTGCAGATTAGTAGAATATAGTCCAGAGAACAGAATGCATTGTGTCATGGTTTACAGCATTTCACCTTTTGGCATGACACATCCAACTTCAACATGGTTTTGGATCACTTTGACCCTATATGGATAGGACAGCCAACTCCATTCACTTATTATTGATTGTCGTATCACAATCAAGAGTATTCTTGTCAATGTAGCTTTCTATCATTGCAGCTGTTTATTGTGCTTTTACCATAAAATGCATGGCTATGTGGTTAGAATGCCATTCTCAGACACTTGAGGTCCCTGCTTCAATCCACAGTTGGGACAGGAATTTTTCTTTCGGAGATCCACACAAAATCCTTCCTGTACATGTCACTGCATCTGCTATGGCAAAACAGCCTTTATTTCCACAGCCCATAGAAAGTCTCCCTGCACTCCTTCACAGGAAAACATGCAGTAACGAAAGTACCTTAATTAAAAAAATTGTCAATGCAACTTTGAACTCATTATTCTCCCTTTTTGTCTTAGAGAGATCTTGCCAATGTGTCTGTGACTGATTGGAACAACTTACCTGAGGTAGGAGATGCTAGGAACAGAAAGCAGAGGACTGGTAGAGCTGAAAAGTAAGAGTCTTTATCTTCTAAATAATGTTGTTTGTGAAAATGCATTGTGTCGTCGCAGAGAAGTATACAGAAAACCGTAGTAGATGACATGCCTTTATATTGAGGTTATCTTCTTATGAAGCTTCATGGCACGTCATCTATACAATCCCGTAGTCGTAACCTTCGATAACAGTTACCATGTTGTTCCGACAGGCTGACGTTGTGCCTGAGCTAGTTATGAGCACAGCATTGGTGGGTTCCCTCTGGGAACCATCGAGTCGAATGGCTGCTGTAACAGAGGGCAGAGCACTTATGGGAATACCAGTTTCTAATCAAAATATCAGAGAAACACACATGCATGTGTCCAACTCTGACTATCATCATCAGGTACCATGCTGGCTGGCGTAGGCGATCACGTCTCTCCACAGCTCTCTGTCTCCAGTATTATATATAAAGATCGCTGTTATTTCCCTGCTGTGCCAGATTGTCACACTGTCTAATATTTCTATACTCTGACTATACAATATCACAAAACAATATACGTGTCCAACTCTGACTATACATATCATACAACAACATACATGTGTCCAACTCTGACTATATATATCACAAATATGACAGAGCTTACTAAGTCCAGAATTGGACTTTTTAGTGATCTTCACACACATCAGAGATATTTAACAACACAAGTCCAAGACTGCTGTCATTATTGCATGACAACTGATTATGGTTGGCTTGTTGGTAGAGTAGCTAGATGGCCGTGTTACAAATACAACTTGTTTGTGATTCCAAAATTGGATCATTCACAATGTATTAGTGATGCGAATGGGTGTAATGACACCTAGAAATTCAACAAGTGAATAAAACTTTGGTTCTTTTTTACGTGCACATCTCAAAATTTAGTAAATGGTCGATAGGGTCTCCGTGGAGCGATCACACACAGACAGTGACATTAAATTTCAAATTCATTTCACCAAAAGCACTGTTATTATGCACTGCATGTTCTTGCATGTGATTCAATCAAAACACTAGACGGCATAAGATATGAAACTGTGAATCATTCACTGAAAGTAGTGGATTTGGAGACAGTGGCACATACATAATCCATTGTCTTCTTCTTTTGTGTTCGTTCTCAAACTCCTGCAGATTAGCAGGATATAGTCCGGAGAACGGAATGTGTTGTGTCATGGTTTACAGTATTGCTGCGATATCTGCGCCTTACGGCCTGACACATCGACTTCAGCATGGCTTTGGGTCACAGACCCTATATGGGATGGGATAGCCAACTCCATCCCATAACATCCTTAGTCACCTCTTACGACATACATGGAAAGTAAACAGTGCTGCTATTTTTTTGTTCCCCTTTCGGGCTCTGGCAACACTCGGGCGAATAATCTATTGAAAGATGGCACTCGGCAAAGGAACGTAACTATTAATAGTTTGGCACACCCCAACATATGTTCTATCTATGTGACTTGCCCTCACTGCCACTCTGTAAGCCTCTCGGTTCTGTGCAAACTATCCAGCTTCTTCCAGTGTCGTGTTTAGAACGTATGTTACAGGGTAATAATATGTAAATCCATGTGGCAGCAACGTGTTAAATGTGCAGATATTATGCGTAAAAATATATACATTTATTATTATAGATGTTTTTTTAAGCGAGACCATAAGACATTGACTAACCTTGTGGCATAATGTTAATATCATTACAGGTTCACCCCAGTACCAGATAGTGTTCTTGCACGAGCTGCAGCACAGAGCTCTATGAATTCAAGCATTTCAGAACAAGATCAGGTCAGCTGACATTTCATTCAGTTATTTGTTGACATTTATTTTTTGGGGATCTGTTGAGTTTGGTGTGGTTTCCAGAGTACAGGGTAGCAGTTTGATAATGTGATGTTACTTGAAAAAAGGTGTGATCAGAAGACTGCAGTAAAACTATGCACCATATAGTCAGCAAATATTTGTTGTTTTCCCAGACCTGTATCACATTGCTGTTGCAAGTAGTCTCCGTTTGATTTTGTAGTGCCACTCTATGTTTGTTTGTTCCTTTTTTGATAACGAACTTTAGGTCTATAGATCCTGTGTGTTGTTTATTGTAAAACTGCTATTTAACTCTTTTTAGATTGTATTTCAATATTTTGACAAAAATTGTACACTAAGTAATCTGGAAAAAATTTGTTTCTATTTTTTTTATAGAAATATGGTGGCCTCAATACTCCATTTGGAGCTATTACACCTCTGGGTTCTGCTACTCCTAGTGCAGATATTGACATGAAAAAAATTGGACAAGCAAGAAATACACTCATGGATATCAAATTGACTCAGGTATATTGCTATGAAATGTACTTATTGATCTTCTTCTTCTTCAGCGTTCATTCTCAAACTCCCGCTGGATCTCCCTTATAGCAGGACCATGGTCCTACTAGATTTCCAGCAGGATGTAGTCCAGAGAATGGAAATGCATTGTGTCACCATTTTATTTGCGCCAATGGCCCAACACATCCGTCTTCGGCGGGGCTTATTGATCTGATCCCTGGGATTGTGAGCTATGCTACTTCTCCTCTGTGCCAAGTGGTGGTATGTGAATGTCTTCTTCAGCTGTGTTGTGTCTGTATAGAAGATGTTGGTCGTCTTCTTCATTTGTTCTCAAACCCTTGCAGATTAGATGGATGTAGTCCAAAGAATAGAATGCATTGTGTCATGGTTTACAGCTTAGCTGTGATATCTGTGCCTTTCTGCCTGACACATCAAACACTTCAGTATGGCTTCTCTGTCACTTTTGCCCTCTATTAGAATACACAGGTGAATATGTTAATATTGATAGCTGTACAGAATGGGTAGTAGTTGTAAAAACAATCACAAAGTAAATCCAATTCAAAATTAACCTTATATATTGTAACTTTATTTTTGTTTTTAAAAAAAACAAACTATTTTTACTTTTCTCAAGGTGTCAGACTCAGTCAGTGGGCAAACTGTTGTTGACCCCAAGGGATATCTGACAGATTTGCAGAGCATGTTGCCTTCTCATGGAGGAGATATCAAGTATGCTTTTATGTTTGTGATTTGTTTCTAATTTCATGTGTTGATTTTAAAATGAACTATAACATTATAGCAGGTCAAATATGTAGATTGCATGGAATGTTGGTATAAGTGATGAAGGATAAAATATAATGGTCTAAGTGATGAAGGATAAAATATGTAGGTTACGTGAAATGTTGGTCTAAGTAATGAAGTCACTTAATATATACTAACCAAAGTGTCAGAGGATATATGATACAGAGTAGAGTGCAGCGCAGTAACACACATAGGAAATAATATATGGTACAGAGTAGATAACAGCAGTAATACACATAGGAAATAATAGCACTCAGGATAAGATTGTTTAAAAACATGTAATGCAAACAAATATAAAGCAAAACATGTTTATCTTATCCTTAGTGTTATCATCTCATAACAGATTTGGGAAGTGTAATGAAATATATGAAGTGCCTAGAAATTCAACAGTCGTTAGAAAAACTATGTCATGTATAATATATGCTTCTAAAATTATAACATGGGGCATGGCAGTATATTTACAAGGCATGACAGTATATTTACATGGCATGACAGTATATTTACATGGCATGACAGCAGTGTAAAGAATAAACGCAGATGTCCAAAATAGACTTGTAATTGAAATTGATAGCTGAAGTATATTTGTGATTTGGTGATGGAATTCAAATGATTGTAATTGTTAATTGGTTAGTTAGTTGAGAGATTATCACTGCACACGGGACACATCTATAGGTGCTCTGATCTCCCCTCGAGTATATCTGCAATTACACGATGACTGACAGTTCCAGTTCTGCATTGGTTGACAAACATTCTTTGCTGTCTATAATAATGTTCATTTTTTTTTGCCGAACTATATTTCATACCCACAGCTCCTTTATTCTAGACGTGGAAAAGAAATCATCTTCATTAACCCCTTAGCTGCAGAGGTATCCTTAAGGATACAATGAGGAGTTGCTGCCATTTTGCCCAGATCTTCTTCTTAGTTTCCGAGGGAAACAATTCATCTGAATGCTTTATTATAAGCATCCAGACAGTTTCTTCCCTGGGAAGTTAAGAAGAGGAGGATCTTCGCAACATGGTGGTGGCTTTTCATCATATCCTTAAGAATGCCTCCGCAGCTAAGGGGTTAATTATGTTTGATTAGGCCGTTTCTATCAAAGAGTTCAATATGTCTGTGCGATTCAACGCCCTGCCATTTAATACAGTGGCAGAACCTGTCAATCTATCTACTCTCTGATTGCCTCAAACACCCGAATGACCAGGCACAAAAATAAATGTGACACCCTTCAACTTTGACCTCCCCACATCATCAAACCATTTTTCATGAATGCAGCCCGCTTGTATTTTCCTGATCATCCTCATTGAGTCGTTGAGAATACAGAAATTAGTTGCATTCTGTGTGCCTATCCAGTTCAAGTCCACGGTCACTACCATAATTTTCATTATCATGCTACTTGTAAATACACCTAAAGTTCCACCTCTCCAATAGTCTTAACTACACATTACGCTGTGAAAGCCCATGAACTACGCATACAACAACAGAATTATCAGTCTGTATAACCATACCACCATCCTTGGAGTTTTCACTGACCAATACCTGCACCTCAGATTCAACAGCAATAGGACACATCTTCCTACTTTCTCCATAAAGAGTTATTACTACCTGACAAGTATGGCAATCTATGGAACATTTATCTATTCCGCACCTTGTGGCACATCCTCTATTGAGCAGCACACACTTTGTATAATTTCCTCAACACACTCCATCCACGAGTTTCCACTCTTTACTATTTAGTCTACTACTTTCACACTCTGTATTTCAGTATGACATGGATACTCTTTATCAGCGCTGATTTGGAGGAAGGCTCTTGCTCGACACAACAATAATCTGTGTTCCATATTAGGACAATAAATTAAGTATCTCTTTGCTCATACAGATATGTCTCTTGTGTACCCAAGAATAATATGCAAAATTTTAGTTCAAATGTCATTATTTGTATACTTTCAGTGATGTCAAGAAAGCTCGTTTACTACTGAAATCTGTAAGAGAAACTAATCCAAAACATCCACCAGGTATGTATGACTAATACAAAACATCCACCAGGTATGTATGACTAATACAAAACATCCACCAGGTATGTATGACTAATACAAAACATCCACCAGGTATGTATGACTAATACAAAACATTCACCAGGTATGTATGACATAAAAAACATCCACCAGGTATGTATGACTAATACAAAACATCCACCAGGTATGTATGACTAATACAAAACATTCACCAGGTATGTATGACATAAAAAACATCCACCAGGTATGTATGACTAATACAATACATCCACCAGGTATGTATGACTGCTAAAAAAACATTCACCAGGTATGTATGACTAATACAATACATCCACCAGGTATGTATGACTAATACAATACATCCACCAGGTATGTATGACTAATACAATACATCCACCAGGTATGTATGACTGACGCATAACCTTGGTAAAACAGTGAAAGTGAAGTTTTCCTTTTGCCATACCATTGAGATGTATTGGAAAATACGGCCAGCGTTTTTTCATGACCAATAGCATACCTATTGATGATGTGGTCAGCATCAAATCTGTCACCTTTACTTCCTTTACACCTTTGCTCTGGCAGAGCATTTATTATTTTTAGTTTTTGATTGGCACAGAAATCAGCTAAATTAAAGTGATTTAATTTTAATTAGTTTATTTTTAGCATTTGTTCTCAAACTCTCATTAGATCTGTTTTGTAGAAGTACAATAGTCCTTCTAGATTTTCACCAGGATTAAGTCCATAGAATGGAGATGCGTTGTGTTGTAGTTTTATATGCACCAATGGCCCAATACATTCAACTCTGGCAGCATTAAGTGTTTCAACAGTTCTACTGAACAGTGAACATTCTTAATTATATCACTCGCAGAAAAGCTTGTGCCCTGTAACCTGTTTTTTTATCAGCATTGTTCATGCAGCACATTGACATTTTTGGTTATCCATCTCAATTGAGTCCATGGTCATCATTGCTTGATATTCCCTCAGGTGAGCTTCCCTATCCTGTGGCAGCCTTCCTATCTGTTGTCAGGCAAATGAACGAGTATCTGCTCTACAGGGTGACAGTTTATCACCCACTGTGCCCTTGGACTTTGCAAGCTAAAACATATCCCTATGTGGCAGTTTCTCAGTCTGGGTTCTGTTCAGAGATATTGTTTGTCTGGTGCACACAGTTCTCATTGAACCTCAGTCTGCACTGCCCGGATATGATTCATAAAGCCTTGGCTAAATTGCTTCACTTTAGCTTCGATACAATCTGTTTCCAGGATGCACCTTGAGTAGGTGCTTTTAGGATCTTAGTTATCTGTTAACCCTGTGATTGTATGAAAGCAATTAATATCCCTTTGCACTCCGAAGTAGGATGTATCAGGCCAAAAGGCACAGATAATGCAGCCCAGCTGTAAACCATGACACAAAGCATTCTGTTTTTTGTACAATATCTTTTTAATTTGTAGGAGTTTAATCACAATGAATGAAGAAGAAAACTGCAATTCTTCTTCTTCTTCTTTCGTTCACTTGAAACATGTCTATATCTGTAATTCTGTCTCCTTAATAAAACTCACTGTCTTTTGTAGTTCATACAGTGTCCCATAGAGTTTTGATTCCAGTGTTGTTTCCTCTGGCCAATATGTCTGCCTCAGCGTTTCATGCTCAGAACACTCTTGAAGTATATGTTTGGCACTCTGTGCTGCCTGTCCACATGTACACATGGCCGTGTTGCCAATCTTGAACTTTGTATACATGTGACTGCGGAGTCGGTTGTGTCCTGTTCTGAGATGTAGAATTATAACTTGTTCTGGTCTGTTCATAATATGATAGTCATCTTGTGTTGGTGTTTGTGGCTTTCTTATTGACTTGATCATCTGTTTTTTCTGATGGTAGGTGATTGGTATATCTGGTTGGTCTTTGGCAGCACCTTCCTTAGCCAGTTGGTCTGCTTTTTCATTTCCTGGTATTCCACAGTGAGAGGGTATCCACTGCATGGTTACCCTATACTGGTAAGACAATTCGCTGAGTAGTTTTTTCAAGTCTGTTAGTTTTTCAGACTGGAGAGCTTGAAGCACTGACCTTGCATCTGTCAGGAATACCACAGGCTGTAGGTCAGAGTTGGAGTTCAGCAGTTTTTTAGCTGCCACACTAATTGCCTGGATTTCTGCATCATAATTATTGCAGAATTTTCCTGTCGGTGTTCTGATTGTATCTCTAGGCTTGTGTAGATATTCTATATATACAGAAAACTGCAATATTTGTGATCGTTTTTTTCATGACATTTTTTTAGTGTTATGATTACTTGTCCAGCAATCTTAATTACGAAGCCTCATGTTTCAAATTATTTCTTTCTAGCTTGGATTGCCTCTGCTCGTTTAGAAGAAGTCACAGGAAAAGTACAGGCTGCGAGAAACCTGATAATGAAAGGCTGTGAGGAATGTCCCAAAAGTGAAGATGTTTGGTTAGAAGCAGCACGACTAATGGTTTGTTTCCGTGACAATATTTGAGTCTGGTTTTTCATTCTTCTAGGAAACATTTGTTATGTTTTGTCCTGTCAGTTTGCAGCAATCCTACCTTGGCCCAGTTCATGTGTTTTCAGTATTTCATATTTTGGGATTTAAAAAAATTCTAGACATCCACCAGATGTACAGATATCAATAACATCATTAATGAAATAAACAACCTCTTATGAAAGAGGACACTAACCTCTAGATCAGAAGTGGGAAAAATATGGTCCACGTGCCAAATCCGGGTTCCTTAGTCATCATTTCTGACTTGCAAAGTTGACCTAAAACTACTGAATGCACTGGCCCTCGCTCTACTTGAACTTCCAAGGAATTTTTAAAAATCACCTTTTGTCCCATAATAAAATAAAAAAGCTCAATCTGGCCTGCCTACCCAAAAAAAGGTGAATCTTTGTTTTAAATAATACAGAAGGAAAGTGCATCAAATGAGGAAGTTCTTGGGTGGCAGAAGCAGAGGGCATCCTACAAAGTCTACAAGCTGGGAGAAGTAGGAAGAAGCTGTGAATGGGTGGATCAAAGATATATATATATATATATATATATATATATATATATATATATATGGATCAAATATATATATATATATATATATATATATATATGGGTCTCAACAATATACAAGAACTATTCAAAGTAACATCAAACTTCTCACAATCTGTAGCGCACTGGTTTTTCTGTCCTATGCACTATATTCAGCGCTGGAAGAACATGGGTAGATATGCTCTTGTGGGTAAATTAGGCCGGATTGAAGGGAAGAAAAGAATAATTGCCAGTAAAATGTGGCTTGTCATGCATATTGTAAGTGCTCATTTTCTCGTATTTCCAGGGTCTAGCAGAGGAGCAAAGAATAGCAACACTAGGACCTACTATGCATGTTGTAAAAAGCAGATGAGATTTTGGGGGTGTTGTTGGATATCCCATCCCACACAAGGTTAAAGAGCATGAAGAAGTCAAGTGTGTCATGCTGAAAGCCACAGATATCACAATCAAGCTGTAAACCATGACACAACGCTTTCAGTTCTCCCGACAACACCATGTTAATCTGAAGGAATTTGAGAATGAACACAGAGGAAGAATTATACATATTTTTTTTTTCATTCTCAAATTCCCGCTGGATCTCTCTTAAAACAGAGCAATGGTTCTACACGATTTCCAGCCGGATGTAGTCCAGAGAACAGAAATGTATTGTCATCGTACACCAATGTGTTATCTAATAATTATGATAATGTCTAGTTTATATGTGAATTATATGTGAGCTTCCATTGTTTCTGCTTCATTTTGAATTGATGTTTATTTTTTATTTGGAACAGCCAGGGGATCAGGCTAAAGCTGTTGCAGCACAAGCAGTGAGACAGCTTCCTCAGTCTGTCAGAATTTGGAGCAAAGCAGCTGATCTAGAAACTGAGCTTAAAGCAAAGAAACGAGTCTTCAGAAAAGGTAGCTCAATTGTTCCTTAGAACGTTGATGTTGCATCTCTACTTTGTAAGACTTAGATCAGACATTACTGATGAACAGATGGGCCATGGGAAACACTGGGAGGGAAATCTATAAATATATGACCAGCCCAAATCCTAAAGACAATATCAACCTCCTGGAAAGAAAAGACCAGAGTATCATATTCCGACTGCGCACACAACATGTACAGCTTAACAATCACCTGAACAGAATACAACCACAACACACTCCAGGGTGCCGGCTGTGCACTCATCCATATGAAACTGTTGACGACCACCTTTTTGAATGTCCAGCGCTGGATGATATCAGGAAAATGCTTCTCCCTCCAGGGCCAGATAAATGGAACACATTATATGGAACAAAACAACAACTCACAAACACATGCATATATCACACAATGGCATTGGGTCAAAGGGCATGAGCCCATGGACCGCTGGATCAGCAACCAACCAACCATCAGACATTACTTATGTTTAGTAAATTAATTAATATGAATAAATATTTTGATTAATGAGAGTTAGTTAGTTTGTTCCTTTCATGTCACAGGCGGCACATAGGGCAGACGTTTTGATTTTCCATGGTAAAACGTAAATAAAGTAAACAGGGTACTGAGAATACCTAACAATCAATATAAAGCAATAATAAATAACAATAGAACAAGGACAATTATTAACGTATCAGTCTTATTGGGACCTTTGCCAAGAAACAAATAACAGTTAAGAAAACACAACCATAAAAAAATTAATAACCAAGATCACTGGGATAATGGTTTCCTCACACAAAAAACATTGCCCAGTCACATTTTTTTGGTGAGAAAACCATTGTCCCAGTCATCTTAGTTATAATTTTTTTACGGTTGTGTTTTCTTAACCGTTATTTGTTTTTTCCTTGTCCCAATAGCGCCTGATCCCATCAGGTACTGAACCCTTTCTCTCCTCAAGTGTACTTCCGGTATAGGAAACCTTGACAGTAGAGCTGGACCAGGACTACCATCGTTGTCCCTTTCTTGCCTAAGCCCATCGGGAACAGAACCCTTTCTCTTCGCGAGCACATTTCCGCTTTAGGAAGGCTCGACATTATGTTTGTTTGTTTGTTTGTTTTTCGTTCGCTCCATTGTAACCATCACGGATATCTGTGCGATTTCCGCCGGGAGCGTGATTACGTTGTGCCACCGTTATGCGCCTTGTAGGCCTAGCACATCCGATTTCGGCATGCCTTGACAATTCGGGTGGGCTACCCTTAGCCTGTGACAGCCTCTATATCTGTCTCTATAAAGTTCGAGTCTCACACCACGCGTTTGAGAGCAAGGCGTTCTCGAGCTGAGCGTCCTTTTCCACTCTATTTACACAAATCTATTTACACTCTTCAAGTGTATTTTCGGTGTAGGAAAACTTGACAGTAGAGTTGGGCCAGGGCTAAATCGTTGTCCCTTTTGTGCCTGAGCGCATCGAGTACGGAACCCTTTCTCTTCGCGAGCATATTTCCGGTTTAGGAAGGCTCGACATTAGAGTGGGGTTAGGACTTCTTGCTTTACCAAACGCCAATGGATGGGTCTGGGTCTCTGTCTGTAAGGAACACAGGTACCTAGATGCTCGTCTCGAGCTGACGGAGCTTGTAGTTCACCTTTCCTAGAGACTTTTCACTTTCTATTTGCAGTTCGCGCTGCCCTCTAGCGCTGTTCTGCCCTTTCATTGTTTCATTGTACTCGGTATGAAATCTATTTGTCTCGCCATGCATCTACCTTTACGTGCATTTTACATTGGCCGCCCCTCCAATGTTCGTACTGGACTGACTAGCTTCACTGTATGTCGACAGTGTCGCTATATGTGGTGATGCTGGTGGTGTCGGAGATATTGTCTGTCTCTTGTGCAGTCAAATCTCTTTCCATCTGCTACCTCCACATTCTCGGACACGATCCCCAAATGATTTGGCCAGAATCAGCTTGAGCTGCTGTATTTCTGTTTCCATGGTGCACCGCGTGGAGGTACATTTGGGATCTTGGTTATCTGCTAACCCTGGGTCCGCCTAGAGGAATGCGTTCCCTTTGCACCCCTGAATGTTAGTTAAACCTCAAACTTCAACAACAGTTGAATAGCAATATCCTTTATATATGCTTCAATTATTATTGGGCTCTTACACATAACTTACTTCTGAATGGATTAACTAAGATGATTGGTCCACAAAGGGAGGTCTTCCATTACGTCAGTATCCTGATATATTATTTCTGGCTTATTCCTGGAACTAAAATGATTATATCACTTGTCGAGGATAAACATGTTCACATTATTTAAAGTTTTCACATAAAAATTATTACTTATATATAATTATTTTATATAATTATTTTATTTATTACTTATAATATCCTACAGAAATCACTACTACCCAGTCCTGATTAGCACAGGAGTGCCTCAGACCAAGGGAGTAAATCCCTACAGAAAATCCTGAGGGGAGACCATAAGGCAGTCAATGGTGTATTAAATCATCTCCTGCGGGTCTGCTTGTTTCCAAGCATGTTGGCATTGCCTTTTCCTTGGAACTAAATCAACAGAGCTGAGAATGGGGTTAGTGCAAATGGGCAATGCACTTTCTCCATAAAACCTGCCCGTGCAAACAATTGTATTATACGCAGAAACTATATCTCTTTTCAATTTAACTAATTTGAGAGCCTCATAATTCATTTGAAATAAAAATATTTCTATACTTCGGAGGCCGTAGTAGCTGGATTACCAAAACAGTGACTTCCACTCTTTTATGGTTATAAGCTCTGATATAACCAATGTGAACTATTGTCTGTGGTTGAAAAGAGCGTGCCTCACCATTAGAGGTACATTTTACTTAACCAAACCAACCAAATTCATTAGAAATTTTACACTGACCTGATCCTGACCGTCTGTAAATACACAAAAGGCTATCATTATATATAATTATTGTATTTTGTTATTTATTACTTATTATATATAACCATGCAGTAGATACCCTCTCACTGTGGAATACCAGGGAATAAAAAAGCAGACCAACTGGCTAAGGAAAGTGCTGCCGACGACCAACCAGATAACCAATCACCTACCATCAGAATAAAAACAGATGATCAAGTCAATAAGAAAGCTACAAACACCAACTCAAGATGACTATCACATTATGAATAGATCAGAATAAGTTGTAATTCTGCGCCTCAGAACAGGGCATAACCGACTCCACAGTCACATGTACACAAAGTTCAAGATTGGCAACACGGCCATGTGTACATGTGGACAGGCAGCACAGAGTACCAAGCATATACTTCAAGATTGTTCTGAGCATGAAACACTGAGGCAGACATATTGGCCAAAGGAAACAACACTGGAATCAAAACTCTATGGTACACTGTATGAACTACAAAAGACAGTGAGTTTTATTAAGGAGACAGAATTACAGATATAGACATGTTTCAAGTGAACGAAAGCAGAAGAAATTACTTATTATATAAAATTTTTAAGAGACGTGTTTGTTGTATATTTCAGCATTAGAAAATATCCCTAGCTCTGTCAGGTTGTGGAAACAGGCAGTTGAACTTGAGGATGAGGAAGATGCTAGAATCATGCTGAGTAGAGCTGTGGAGTGCTGCCCAACAAGTGTTGAGGTAGGGCTTGTTCTCTTGTATAAAGATGTGAGCGTCTATGATAAGCTGAAGGTGTTTGCTAAGTATTTGTTGGGTGGATTGAGTAGCAAGGACACTGAAAAAATGCCAGTCCACTGCCAGGACATGTGATATTTGGATCACCAGATCCACATCTACATTAGAATCTTCTTCTTTCGTTCTCAAACTCCTGCAGGCTAGCAGGATGTAGTCCAGAGAATGGAATACAATTGTGTCATGGTTTACAGCTTGGACTGCGATAACTGTGCCTTTTGACCTGGCACACCTGATATCTTCATGGCTTTGGGGACCATTAATCCATAAGAGAATTCTGGTGGGAGTTTAAGAATAAACGCAAAATAAAAGCCAGTACTTTTAATTAGCTTCGCAGCCCGTATTTTGCCCATCCTTATTTTGTAGTTCGGTTATTAACCCTTTCAATCCAAGCCGATCAGAAAAAACTTTGTGCTGCGTGCCCAGGGCAAGGGGAATAAGTCCGCAAAAATAAAATGTGGTTTTTTTTCAAGAAAATTAATAAACAATACAATTTGCAATACATTTTTATGATTCAAAGTTTCAGTATACTTGTACATACACAGTTAATCTATTTATATGCATAATCTTTGTGTTTCCATATAAATGTTTTGTACAAAGTGGCTGTTCTTAATGTGTAACACCAAATGTCTGTTAAATGTTGACACATATTCTTAAACATTATTTGAATTACAGCTTTGGTTAGCTTTGGCCCGATTAGAAAGTTATGAAAATGCCAGGAAAGTACTTAACAAAGCTCGTGAGAGTATCCCTACAGACAGACAAGTGTGGATTACTGCAGCTAAACTTGAAGAGGCCAATGGCAATTCTCATATGGTGGAGAAGATCATAGAAAGAGGTATGTTATGTTTGTACATTCTTCAAAAGCAAATTAGCAAAAAAGCAAATATGTATCTTGGAAAGAATGTTCAGACCTATCAAAGATCAGGGTAGCTCTGTGGTTAGCACACTGGTTTTCTAGTGATCCATGTTCAATTCCCAGCTCAACTGGAAATATTTTAAAATCACCACTGGTTCCTAGGTTGACCCAGTCTTGGGAAATTGGGTACCAGATATTCTAGAAAAGTAAAGGAGGTGAGCATTATGCTAATCACATTGTCCATTGGTATGACATTAGTCAATTAAAGATATGGACCTAATACTTGATACACCTTGCAAATATAACGGTGACACAATGCACTTTCATTCTCTGGATTACATCCTGCTGAAAATTTAGTGGGACCATTGTCTTGCTACAAGAGAGATCCAGTGGGAGTGAGAATGAGAGCTGAAAAAAAAAAGTAATGTGAATAATGCAAAACTGTCCTTTTTTTATTTGATCAAATATGAACATTCAAAAATAGTAAATTAGTGGCAAAAATAATTCATGAACCAAAATGCTCATAAATTGCTGCATAGTCACAACAGACCGACATGAGGTCTTTCTAACTGATGCAAAGTCAGTATTGCAGGCAGTGAAAAATCAAAAGAACACGAGTATGAATGAACTTATGGCCTGCTTACTACACTTCATCAGTACTTCCAAAGAAACAGTACTGCAATGAATCCCTGGCCACTGTGGTATACTTGGAAATGAAGAAAACTGATCTCCTGGCAAAGAAAGGGGAATCGCTAGAACAAATAGAAAGTGATAATGCATATTATAAATGTAAGACTATTTTGAAAGCAGAATATAAGAAAAAGTGAAAGCATTTTGTGGAACCCAACTGCAGAACCAAATGACACCTACCATCAAATGTCACGCAAAGAACAAACCATCATCTTCAGACTACGAACTGGCCATAACAGACTGAGAAGTCATATGTTCCGAAAGCTGAAGACAGACCTGTACAACTGTGGACTGAGTCCAGAGACTGCAGAACATATTCTTCATGCCTGTCAACTCTACCGAAAAGAGAGGAAGAAAATATGGCCTACTAAGACCATATTCAAGCACAGCTTCCTTATTTTTTACATGAATAACGTACATCACCTTCATTTAGTTTTTCCGTGCTCTTCCTTAACATTGTGACATGGTACGTTCTCAGGAATGGAATTTATTGGCAGCGAAAGAAGATTTGCAATACAGGGACAGAGAGTTGTCTATTCTATAATCTGTATTAACTTTCTCTTTTGCTATACGGCGCTGAAGGATTGAATGACAATCTGTTTTCGGGCTATGACACTTTCGGTCACTTGATATGCAGAAATATTGTTACGTCTCAGAATCTTGGTTACTCCTTCAAACCATCTTCTTGATCTTTCTCTGTATCTTGCCTTTTCCATTTTCATGTTGTATACTCTTGCCGCTGACCAATAAAGATTCATTCTCATTAAGTGGTTGAACCATTTCAGTCTCTGTTTTTCAATATAATTGGCCATAGACATTGTTCTAACTGTTATTGTAATCTCATCGTTCTTCACATGATCTCTTCATGCTCTGTTTGCCGCTTGTCTATAACATCTCATGATACTATCACATATCAAGTATCTACCTTTTTCCAAAATGTGGGGGGAAGTTTGACACTATGCACAACTTCATTCAAGTGGCTATGGTACACATAGTTTTTGTGTCGTCAATGAAATTATGTCACTTGCTAACCGTGTTGCCAGAAAAACAAACATAAAGTCTAATTTTAATGGAGATTAGTTTATGCCACGAATGCACATCGGAGGAGCATCGTTGCGGCAGTTATTTCATTAACAGAAATGAACCAACATAGTGACATCACAAACTACTAAGCAATTGCATTTGGCAATGGCATCATAAACAACTAATAAATTACGATTGGACAATTATTTTAAAAACTGTGAGCGACGTAGGCATGTGATATATGACAGAACCCACCTCATTTGACATGTAGTAAGCTTTTTCTCGCTTTTTAGTTAGTGTCCATGTACAAAGAGTTGTGGACATTCATAATTGTTTACTCCAAAAAAAGCATGACAGCTAAAGATTGTATCTCTATTTTTTTATATAAAACTCCTGTCATTAATGTAAGACTGCTGATGTAAAACTGCTGACATTAATGTAAGACTCCTGTCATTAATGTAAGACTGCTGATGTAAAACTGCTGACATTAATGTAAGACTGTTGACATTAATGTAAGACTGCTGAATTTGTGATGAATAATATTGTATGATTTCGATTTCAGCTCTGAACTCTTTGCGAGCAAACATGGTTGAAATAAATCGTGAACACTGGATCAAAGATGCTGAGGATTGTGAGAAGAGTGGCAGTGTGCACACTTGTCAAGCCATTATGTAGGTCATGATTAACCATATTCTATAGAACTTGTGTGCTATTCTAGGAGTAGTTTAGCTCAGTTGTTTGTGTACTGTATTCAATCAAAATGGATAAGAAGATCTTAGTATGGTTAATTCCCAAGTTCACTAACTAAAACATGAGTAACCCATTGTCTTTTCTTTGCTCCATGTCATCAGGTCACAGCACCAATAGTTTCAATGATCTGTGTGATTTGATACCCTATCTATTATACTGTATATTTGTGAGAGTAGGTTACTCACTACAGATATGGAGAGACTGATACAGACCTTTGAATACAGTTTCTGCCCAAGACAGGTGTGTCAGGCCGATGGTGCAAATAAAACGGCGACTCATATATTGAACAGTGCAGTTCAATTTAAAAATAATATAGGGGTAAAGTGACAATGGACAAGATTGAGGACGAGTAAATCAGCATCTGAAAATAATCATTTAAAATCATGGCATGGCAAAGAATCCGCAAGGTTTCTGATAAAAGATACTAGAGACATGGAACTTGGTGATACATTTTTCCAGGCTTTTGATGTCCTACTGGGGAAAATGCTGTTGGGCACATATTTTTTTGTCATACCTAGGAATGATGTGATCAGCGTCTCACCACCTGCCTTTACTTTCTCCTGATAACTCATTTCCTCAAGCTGGGTTGACATAGGAGCTTTTGGTGTTTTATAAAATAATTCAAATTAAACTGGTAATTGAACCCCAGATCACCGAACTGGGAAGCTAGTGCATTAACCACTGAATCCCCCACAAACTATTGATGCTATGTGTAAATAGTGCGTATATGTAATGCATCTCAAATTTTCAATAATCTGAACTATTTATGCTATTTTTGTATGCAGACGTGCAGTGCTGAGTGTCAATGTTGAAGAAGAGGACAGAAAACACACTTGGATGGAAGATGCAGATTCTGTAAGTATGCAGGCTGCTGGTTACAGTGGTTGACTGGTTTTACTTATCACTCTGTCTGCAGGTGCCCCATACTTACTTGTTGTATTTCATACCAAATTCTTCTACTATCAGCTTGGATATGCCAAAAATAACAGTATCTAATTTCAGCAGTTATTAAGCAACCCGGTAAATTGTTATCAATCAATTGTTTGACTATGTGGCAGAGGTACCATGAATGCCAGTATATCTAGGACATTGGACTTTTATGATACTCTGAAGATTTTAAGTAAATATAGATGCTTGCTATCAATTCATACTGACACTGACTGTTTTGAATTCAATGGGCACTTTTTCTATCAGATCAGGGGCGTTGCTATGGGACCCATCTATGTGTGTCTTTTCATGGGACATCTAGAGAATCTAGTTTGGTCGACCTATAATGGCCCATTCCCATCTCTTTTCCTCTGATATATTGATGATGGTATATGTATTACTGACATGTCTGAGACAGAACTATCTTGTTTCATAACTACATCAACAATTTCACCCCTACTATTCAATTCACATCTTACATTTCCACTATTTCTGTCAATTTCCTTGACATCATTGTCACTATTCATCCCCCTTACCTCAGAACATCCGTCTGCTACAAACCTATTGATGCACAAGGTTTTCTGCTCTACACTTCTTCTCATCCTCCCGCTTATCGCAACTCTCTTCCATTTTCCCATCTTCTTCATCTTTGTCGCTTATGTAATGATGACAATGACTTTTTTGATAAATCCTCGAAGATGATTGATTTCTTCCGTAGACGCTCGTTCCCTGACAGTATCCTTTCATCAGCATGACTCCGTGCATGTACGTCAGTTATCTCGCCTTGATACCTTGACTAATTCCCAGGGTTCTTCCTCCTCCTCTGATAGAGGTAAACTTGTCCTTATCTTTCAATCTCATAACTCTACTGTCCGGCATATCTTGTTTAAACATTATTTCTTTCTCCAGTCTGATCCTCGCACGTGCCACTTTCCAGGACTTACCTCTGGTTGCCTATAGGCGTGACAAAAATTTCAGTGACACCTTGGTTCACAGCCACCTTAGGTCTTCTGTGCTTGACCCTTTTGGGCACTGTTCATTGCTCATGCGGTCGTTGCTACACATGTCCTTATGTGGTTAAGATGTGCTCCGTTTTATTTCCTAAGGCCACTTTCACTATTGATGAGGCCTTTTACATGTGAATCCCGTAATGTCATTAACATTATCATATGTAAAAGCTGCAGCAGGCCGTATATTGGTGAAACTGGCTTAAGATTGAGCGACCACTTCTGTAACCATTTTCATGCCATCAAACACAGAAAACCTACTCCTGTCGCCACACACTTCAACTGTGATGGCTATCATGGTGTTCTAGATATTCAGGTCACTGCCATTAGATCCTGCACTACTAATGATAGATCTAGGTATTCTCTTGAAAATCGTTTTATGTTTTAGTTTGATACCCTTAAGCCTTTTGAACTTAATTCTGACCACTTCTGTCTTTATTCATTTTGTTCCGTCAATTACATCATCTTTTTGTTTGTTTCGTTTCCACATGTATTTATGTTTTTATGTATTTTCTTTTCCTATCCTTCCGGCATCTTGCATCCACATTTCCCAAAACACATTAGTGTGTTGTGTTATTCCTACTCATTGTCTTTTGATGTTATGTGCTTATCTTGATATAGGTCTTTTGGTCAAAACATCAATTATGTCCTGTGTACTGTTTTTTGTATGATTATATCCTGTGTATAGTTGTGTGTATTTTTTCACGTGAGCATGTGATAGTGTGTTAGTCGCCATCCAGTAAGTCTACCTGCATTCTATTTAAGTACTATTTTCATACAATTTTACAGCAGTATTACCTTTTATTGATTGGCATACTAACACTGACTGTTTTGAATAGTTTGAAGAAGGAACTTGGAGTTTGGCGCAATAATTGCCTTGTTAAAAGAAATCTCAGAGAACCATAGTAGAGCTGGAATAATGCATCTCTTGTCTCTTTGGTCCTGTGTGTTGCTGGACCTGAAAGGGGACAAATAATTGCAATATTATATCCTAATATACATGTAAGAGGTAACTGAGGAGATTTTGGGTGTGGGTTTGTTGTTCCATCCCTCATAGGGATCAAAGTAACATAGTAGGCATGCTGATGTTGGATGTATTAGGCCAAATGGTGCAGACAAGCTGTAAACCATGACATGCATTTTGTTCTAACTACAACCTGATAATCAACAGGAGTTTCTTCTTCTGCGCTTGTTCTTATATTCTAGATTCGAAAAGTGGTATATTAGTAGGAATGCATTGTACCATGGTTTACAGCTTAACTGCAATTTCTGTACCTGACACATCCAACTTTAGCATTGCTCCTGTGTCTCTTTGACACTTTGTAGGATTAGGCAGCAACTCCACCCAAAAACCTCCTTAATCACCTATTACATGCATGATAAGTAAAAGTTGTTATTCTGAACTCCCCTCTCAGACCCAGCAACACACAGATGCAAACACAGAAGTCTCAGCTACTTGCCGCAACCATCAACTTCATTTTTTTTTTCTCCCTGAGACAAATATTTCACTGTGTGATATCAATGTCTTTTTTTTGTTTTATCATTCTATTGTCTTTTCCCAAATGAATGATGGTTGATAGTATCCACACTTGCCTTTAACTTAGGGGGTGGGAGCCTTAGTTGTCATTCCAAGGCCAGATGTGTCGCCCTGGTTGTGTTGTGTCCATGTTTGTTCAATGTGATCTTGATGTTTTCTATCCACCGTTTTCTTGGTCTACCTTTGGCTTTATATCCGGATATTCTTTTGTTATATGCTCTTATTGGTATTTGGTTTTTTTGGGGGGGGTTTATTCTCATAAGGTGACTTCTTCTCAGAGTATATTATACAACATTGTGAGATTACTTTCTTTTTGGCCCTGATATAATCAATGTAGACTCCAGTCCTAGGTTGAAAGGGACATGCCTCTGCCTACCGAGGTGAATCCTATATTTAACAGTTATTTCTTTAATTCACAATGGGTTGATGAACCATTTCATTGGAAATAAATTATTTGTTCTCTTCCAGTGTGCAGCCCATCAGGCCTATGAGTGTGCAAGAGCTATGTATGCCAATGCTTTGTCAGAGTTTCCCAGCAAAAAGAGTATCTGGTTGAGAGCGGCATACTTTGAGAAAAACCATGGCTCACGGTTAGTCTTTTGTTGTGCTGTGTTAATGGTTTAACATTCATATTTTTAGAAACCATACCCCATACATCAACTGAATAGACAACACTAGATCTTCATCTTTCGACTTAAAACTGTGACTACAGTGCCATTTATACCTGCGGATCAATGTTGCCAACACAAATAAATGTCCATGTAAAACAGGAATAGAGGACTCCTAAAAGCATACCTCAAGACTGCACAAATTTCAAAGAACTGCAAGGTAGGACATGGTCTTACTGGTTTGAGCTGAGACAAAAATTTTAAGCAACCACTCTGACTTGGAGAAAACTGTGTTTTTTCCTGGAGACTGGCCTGAAGATCTAGCAAGACCAGAAGACACCCCGAAC
Organism: Meghimatium bilineatum; assembly: GCA_034231615.1. Taxonomy (NCBI): domain Eukaryota; kingdom Metazoa; phylum Mollusca; class Gastropoda; order Stylommatophora; family Philomycidae; genus Meghimatium; species Meghimatium bilineatum. The sequence continues at coordinate 11,718,664 of CM067306.1, forward strand.
ACAGAGGAAGAAATAACACTCATGGATTTGGGACAGGTGGTTAAAGGTGAGAATTGTCTCAGTACAGGAGATATTTCCTTGGAAGATCTCAGCCAGAGCATATGTTTATTAGCCTTGAATATTTGGAAACACCTAAAGATGAAAAGGAATGTATATATTTCACCCTCTTTCCCTTTCTGGCAGAGAATCCAAACATAAAGGTCTATAATGATGTTTGTCCTTCACAAAGATGAACATGGCATAGAATAGCCATATTTGTGAAAAGAAGTAGTTTCTTGTCATTGAAAGTACTTTTAGCATTCCTATTCTCATTTTAATATGTTTCACTTCAACCATAATTTATGATTGCATGTCCAAAATATTGGTAATGGTCTGCTTGTTGCAGTAAGAAGGACTACCTTTTCAAATCACAATCTTTGGATATCAAATAGCCAATGTAATCGTCAGATGTGTAGCTTATTTTTGTATTGAAGAATTTTTGAAGAATAAAAATGTGGCAGGGTGACAACAAAGTTGTAGGAACAAAGATATGCTTGTTATGTACATGTGTCTCCAGTCGCGATCTACGAATGCGGGACACGGACAATAAATAAAACTGTCAAAGAGAATAGCGGTTTTTGAATTACAGTGCTATAAGAGAGTCCTGCGAATACCACGCATAGAAAGGAAGCCGAACCAAGAAGTGCTTGACAAAATCAACGTCCAAGAAGGCTGGCTTCTAAACACCATATTGATAGGAATGTTAGGTTTTTTTTTGGCTATGTAAAGAGACATAGTGGTCTGAAAAGAGTATTGCTGGAGGGAGCAATAGACGGAAGCAAAGGCAACAGCCGCCTAGGATGTCATTGGTGAGATATCCAAGAATGCAAGCATATTTTGCTGGAGGAAGCAGAACAACTCACCTTAAACTGGGAAGATTTAAAGAGATTCATAAGGAAGACAATGTTCTGGAAAGAATATGTCACATAACAAGTATTTTTGTGCTAATGCAAATTTCATTTCTTTTTTTCTCAGAGAATCACTAGAAGCGTTGCTACAAAGAGCAGTTGCCCATTGCCCCAAAGCTGAAGTATTGTGGCTTATGGGAGCAAAATCCAAATGGCTGGCAGTAAGTCTTAAACAATAATTATATTATCTAATATATATATATATATATATATATATATATATATATATATATATATATATATATATATATATATATATATATATATATATATATATATATATATATATATCTGTGTGTGTGCGTGCATGTGTGTGTTTATATATATATATATGTATGTATATATATATGTGTGTGTTTATATATATGTGTGTGTGTATATATATGTACTGGTTTCTTGATAACTGTTGAAAGTAAATTTTTCCCTTTACCCACACTATTGGGGAAAAATGTTATTCCCGTGTTTTTCATCACCAATTGCATACAGAAGGATATGATGAGCTGGGAATTGAACCTTCGATCACCCAAACAGGAAGCCAGTTCATTGAGCTACCTAATCCCCTCCCAATAACTACCTAATATTAGTTATTTTGAAAACATTTCTGTAGCCCGTGTGCATAGTATGGCGGAGAGGTAATAAGTGTCTTGGCAGCTATGGTACCTGGTTCACTTTTAGCTGCAGGTAGTTGGGCATCACGACCATTAAAAAAAACAATGATAACATACTGAAAATAAATATTGCCTGAAAAAACACAATAGCATAAAAATACTTGGTTGATCACTACATCATGAATAGATGTGCAAGCATGAATACAATTTTTGAAAAATAGATTCAGTACTACAGTAAAGATCAGTAGATATAGGTCTCCAGTGCTAGCTGTTCTTTTGCTTGGAAGCGAGAGTTAAACATAGAGCTGTAAATATGTCTTTAGTGGGGGGTTGCGGATTCCTAAAAAAAACAAGAAGTCATTCATCAAATCCTATTGCTAAAAGTCATGTTCTGATTTCTTTGAAAAGAAGGATTCATACTGTTGAATGTAAGTGCTGCAGACATCTGTTACAAATCAGTTATAAGTGCTGCAGACATGTTTTAATCAGTTATAAGTGCTGCACACATCTTTTACAGATCAGTTATAAGTGCTGTAGATATGTTACAAAGCAGTTATAAGTGCTGCAGACATCTGTTACAAATCAGTTATAAATGCTGCAAACATCTGTTACAGATCAGTTATTGAGACCATAGGACAAATATATTCATTTGGGAATAAATATTTTGACCTAATATTGTATAATACTAACTTGTAGATTGTCAGTAATCGCTATTGGTGGTGGTGAAACGATGTAAATTTCCTTTGTTCGGATGTGTGGTGAGACACAGTTCACTTTCTAAAACTAGTCTACGAGGAACAATTGATAGAAGAGAATGAAGAGGCTGCCAAATAACATCTTGAATTGATAACATTAAAGAATGGTCTAGGATTCTCTATTAGGAACCATCATCACAGCACTGGGGACATTCTCATAAATTCTCAGCTCATCAATACATCTGTCATCTAAGGACGTATAAGCTGAGTGCACCAGTCAGTTATTGGTTGTGCTTTCTTTGGATCTTTCCCATGAGCATGTACTTTCTTCCTCTTCCTTGGTCATTCTTATTTCAATTATTCTCTGAACATGAACATTGTCTTTTTCAGCCTCCTTTTCATCATTATGCAGTACATTCATAACTTCCCTAATTAACTCAGCTTTGTCTCTTCTTATCGCTGACCCATCCACTACAACATTACCCGTAAATTTCCAGGAATAATCTACTCATCCGAATGGCTGTGCTGATGGTCTCCAATGTGGCATACCTATGACTCTGATTGGTTATGACTATTATTATTACTACATAATATGCATCACCAAAAGAAATTCATGATAAAGGCAAAGTGAAAGCTGATCTTATCCTCACGGGATGACTACCCTCTAGTAAACAGACAACAACAGATTATCATATTTTGATGACTGGACACATTAGACTAAACAGCCTATGTACACAAAATTACAAATTGGCACCTCAGCAAAGTGTACACATGGTCAAGCCAACCAAACTGCAGATCATATCCTTCAAGAATGTGCAAACTATGGCACGTTAAGGTGTAGATATTGGCCTTCTGATATGCCTATGAAATATGAAGGGGGAGCCATGTAGTGCAGTGGTTAGCACACTGGCTTCGCATATGAGGGGTCCTGGGTTCATTCCCTAGTTGGAGCGGAAATTTTTTTCAGATCGCAATGGCTCCCGGGTCGACCCAGCCTTAAATGGGTACCGGATTAATCCGGGAAGTAATGACGCGAGGGAGAAGAGATGGCTACCGCCCTCATTTGCAGAGCCTCTGAAATGTGAGATAGCTAAAATCTCACACCCCTACAGCATTAATAAATGCTATGGGTTACTTTACTTTTATGCCTATGAATGCTAAACTCAGCTCCACTGTATGGTACAAGCACAACATACTTCACATTTGTACTTCATGGTACAAAACAAGAAATGGAAAACACTGTCCAATTTATATAAGAAACAACACTATTCATCCCCTGAGATGCAGATGTAGACAATATTAGCAAATGAAAGAAGAAAAATAATATGCTGCCTTATGCCCATGCAGAATATTTCTCATCCTGTATAGCGTTTCTAGTAGAGGATTAAATAGTGTTATTTGGCTTCTTGATACATTTTTTCACCGGCATCTTCATCCTGTTTATAGGGAGATGTACCAGCAGCAAGAAGTATCCTTGCACTTGCATTTCAAGCTAATCCAAATAGTGAAGAAATCTGGTTGGCAGCCGTCAAGCTAGAAAGTGAGAATAATGAATTTGAGAGAGCCCGAAGACTGTTGCAGAAGGCAAGAGCCAGTGCACCAACAGCCAGGGTAATGATAATTATTTGTCGATTGTGTGGACTTTTTTAATGTAAATTATCATTTTATTTCTATGCATCATTTGATGTTCAGTTGAAAGAATCTGTAAGGAATATTATTTGTTTTTCTGTTCATTCTTGAACTCCAACCAAATCTCCACTTATAGCAAGACAATGGTGCTACTAGATTTCCAGCAGGATGTAGTCCAGAGAACGGAAATGTGTTCTGTCACCATTTTATTTGTGCCAATGTCCTGACATCGACAATTACAATTCAAATTAATCTACTCATTAAAATATTTCCACATGTCACTGTTATGTTAATGTTTTTTAATTGAATAATTGGTGCATAGTCATTCTCTTTACATACATACATACACATAGCTTAACTTAAATGTCAACTTAATTTTCATAAATCCATTTTTTGTAACAATTTATTTCTGTATTTCAATCAAAAATGTCCGTATTTAGCACCCCCAAAAAAAAAATTACATACCCACTACCATTTAAAAAAAAAATTATTTTTGCCCTTCATTGTGAGTGTATGAGTTAACATCAGCATTAGTAATAATTACTAGAAAAATGTAACATCAAATGACCTTTTTTTTTTAAAATAAAAAAACCCCACAATTTTATTTTTTTGGGGGGCGGGGGGCAATTTCGGGTATCAACACAGAAAACCTGTATTAGTTTACTCCTATGTATAAATTATTTATCCACTACAGGCAATGATATCCATTTTAGATAGTGTTTTCCATGTCTTTCTTCTGTTGAACTGCATTTCTCCTTATTTCACAAGATGCTACACCTGTTTTGATTGCAGATCCTGTGTAGCTCTGTTTTGTGCAGTGACTTTCAATGTATCATAGTTTGTCAGCAGACTTTTAGTGATGTATTTTGAGTCCTTGTATCGCTTCAGTCGCCTTTAGAACATATGCTATTGTGCATCTCAGCATAGATGACATAAATACTGTATTAGGAATATGTGGACTGACGTTCCATTATGTATTAAAAAATGCTGTAGAGGATTTACTAAATTGTATTCATGTTTCCTCATATGTACTCCATCCATCTTAATAGAACTGCTAAGAGAACTACTCAGAGCACTAACTTCATGACTTTACGCTATCAACCGGGACATCAGAAAAATACACTTATAAAAAATATGTCAAACAAAATGTCATAGTCATTATCAAGTCTACAACCTCAAAAACACAAGGTAAATAGCTGAAGTATTGCACCACAGAAGATCCTCTATGAATAAATGTAAAAGTTTAGTGTATTTTTATTTGTATATATATACATTTCTGCATTGTTACTTTCTTATCAGGTGTTCATGAAGTCGGTCAAACTTGAGTGGTGTCTTGGAGAGATCCGCAATGCTGAAATTCTATTAGATGAGGCTGTCAAACACTATCCAGACTTTGCTAAAGTAAGTATTTCTACTGGGAAGTGGTAGTAAAATGTGTTAATAGAACCGTTAAAGACTACAGTAAAAATACCTACAGTCTTTTGTGGTACGATGCTAACATTAGTATTGTATGTCCATTCAGGACACCCATCGCAGAATATGGACTTGCCCATTTAGAGTGGTGTTAATGTATATGTCGAAACATTCCATGTGTTCTTTGATAAATTACATATTTACTCAAAAAATATGTCTGGGGAATGAAACAATGAAATCTTAAGATCTACATCCTTCAAAACAGCACACTACTGACCACCCATGTAAACCAAATAAATGTAACTGGTGGTTGGTTGGTTGCTGATCCAGCTGTCCATGGACTCAGCTCTTTGACTCAATGTCATTGTGTGATATAATGTATGTGTCGCCCATGTGTTGCCGGGGCCTGAAATGGGAGCAAAGAATAGCAACACTGTTTACCTTCCAGGCATGTCGTAAAAAGCGACTAAGGAGGTTATGGGATGGAGTTGACTGTCCCATCCCATATAGGGTCAGTGACCCAAAGCCATGCTGAAGTCGGATGTGTCAGGTCGAAAGGCGCAAATATCGCAGCAATGCTGTAAACTATGACACAACGCATTCCGTTCTCCGGACTACATCCTGCTAATCTGCAGGAGTTTGGGAACGAACGCAGAAGAAGAATGTATGTGTGAGAGCTGTTGCTTTGTTTCATATAATGTGTTCCATGTATCTGGCCTTGGAGGGAGAAATATTTTCCTGACGTCATCTAGAGCTGGACATTAAAAAAAGGTGGTGGTCAACAAGTTTCATAGGAATGTGTGCACAGCTGGCACTGTGGAGCATGTTGTGGTTGTATTCTGTTCAGGTGATTGTTAAGCCATACATGTTGTGTGCGAAGTTGGAAAATGAAATATTATGGTTTACAAAGGTTAGGTTCCCGTCAGCTGTAAGAATGTAATGTTAAGAAGTCCATCCTTCAAAACAGAGCACTACCACCCATATAAACCATATAAACGCAATATTAAGATGTCATCCTTCAAAACAGAGCACTACCACCCATATAAACCATATAAACGCAATATTAAGATGTCATCCTTCAAAATATAACACATTACTGACCACCCATATAAACCATATAAACGCAATATTAAGATGTCATCCTTCAAAATATAACACATTACTGACCACCCATATAAACCATATAAACGCAATATTAAGATGTCATCCTTCAAAATATAACACATTACTGACCACCCATATAAACCATATAAACGCAATATTAAGATGTCATCCTTCAAAATATAACACATTACTGACCACCCATATAAACCATATAAACGCAATATTAAGATGTCATCCTTCAAAATATAACACATTACTGACCACCCATGTAAACCATATAGATGAAATGTTAAGAAGAATATCCTTCAAAACACACTACTGACCACCTATATAAACACATTACTGACCACCAATGCAAAACATATAAACACATTACTGACCACCCATGTAAAACATATAAACACATTACTGACCACCAATGCAAAACATATAAACACATTACTGACCACCCATGTAAACCATATAGATGAAATGTTAAGAAGAATATCCTTCAAAACACACTACTGACCACCTATATAAACACATTACTGACCACCAATGCAAAACATATAAACACATTACTGACCACCCATGTAAAACATATAAACACATTACTGACCACCCATGCAAAACATATAAACACATTACTGACCACCCATGTAAACCATATAGATGAAATGTTAAGAAGTATATCCTTTAAAACACACTACTGACCACCTATATAAACACATTACTGACCACCAATGCAAAACATATAAACACATTACTGACCACCCATGTAAAACATATAAACACATTACTGACCACCCATGTAAAACATATAAACACATTACTGGCCACCCATGTAAAACATATAAACACATTACTGACCACCCATGTAAAACATATAAACACATTACTGGCCACCCATGTAAAACATATAAACACATTACTGACCACCCATGTAAAACATATAAACACATTACTGGCCACCCATGTAAAACATATAAACACATTACTGACCACCCATGTAAAACATATAAACACATTACTGGCCACCCATGTAAAACATATAAATGAACTTGAACCCTACTTCTTCTTCATTCTCAAACTCAAAATGTAGTCTAGAGATTGGATTGTATTGTTTCATGATTTACAGCTTAGCTGCAATTCTGTACCTTTCAACCTGATACATCCGACTTCAGTATCGCCTATAGTCACTTTGACCTTCTGTGGGATTGGACAGCCAATTCCAACCTCCTTAGTAGCCTATTTCGGGCCATGACCAAACACGGTGAGCTTGTACCCAATACTTAATTAAAACATATATGCATCATCTTTACAGCCAGCACATAAAATAAGTAACTTTGCCATTTGTCAGCAAACATGCAGAATTCTACACAGAATCATAAAAATGGTTACACCCCTCTAAATGGGTAAGTCTATGTTCTGCATTGGGCATCCTGAAAAGTATCCTTTAGTTAAAGTGTAATATCATGCATGGGAAACTCAATATAAGAACTAAACAGAGCATATTTCTTTTTTAAATAACTGAATATGTTGGGTGTCCACATTGTGCACTAAATGTGAAATGAAATACATGTACTCAATATGACGTTATTGAAAGTTGTGTATTTACATTTACATAGGAAGCCGCGTTTGCGCACTGGCTTCGCATATGAGTGATCCTGGGTTCATTCCCCAGCTGAGGCAGAAATGTTTTCAGATCGCAACGGCTCCCAGGTCGACCCAGCCTTAAATGGGTACCGGATTAATCCGGGAAGTAAAGACTGCGAGGGGGAGGAGATGGCTACCGCCCTCATTTGCAGAGCCTGTGAAATGTGAGATCGCTAACATCTCACACCCCTACGGCATTAATAAATGCTATGGGTTACTTTACTGTACTTTTACTATTTACATTGTGCAATGGTGACTCAGCAGATTGCTGTTAGCTCCAGAATTAACTTGTATTCCCTGACCAATAACGGTGCTAAGCACTGGAAAAAAAAGGTATTTCTGGAAACAGTGTTTAATAATGGGGATAAATATATGAAAGATGTTAGAAAACTTTTACAGATGTTTCCTGATGTACAGGTTCCTCCCTGTAATGCAGTTATAAATTTGGAACAAGTTATGTGACGCGGATAGTGTGAAAAATGCACATTGATCTGGACATCCTACAATTTCGGAAGAAATATATATTGATATCCAAAACAATATTATCCAAAACCCATATAACTCTTATAACATACATTGAGGCCAGTGATGGATACTTCCAACATCTGCTACAGAAATAAGTATCATCGTGATATGAACCACTTTTTCCAATCATTATTCACCTATTTTTTTTTCATAAATTGTATAGCATCAATGTCACACAGGTTCACACTAAATACCCACAATACATGTGATGTGTCAGCAATATAACTCAGTGCAAATATTAAAGACGATCTGTAGTTTTTGCAATTATATATATTTTTTTTAATTATTTCAATAACAAAATATTTAGAGATAATTTTTTTTTACTGTAAAAATAGCAAGTCTGTTCAATTGATACAATTGTGTTATGTTTCCTCTCAAATGATTAGCTGTGGATGATGAAAGGACAGATTGAAGAAGAAGCAGGAAAAAAAGAAGCTGCCAGAGAAGCTTATAGCCAAGGGGTAAGTAAACATTTCAACTGTTTAAAAATAATATTAAACTTCTGCCTTCACTCTCTGATAACCAGTGCTACCTTCTGTTCACCAGGGAGTCTCAAGTATTTTGTGTTACTGTTTGATTTTGCAGTGTATGCCTAGAACTTCCATTTTTGGCATGATTTTAATTTGGGTAAGTTTCCCTATGTTACCAGGTGGTTAATCTGTGTCAGCTCTACACTGTGACAGCTTATCACCAACCGTACACTTGAACTTTGCAGGCCAAAATATGTCCCTGTGTGATATATATAACTAAACTGTCAGAGAATGTCTGGCAAAGTGGAGAGTGCCACAGTAACAAAACAAATAAGCGATAAATGCTATATCAATGTAATAATGTTAATGGATTTTCTAACAAATAGTAAAACTTATGTAAAACATAAATAACAGTAAACATAGGAACAATGATTTTTTCTATTTTGCAGTCCAACAGGCACTTTTTTTGAGAAATGAATACAAATGGGCAACAGAAGCACAAACCCATTTGTATTCATTTCTTAAAAAATGTCCCTGTTGCACTGCAATGTGCAGACACTGGAGTGCTACTGTGTGTGTTGGCGTAGAGGTCTCAGAGATATTGCTTATCTCTTTGCAGGCAATTCTTATTCCATCTACAGCCCCCATGGACACAAGCCTAAAAGTGTTGGCCAGGAATATAGCAAGAGCAGCTGTGTTTCTGTTTCGATGATGCACCACGAGGAGGTACTTTTAGGATTTGGATTATCTGCACGAGGCGACTAAGGAGGTTATGAGATGGAGTTGGCTGCACCATCCCATGTAGGGTCAGTGACCCAAAGCCATGCTGAAGTTGGATATGTCAGGCCGAAAGGCGCAGATATCACAGCAATGCTGTAAACCATGACACAACACATTCCGTTCTCCGGACTACATCCTGCTGATCTGCAGGAGTTTGAGAACGAACGCAGAAGAAGAAGAAACATTAGGTGACAGAACAATAAGAAATGAAGAGATCTGGAGACGAACAGATCACTATCTGATGGATATCCATAATAAGGAGAGAAAATGAAGATGCATTAAACACATGAGGAAACCAGTAAAAAAGATATAGCTAGCAGATAAATGACATGGAACTTGTATGCATCTCTCCATGCCTGCAGTGAGTGTCCAACTCTCACAACCATACAACAAATATAAAACATTATTGAGTTATACATTTTGATCTTATGATAAATGTAATGTTTTATTGTTTTGAAAGTAGAATTAAAGAAATATTATCATGACTTCTTTCAGTTAAAGAAATGTCCTCAAGCTATCCCACTATGGTTGCTCCAGTCACGGTTGGAAGAGTCAACTGGTCAGTTGACCAGGGCAAGGTCAATTCTAGAAAAGGCCAGGCTAAAAAATCCACATACAGATATTCTCTGGTAAATATGCAAAGTTTTTTTTGTTATGGCAGTATGTGTTGTGTTTTCTTCATAATCTATTGTCCATCTCCAGGTGCATGATGGTAAGAATATCCACATTGCCATTAAGTGTAGGGGTGGTGACTGGGAGCTTCAGCTGTCTATCCAAGGCCAGATGTGTCACCTTGGCTGCGTTGAATCCATATTTGTTCAGTGTTGTCTTGATGTTATCTATCCATCTTGATCTAGGTCTTTCTCTGACCTTGTATCCGGATCTTCTTATGTTATATGCTCTTGTGGGTAGTTGGTTATGTTTCATCCTCAGACGGTGTCCAAACCATTTTATTTGCCATTTCTTTATATATTTTGTGCACGGTCGTATACAAATTCTTCTCTTGATTTCATCATTTCTCATTTTGTCTTGGCTAAGAAAATTTTCTTCAAAGAATGTAGTTTCTCAACTATTGATTAGAAGTAAGATCATTTTTACCCAACTTCTTATCATAGTCTATAGCTTGACCACTATACTTGCACCATTATGCCCGACATGCAACTTCAGCATGTCTTCTGGGTCACATTTACCCTCTATAGGATGGGACAGCCAACTCCACTCAAACATCTCCTTAGCCACCTCTTATGACATGCATGGCATATAACAGTGTCACTATTCTTTACCCCCCTTCCGCATCTCATCAACATAATGGCATGAATGAAATGTGGCTTGGGATTGTCAGAAAAGAAGTGTGTAAGATCCATCATCCACCAACATTTTGGTCACTTGCGGCTTTTCTCCAGCATTTAATCTCACATGTAAGTTTTTGTCTGCTGGGCTGCTGTCAGTGCCCATGTCTGGCATTGATAGCAGAGTGTTGACATAAAAAATACTGTTTATCATCTATGTCTGGACTTCCATCTTGATCTTTGGGTTGAGCAGTAATGTCACTAAGCTGGTATGTCTCTATGTTTGCTTTCTGGCATCTTGTCTCAATCTCTCTAATTTTCTGTTGTCTGTGAATATATTTCCCAGGTATTTAAATTCAGAAGTTTGTTTCACTTTAGTTTTGTTTATTGTTATGAATATGCTATAGACTATGACACAACTCAATATATAATATCTGGGCTACACCCTGCTAATCTGCGTGAGTTTAAGAACGGATAAAGAAGTTGGATTTGATTTAAAATTCAAGCTTCATGAATTTTAATTCAAGCTTCAAGCACATTTCACTAGCTTTGCCCTCAAACAAAATGTCATTATCTGATTAACCGTCTAACGTATTAATGTCAATTTTTTTTGCATATGATGTTATATTTGGTTAGACACAATAAAAATAAACTTTATATCTAAGAAGTTGGGTAAAAATGATCTTACTTCTAATCAATAGTTGAGAAACTTCATTCTTTAAAGAAACTTTCTCTTAGCCAAGATGGTTTATGACCCCTCATTACCTTGGCAGAAAGTGTCCCTACGTGGCAATTTACAGGATGAAAGTGGTAGACTTGAATTGGACATTATGTGCTTATTATATTTTTATACCAAAATTTGTTAAAATTATATTTTATATGAAATATAAACCTCAAACTTGATACACTTGTTGTTTATTGTCTAGCCCCAGGTGAATTTGTGACATTATTGGTCCACATTTGTCATTAAGTGTAGGGTGGAGGTTTAGTTTTAGGTGAATGATGACATTACTGGTCCACACCTTGCCATTAAGTGTAGGGTGGAGCTTTAGTTTTAGGTGAATGATGACATTACTGGTCCACACCTGCCATTAAGTGTAGGGTGGAGCTTTAGTTTTAGGTGAATGATGACATTACTGGTCCACACCTTACCATTAAGTGTAGGGTGGAGCTTTAGTTTTAGGTGAATGATGACATTACTGGTCCACACCTGCCATTAAGTGTAGGGGTGGAGCTTTAGTTTTCATTCCAATGCCAAATGTGTCACCTGTGCTGTATCATCAATGTTTGTTCAAAATGTCTGATGTCATCAATCCATTTCTTTCTTGATTTTCCTCTGTGGCTCTAACCTGATCATGATTTATTATATGTAATTGTAGAGAGTTGAGGGTATTCCATAGTAGTTGCTATCTTTCAATATTTTCTATACAGGATATCATTGCTGAAGACAGATGTGCCAGGCCATTCACAAATAAATGGCGGCACAGTGCATTTCCATTCTCTGGACTACATCCTGCTGGAAATCTAATAGGACCATTGTCCTGCTACAAGAGAGATCCAGTGGGAGTTTGAGAATCACAGCTGAATAAAATACATGATATAATGTCTATTTTATTTCTGTTGTCAACATTTCATAAAATGTCTAATCTGATAACGTTGACAAACTTTCTCAGGTATTTCATTTCACATGTTACTAATACTGAAATTGGATGTGCTGGGCTAGAAGGCACAAATAAAACAATGCTGTAAACTGGCAGTACAATGAACTTCACATTCCCTTGTGGAAATCACATGAATGTTCATATTGGTTATCAGAGAGCGAAAACAAACAAAACATGTTACTAGCTTTCTCTTGTGTAAAGATGTCAGTGTCCAAGTCTGACATTGGTAACGTGATAGAAAAAACTTTTATCATTTGTCATTTAGCTTTGCTCAAAATGCTCTTATTCTCTATAAGATTCCTAGCAATTCTATTTCAGACTGTTACACATTTTTATTTCAGGCTAGAAGCAGTGAGAGTGGAAATGCATGGAGGACTCAAAAATATTGCCAATACTTTAATGGCCAAGGGTAAGAGAATGTGTTTATTGTTGAAAGAGGTGCCCATGATGATGATAGAATTGTCCGTAGCACATTTCACTAGCTTTGCCCTCAAACAAAATGTCATTATCTGATTAACCGTCTAACGTATTAATGTCAATTTTTTTTGCATATGATGTTATATTTGGTTAGACACAATAAAAATAAACTTTATATTTCTGCATCATGTCCAGTTTTTATAAACGAATGAAATCCTTTGATCTTTGTCAACATACTAATTATTGTGTATTGATAAAAGACATTTTACCACTTCAGACATTACATGCGATACAGCCACACACTGTTCAAGAGTACAAAATAGTGCAATTTTCACGCTTAAATCATGCCAATTGTATAATTAACCAATCATGTGTAAATTAGGTTTTATAATTGACTGTAAACATCTTTAAAAATATGTGTGAGATGTATATATTGGCAAGTATTTTTTGGATATATATTCCAAATTAACGAAAATTGAAACCAAAGACTGCATTAACAATTTTTTTTAATGTAATTCATAGGGTCTAAACCATTTTAAATTCCCACAAAAAATGTGAATTATATGTGTTCTATATTTACTGAGACACATGATTTTGTTGCAAAGCTAGTGAAATATTCTCTCAGAACTACAGTTTTATCTCTCTTGTTCCTTATGCCAGGTAGTTGTGTTTTACTTTTAGTTCAAGAATGGTTTCTTGATGGGGAACTTCTTACAAAGCTTTTAAAAGTGCCACATGACTGTTTGGCTATAACTGTGGTTGTATGATGCGATGCCTCATCTACTTATGAGAGTACTGTGAATATCAGGCCATGCTGCAGTTAAAAGGATGTATTCTCGCACAGCAGTTCAGAAATGGATCTTCACAAGATTCATCACAGCCGATATTACTTCCTACGTCACCTCTTACGGCATGCATGACAGACAGCAGTGCATTCTTTTATCTCCCTTTGGTTTCATCTCGGTTGGTTGGTTGCTGATCCAGCGGTCCATGGGCTCATGCCCTTTGACCCAACTGGGTTCATCTCACAAACATAATTCAGTCATACTTGCTCGTGACTTAACTAAAATAAATATCCACATTGTATTGGCAATTCAATGGTATGTATAAGTGTCACATAAATATTAAACAATAGTTGAAAAAACAATATCCAATACACAGACGATCCATCCATGTATATATCCTATACACAGATCCATCCATCCATGTATATATATCCTATACACAGATCCATCTATCCATATATCTATCATATACACAGATCCATCCATCCATGTATATATATATCCTATACACAGATCCATATATCTATCATATACACAGATCCATCCATCCATATACCTATAATCCATCAGAGTCATAGAGATACTACATTGAATGCATTAACCTTTAGCACGCTGTGTATACAATTCGGGTGAAGCGTTTTGCCGGAATTTGGCATATATTGATCACTGAAGTCGAAATTTACCGCCCAATTCGGAAAACCAGATGCAGAACAACAAAAAATTGAATATTGGCGGGTAAGCCAATATAAAGTGATTTTGTCACGGAAATTCAAGGAATTTGTGGTTTTCTGCATCGTGTTGAAGCGGCAAGACAACGAATCGTGTTTATTATACTATTTGCTAATAGTATATTCAGTGAAATCAATGATTAAACAGCTGGAAATTTGCAAATTATCAAAGATAAGTTCTTCATTTGTGATTATAAAGTATTCCACAGTGTTTCCATTATGTTAAATATATAATATTCAACAGATTTCACAGCTTACGATCAATCAAAAATACTGTAGGTCTAGATCGAGATAGGTCTAAATTTGACTTTATCACTTTCTCACACGCCTCGTATCACACACACACAAACAAAACGTACACCAATATATGCAGATTTTAATTCTTTATTTATATATGCAAATAAAAAGTATTAAAAAAAGTATAGCAAAAAAAAATAACGAAAAAGTTATCGTGATCTCAAAACAACCACCGACGATTGCGTAAAATTTGCGATAACCAATGCCGCGGCAGAGGAGAATATTATGTAATTGTAAACTAGCGCTAAAGGTTAACACAGCCCTCAAACTATTTATATCCTAAGCGATGCGGATGAGTGAAAAATCTTGACCTGTCCAGTACTTGTTATTGTCTGTCCATGATTTTCTTTAGTCCGCTCTGCTTCTTCTACTCTCAACTGTAACTCACAATATCATTTTTTACAGTGAACCAGTAACCCTGAAGGGTTTTGGGTTTTATAAATATAGATTTGCCATTGGATATTGCACCTTTGTCCTTTTGTGGCAGGGAATGTTAGATGTGCAGATGGGTCAATAAATTTGACAGAAAAATTAAACAGCTTGCCCAGAAGGGTATGCTTCGATTCTGACAGGACATGGTGATTCTGGGATACCACTGCACTGTAATGCCTCCCTTCAACATCCATATATAAACATGCATCCATATATCCTTCTCCTAACACAACCATGCCTTTGAGACAGTAAACCTTGAGTCTGGATCTCGCCTCGATTACTCAACCGGGGAGATCTTCTTTTGTCAGAAAGGCTATGGGCTGTCAATCCACCTGCTCACAGCTATAGGGATTACATCATCATAAATATAGATAGATTGATTTCAATAGTCCAAGTATAATTTAAACCATATCCTATATATGACATTGTTTTTCAACTAATGAATGTTTAGGCACAGCTTATACAGGAGAATGCCTTATTGTCCATTCAAGTGGAAAGTGGTCCATTCAACGAACTATGTATGTCTTCTTCTTCTGCGTTCATTCTGAAACTCCTGCAGATTAGCATGATGTAGTCCGGAGAACGTTATGGTTTACAGCATTGCTGCAGTATCTGCGCCTTTCGGCCTGACACATCCGACTTCAGCATGGCTTTGGGTCTTTGACCCTATAAAGGATGGGACAGCCAACTCCATCCCATAACCTCCTTAGTCGCCTTTTACGACATGCGTGGAAGGTAAACAGTGTTGCTATTCTTTGCTCCCCTTTCGGGCCCTGGCAACACACGGGCGAACTATGTATGTAATAACCAAAGTTTTCTGTGTACAGTTATATACAACAAACTATGTAATAACCAAAGTTTGCTGTGTACAGTTATATACAACAAACTATGTAATAACCAAAGTTTGCTGTGTACAGTTATATACAATAAAGAATAAACTAATATGGGTTTTGGAAAGTGTTGTTAAATATGGAATTTTGTTATAAACATATGCTCTATAAAGAGATTCCACTGTACATCAAATTGCATGTTGCCAGCATAATATGGACAGTCTGATTCTCTGTACCTCAAGCCGCTACTAAGTTTGCATGAGTTGGTTTTGTGGAACTGATCCTCTAACCTCCCTACCACCAAAGATGACTAAATTGATTAATCTGACCATCAGTGTATTGCCAGAACACACAAAAAATAACGTTGTGATCTTCCATACATGTTGTAGTGGTTGACTAAGAAGGTTTTGGGGGGGGGCATAGTTAGCTTCCCATCCCATGGGTCAAGGTGACCCAAAGCTACGATGACATTGGATTACTGGGTATTGACATGTAAGGAGCAGATATCGCAGGCAAGCCATAAATCATGACAATGCATTCCAATCAATGGATTGCGTAGTGCTAACTAGGAGTAGTGTGGGAAACTTCTCACAGAAAAATGTTCTTTAATAATCCTAATTTTCTTTAGTTTTGAATTTGCTTCTAATATGTGTCTACATTAACAGCATTACAAGAATGTCCCAACTCTGGAATCTTGTGGGCAGAATCTATCTTTATGGAGGCACGACCACAGAGGAAAACCAAATGTGTGGATGCATTGAAGAAGTGTGAGCACAACCCACATGTTCTTCTTGCTGCTTCAAAGTGAGTATCAAATTGTGTATTTTTTATGAAAACATTTCTAATACAAATCGACTCAATCTTTTTTGCTCATGTTGTCATCCATTTTTTAATCAGATTATTTAAAGATTTTTTTGATCAAAGGAATTAGTTCTGAAATGTATTCCAGGTCATTCACAAATCAGGGGAAATGAAATAGATGGTCAGCTGGCCAAAACCCTGACTGTCAGAAACAACATATATATGATTCAATATCGTTTCCAGGAATTCTTCTGAATTCAGTTGCTGCCTGTATAGCAGACGTATGAGCATAGGCAACTTATCGTAGAAGAAGTGTAGCATGTTGATGGTCTAGCAGTTGTATTTGTTTCCAGGGTGAACCACGAGGAGGTACTTACAGGATTTAGGTTATCTGTTAACCCTTGGTCCACACGAGAATAATGCAGAACCTTTTGCACCCCATGGAGATACATAGTGTTGACATTTTATTTGTGCCAATGGCCGATACACCTATTAGTGATATCTAATATGTTCAGTGTTGTACCAATTTCACTGAATGGTGGGCATCCATATCTATATTGCTAGTAGGCTCACCCATGTATTACAACCTGTTTAGCATTGTCTGCCCAGCACACCAGCTCTAGTTATCAGTCTTAATGCTAACCACAGACAGCAATACTTTACCTTTTTACTGCTGTCTGGGTTCGACATGATCCCAGAAACCCATACATGTGTCATTCGTCCATTTATCTTTTCACTGTTACATTTTACTTCTGGATATGAAATAACGTTCTGAAGAAACCTCCCCATCACACAAAAAGATAAAAGATTTATATTACTCATATCTTCTAAAGGAACACAAGAAAAAAAATACATTTTCTTTACGAATTATTTATTTATTATTTTATTCTCAGGTTGTTCTGGTGTGAGCGCAAAATTAGCAAGGCTCGCGATTGGTTCAATCGTACTGTCAAGATTGACCCAGATTTTGGCGATGCATGGGCTTATTTCCACAAGTTTGAGTTGACACATGGAGAGGAGGTAAGAACACAGTAGTACTATAGTCAAATCCCATTATAACAACTTCGTTATTTGAAATATGTATATAATAGTAGAAATAGCAGTAAACTCGTTAAAACAATTGTCATGTTTGCGCAAAATTCTCAATGTAACAATTTGAGAACGGAATCAGAAACAAAATCATCAAGAAACTAACACATTGTTATAGATTGCATCAAGAGACTAACACAATCTTATAGATTACATCAAGAAACTAACACATTGTTATAGATTACATCAAGAGACTAACACAATCTTATAGATTATCAAGAAACTAACACATTGTTATAGATTACATCAAGATACTGACACAAAGTTATAGATTATATCAAGAGACTAACACAATGTTATAGATTGCATCAAAAGACAACTGATTAACCTTTAGCACGCTACATTAAAAATGCATAATTTTCTCGTCACTTATTTATTTTTTGACAAGGCGTTATTAATGGAGGGTATTTAGAAAACATGATAATATTTTGTTTTTTCAACTGTTTGTATAATTTCCTTTATAGAAATAAAGGAATGTTTACTGAATGCTGTGATTAAAGTTTGGTGTTGTATGTATATGTTATATGAGAATATGGTGAAGATGAAAAATAAGAAAGAAAAAACCTAGTCTATTCTTGTCCAATATATTCCATCCGGGAATACATTCTAAATGCCTAGGCCTAATATATTTCTCATTTCATAAAAAAAATTCACTTGTTCATAAAATGTCGTCTGTGAAAACAAACGAAACGCGTCGATGTAACGTATGCTATTGTCTAGGCCTTATGTTTCAGTAAAACCTTTGGTCTATTCAATGCTAGATGGCTAGGCCTATTCTATTGCAATGTCTTTTTATAACCAAACTAATATGTTCATATAATATAAAACACATTCATCTAACTAACATTATCGGCTACGCAGATACTAATCAGAATTTTTTTAATATTCTTAAAAATGACTGTTTTGAAAGATTCTGACAGATTACGTCAGTTGAACAATAGCATTATTGTTCAATAATGTTATATATTACATCAACAATAACTTATTTCCTGTGTTAACCGGATGAATTACATTTGTTTACAATCGAGATGCACTTGTTTGAAGCGGTGCATAGCAACGGATAATTGTAGTCATGGACAGCTGCTGAAAACATGTTGCATCTTTTTATTTTATTATAATAACTGACAGCGTGGTAATGGTTAAATGGACTACCGGCTGATAGCATTATTTGAAAACAAATGCTATACAGACACGATACAAAGGCCGAGGCCTACCATGCAAAATATGTATTTCAGAAATCAAAGAAGTCAGTGGAACAAACATATAGTCAAATCCCATCATAATAACTTGGTACAGACCAACAAAACATGTATGCAATAATAGATACTATATATATATATATATATATATATATATATATATATATATATATATATATACATATATATACATATATATATATATATATATATATATATATATACATATATAGTACAAACAATGAAGAATACATATAATTGGGGATGTGGATATATATGGTTAAATATGGAAATGTTTTTAAATGATGTGCTATAGAAGGATTCCACTGTATGAAGCACACAAAAAAATGCTATCTCCAGAGAACTACTCTACCCCTGATGCTGCAAGGGATAAAGTGGACATAAGGGTCAATAAGTAACAGGAATTTTACAAGTAACTTTTTTGAGTATGAACCAAGCATTGAACCAATATTGTACCAATTCCCGCTCACATGTGATCATCAGACAACCTTTGATAGACCAATTAATCTATAATTTGATTAATTTTAGTTTTTGTACTTGTCATCTGGATAATTCCTTATCAAAATACTGAATCCGTGTAGTGTCATATTTGTAAAACAGAATTTTTTTAATATTTTGGTTCTTGTTTGGAATGCGCATGCCTGATGTATGTAATTATTAATTTGATTATTTCCCTTGGCAAAGCTTGCCAATTGATATTTATCAATTATTATTAAATATAACTATTTTTTTACTATTTGGGTAAGGAGAGGTTTTGTGTTACATAACTAACCCTAAATAAATTTATATTAGAATTAATAAAGAATAAGCATAAACTGACAAACGTTTCGAAGGGAAATGATCACATCTAGGGTGTGTGTTCCAAACAAGCGCCTTTTTTTTTATATACAATAAACATGCCGAAATCGGATGTGCTAGGCCTACAAGTCGCATAACGGTGGCACAACGTAATCATGCTCCCGGCGGAAATCGCACGGATATCCGTGATGGTTATAATGGAGCGAACGCAAAACAAACAAACAAACATATACAATAAATAATTACTTATTGGAAAAATGTTAAATATAGAATTTTGTTAATGTATTGTGTTATAGAATAGTTTCACTTTTATTATCTAAATCACTTTAAAATTTTAGTTTTTGATGTGTTTGGATGTTAGTAGTTTCCTCATGTCATTGAAAGTGCTTTTAACTATTCCTATTTTAGTCACCCGAAGAGTGCAAAAAAATAGAAATATTGTTACCTGCCATGCATTTTGTAGGATGCGACTAAGGAGATTTTGGGGTGGAGTTGACTATCCCATACAATGGTGATCCAAAACCCATGTTGAGGTCGAAAGTGTCATGCCGAAAGGTGCTGATATTGCAGAAAAGCTGTAAACCATGACACAAAACATTGTTTTCTAGACTACTTCCTGCTAATCTACAGAAGTTTGAGAATGAACAAAGTACATCTAATGGAATGGGCATCTACCTTAATTTGTGATTGTGTGTCCAAATGTAGGAAACATGTCTACTGTACAACCTATAACAGGAGGAAAAATATGGAGAACCAATGTTCTTCACTTTGCAATCAATACTAATGAAGAGTAGACAATGGAAGTTTGTGAATGAAAGAATTCAACTTTATACAATTTGTTTGTACACTAGGATTTTGTGAATGAAAGAATGCAACCATATACAATTTGTTTGTACACTAGGATTTTGTGAATGAAAGAATCGCCTGCATGTTGCCGGGGTCTTGAGAGGGGAGTAAAGAATAGCAACACTGTTTACCTTCCATGCATGTCGTAAGAGGTGACTATGGAGGTTATGAGATAGAGTTGGCTGTCCCATCCCATATATGGTCAACATGATCCAAAGCCATGCTAAAATCGGATGTGTTAGGCCTAAAGGCGCAGATATCGCAGCAATGCTGTAAACCATGACACAATGCATTCCGTTCTCCGGACTACATTCTGCTAATCTGTAGGAGTTTGAGAACGAATGAAGATGAATTAAAGAATGCAACCATATACAATTTGATTGTACACTAGGATTTTGTTTCAAGTAATGTTAACATTATTTTATTTCACCAGAAACACCAGACCGATATTAGACAGAGATGTATAACAGCTGAACCACATCATGGGGAACACTGGTGTCATATCTCTAAAGACATTCGTAACTGGCGTCTGAAGACAGAAGAACTTCTTTCTCTCGTCTCCAAATCCATTCCAGTGCCAACATGAACATTCTCTTTGTTGTTATTGTTTATACATGCCTTTTTTCCCACGTTTCAGTGGGTTTTTTTTATTTGTTATATTTAACAATTTACTTATCAACAATCAAGAGGGTTCGTATCTCCCATTACCAAGGGTGCACAGGACATTCAGGTCTCCTGCCATTCTGGTGACCAGCAGCGTTTCTCATTAGAGAACTGATTCTTAATCTCGGTACTCTTACGCCCCATGTCATCAACGACAAGCTATACTTTCAATAACCTCCAATCTCTTTTGTCCATCCGCTCTTCTTCTTCTCTGTTGCCCCTCCATTCCTTCTTACTGCCCTTCCCCTATCCATCTTTCTTCTCGTTCCTTCCCCTATCCATCTTTCTTCTCGTCCCTTTCCTGTATACCATTGCACTCCATGTAGCAGTTTGGCTT
The DNA here is from genome assembly GCA_034231615.1 of Meghimatium bilineatum. Classification (NCBI taxonomy): domain Eukaryota; kingdom Metazoa; phylum Mollusca; class Gastropoda; order Stylommatophora; family Philomycidae; genus Meghimatium; species Meghimatium bilineatum. Next base: position 11,740,663 of record CM067306.1, read on the forward strand.
GGGCCTCCATTAAGGGACTGGGGTTAAGGCAACCCACCATGTGTGGTTGGTGGGTTGTCACGCTGTGGGACCTTACGAAGCGTGACTGGATCCGGTCTGCTGCAGTTTGACGCATTGTTTTGTTGGTTCATCTGCATCCCTCATCATCATACTCCTTCACTCTCTTTGTGTGGGTTGATTCACCCATGCATTCCTCACCTCTTCTCCTTACGATTACTCGTCCTACTTTCTCTGTTCTCACCACTTACGGCGTTCATCGTTCCTTGCCTCTCACAGTGACCTGTGAGCACCCCTTGTAGCCACATAATCAGTTTGGGCCTACCATTGCTTGAGGCTACTTTCTGGCCCATTTTCTTTAGCCTTGTTGGGTTGGCTACCCTTACAGCAGCCTAGCATGTGCAGACTGTATGATTGACCATGACTTACTCTCTCCTCCCCCCCTTTTTCAACCATGCTGTGTTTGCAACGCCAACAGGCATCCTGCTACACATGACTAGGATGGCTCGGTGACAGTGATACCACCTATGTCTTTCTATGGAGCCAGCATGTAGTACGAGCAACGCCTACAAACATGTTGCAATGTACGGTTGATCTCACACAGACATGAACCTCGCTTTATCGTGTGTTGGTGGTTCGAGGTTCTGTCCATTGATCGTTGTTCCTTATAGATGAGCTAGTGTACATTGCGAGCAATACCCACATAGGGGTTGCGACGTGCTGCTAGCTTATCCTTATATTATCTTCGGTTTATGCGACCTGTCACATTTCCCAGCACCTGGCCTAAAGGGTACTTGTCGTTGCAGTTGTGACCTTGGTCCATCTTCCGTTATATTTCATCTGGACTTCTGCAACACCAACCTCCACTGACCACTATGCCGATGACACCAACTAGTCACACCTATGGCGAACCTATACCCCTGTCCCCATGCGCCATCCTACTATTTCACATGCTTTGGTTCTGGGTCTACCTCCTTCCGCCACGACCTTCATTTTTTATCCCTTTACTCTCCATCTACATTGGTGCCCTTTGCTTCTGCACCTACTTCCCACTTCTCTATATATCAGCCTTTTTTTATACCTTCTTGCGACATGCTTTTCCGTGATGGCTACCCTCTCCAGCTGTGCCCTCCTTCCTTGTGTGACGTATCTCCATTTTGGTTTGGGGCCCACATCGATCTGCCACTTTCACTTCTCTTCTTATTTCTCACCTCTTTATTTACTCCTTTTTATTCAGCTTCCTTCTCTCAGCCCCCCATTTCTTGCTATCTGCTTCTGCTTCTATAGGCACTTTGGTTCGAGTCATGGATACTGATCTCTCCCCACCGTCCCTCGTTTTTAACTTCTACGTCCCTCTTTGCCTTATGCTTAGGTTCTTGTTTGCGCATGTTCTCTTAAATCCCTATCTTTGTTGATTCTGCCGTTGTCCGATTTTATTGCCCGATGGTGTCTTCTTGCCTCTGCATCTTTCAACGGGCGGGAACTGGCCACTGTCTGATATTTAACCTGGCATTTCGGTTTCATACTTCCTTTTTTACGCTATTTTCAAGATACGTAATTTATCTTTTTTTTTTTAATTTGCATTATATCTTATCTATTTTCACTTTTTCTGTGCACTTTCCCCTCCACTATCTTCCTCTCATACCTTCTTCTCCTCTGTCATGTTGCCATATTTTTGCTTCCTACGTCGTCCATTCGCTATTGTCCTTCTCCCCTTTTGTTCTTTTCTTCGTATCACAATCATGTGTGTCTCCATGTAAGATTTGTTTGCTGTTGTCATTGTTTGCCCTGATGAAGATAGTTTTAGTCCAAATGTCATCTGTCACTGCCTTGTTGTTAGTTTGTTTTATGACTTATTTTGGTAACACTTATACCAATTTTTGTTCATTTTGATAGAAACTCCGGTGCCAGGAAACATGATCTATCCTTATTTTAAAAAGGAAGAGTTCACTGAAAGCCTTCCGCTGAAGACGGATGTGTAGGGCCATTGACGCAATTAAACGGCGACATAACGCATTTCCACTCTCTGGACTACATCCTTCTGGAAATCTAATAGGACCATGGTTGTGCTACAAGAGATATCCAGTGGGAGTTTGAGAATGAACGCTGAAGAAGAAGAAGACTGAAAGCCTAGGCCAATACAGTGCATGAACTCGCCCAACTATACTCGAAACCACAAGACATAATTATATATCTTCAGTATATTCTTCTGTCACATCGAGCATGAGGATGGAGATAGAGGGAGTTACAGCAGCTCTTAATTGGTTGATAACTGATGCATCAACACACTCGGTAATACTCACAGACTCTCACAGCATGTTGCGCAAGATAGAAAAGTTCATGCTAAGAAAAGAATGGTGGGACTTATTGAGCAACTCAGTTGTCCAGAGCATTACATGGATATACTGCCCTGGTCATGCTGGGGTCAGAGGACACGAGAGAGCCGACTTATTGGCAGGCAATGCAGCGATAGACGGCACATTGCTGAGAAGAGATAAAGCAGATTTAATGAAGGCAGTAATAAATTCATTTCAAGATGCAGATGATGTCAATGAGGTTGAGAACGTACACATACAGAGAATGTTAGAAATGGGAGTATTCAGAGGTGAGGGGAGGAAAAGTCCATTTTTTGGAAAGTCCCGAAGATCACACAATCAACACCTGACCGGAACTATGAGTCTACATACACTGTGATGGCTGCTGGAGTGGAGGGTGGAGCACTTATGGGAATGTACCACGTGCTGTGAAGCCAGTTTCTAATCAAGAATCAAGAGAATAGTCAAGCCTAGGCCATACAAAAAATTGGTAGCATATCCTATTCAGGAAGTAGCCATCAACCCAGTATTTTTTGGCTGTAGTGATTTCAACTTAGGCTATACTGGCCTTAAATTAAGTCTTGTCTGGTTGAAAGAGAAACATTAAATTACTATGAAAGTATATGTAATTGGCAGCAAGACTGGCTCGATCGATCTGTGTATCTGTTTCACAAGAAACAAATGATACTTGGATGAGTGGTCAGTAATATAAAATTTAAATACCATTCTCTGAGTTGATTAAAAATGTAATTGGGGATTCTACTGTATAGAAGAGAGATGACGATATTATTTACATTTTTCATCACATGCTAGACTCAAATCTCTTGAGGACTGTGCTAGTTGATTATGCATTCCTAGCTGACAGGCAGTGATTACATCATGGAAAAACAATGCACAAGGGAAACAGTACAGGCAGTGATTACATCATGGAAAAACAATGCACAAGGGAAACAATAACTGAAAGGTCATAATTTAAGTTAATAATTGTTATTACCTCAGATAATGAATTTCAATTATAATATATATATTCTGTCAGACTCGACCAATTCATTATAACGGGATTTCACAGTATTGAGTAATAGATTCGCATTTTAACCAGACGTTCCAAGTGTGGCAGATATTACACAATGATATTGTGTTGAAGGGTATGAGACCATGGACAAACTTCTGCAAAAGGGCATGAGGCTATGGACCAGCAACCAACCACAGTGACAGTGAGGACAACCTACTGCAAAATATTGGTCATGTAGTATAAGTATAATATTGGTATTCTTGATTGTATTCATTTCATGTGATTTGTCACTACCGAGAATGGTGGCTGAATCTTGTTTATTGCTAATGTGTTTATTTTTACTGCTACAAATTTATTTGTGAAGAAATAAATTTGTGTTCATATGCTGTTTTAACAATGAACATGTACTTTAGATGACATGCATTAGTTGTTTATTCACCCTCACTGTGATCATGCTCTAAGTGTCATCTACCATTGGTTTTACCGTCAACATTGTTTAACCAAACTATGCTCCTCAAGCGGTTTGAGATAATTTTGAAATATTTTTATAATAGGGTTCCTCTACATTCATTCTCAAACTCCTACAGATTAGCAGTCCGGAATGCATTGTATCATGGTTTACAGCCTAGTAACCTTGACATCGAGGTTACTTTCATCGTCTTTAGGATAGGGTGTCAACCACATTTCAAAACCTTACCAGTAGTTGCTTCGTCCAATCCCAGATCAGATGCCTACCTGCTTATTTTATAGATAATTAATCTAAATATTATATCAATAATTTATTTATTTAGGGTTAGTAGAGTTGTCTTGTACATAACTAACCCTAAATACAATTAATATGTAAATTAATAAATGATAAACAAACTGGCCAACAAAGTCAAGGGAAATAATTAAATGAGGTAGGCATCTGATATTGGACCGTTGCTTCTTATCAAATGCATTTCAGATCTTGTTGCTATTCTCTGTGAACCTTTTGGTCCCTTCATCACACAGGTAATGTTTGACTACGTCTTATACAAACCATATTGTTGGGATAGTTTTACATTGTTTATATAAGGTTTGCCTATGTGTTGTTGCGGGTCCGAGAGGGGAGCAAAGAATAGCAACACTATTTACCTTCTATAAATTTCGTAAGAGGTGACTAAGGAGGCTATAGGATGGAGTTGGCTGTCCCATACCAAATATGGTCAAAGTGACCCAAAGTCATGCTGAGTTGGATGTATCTGGCCAAAAGGCACAGATATCGCAGAAATGCTGTAACAGTAAGCTATGACAGAACACATTCCTTTCTCTGGACTATATCCTGATAATCTGCAGGAGTTTGAGATCGAACGCAGAAGAGAAATATAATAGGGTTGATTTTACAACACTTATGTACTGCTTGTTTGTATTGGTATGTTCTACATTCATTATGTAGTTTGTCTGTATTGGTATGTTCTATGTTTGTTATGTACTGTTTGTATTGTTATGTTCTGCATACGTTAAATTCCTGCTGGTTACCAGAATTGGCCCAGAGAACATCTGTACCTTTTGGCCTGACACATCCAACTTCAGCATGACTTATGGATCACTGAGACTTACAAGATGGAAAAACCAACTTTACCCAAAAACCCACTAGTTGCCTCTTACAACATGAATGGTCAGTGTTGCTATTCTTTACTCCCTCTTTGAACACATTGCACCCTTCCTTCCAACTTCTCTTTTCCCGTTTCCTTCTTGGCCCTTTTCTTCTGCACACATTTCTAATTTTATCTGCTAAAGACACTGACACCAGAGCACACTCTCCACTGTTACAACTTAAAACATTGGTAGAGTATCCTATTCAAGACATAGTCATCAGTTCCAACATTTTTTGACTGTAGTGATTTTCTAGGCATTATAAATACATTCATTAGTTTGCTGCTGCTTTGTGAATGGTCCGGATGCAAATTGCCTGCAGCAGGATTTTAACCTGGTACTTTGTTGTCACAGACAACTCTGTACCTCACTGCCAGACTAGCTACTTATTAATGAAAGGAACTTCAGGGTTGGATACTTTTGAACAATCTTTGTACATTTACATTGGATTTTGGTACATTTTTCCCCCAAGATTTTATAATGCAGGGATGTGTTCCAAACCAATTATACAAAAACAATTGGGTGACCACATGCGTGGATTGGCTATCATATTCAAATTTCGGTACAGTACAAGTAGATGCCACGTTTAATTATTTCCCTTGTCTATGTTTGTAAATTTCATGTTCATCATTTAATTAATGAGTGAAATATTCATTTATTTAGGGTTGGGGTTAGTTATGTAAAACACAACTATCCTAACCCAAATCCTAAAATAAATTAATATTTAAATTATTAAAATATGAACATCAAAATCATCACAAATAATATATCAATCTTCTTATAGTCCATGCAGTGTAGCAGTGGTTATGTCTTTACAACCTTGCTTTGTGTGTGTCAATCATTTCTGATACCAATATATTCCCATGTCAGGTTGTCTCTCTTGCTCTTCAACTTGCCTGTTGGCACAATGTATTACTTCTTTCCTCTTCTCGTGATGTCTCCAAAAAATGTGGACTGTCTTTCTGATTGCATGTGAGCAGCTCTCTTTTTGAATTAACTTCTTTCCAGGTATATTCATTGTTTTTTTTATGTCCATGGTGTTCTTAACATACTTCTTTCTTCATCGTTAATTCTCATACTCTCGCTGGTTCTCTCTTGTAGCAAGACAATAGCCCTATTAGGTTTCCAGCAGGATGTAATCCAGGGAATGGAAACGCGTTGTCGCCTTATTTATGCTAATGGCCTGAAACATCCATCTTCTGCTGTAACATACTTCTCTAAAACTACGTCTCTGCTGCCTCTATGTAATTTTTCACTATTCTGATTGTCCAAGATTCGCTTCCATACATCATTATTGGTTCTATATAACTTCTAAGAATTCTTTAATTGTTCAGTATATCAATCGACGGGTAATCATGTTTCTCTACAATTCTATCTCTTATAGAGATTAATCATAAGCTCAGTTAGTCACATTGTCCCATGCCAAGATACCCACCCCAGCAACTTCTCTTATTGTCTCTGATCTTTCCAGCAATTACTGTTCATGTTTTCCTCTTATAAATCTGATAAAATTGCCTCTGATGTCTGCCTCAAATTTTTTCTATATATTATCTCCAACATCTCTGAGGTTCCCTACATTAGTTTTTTTTAGTTCTCCATGATAAGTACATGTATTTTCATTATTTATATGCCAAAATTGGATGTGTCGGGCCATTGGCACAAATAAAATGATAACACAACACCATTCTCTGGACTACATCCTCCTGGAAATCTAGTAGGACCATTATCCTGCTACAAGAGAGATCCAGCCAAATTTTGAGAATGTACCCTGAAGAAGAAAAGACATTCCAGTCCAAAACCTCCTGGGTGTGAAAGAAAGTTCTGAGAAATCACTGCACTGCATATAAGAAGTATGAGAAAGTTGCTCGTCTCATAACAAACAAACTATTTAAAAATTTCTAACCAAACAAAAATTAAATCAGGACAAGAACATGAAAGAATCAACAACAAATTTTTTTAAATTATTACATGTATGTATATAGAAAATAAAATATGGTATTACAAGGCCAAAATAAAACTCTGATTTTAAAATATGCATATTATTCAGTTCCATCATTTTAGTACAGACCACTGCATGCCAATGATTGATGACACCACACTTAGGCTAGGCCTGTCTTGAACATGACCATTCACGAGCAGAGTTGAAAACAATTATTTTAAAATACACATTACTCAATGCATACCCCTTCTTGATAACAAATTGGATGTACCATACCGACACAAGAGTCCGCCAACAAATTATAATTTCAGCGATTTGGATGAGAGTAAAATATATTTTTACCTGTCCATTCTTTGATGTCGTCTTTCCATGCTTATCTGTCGTTTTCTACTGCTTCCACTTTTGACTTCCCTGCACTATTTTTTTTTCTATTGAAAAGTAGTGATTCTTGCAGACCTGTGTGCATCTCCATTCTATTTCTTACATACACATTATCTATGTTCTTTCAGCGCTCCAACCATCCATGACCTTAACTCTCGCAAGAAAATATGAGGCATAGAAGCACACAAATACTGATAATAAAAACACACACAATGGTGCCCTGATGTATGTCAACCCTGAGTATGTCACTACCTGCACATTGTAACATTTCATGAAACCAAAATAGACAAGTTTTTAAAATTAAATTGTGAAACAGTGACAATAAAATTAGGAATCTTAGTTGACAGAACAATATTTAAGCTATCTCAAGTGAGGGACCACATAGATCTCTCTTAGATCTGAGAGAAATCAACTATCAAAGTGGAACCAAATACTTCTCTAGCTATAACATAGATCTATACCACAGATACAAGGTGAACACAGCTAATGTACATAATGATGGATACAATTTTTTGACAGTCAAACACCTGCCCAATATGTACAGCATGTTCATTGACATGTTTTCTTTCATAAAAAGTTGCTTGTAAATGTCAAGAGGCTTTAACTAACTTTTATAAACTGCTACCTTTATAAGAGTAACTTATGTCCTAACACTAAAGAAAACATTTTTTAATTGCAAATAAGTCTACTCTTCTTCATTGGAAATCAACATGGTACTCGAGACAATTCTCATAAGTGCTAAAATCTAAGAGTATATATGCTCATTGTCCCAGTTGGTTATGGGTTCTTCAGATCTTATTCCCATGCTCATTGTCTCAGTCAGTTAGTTCTGGGTTGATATAGGGAACAGAAAGACAAACAATCATACAGTCCAGTGAATGAAATAGATAATGCAGATATGGATTGGGCACTCTTTGGTTCAGAACTTCAACAATGGATTTCCTAGATGAAAATTGCCTACTTCTCTATTCTTTTCAAAGATTTTAATACCTGTACTTCTGGACTACATCCTGTTAATTTGCAGGAGTTTGATAACGAACAAAGAAGAAGACCTGCACTGATCTGACAGTGCCAGTCTGGATGATCAAGAGTTATGGCTTATCCAAGAGCTTCGATCAATGCTGCAGAGCTTGAACAAAATCTTCAAATAGTATTTAAATGCTTTTAATGACCTCCAATTGAAGGCTTACCTACAAACAGTTCACCATAGAACACACTCTATGAAACATGCTCAATTCACAGATTATGAAGGATACAGATAGTGTGTAATAACATTGAGTTAAGAACCAAAGCATAGTTAGAAAATGAAATCTGTGATCACAACAATTATCGTGGCCACAATTTTTGATGGGTGACCAGACTAATTAGTATGCTGAGCAAGAAACAACAACAAATAACAGACTGGTCTGCTAGAGATATGTCTACAAACATTCATCTTTCAGTGGGATTGATAAATAAAATAATGAATACATATTTGTAACTCCTGAAGTTCGATGATGTGGGTCATTGGCTCAAATAAAACAGTAACACATTGCATTTCTGTTATCTGGACTTGTGCTAGAACTCTAGTAGGACCATTGACCTGCTACAAGGGACATGCATTGGAAGTTTGAGAAAAACCAAAATAGGACAGAATTAACAAGCCATAGAGTGCCTTACAAAATATTGAGACAACTAGAAATATTGATGGTAATTGAAAAGAGAAACAAGTCGCAAGACTGTCTGACAAAATATTGAGACAACTAGAAATATTGATGGTAATTGAAAAGAGAAACAAGTCGCAAGACTGTCTGACAAAATATTGAGACAACTAGAAATATTGATGGTAAATGAAGAGAGAAATAAAAATCTGGAATTATATAAAATGATGTCTGAAAAATGGGTATCTGAAGAACTAAAATATAAAGATAAATGTGGAGATAGTTTGTCATCAATGTCACAATGATATGGTATCTGTCCACAAGTGTTCAAGACATATGCAAATGTGTCATCTGTGATGTCATTGAATCCAATTTCTGCTCTGTGTCATGACTGCCTTTGTCTGTGTTCAGATCATTCTCTAAATGTCTGTTTGTATGAGTAAGATGCTCCGCAGACAGTGAACGCACCAGACTGGCATCTATTTTTGACTTTTCAGGAGAGCTGACATCTGATTTGAACTCTGAAGACTCTTGGCAGTTTGTCAGTCTATCACTGTGAGCTTCATTCTCTGATAATGTAGAAGTCATAAATGAGCTGTCATAAGAACACAAATACTCAGGTCCAGTAGATGATTCTTGCATAGCACTGCCGAGTCTATACGGTAGGTTGTAAGGACATCTAGATCGTCTATATAAGTATCTATCTTTTCGCATTCGTGACATTCGAGGAACAGACCTCTGATGTCTTGCAACCTCTTCTGGGATATTTGAATTACGTAACTTCAATCGTGGTGATTCAGACATCGATGGTGAGTGACCAGATAAACTAGATCTGTCATTAAAAATCAATGCGCCACTGAGACCTGCAACAAATTTGGAATTGACCCGCACAACGTGATACCCATTCGTGCGATATATTGTTGTGAGATTTGGGGAGCTTTCACTCTTTGAGCGAAGTCTGTGGTCACATTTCATGAGAGATGCCTGACCCTGAGTTTCTAGCAAATATTCTCTTCGACTATTAGTAACTGTACTAAGCATACCTAACTCATCTAGAGCACTATCTAAATCCATAGAATCAGCAGAGCTTCTGTTTGTAGCACTGACAACAGTATTATCAGAACCTGAGTCAAGTATTCTTTCCCTGTAATAATGACTGAAAGTGTCAGATGATGGAAGTAATGGTTTCATTTCATTGGTCATGATCCTTGAATGTTTACCTCCTAACTCACGGTTTTGCAAAACATGAAAATTAAAATAAGAACTCTGCTCTTCTAGATCTGAAGTCACAGAAGATTTACTAGCAGACAAAAATTGTTGCTGATCTTGAATGTGGCACATTTCAAGCTCATTGTTAAGTTGTGCTGGCAAGTCATTTCCATGCAAATTATTCCAATCTAGCTGGCTTGTGGGATGACTTGGAAGATTGCTAAGACAAATGTCATATAGCCAAGGTGGCTCAGTAACATTTCTTGAAATATTCTGTGCTACAGATGAGTGATCCTCATATGAACTAGGCAAACTAGTAGTGAGAGTTTGTTCCTGCAATTGTTGACTGGTCATTTCCTGAGGTTCAACAGCTGATGACATTGGTTCACAACAGAAACAACCCTGACTCCTTGACATAGCAGGCATCAGTTACCTTAAAATAAACAATAATAAATAAGTGGTGAACTCGTGAATCAAAAATATTTTAAGCATGAAATTATGTGTTGCATTATTTCATCTATTGTCAAATATATTTTCGAAAACTAGCATGGTTCGGACATGTATGCAGGCACGATTCCTTGTCAAAAACAATACTGCAGGGAACTGTCGAGGGTGGAAGAAGCAGAGGAGGACAAATAAAGACATGGACAGACAACATCAAGGAATGGACAGGGCTAGATATTTCCACACTCATCCGCATCGCTGAGGATAGAATTCGCTGGAAGACTCTGTGTGCTGAAGCTTCCAATGTGGTACCCCTACGACCCTGAAGGGTTATGGGTTTTATTGATTGATTGATATTTTAGAAACTACATTGCCGGAAAAATTGAAAAATTCATTAAACTATTTAGTTTTCCAAGCAAATGAAAAACTGCTGAACTCTAACCCTGGCCTACAGATCGTGGTATTCCTGATCGATGGAAGGTCAGTGCTTCAAGCTCTCCAGTCTGGAAAACTAACAGACATAAAAAAACTACTTAATGAACTGTCTTACCAGTATAGGATAACCATGCAGTGAATGCCCTCTCACTGTGGAATACCAGGAAATGAAAAAGCTGACCAACTGGCTAAGGAAGGTGCTGCCGAAGACCAACCAGACGTACCAATCACTTACCATCATAAAAAAAACAGATCAAGTCAATAAGAAAGCCACAAACACCAAAAACACAAGATGACTATCACATTATGAACAGATCAGAACAAGTTGTAATTCTACGCCTCAGAAGAGGACACAGCCAACTCCGCAGTCACACGTACACAAAGTTCAAGATTGAGCTCAAAAAGGGGTGTTCTGAGTTCTCAAACTCCTGCAGATTAGCAGAATGTATTCCGGAGAACGGAATGCGTTGTGTCATGGTTTACAGCATTGCTGCGATATCTGCGCCTTTCGGCCTAACACATCCGACTTCAGCATGGCTTTGGGTCACTGACCCTATATGGGATGGGACAGCCAACTCCATCCCATTCCCTCCTTAGTCGCCTTTTACGACATGCGTGGAAGGTAAACAGTGTTGCTATTCTTTGCTCCCCTTTCGGGCCACGGCAACACACGGGCGGTTCTGAGTATGAAATGCTGAAGCAGACATATTGACCAGAGGAAACAACACTGGAATCAAAGCTCTATGGACAACTGTATGAACTACAAAAGGCTGAGTTTTATTCAGGAGACAGATATAGATATGTTTCAAGTGAACAAAAGATGAAGAAGAAGCTTTCCAAGATTTAATATAGTGGAATCCTGTTATAACGAATTAGTTGTGACTGATAGAATATTTACATAATAACCGAATTTCGTTATATACGGTTATGACAATTATTAACATAAGTTATGCTCCATTCAATAATTGTGTCCCTTGTGCATTGTTTTTGCATGACGTAATCGCCAACTAAGAGAATGGTCTATCAATTTTCTGTTACTCTCCCCTCAGTTTTCCGCACATTTAGTTCTGCATGATCAAAGACAATAGCAAGGCCAAGTGAACACACCTCATAAGATCTGTGGGCTACATTAGAAATCATCCTTCTAAAGTGACACACTAGACTTTTCTCAGACTTTGGTTAGCTGTTGACACAAAGTAACCAATTAAATTAAAGGAAAAGTCAAATGCCTAACTTTAAAAGGATGGACCCGATAAGATAGCAAGACGGTATATTCGATGTACGATCCTGGGCACACCTGTACTTAATACCATCATCAAGTGCCAGCTCCGCAACAAAGATTGGCTAAAACAGACCTCCAACATCCCCTGTCTTCGCCGAAGAAGGGCAGGAAAGAGAGGAGTAAGAAGGAAAGTAGACAGAATCGGACTGGATAATGTCAACACTGGATATTGAAATTGTTCTAGCAATTTTCAGCGTGGCCAGGAACTGGAACGGTTAGCATACGATTTCGATGTAACGTTTCTGCAAGAGACACAAGCCAAACAATTATCATTTCAAGGCTTAATGAGCTATGTTAACCTGACAAGTTCCACGCATCACGGTGAGGTGATCCTTGTACGTAACAATGTGACATGCAACACTGTCTGCTCGACCTGACACCTTGGGATAATAGGGAGTTGCAGAAATTACAGATCATAATTCGTGGACGAAGATGGAACATTATTAACCTTTAGGGCTCTGGATTAAATTGAGAAATTTCTCTCCTGGGCCTGGATTCTTTTTGGAAAATTTGCGTTATTGATGGTGAGTGTTTTGAAAACGCAATAACTTTTTTGTTTTAGAAGACATTTAAATAATTTTTGCACATGTAAATAAAGGAGTGAATAGTGAATATAATCGTGTTTTTGTTGTTGTTGTATGTGTGATATGACAGTTGTGAGCAAGTTGTGAAGTTGAAAATTCGGGGGGAAAACAGAAAACACCATTTTCAAAATCGCAAATATATCTTCTTGACGACCCTAATACATGAGCAATGTGTGGCAACATTGATAAAATCTTCATAAATACCTATACTTATTGTATATGTATTGTTTTATATCCAAACTAATATAATATGAACTAAAAAAAACTAATAAAACGTGAAGAAATCGCATATAATGTCCGTCCGGTCAACACTAGGTCTATGCCGACATGCAACGTAATTATTGTCCATGCACACATGTGGCACCCCTGATACATATTATTTTTGTGTTTTTGAATGAATACACACACATTCTTATCAAATAACAATATATTAAACACAAAAAACAACAATTAGAACATGTAGTCACAATCACTTACCCATGCCACGCGGTACTCAATTTGATAGTAAAATACGGCCGAAAATGGCTACAGTCGCTCTAGAAATACATTGACAAATTCACCCGGCTTTCTCTCTCTTACAATCGTAATGAGTACAGGAGTTTGACCTTTAAACTGTGACGTATTCCTAGCTTAATCATGCGATATCGTATGGTGAGTGACCTCGCCCGCAGGCACAACGGGGCGTGTCCTCCGGGTGTGTGACCTCGCCCGCAGAGTCATAAAGGTTAATATCATAACTATAATATATATATATAAATATATATAAAAAAGTAGCGTGTCCTCCGGGTGTGTGACCTCGCCCGCAGAGTCATAAAGGTTAATATCATAACTATAATATATATATATAAATATATATAAAAAAGTATAAATTATAACTATATTATATATATATATATATCTCTGGCGCATCTGCTGTTTCGTCTACCATTGTGACTTTGCAGTGTTAGATAAGTTGTGTAAAATTATATATTTTGGTAAATGGGGTTTGAATTAGAATAAAGGATTAGAATTAGTTTATATATTTTTTGGGATGGGGAGAAGGGGTTAGAATCAGTGTTTAGAATTAATAATAAATTCTCTAATGTTGTAAAAAAGAAAGCTATTTATAGCACAATGGTGGGCGAAACAGCATTTTTGCCTATATATATATAATTAAAACGGACTTTAAAAAAACACACTATAGTTAGTAAACACAATGACAATGCCACTTCCTAAAGTTTCCTAAACTGTTTAAAACAACAACTGGTGAATAACGCTATTAATAACGGTTTTCTTCTCTACATCTGACAATGTAAATGTAAATAAATATAGGGACCTAATATTCATTAGTAAAAAGAGACAAACGATATACTAATTACAATACTGTGTGTTAGATATTAAATTATAGACGGCATTCATCATATCAAATATCACACTTACGCCGGTAACAGGAGACCTAACAATCAACAATCAATCTATTTTTTCCTAGCTCTGACGCAGTTCTAAAAAAAGATTCAATTCTAAAAACTTCACTTAAAGAGAACCCCCCGATTAATAGTCTCCTCATAGAAAATATACTTTAAAAGAAAAATAAAATGTAATGTACACAGGCATAACAATATTATATAAATTATACGTGTATAATAATTAATGTATATTATACCTAGTGTACTGATTCTTTTGAGCATCAAACGCACGCTACCATTTTGGTCCGACTTTTACATTATTTCAAACGCTGACGTAGGAGTAAAACAAGTATCGGAGTTCAAATATCTCGGTAGTATTTTCACAGAAAAATTAAACCTTGATAGAGAGATAGAGGAGATGTCAAAAGGCAAATGCAGTAACATACCGTCACCAAGGGGGCTGACTCTTTAACAAGAAAGCAGTAGTTTGTTTTCTATATTCTTCTTCAGCGTTCATTCTCAAATTCCCACTGGATTTCTCATAACAGGACAATGGTCCTACAAGATTTCCAGTTGGATGTCGTCCAGAGAATGGAAATGCGTTGTGTTGCCGTTTTATTTGCGCCAATGGCCCAACACATCCGTCTTCGGCAGGTTTTTTCCATATAAAGCGACATATATCTATCTATTCGCTGAAACCCTTTGTTGCCTTTCGGCAACACTCACACAAATAGAAATAAATATATATAAATTTAAATATAATATTTATATAATAATTTAATTATTATATTCCTCTAAGTAGATTTCTTCTCGAAACATCGCTCACCGTTAAGAAGTTAAAGTATTCCGGGTATGGGTAAATTGTTCTTATCTACGGTCACTCTATGTTTTTATAAATATAAAACTCTGGAGATACCATTCCATTGTTTATAGGAAATAAGTTTTAGTCACTCATAGGCCCTAATTCCTGGAGATTGAAGCAACGACAATGTGAATCACCAGAACAATGTGGACTATCAGCTTTCGAACCATTAGTTAATTCGACCAAGATGGATTTGCAAGGCAAGCTCTCTATCTACTCTACCACTGAATCTACATTTCTTTAATTTGGGTGATATTATCTTAAAATAAATGTTTTTCTCTGCAGGACTGTTATAATGAATAACAAGTTTAGAACCCCTCTTCTTGAGCACATTAGTGAACAAGATTTTGATCTAGTATATGAACCTGCAGAAGATTCTTTTCTATTGTTGGATGTTCTAGAAAAGGAAGATGAGTTTCTGAGAAACTTGAGGTGAGTTTGATATTTGATGGAGTTAGTAAATATCTGATGATCTCATGTTATTCCTTCACAAGTGTAATTAATTAGCTAGTCAAAAGATCATGACAGGATCAAAACAATATGAAAATGGAAACAGCAAGATACAGAGGAAGACCAAGAAGAAGTTGGGCTGAAGGAGTCATAGACATTCTGAGATGTCACAATATTACTACATATTAAGCAACTAAATGTGCCACAGCACAAAAACCGATCATCATTAAATCCTGCAAAGCCTTACATCAAAAGCAGAGAAAAAAATAGATAGATGGAAAATATCATCATCAGTGCTAAGATCTCTCCATCAAACCTTTAGTACGTACTAACTGATCACAGCAACTCTGGGTTGGTCTCCTCTGATTACCCGCAATACACTCTTGTTTAGCCACACACCTCTTGACAATATGTTCTTGCACATTTTGCAAGGTTTGAGATTCACAAGCATTAGTTACATCAGCCTTTCATCCTAACCAAAATAGGGGAGATAGGCCTATTGACTGAGTACAAAGACTGCAGAACTTATTCTTCATGCATGTCAAGAAGAGAGGGAGAAAATATGGCTTACTGTGGCGGCACTCCTTCCAAACCTGAGGGGTTATATAGACAACCTGAAATGAATTACACAGTTCATTAAAACTATTGACGAAGTAACCTGATAACTGACAGAATAATGATGGAGAAAAGACTTATCCTAACTCCCTACATGCATTTATAGCATCAGCTTGGTCCATTGCTTGTCCAGTCTCCATGGTGTCACAAGTGAAAATGAGCATGGTATAGAAACAGTCTATTAGGTTTAATGTTTGAGAGTACACAGATGGCTAAAGTTCAATTCACATTCAGAAATAACTGTTGTTGTATGAATATGAATGAAGAGGCCTGATACAAAGGAAAACTGTTTGATAATTCCTTTTGTGATATTATGCACATTGAGAAATGAATTTCAAGTGGGATGAGTTGTGCAATGTCAACAATCTCACTCTCTTTCCCCCTTCACACTTGATATGTTTCAAAAGAAAAATCTAAGCAACTATGCATGTGCCAGGATTGCAGTAGATAACCACAGTCTTCTTCGTTCGTTCTCAAATTCCTGCAGATTAGCAGGATGTAGTCCGGAGAACGGAATGCGTTGTGTCATGGTTTACAGCATTGCTGCGATATGTGCGCTTTTTGGCCCGACACATCTGACTTCAGCATGGTTCTGGGTCACTGGCCCTATATGGGATGGGACAGCCAACTCCATCCCATAACCTCCTTAGCGGCCTTTTACGGCATGCATGGAAGGTAAACATCATTGCTATTCTTTGCTCCCCTTTCGGGCCCCAGCAACACACAGGCGATAACCACAGTGTTTTACTATGTCATCTAGCTCACACTTTCTTGGTGATGCGTTTCTGCCAATCAATCCAGTTTAATAGGGCTCCTTAATTATTAATTTATTGGTTTTGAACTTTCATCATTGCACTCTGGGCAAACTCATAGATCCTTAGTCTCCTCCAGCAGATGTTAAAGAGTATGCGTGCTTATAGCTTCTGTGTCTCATGCGGTAAACACACCCTTGACTTTACCCTGCAAATGATCAGTTTACTTAAGCCAAATGCAATATTTTATTTCCCCTTATTTTTTTCTATGTTTATTCTCAAGCTCATGCTTATTAATAGGATATATTCCATAGAGCGGAGATCATTGTATTGTTGTTTACAGCTTGCTTATCTACAGGAGTTTGAGAACGAATGCAGAATAAGAAATATGTCCTGCTTAAAGCGAGAAATCACTCTAAAAGTCCTGATTAAAGGTTATTTTAGATTTTTGGTTAATGACTCCCTAGGGATTCACATGAGAACAATGTTTCCTGCTAGCATTCCAACAGCTGCTTTAAGCCAATATTTGTTTATTGCTGTAACTCATAATTATTTCAAATAATACCTTTCCAAGTGTAATTGTTGGCATAATATTGTTGCACTGTTTGATGTATATTTATTTTACATTACTTTCAGTCCATCTGTGTGTGTGGAGGTTGGCTGTGGATCAGGAATTTGCATTACATTTCTTTCCCAAGTTATAGAAAACCCAGCCACATTTTTGTAAGCATTGCAGTAGTTTTTATCTATTAGTTCTGTTCATTATCAAAATTATTGCTCACGAATGTGGTTAATAGGAAAATAATAAGTTAAATGTATTTTATTGTTGTTATTGCTATTATTGTTTGTTGTGTGTTCGCTCCATTGTAATCAGCACAGCTATTTGTGTGATTTCCACCAGGAGCGTAGTTACGTTGTGCCACTGTTATGTGCATTGTAGGCCCAGCACATCTGATTTTGGCACGATTGCTATTATTAATATTAAATTTCATGCCAATTCAGAGGTGTCGGGTCATTTGCACAAATAAAATGGCACAATGCATTTCTGTCCAGTGGACTACATCCTGCTCAAAATCTAGTAAGACCATGGCCCATTGCTACAAGGGGGATCCAGGGGGAGTGTGAGAACCCTACAAGATTTGAATTTTGCCTGTGTAGAATCTGAACCTGGACTTCAGTTCAGGGTGCAAAGAAGAGGGCCATTGTCTTCTTTCTAGGTTTGTCATAGGAAAGTTTGACTGAGGAAAGTTGGTGAATCAGCTGACAGCCTGTCACCTGTGAAAAATATCCTCATTGTCACTGCATGTGTTGTCTCAGTTTCTTCTTCTGCGTTCAGCATCTGTGGTCATGTTATATTGTCAAGCCTGTCTCCAAGACGAAGTCCACCGTCTTCTCCAGGTCAGAGCTGCTGCCCCATAGCTTTTGCCTCAGGTCTGTATCCTCTGGCCAGGTCTGCTATTTGTCGCTTGGGTGGGCCCTTTCGAGGCAAGGGGCCCGGTTCCGTTCCTCCCCGGTTTTAGCTTTACATTTCTGTAAAGCGTGTGTGCCCTAATTTATCCCAGTAAAAAACTTCCCCCTCCCCCAGCACGCTCCTGACTTGGAGTTAATAACCCCATGCCAGCAGCATGATCTCATACTCACTTGAAACTGTCCATCATTGGACACATGGGGTATTTCAGTTGAGATATTGGCGCCACCTGATATCCCGCCCTGTCCTGGTAGGCAGCAGCACCGGTTTGGTCCATGGCTGCTTAATTGCAGCTGGCACTCCATATATGGAGGCCATCCGCGGACGCGCCCCTTCCCCCAAGGTCTCAGTTTCTTACTTTTTGTCTTCTGTCAAATGGTCCTCATGTATGACGAAGAGTTGCAGGTCAATGGACAATGCACCTTTGTTCTTTTGTGGCAGACTCCTGCATGGCAGTGAATTTTGTGCGTGCCATTACTGCAGATGGATCAGTAGATTGACATTATTAATTCTTTTGCTTCTTTCATAAGCCTCCATTGTAGCCATATCTCTCTGTATCTCAAGGGGTTCTACATTTGAATGTATTTCACATGCTGCTATTTTTAAAGATCTTATTGCTCCACTAATAAGGTGTAGGGCATTGTTCTGCACTCTGTCTAAAGATTCTATATTTGTCATCCATACATCATTCTTTAAATAATTAAAAAGAATACCAGACTCTATTCGACTAAAACATTGACACCAGAGATTCATTCATTCATTTTCCTTTTGCATTGAAGTTAGCACATAGGGCAGAGGTCTTCAATTCTGTCTGTTCAAAGTTATTCTGTGCAGTTCTTGAATAGTATGAATATTGATTGTTTTACTTTCTCTAATGAAAAAGAATTGGAATAAACTGACTTCTGTTACACAAATCGGTCTGGACTTTACAATGTTAGTTGATTAATCCAACAATCGATAGAATGACCCAGACTTAATTAGAGAAACACCCTCCATCAACGGACATCACTACCGGAAGAGATGATAGAAAGGAAATACAATCCCAAGGAATGGACACATGTCTACACAGAAGGATCTGCAGAGGGAGTAGTAATGAATGGTGAAAATTAAATTTTCATAAGACACTAAAATAGGAAGAACATTTTTAAAGATTTTCCAATCGGAAAATACTTCTCCAACTTTAGAGCAGAAGCAGTTCCACTCTATCAAGCACTGAAAGTCTTCACCGAACCAGGACTGCCAAGACCAAAGAAGATAGCTATATTCACAGATTGCAGATCCCTACTGGAATCAATCCAGAGCAGCAGAAATAAAAGCATGCACATCATCAGACATGAGCTCATCCAAAAAATCATCACCTATTGCCCTTCAGTGTATATTATCATACTGAAATCTTAGGAAATGAGAGATCAGATGGTCTGTCAAAAACAGGTAGCGAAATGGAACAAGACACACCCACTGTCCTACAGAGAAGCAAAAACAATAATCCATAACATATACACATCAAAGTGAAAGAAACATATGGAAATGGAAGACAGCCCCTGTGCAATACATTACCTTCAAAGATACCAATAGACTGCACTATTCCACCTTAGAACAGGCCACTGCATGCAGACTGTTGGTCACCTTTACCGACTGAGGATCTCATACACAGATGAATGATATGTATGTATCCGGTACCAGACTCCTCAGCACATACTTCAGGACAGCCCAACATACAGAGACAGCAGACTTGGCCAGAGAATACAGATTTGAAGCAAAAGTTATGGGCTGCTGCTCTGACATGAAGAAGTCTGGACTCACCCTGACGACACACCTGACAATATGACATTACCGCAGATGCTGAACACAGAAGAATAATATGCTTATTAATTCCAAACATTTCTTTTAATAGTTGCACTGACATCAACCCCAAGGCTGCAGAAATCACACAGTTAACAGCGCTTAAAAATGGTAGAAAGGTGGAGTCAGTTGTTTGTAACTTGGTATGCCATTTTATTTCATTTTGTCCACTTTTAATTTTGAAAATAAATTACTTCTTGGACTGCATTGTTCCTACAAATATTTCTGTAAAAAGATCACCTTAAAAAGACAGATTTCACATGCTGGCTTAAGACCAAAAAGAGAGAGAACTTTTTTGTTTACAATTTAACACTTTACTGACCAGCAATCCAGAGAATACTTATCTCCCATTAACAAAGGCGGTAACAAAATTCTTTTGTCATCTTTAGAAATCTGTATAAAATCAAACCCACGTGAGAGAGCTTCAAACTTTCTGTGTGTTATAAGGAATATTTGCATTTCTGAATGAATTAAAAAAGCTCCAGAGTTATGTCAAGAGTGAAATCCTACTTATTATAATGCTAGGCATGAATTTATATTACTTTCTACATATCACTAAATTTAACCTTCCAAAAATCTGATTTCTTCATGATTAATACTCATAATTGAAGTCTATAGACTGTATTTCATGGGTGTCTCCATTTTGGAATAACCTACTATCCCGAGCGAGCTATTTTTAGTAACACTATCACTACATTTGCCATATTTCTGAATATTATAACGGTTTTGAGGATTATCAAAGTTGGTCACCATAAATTTATGACATATATTTGGCCGTCAAATTTTATTGTAAAATTAATAAATGTTCAGGTGGAACAGAAATACAGTCTCCTGAACACACACTCTAAGACTGTCCAGATTATGATGAACAGCAATGCAAGACATGGTCACACTGGACTGAGCCGAGACAAAAACTTTAGGGCAGCCGCTCTGACCTGGAGAAGACTAGAACTTCATCCTGGCGACGGGATTGAATAACTAGCAAGCCTAAAAGAATCCTTAATGCAGAAAAAGAGAAAACAATGTGTAAATACAATTATTAATATGTAACCATGTCTTATTGTAAGAGGGAAATGCTTAATGTTAGACCTGGGAGGTAGCTTCAAAAAGGTCCCGGAATAGTTGACTAGTGTTTGAATGAAATGTTATGGAGATTATATGTTTAGAAGTTGGTATTAACCTTGATTTCTTCTTCTGCGTTCATTCTCAAACTCCTGCTGATTAGCAGGATATAGTCAAGAGAACGGAATGCTTTGTGTCACGATTGACAGCATTACTGCGATTTCTGCACCTTTTGATCTGACTTCAGCATGACTTTGGGTCACTGACCCTAAATGGTATGGGACAGCCAACTCCATCCCATAACTCCTTAGTCACATCTCATTTTCTTCTTCAGTGTTCATTCTCAAACTCTTGCCAGATCTCTCTTGTAGCAGGACAATTGTCCTACTAGATTTCCAGCAGGATGTAGTCCAGAGAATGAAAATGCGTTGTGTCACCATTTTATATGCGCCAATGGCCCGACACATCCGTCTTAGGCGTGAGTCACCTCTTATGACATGCATGGAAGGTAAACAGTGTTGCTATTCTTTGCTCCCCTCTCGGGCCCTGGCAACACACTGGTGTCAAAAAGGACATGTAAGAATATCACTTCTCTCAAAAAGAAGATACAAATGTCTATTGTGCTAGTTGCATCATCAGAGTTGCAAATGTCCTTGACGGAACAACATACAAATGTCAAATTCTCTGTTTCGCTTGAGAAGTCACACTCAGAGAATAATAAAGTCACTAACATTGCTTAATAAAGCATACAGTGATGCCACAATGAAGAAATCACAAATATTTGTGTGGCATAAGAATTTCCATGAAGGTCTTGTTAGTATCAATGATGATGTATGTAGATTTCAATCAACATTGAGCATGTTCAGAACATTGTTTGTGCTTATAGAAGACTTAGTGTGGAGAAAATAGCCTCATAAGTTGGAATATCAGTTGTAAGTTGTCACAGTATTCTCCACAGTGAACTTGCACAGTGTTTACCAACACATGGTTCCCAAAATGTTATCTCCCGAACAGAAAGAAATGAGATTGACTCTGGCAGGGGAGACCTAATCACTTTGACAGATTAAGATAGCAATTTTCTCAACAACATAATCACAGGAGATGAGACCTGTTGTTTTCAACGATTCTTAGTCCTTTGAATTGAAACTCATGCATCTCCCCAGACACAGAAATTTTATTTGGTCAAGAGCAAAGGAAAAGTTATGTTGGTAGTTTTTTTGTTCCCAAAATATTGGCTACCATGATTTCATCCTGAAGACTGAATCATTAACAAGGAAATGTACGTTGATATCTTCCATCGTTTAAGAGATGCAGTAAGAAGAAAACAAGCAGAAAATGGGAAAACAAAATTGATATAATGCTGCATGACAATGCATCAGCGCATCGATCTCTACTGGTAAAGAAGTACTTCGTAAAGCACAATATGATTACCTTGAAACAGTCTCCATATTCTCCCAACCTTGCACCAGTTGATTTTTTTCTTCTTCCCTCAACTGAAATAGGCACTAAAAGTACAGTGATTCAAGGATACAGATGACATTATCACCAGT
The DNA here is from genome assembly GCA_034231615.1 of Meghimatium bilineatum. Classification (NCBI taxonomy): domain Eukaryota; kingdom Metazoa; phylum Mollusca; class Gastropoda; order Stylommatophora; family Philomycidae; genus Meghimatium; species Meghimatium bilineatum. The sequence continues at coordinate 11,763,504 of CM067306.1, forward strand.
GTGACAAGACAGCTGAGAGAGGTGTCAAAAAATTGTATACACTTTGGCAAAAGTGTTTAGCTGCCAAAGGGAATTTCTTTAAAGAAAATATAGTGTACATAATTCTATTGTTACTTATTTCTATATAATCCATTCATTCTGGGAACTTTTTGAAACTACCTCATAAATCATGCATGTGTTGCCAGAAAAGAGCAATGAATAGGAATACTGTTTACCTTTCATACATCATCATCATAAAATTAAAGGGTCGTTGTCACAAACAAAATGCAACATAAGTAATAAGCTAATCTTTTATTGCATTGAATCACTTTTAGATTTTGTTTTATATAATTTTGACTTTGCAGATGGATGCCTTTGAAGATAGACTGATGGGAACTGTTGATGTACTTCTTTTCAATCCACCATATGTAGTTACTCCTTCAGCAGAGGTATTTAGTTTGATTTGCCTTGCTCCATTCATCAGGCTTTTGATCACCAATCTTTCAATCATTGCTAAATATTAAATCTTGGGTACTTTCTTGATGTACGGATCCCAGTAGTCACATTTTTCAATAGACTGATGTCTTGTTTTTAATCATTTATATTTTACTTTATAGTTTTTAATGCAACCAGTTGGTTCAAGACATTAAAAATGAAGCCGTCATGTATGTCAAACCTGCTACAGACAGAAAAATGATGCTCTCTCATTTCTGCGAGATGGTAGAATATTGCCATAAAAAAAGTTGGACTTGCAAATATCGACAGCTCAAGCAATGCATAGAGCTCTGAAGCAGAATGTGCTTGCAACACACAAAGATTGCTCAAGTTAACATTACATTATCCGCCTTGTGTACTATTTGGCTACGGAAACCAACTTGATAAAGTGGTACGTCTGAGGGTTGCAGATGAATAACAATACTGCTGTAGAATGGAACGTTTTCTCTGCTTAAAGTCTGTGCATCAGTCCTTTCCAAATTACTGAGTGGTCTCACTGGGGAAGATGACAAAGTTGTGGAGATTGGCAATCTGTTTTCTAAACAAAAGAACACCAGAAGAATCCAGACACAACAATGGGTTTTTTGCAGGATGTGCAGCGAAATGGGACCAAGTTTTTTTGTGTGCCGGTACTGAACAGAAACGTTATGAGACTCTTGCAAGTCATTGTTGCTAATTTTGAGGTGTAAATGTCTACTATCTACTCTGACTCATGGAAAGTCTACAAGAGTACTAATGAGACAGCAAACTTTGAGCACTGTCGAGTGAACCAATGATACAATTTTCTCAATCCAGAAACAGTGGAGAGAATAAGAAAATTTAAAAAATAGAAACAGCTATACAACACCTCAATACTTACATAACGGTAACTGAGTTTATGTTGTGGCATACAAGATTACCAGCTGGAAAGGAACCATTTCTGCATCTGTTGGACAAGACTGAACACCTGTAGGTTTGCCCAGAGTTCAGGAATGTTGGTTCATAACCAGTAACATTATGATACAATATCGAACAATCATATTTTCATTGTTTGTTTGAGAATCCCAGGAGTTACGAGCGATTAGTTCTTGCACATTCCTATGTGCAATGGGGAGGTTTCTGAGCTTTCTTTCATACCCAGGAGACTTCACCTTTCGGCTTGGTGCAATGCCTGTTGGAGTAGCAATCTAATCGGGGGTACCATTTTTTTCATTAACGAATAGTCAATTTGTTCTATAAGTAAAAGAGGTTGCATAGGACAAATCAACTGTGCTAACACAATTTTCTCAATTCTTTTAGCAGTTTCACCTTGCCTGTTATTAGAATTATTGTAGTCATGCTTTACCCAATTCTTGTGTTTTTACTGCTGCAGGTTGCTGCTGGTGGTATAGCTGCATCATGGGCAGGTGGAGTCAAAGGTAGAGAGGTGACAGATAAGTTTTTACCAAAAGTGAAATCTCTACTTTCATCAAATGGAGTATTTTACTTGGTGGTTGTTCAAGAGAATGATCCAGGTAAAACTATCACATATTATTAACTTCTTGTTTTACTTTGTTCTTGTACAAGAGAATGATCCAGGTAAAGCTATCACATACCATTAACTTCTTGTTTTACTTTGTTCTTGTACAAGAGAATGATCCAGGTAAAGCTATCACATACCATTAACTTCTTGTTTTACTTTGTTCTTGTACAAGAGAATGATCCAGGTAAAACTAACAATATTCTTCTTCTTCAGTCATTCTCAAACTCCTGCAGGATAACAGGATGTAGTTCGGAGAATGGATTGCACTGTGATGGTTTAGGCTTAGCTGTGATATCTGTGCCTTTCTGTAACTATTGATCTTCATCACACTCTAGACGTCTGTGTGTTGCCGAGGCCCGAAAGGGGAGCAAAGAATAGCAACACTGTTTACCTTCCACGCATGTCGTAAAGGGTGACTAAAGAGGTTATGGGATGGAGTTGGCTGTCCCATCCCATATAGGGTCAGTGACCCAAAGCCATGCTGAAGTTGGATGTGTCAGGCCGAAAGGCACAGATATCGCAGCAATGCTGTAAACCATGACACAACGCATTCTGTGCTCTGGACTACATCCTGCTAATCTGCAGGAGTTTGAGAATGAACGAAGAAGAAGAAGATCACACTCCAGTTTTCTACTGATCTACAACCATTGATCTTTATCACACTCCGGTTTTCTACTTCTTCTGCGTTCGTTCTCAAACTCCTGCAGATTAGCAGGATGTTGTCCGGAGAATGGAATGCGCTGTGTCATGGTTTACAGCATTGCTGTGATATCTGCACCTTTCGGCCTGACACATACGACTTCAGCATGGCTTTGGGTCACTGACCCTATATGGGATGGGACAGCCAACTCCATCTCATAACCTCCTTAGTCACCTCTTACGACATTCATGGCTGGTAAACCGTGTTGCTATTCTTTGCTCCCCTTTTGGGCCCCGACAACACACAGGCACAGTTTTCTACTGATCTACAACTATTGATTATCTCGAGAAACGATGTTTCGTGGATACATCCAAACCAGTAGAATGTCACAGACAATATTTTGTGGATATATACGTAATGAGCTAACTATGTTTTTGTTAATATATTCTTTGTTATGCAATCACTACAATTTTTTCTCTTCTTTCAACGTGCATTTTTAAATTTAAATTCTTTTAATCTAAACTATTTGACACCTTCACAGATGATATTAAACAGTTGATGCTCAAGCAAGGTTTGAAGACGACATGCTTGAGAACTAGAAGAGCTGGAAGAGAATTATTGTCTGTTCTAAAATTTGTGCACCAATAGTTTTAAGAAAATGTCCATATTAAATATGTAAGCAATGTTTTTTACTGACAAATGAATCATTAAATAATTTGACCATTTTTATGAGACATTTTTTATTTTTATGTAGGTGTTCATTCTCAAACTTCCGCTGTCTCTCAGCAGAACAATTGTTCTATGTTTCCAGCAAGATATACTCCAGACATAGTAAATGCATTGTGTTGCCATTTTATTTTCATAAATGGCACAACACTTCAAATTGCTGTAGACATTTGTTTTTTTTTAAATATTTTGCTGTGACACTTCTTGTAATAATTATTACAGAATTATAGCTGGAGATTATATAAAAATGTGGTACTGAATTTAACACAGAAAACATTTTCAAAAATGCACTTGACTTCTGCATTCACTCTCTGATAGCCAACATCAGAGTTTGTGTTATTTCCACTGGGGAGCATGAAGTACTTTGTGCTGCTGACTTCCCAGCAGAGCTACATTATTTTGCGACTTCTGGTCCAGCATATTCGATTTCAACATGCTTTTACTTTGGGCGAACTTTCTTCCTTAACTTGTGGCATCCTTCCTATCTGTTGCCAGGTGATAGATGTGTATCGACTACACCATGATGGTTTATCACCCAAAGTGTCCTTGGACTTTGCAGGCCAAAACATGTCCCTGGGTTTCAGTCTCCGGGGAGGCGGAAATCAGTGATTTAGGCTTGGGTCAACTACATTTGTCTCAAAATTAGACACTTTGTCTCTGTTGCTTCGGGTACTAAACCTTTTCTCATCTGTGAGCATGCTTTCAGTATAAGGATCACTTTACAGTGGAGTTGGGCTCTGGTTCATTCACCCTCTTAGCCAAGGTATCATTCATCAACATTGTGAACAGTTCGTCCAAGTCTGAGCCTAAAAACATATCTAGGAGCACCAGGGGACATTTGCTGCTTCTTTTCTACAAGACATTCTCCTTGGAGGTAATTAGAAACTTGTTCTCAAGATGAACAATGCTTTAGTTATGATTTTTATATGACATTTTCTCCATTCTATTTGCACATGATGCTGCCCTCTAGTGCTGTGGTGCCCTTACATTGTACTGAATGTGTCAACCTGACATCTCCGGAGACTTGCACACAATTCTTGATGAGCTTGGAAAGCGATAGCCGACCAGGCACTGTCATGCTCTGCTATGACAGTGTTTTAACTGTGGGGGCCAAGAGGTGTCATTTCTTTCTTTCTTTCTAACCACAGGAATTGCGAGTGATTAGCTCTTACTTCCTATGTGCAGTGGGGAGGTTTCTCAGAGCTTTATTTCATACCCAGGAGACTTTAGCTTTCGGCTTAATGCAATGCCTATTGAAGGAACCTTCTACTCTGAGGAGGTATATATTACGAGACGAGCTGATAGTTTGCCTGGGTCATCCATGTGTGTCTTACCTCAGACGAGGCACTTTGCAACCAGCGGGCTAGTCCTCATGTAGGAAGATAATTCCATTACCACCCTTCATGTCCCTAGTTCCCAGACCTTATTTCTACTGTATGAGCATTGTTGAACAACAGCGACAGTCAAATTAGCCTCAGGGTTGATACACCTTCCTAGATGAGGTGCTGCTTTGCCAAACACATCGGGGATCTGGGATTTGACCTGTGAATTTCTCACGCAATCGCTTTGTCCATCTGTGATGGCCTTCCAATTTCTCGCCAGGTGAGGCCAGTGTTTTTTACTCTTCACAGTTATCTGCTAACGCTGGGTCCGCCGAGAGCAATGCAAGACCCATTGCACCCCAGAGGTGTCATTCAAAGATCTTATTTGTAATATGCAAACAAGTCTCCTTCCTTCTCATTCTACACTTCCTGAACACAATCCCTAAATATTTAGCCAAACTATTTTGCCCAAACTTCAAAGCACTCTCCAGCGTGCATCACGAAGAGGCACTTTTAGAATCTTTGTTATCTGTCAAGCCTGGGTCCGCACTAGAGTTATTTCTGAACCCTTTGTACCCTACACTTGACTGAGTTTGTATATAATTGCAAAAACTTGATATGTTAAAGACACCACAATAAAAATATGTATAATATGCGATACACCTTGATTAAACTAGAGTTTAGCTATCATTTTAAGATATAAAAATGAAATTTAAATAAATGCCTGCATATTTCGCACTCATGAGAAAAGTGATTTCCGTTCTAAGATTGATCAATTTGATGCGCACTAAAAGCATTTGATAGCAATATAATTCAATCACTGATGATGTCTTCTTATTTTATCATGTTTTTAATTGGCCAATTTATTTATACTTTACCTAACAGCCAATGAAGAGTCAGAGAGAAAAAAAATACAATAAACAAATAAGATGCATTTCCCCTCATTGACTGAAAATATGGTAATTTGTACCGTAAACCCATCTATTTTTATGGCTATCAACAAACAAGTACTGCTATCTTAAAAACGACATTCATAGCAACTGCTGCGATAAATCATTTCAGTCTAGATAATAACATAATAAATCTTTAGCGTGGTTATTAAATAATCCACTCATGCAAAATATGAAGCCTCTATGCTTAGTAATTATGGAGATAAGACAATATCAGTGTTCAACTATTGATGAACTTCCCATGAATTTCTAAGTTTAGAAAGCGGAGCAAAGAATATTACGGCATGCATTTTGTAAGAGGCAAAAAAGATGGGTTAGCTATCTCACCCAGTAAAAATGGGTGAGATCATAGATCCAATTCTAGGAGCCGAGCCTACATTTCACACTTTTTAAGATCTGCACCAATTCGTATTTATTTAGTAATTTCTACCTCTGTATTTCTAGTTACAATGACAACGGCTGCCATAATTGGCTCCGATCAATAATATCATTATTACCTTTGCAGTGACTGCTCCCAGAAGCAAATACAGACACAGTGAACAAACTATGATGCTTACCTACCATGCTGCGTTAAGGGCTAGATCGTCATAAAGGGGTGTGTGCCTGTGGGTTAAGAATAAACACTGGGTCAGTGTTTAGTTTTTAACGCCATGAAAATAATCAAAAACATAAATAAAACGCACTGTGTTGTCTCCCTGTTTGGAGATTACCCATTTTGGGAATATTTAGTTCGTTTCAATCAATTTTGTTTCATTTAATATTGTAGGACCGGCTCTTAGGATTGGACCAAATGATGAGTGACCCAAAAATCAAATGCTGAAATTGAGTATGACAGGCTAAAAGATATGTACCTGTACATATAGTATATTTGGAATGGGCGATACCGATATGTATCCCTGTGGACAATCTGCAGAAAACACAGTGTGTGTATATATAAATATATATATATATATATATGTATGTATATATAACATATCTACCACACTATGAGAAGAAAACTATGGCCACCAGAAAGAGCTTTGATGTACAAGCTCCATGATATTGTCACTGGGCTGGTGCTCTGATGTAAAAGTTCTATGGCCTTGGCACGGGTCTTGTGACCACAGTACAGTTCATTGAAGTACTACTGTGTGTAGACGGGGTCTGAAAGGAGAGCAAATAATAGAAACACTCTTTATCTTACTGCATTGCCGTAAGAGGCGGCTAAAGGTAGTTATGGGATGGAGTTGGTTATACCATATAGGGTCATATATGCCATGCTAGAGTCGGGTGTGTGAGGCCGAAATGTGAAAATACAGCAGTAAGACTTTTGTTTTGTTTATTTGACAATATTCCAAGGAATTACTAGCAACTTACTATTACATCCTATGTGCAGTAGGGAGGTTTCTCTGGGCTTTATTTCATACCCAGGAAACTTTAGCTGTCGATGTATTACAGTGTGATATTCGAGACAATGACAATGGGTATTAAAACCATCCAAGAACTGCAACAGCTTGTAGCGGATCACAAGGTATGAAGAAAAATGACTTCTGCCCTATGTGCCGCCCAAGGCACCAAAGGAACAAACTAATTATTGCAATATCTTTTGAGGAAGCCTTCTTCTTGATGGGTATATCTTAAGAAATGAACTGGTATTTTGCCTCGTTTACACACTGTATCTTTCCTCATACGAGACGCTCCGCAGCTGGCAATCCATTCCTCATATAAAAAGACCCTTCCATTACCACCTTCATTTCGCTAGATTCCAGACCTATTGTAAGAGCTGTATTTGGCCACGGTGACAGTCGAATTAGAGTTATGTTTGATACACCTTCCTATGCGAGGTGCAGCTTCGCAAAAAATGTCGGGAATAAGCCTGCGCATTTCTCACGCACTCGCCTCGTCCGCTTATGATGGCCTTCTAAACCATCGTCGAGCGCAGACTGTGTTTTGAATCTTCGCCATTGCGTTTATCATCCAAATAAGCGGTATATTGCGCCTATTTCAGAATAGGAACTTCGTAGTCGACGAACAAATCTTGTGTAAGAAAGACATCATTCCCCCTTGTGATCTTGGGCACGGAACCCCATTCTTTTAGCTCCAGAGGAGCCGTGTTGAGCAACGGTAACAGTCGAGTTATAGACTAGGTGTATTGTATCCTCACAGACAAGGGCTTTCCCCCGTCTACGCTGCACACAGAGTCCGAGTCTCAATAATGGTTCGGTCAGAAATTGGAACAATATGTGCTCCCCGACATTTGTTAAACGATTTTCCCGTGATTACTGGGGAGCTATATTCAAAGATTGTTTTCACATACCAAGGTGTACATGTCCAAGTGTCGTATCCAATATCTGAGTTGTGGCTCCTTTAAATTGGGTCAATTGTGGTGAGAAGTGTGGGCTTCTGTGTGGTCTCGAGTATGAATAACAGTTCCACCGATCGATCCCATACTGGACAACTGTAACTGCGTTGACAGTTTGACACCCTGTCGCTTCCCACACACAACGCTGCCATCTAGCGCGTGTTGCTTTCGCCATAAACATTCAATGTGTACTATAGGCACCACTGCAACGTAACAATATCAAGACATATCGGCAATGACCGCCCCTTCAATGCATCTGCATTGTGGCTGTCCGATCGGCAATGTGTCACTGATGTCAACAAACTAACTACATCGTCTGTGTGTGCCGCTGTTGGCGCCGAGGTGTCGGAGATATTGCTTATCATTTTTGCAGTCAATTCTCATGTAATCTATAGCCGCCACATCCAAGGACACGCTACCTAAAAGTGATAGCCAGAAACACAGCACAATGCACAGTATTTATGTTTTCAGTGTGCATCACGAGGTGCTTTTATGATATTGTTTGTTTGCTAACACTGAGACTCATACATGAGCAATGTGAAACTCTGTGCAACCCATCAATCTCCTGTAGATTACGATGATGTGTTCGGAAGAACGGAATGTGTTGTGTCATGGTCTACATCTTTGCCGGAGGGTGAAAAGGTAAGTTTATATCCATGCACTGATCCAAGCTATTGCAACCAAAATAGGATTCACTGTGCGCATTACCCGCTGGTATCGCCACAGGCACATAACCAAATGTTCACGGCAAAAGGCTAGTCACCGCGTCTTTGTGATGGGTCTCAACTATAGACAAACAATGCAGATAGTCTTCTCTCACCAGTGCTGTGCAGTACATCTCTGGCTCTCTTCCAACCACTCTAAGTGCATGCATACACATAAATGACACGGCATAAACAATAACACACAATAGAAAAGGGAAAAAAGCACGAACAGCATAATTATATAAATGACATGCTGTGTTTCATAAAAAGAAAGCCTAAATATACAGGCATGTCATCTACTAAGTTTCTTTGTTGCAGATGGTTTGTTTAGTTGGCTATTAAAGAGACCCACATATTCCCATATGCTGTTTTTTGCTCTTCAACTACGTTTTTAGGATTTCCCACGTTTTTGGTTAAGTAGAGTGTAGGACTATCTTTTATGGTGAGGTACACTTCTTTAAACCGCAGACGCCATTCCATTTTGGTTATATCAGAGCCTTTAATTATTAACAAAATAGTTAACGGACGTGGAAGAAGAAGAAGAAGCCCATAGGTTCCCAAACCGTTTTGGGCCACCACCCACTTTGCAAGACATAAATGTTGTAACTCTCCCTCCCCCTATAACAGTTTTCCGCTTTCAAGCCGTTTGATATTGTCGACGAAGAGAGCAACTTTATACATTACTTCTTCTTCTTCTGCGTTCGTTCTCAAACTCCTGCAGATTAGCAGGATGTAGTCCGGAGAACGGAATGCGTTCTGTCATGGTTTACAGCATTGCTGCGATATCTGCGCCTTTCGGCATGACACATCCGACTTCAGCATGGCTTTGGGTCACTGACCCTATTTGGGATGGGACAGCCAACTCCATCCCATAAACTCCTTAGTCGCCTTTTACGACATGCGTGGAAGGTAAACAGTGTTGCTATTCTTTGCTTCCCTTTCGGGCCCCGGCAACACACGAGCGTACATTACTGTTTGTGCCACTACAGCTACAATGTATGCTGATGACTTGGTTGTGCGTACAAGAACATATAAAGACGACCAACAAGACAATACACAAGGCAGCAGATAACATAGCAGCATGGGCAGAGAAAGAAATGGTAAAAATCAATGTTGAAGTCACTCTTCATACTCTCAAATAAGGACAAAGCAGGAGAGATAAAACTTGGAAATATGCGTATCTAAATAGAAGAGGAACTGGTGTACTTGGGCACAACACTAGGTAAAAGACTGACATGAAAGCATCACATTCAGAAAACAGAGACAAAGACACGAACAAACTTGACATACTGAGGAAAGTGGCAGGAATAAGCTGGGGGAGGGGGGGGGGGAGCAATGCGGCAATCTTAAAGACGGTGTGTATGCATATATATATATATATATATATATATATAGGCCTATGTGTAATTAGACCAGTACTAGAATATGATCAACATCATAAACTTTAGCAGCCAATTCCCAACCCTGGAGAAGGCACAAAATCAAGCACTTCACCATATATATAAAAAAGCTCGAGAACGCCTTGCTCTCAAACGCGTGGTGTGAGACTCGAACTTGGACAAGGGGTACACGATGTCGGTGAATGACACCTCGGCTAAGAGGGCGAAAGAGCCAGGGTCCAACTCCTCTGTTGAGTTCTTCCCCTTAAGGAACCAGGCTCACGGATGAGAAACGGTTCAGTACCCAATGGGCACAGGCACAGCACGTCCAATTACACGAGGCTAGTTCATAGACAGTGGAACACCTCGTTCGAGTCAGACGAGAGCAAAAAATCGTCTGGGCGAAGAGGCTCCACTACGCGTGCCTAGAGACAGATATAGAGGCTGTCACAGGCTAAGGGTAGCCCACCCGAATTGTCAAGGCATGCCGAAATCGGATGTGCTAGGCCTACAAGGCGCATAACGGTGGAACAACGTAATCACGCTCTCGGCGGAAATCGCACGGATATCCGTGATGGTTACAATGGAGCGAACGAAAAACAAACAAACCATATAAAAGGTGACATGAAGACCTCACATAAATTAAATGAAAAAAATTATAGGCATCACCCTCCTTGTCATACAGACAGGACACCCAGACCATGATCCATGCAGAAAAGTACAAGAGCATGCCAGCATCTCCAATGAAGACCAGATTCGCTGACGTAGCCATATGAAGACTGAAGAGAAGCAGTTTTATTCATCAATCAAAAAAAAAAAAAAAAACCCAGAGAATAAACATAGAATAAGGAAGAACTATCAGAAATAACAAAGAAAATAATACCAACACTTTTCCCAGTAAAGTGGGAGCAATATCAAAATCTCACTATCAGAACCACCATAAATAACAACTACACTATGATAGAACTGAATTCTCAAAAATAAAACAATAGCATGCAACATGATTGAAGATATGTACCCCAGAGAAGTGTGGAAACAAATATATATCGATGGATCAGCAACCAGAGCTTTAGAGTTCCGTCTCTTAGCAGATGGCGAAGGAAATATATTCTGATAGTTCCAGTGGGACAATTTTGAATGACGGATAGGACTATACTAGGTCTATCTCCCATAATATTATGAATAATATACAATCAACTACCTACAGTATCTATCAGCACGCATACCCTTTGTCATCTTCTGAAATAGACGCAACTCCTATGGGGATACCAAGAGTTTTGGTTCAGATAATCTAAATCTGCTACTGAAGTGACCAAAAAAATATGGTCTATTCTTCTGATGCGAGTAAGCAGCTCTCTTTTTTAATTAACTTCTTTCTAGATATCTTCATTACGATTTTATCTGTTCAGTGCACTCTTAATATTCTTCTATAAAACCACACATCTACTAATCTACATAATTTTTCACTGTTCTCTGATTGTCTAAGATTCACTTCTTTACACCAGAGATGGTTCTGTATAGGCCTATTTCTAAGAATTCTCTTTTTTCTCTCAATTTACAGATACATTACATGTATAGGATGTTCTTTATCTTGTGAGATTTTGCATAGGAAATTCTATATTTGATTTCATGAATGAATCTTCCATCTAATATTATTAATACTCAAAATAAAATTTAATCGGATAGTTATACTTAGTTTAATATTAAATTTTAATCAATTAAGTGCCATGACATATGGCGTAGGCGATCATGTTTCTCAACGACTCTCTTTTTCTTGTGTTGTCAATAAGCTTGGTTGGTGGGTGAACTTCTAACGTGTCACAATACTAGTCCATCTATCTTCGTTGTCCCCTATCTCTTCTCCCCTTGATATTTCAAGTGGTTATTAAGTGTAGTGTTCAAGCTGTGTTTTTCTCAGCACATGCCCTAGAAACCATGACTGACTGTCCCTAATGTTTGATACGATTGATATTTTTACGCCATCATCAATGAGAACCTGTACATAAATTTTCTTAGCTCTCCATAGTATTTTCATCATTAGTCTCAGAAACCACGTATCTGCAACCTCTAATTGGCTTTCAATATTAAATTTAACCTGTTAAAATGTATATGGAAAAAACCCTGGCTTTCATTGGTTGACCTTTGCAATACATTGCAGACTTGCAGTATACCAAAATCATGGCTTCCCGTGTACCGGCGATACTACGTTCTTGCGCCCTAAGGGTAACTGGGTAAGCATAGGCCCTATTTTTTTGTAGTTTACAATATTTTTCCAATAGCAGAAAAATAGTTTCATATTTTATTATTGAAAAATTAATAAATAAGAGATCCCTCATTTCTTGCATTTCCAATTTAAAGATTTTCATAAAGACAGCAGACAGGTGCTTGTTCACGGAAGTCCTTCAATTCTAAGGCCAAGGCAAGGTATTCCTGTAAATTTCTGTCCTGATATGACCTCTAGTTTTGTTCTTTATTGCTTTATCAACCGACTTTATAGCACTCCAGAATACGGCGCATCTGCCGTTTCTTCCACCGTTGTGACTTTGCAGTGTTAGATAAATTGCGTAAAATTATAGATTTTGACATAATCATTATGTCCATTATGATAATGGGAGGTTAAAAGGATTAGAATTAGTGGTGAAAGTACAGAATAGTTCTCTGCTGTGCTATAAATAGCACACTGTTGACAATTTTAACTATCCAACGTCATGTATTCCTGTGTAACACCAATCAAAATAATGGCTGCCGTGACATCACATCCCGACAATCCCACAGTTCAACTCTAGACACTGACGAACTTTTATGCATAATCTGTTTGTTTTACAATTTACACATTTTTTACAATTTCCTATTATTTGTAGTGAGCGATCAGTATTTCTGCCCGCTATACATGGAGCGAGGTGCGCGCACACATAAATATTATTTCGAATCCTAACCTTACTCTAAGTACTTACCCGTAAGCTTGCCAAATCACACAACAAAGGTCAGAAAACACATTGAAACTAGAGCAAAGGTCACAGCTGAGAACTATAATGTACTTCAGCCAAATTAGTTTATATATTTTTATGTGCACGGTTACATCAACCTCTGTAATGACCTCGTCTCATGAATTAGACATATTGTGCCTGTGCCCATTGGGTATCAAACCTTTTCTCTCTGTGAGCATTATTCCGATAAAGGAAAGCGTCGTCCGCAGAGTTGGGTCCAGGTTCGTTTGCACCTCTTAGCCAAAGTGTAATTCACAAATCGTGAACCCCTCATCCAAGTCTGAGTCTCTACACATATTTAGGAGCACCGTTAACAAGAAGCTTCTCTCTAGCTAGCAAAACTTTAGTTATGATTTTCTTTAAACATTTTCCTGGTCTAAATGCACATTGCTACCTTCTTATTGTACATATGTCATTATACGGAACGATATAGATGACAGTATACAAATTGGACTAATTCAACATTCCAACCATGAGTCTTTTTCAAGAGAATAAAGAACAAATGATATAACTTGATCTTTTACAAAGAACAAATGATATAATAGTAAAAAAATATTTTGATATGAGTTATGACTGCAGGTTATCATCAGTGCACTCGTGACAAGTCCATAGGTGTTCCATCTCCCTCTCAATAAATCCATAAGAGTGTAGCATTTGACAGTTCAATGCTGATTTATCAATTATGATAGATCAATTATGTTGCTCTTTACGGGTTGTTCTGATCTTTATACCAATTTCGCGAAGTCTTGGGAGCAATCATGATTTACACTTTTGAAAATCTTATGAGTGATGAGGTCCCTTTAGTCAGATTCATTGATGTACCTAATGATACTGGCCATGCTCGCCAGTGTATTGGCCCACTCATTACCTCAACATCTGCATGTCCTGACCTTGAATATCAGGGTAATTTTTTTTGCCATAGATTATGACAATAACTCCACCCATTGATGGCAGACGACTCTAGCTTCTTCTTCTTCGTTCGTTCTCAAACTCCTGCATATTAGCAAGATGTAGTCCGGAGAACGGAATGCGTTGTGTCATGGTTTACAGCATTGATGCAATATCTGCGCCTTTCTGCCGGACACATCCGACTTCTGCATGGCTTTGGGTAACTGACCCTATATGGCATGGGACAGCCAACTCCATCCCATAACCTCCTTAGTCGCCTTTTACGACATGCGTGGAAGGTAAACAGTGTTGCTATTCTTTGCTCCCCTTTCGGACCCAGGCAACACACGGGCGACTCTAGCTTCAACTTTGTTAATCATGTTCATTAAGTTTGTATGCATGCACGAGAATAGTCCTGTGACATCAGCCATGAAAGTGTTTCTGTCACAGATTTTATCTCTATTATAAGACTGCTTGCTTGTAGCTAAAGGCACAGCTGGATTCTTTGACAGTTTTCCCACCGGTGATGTGTGGAAAAAAACCCAAGCACATCGTTAGTAACGCATGACTGATCCATCAGTGTAAATGGTTACATCCTCTGTAATTTTATCGTTATTTTTACTATTATATTTATCGTTTATTCTCTGTTAATTGAGCAAGATCATAGTCTACCCTAACAAGTACTGATGCTGAAAGTGAAGGCAACCAGTCAAGAAACACGCCAACAATCAAGATACCACACACAAATGCAATGAAGCTACCATAGGAAGAAGACATTGGACAAATTTTTGTCTCTATAGTCCCAATATGTTAATTTAATTTTTCAGGAACAGTTGAAAGGAATGTACTTATGTTTCAATTATTCTAACAATTAACAGTTATACAGGAGTTCCACTTATTTGTGAAATATATGCTTGACATATGTTCTTCTCAATGTTTCAGCCTTCGAGCCATGAGTGGAGGCGAGTTTGGTGATGGAGCAGGAAAGGTTTGTTTCCTTTAGTCTCATCATTGTTTAACCCTCTTAATCCCACATTGCCCCTACCCAGCTGCTATTGATTCATTTCCTGAATGCCCTTTTACAGCCAATTTCGACATAGGGATTTAAATTATTTTTCTTCACTGTTTACATGTGAATAGACATGCTAAATTTAACTCTCATGTGACTAGCAGTAATGCCGTGGCGGCTCAAATAGCAATTTTCTTGTTTTAGCAGCTGTGGTTTCCTACCTGTGAATTAATTTTTCAATTTTCTCCCAAACTGGGTCAGAATGGACCGACTTATGATTCAGATGAGGATGATAGGGAATTATTTGATGCATTTTTAGAGAACAAGAATGAATCAGACATTGATGAGGAATTAGCTCAGGATTTAGTTGAAAGTTGTATGGGGATCCTAATCTGTATCATAGGTCTAATGATGGGATGAGCCCCTCTCACCGCCACACCCTAGACCTAGTAATGAAATAATGATAGAGAATATTTTAAATGTCTATGTCAATATTGAGCAATTTCATGAGAATTAAAGTCTGGCAAATTACATTGAATCAGTTACTTTGCTTTTTATTAGGCCTATCTTTCGCTATTTTACATGTCATTCCTTGACATACTACACAGAGACACTGAGGTGTAGGCCTATGGTTGTATCAACATTTTAGAAAAACCAGATCCTTTTTGGAAGCCAGTATCACCTGATGATATCAAGGTGTTTCTTTATGTGAACTAGGCCTATATGTTTGGGGTTCATCATTTTCCCTCCTACATAATGTTTTGGTCTACCAATGAACTGTTAATATGACTGCACTGTCAAGTATAGGGCCATAATGTCCAGAAATATATTTGAAAGAAGTATAAACATTTTCATCTTAATGATAATTCCAAATTCATGACATGGGGACACGATAAAATGTTTAAGGTTAGATCTCTGATCTTACTATAACCTAGTCCAGAGAGTTAATGAACAAGAGCATTGATAAAGCTATGATAGTTTTTACAGGCAGACTCTAATTCAAACAGTAGATCTATATGAAAAACAGACCCCGGGAGATAATAATTTGGTGCACTGTGGTTTATAATTCTGGACATCTCTATTACTAAGCTGCATACTGGATAATCAAACAAACAGGTGAAAGATGGACTAGGATATCATGTTGTCATACTGTGGAGACTGCTTTGCAGCTTTTCATTTGAATATTTATCAGCAAATTGACATAAGTAAATGAAGCTGACAGGAAACTGGTGCTCATTTCTTTTCTTCTCACTTGTTACAAGTAAACCTGTCTTACATGACATTCACAAAATCATGTTCACAGATCAGTATCTCTTCCATTTATCTGTAAATTGAACTTGGAATTACCGCCAAAGACGAATGTGTCGGGCCATTGGTGCAAATAAAACAGCGACACAACGCATTTCCATTCTCTGGACTACATCCTGCTGGAAATCTAGTAGGACAATGGTCCTGCTACAAGGGAGATCCAGCGGGAGTTTGAGAATGAACGCTGAAGAAGAAGAACATGGAATTAAAAAATTGATTACAAATTGTATTTTTTATTCAATTTCTTGCACAATCACTTACCATTTTTGAAGCTATTTCCTGTACCCTGTGAATTTTGCCCTGAGTTTGTCCTGATTGACTGCGAATGTAGTGATTAAAATATTGGCTAAAATTTTCCCATTTTTTTCACCTGTCCTAAAGTATTGTTAAATGTCTATACAATGATGGTAGTAGCTTGTACATTGATGGGGCCTGAAATGGGAGTAGAGGATAGCAATGCTGTGACCTTTAATACATATCATAAGAAGTAACCAAGAAGTATTAGGCAGGCGTTGAGTCTATTAATCTATCACGTATGAGGTCAAAGTGAGCCAAAAATTCCAAGCTGATGTTGGATGTATTAGGTTGTAGAGAGTAGACATCACAGCTAAGCTGTAAACCCTTATAAAATGCTTACAGGTCTACATCTTACTAACCAGCAGGAGTTTCATAACAAAGCAGAAGAGTGATGATAAAGATTTGTACACATAATTATCTGCAGAAGACGGATGTGTCTGGCCATTTGACACAAATAAAACTGCAACACAATGCATTTCCATTCTCTGGAATACTTCCTGCTGGAAATCTAATAGGACCATGATTCTGCTACAAGAGAGATCCAGCGGAAGTTTGAGAATGAACGTTGAAGAAGTACACATAATTCCATTTCGGTTATTTAATGGCAATAACGTGAGACTTTGGAGATTAGAAGTATCTGTATCAGAGGTGGGCAACCAATTTGAGTTGGCAAGCCGGATTAAAATTTGTGTGTGAGTTATGGTGCCGTAAAGCTTTTATGCTTTAGATCCAAGTAGTTGTTTAGTTATCAAGTTCCAAGTAGTGTTTTCTTAGCTCTGTGGCCAGCACATATGGTACTTTTAGATCAGACATGCCAGGAAAAATGATTTCACTGGCGAATTTGGCCCATGTGCCATTTTTTACCCACTGATCTATGGTATATCTTCTTCTTCCATCTTCATTCTCAAACTCCAGATGGTTCTCTTTTGTAGCAGGAAAATGGTCCTACTAGATTTCCAGCATGATGTAGTCTAGACAATGGAAATTTTGTCGTCGTTTTATTTGCGGTAATGGTCCTACACATCCGTTGTCGGCTGGACTGATCTATAAGTAGATTTTATAGCATGGCAATAGCTGAAGACAATGCCAGTTATTTTCTTCTTCTGTGTTCGTTCTTACACTCTGTAGATAAGCAGGTTGTAATCTGGAGAATGGAATACCCTGTGTCAAGGTTTACATCTTATCTGCGATGTCTGTGCCTTTCAGCCTGACACATCTGACTTCAGCATGGCTTCTGGGTCACTTTGATCCTACATGGGTTTGGATAGTCAACCAATGTTCCCTCTAAGACAAAAGTACAATCTCTGTGGGCTGATCAATTTCTAACACAGCTTTTTTCTACCTTTTCTACAATTGTTCTACCTAAAAAAAATAGCTAATCTTCTTCAGCATGTTCTATCTACACCAGTTATATTTTTATTATAAGAACTTTTACAAATATTTATATATGTAAGTCTTGTGTGCTGAGTTTAAATTATTTGTGCTAGTGGATAAAAATATATGGGCTGGTACAGTTGAGAGGGAACAGTGCAACTGACTGAACCCAAAAACCTTCTTAGTTACCTCTGACATGAGTGGAAGGTAAAGTAAACAATATTGCTATTCTGTGCTCCCCTTTCTGACCTTGGAAACACGGGTCAGAGACAATCCCAGTGACATACCAGTTTCAAACCTTTTGTACAGTGAACGTAGCTTTCAACATAATAACAATACTAGTAAATAAAATCACAGATATCTCCATTCTCAGATATGACTCAATTTGCTTCATGTAAAAATATTAACAAAATATTTTTCTTAGTTGAACACGTATTACTTGATTATTTTCTCTTTTGGATTTTCAGGGAGGTGGCAGTGGCGGTTCAATCAGGTATGTAAGATATTATTAAACATTCTGTGCATTATTTAAGTCAATTTGATTCGATCTCCAGAAATTACGTGATGTACTTTTGTTTCCTTTGAACACTTTGCTCACTAGCAATCCAGAGCGTACTTGTCTGCCATTACCGAGGGTGTACACAAAATTGTATACATTGACTTCGCAGTCTTAAAAAATTTGTATAATATCGATCTAGTGCAAGAAAGCCTTGAAACTTTCTATGTGTAGTAACGACTGTTTGCACTTTCTTAAATGAATTTAAAAGCTCCAGAGTTATTTCAAGTGCAAAATGCTACTTATTATAATGCTAGGTCTAAATTTACATTAATTTCTATATATTATACAATATTTCCTTTGAAAACTCTGATATTTCTTAATAAAAACTCACCTATGATGTCTACAATTACATGAAAATCTGCAATCATTTGGTTGTATATATACTGGTCAACGTTTTACCACACATCTATATGACATCATGGCTTTAGTATAGCCAGATTCAACAAATGTATGTTGAATTATTGTTTGTTTGTCAGTATGCCCAGAAATTGTGAGCAACTTACTCTTACTTCCTATGTGCAGTAGGGTGGTTTCCCAGAGTTCTCTTTCATACCCAGAAGACCTTAACTTTCAACTGAATGAAATGCCGATTGAAGAAGTCTTCAACTCAGAGGGGATACATGTGACGGGTCGAGTTATTTTACTTGGGTCATCCACTGTGCATATTTCCTCCGATAAGGCACTTTGCAGCCAGTGAACTGTTCTTTGTGTTCAATTACCACCCTCTGGGTTCCAGACATAATTTTTTCTGTATGAACATGTTGGGCAATGATGACAGCAGAATTAGACTCAGATTGATACACTTTCCTAGACTAGGTGTTGTGTCATCAAAAACATCAGGGTCTGAGATTTGACCTGTGCATTTCTCATACACTCGCCTTGTCTACTTGGGATGAACTTCCAATCCATCGCTAAGCACTGTATTTTGGCTCTGTGCCATTGCGTTTATCATCCAAAGTAGGTAGCGTTTATCATCATGTAGGTAGATTGCGCCTATCTCAGACAAGGAGCTTTGCATTCAGTGAATAAATCTTGTGTAAGAAAGACACTTGTTCGGCAACGGCAAAAGTTGAGTTAGACAAGGTTTGTTACGTCCTCAAAGACAGGAACTTGTTTACGTTGCCCCAGAGTTTCAACGCCGCTTGTCAGAAATTTTAACATATGTACTTCCCAACATTTGTTCGATGCCTTTTCCTTGCTCAATGGGGACTGTATTTACTTTTAGGCCCCTGAATTAAAATTACGCAATTTCTCCCCTGGGCCTAGATTCTTTTTTGACAATGTGCATAATTTTTGGTGAGTGTTTGGTGAACACGATAACTTTTTTGTTTATAAAGATATCAAAATAAATTTTGCACAATTTTTCTCCCTTTTAAATAAAGGAGTAAATAATGAATATAATTGTATTTTTGTTGTTACTGTATGTGTGATATGACAGTTGTAAAGTTGAAAATTGGGGGGGGGGGGGTCTCAAAACGCCATTTAAGAAAATTGCAAATATAGTTTCTTGACAACCATAATATTTCAGCAATGTGTGGCAACATTGATAAAATCCTCCTAAATTCCTTTTTCCTGTTGTATATATGTTGTTTCATATCAAAACTAATATAACAGACTGAACAAACTAATGAAATGTGAAGAAATCACATACAATGTCTGTTCAAGACAAGCCTAGCAAGACATACAACATAATTATATTTCATTCTGACATTTGGCACCCCTGATACATATTGTTTTTGTGTTATTCAATGAATAAATGAACATTCTTATAATATTAATATAACAACAACTAAAACACAAAAACAGCAATTAAAACATGTAGATATAACTTTCCATGGCGATAACTTACCATGCCACACGGAACTACATTTGATAGTAAAATGTGGAGTCAAAAATGGACAAAGCTTTTTCCAGAAATTCACTGACAAAAATCAGCCGGCTTTCTCCTTACAATCATAATGTGTAAAGGAATTTGACCTTTAGGCTGTGATGTATTCCTAGCTTCATGTGGCGGGAATTCTATGTCATATGAGCTTAACTTCGTGTGATTCCATACTAATGAATAGGGACACAGACGCCTATTACGCCAATGGGTTATCTAGGATTGAATGGGTTAAAATACATTTAACAAACGATGATGTAATCGCTTTAGCTGTGGGTAGGCAGCTCTTGACTTTTCTAACTAAAGCATAAACCAGAAAAGTGTAGAGAATTCTCAACTGACCTGCACATGTGCTTCATAGATTACTCAAAAGATTTGACTGCGTCCAGCACCAGAAACTATGGGAGATAATGAACAGCATGGGTTTCCCAAGGTATCGGATTAATCTAATAGAACTTTATCAAAATCAAAAGACTGCAGTGAAGTTAGAGGGCGATCTCTCAGGGTGGAGTAAGGCAGGGATGCACACTCTCCCCATACCTGTTCAACATCTACGTAGACAGTATAATGAAGAATGTGAGGTGAAGACTACACAAAGCTGACTTGATTTTTTATTAGAAACTGGCCTCACAGCACATGGGGCATTCCCATAAGTTCTCCGCCCTCTGTTCCAGCAGTCATCCGACTTGATATTATTTCAAGTCTAATGCCACAGAAACAGACGTCGACTCACGGCACAACTCTCGCCTTTGCGACAGGTTTCTTTGCTGTTCTGCCCACCCACGCCGTGCCCGTAACTAGTTCAAGCACAATGTCGGTCTGTCGGAACAACATGGTAACTGTTATCGAAGGTTACGACTACTGCATTGTATAGATGATGTGCCAAGAAGCTTCTATAAGAAGATAACCTCAATATAAAAGCATGTCATCTACTAAGGTTTTCTGTTCATGGAAGTTTGTCTAGTGAGCCATTGGTGAGACCCACAGACGCAACCACAAACGCTGACTACCACACTTTAAACATCGGTGGATTCGAAATCCCTTATACGTTATAACTACGTTATGCAGATGGCACTGTGCCTCTTTCAAATGATATAAAGGAATTGGAACAACTAATCAAGAACACAAAGAAATATAGTGAATCACAAAACTTGTATTTAAACACGCAAACCCGCCGAAGACGGATGTGTCGGGCCATTGGCGCAAATAAAACGGCGACACAACGCATTTCCATTTTTTGGACTACATCCGGCTGGAAATCTAGCAGGACCATGATCCAGTTAGATCCAGTTGGAGTTTGAGAATGAACGCAGAAGAAGAAGAAAACACGCAAAAAAATAAAAATCATGTCAACAGATATAACAACACAACAACCAAAACTCAGAATAGACAATACCGAGATATAGTGTGTAGATAAATTTGAATACTTAGGAGCAAACATCAATGGTGCAGGAGACTGCATGGCAGAAATAAGGAAGAGATTGGCAATGACATATTGTAAAATAACATGGTTGAAAAAACATGACATATTGTAAAATAACATGGTTGAAAAAACATGGAAAAACAAAATAATAGAAACGAAATTGCTAATGTTATGAACTTTTATTTTTCCGGTTGCAATATACGGCTGTGAAACATGGACTCTAAGTAAAACAGCGGAGAAGAAGATCAATGCCTTTTTAGATGAAATGCTACAGAAAGATACTTAGAATTTCATGGAAGGAAAAAAAGATAAACTCAGATATTATAAACACATTGAAGATTCCAGAGTGTTGGTTACTAAACACAATAACAAAAAGAAAACTACACCTGTTTGGTCATATAAAGAGACACAACTGTTTAGAAAGACAAATAATGGAGGGCATAGTACCTGGAAAGAGGAGAAAGGGCAGACCAAGAAGATGATGGACTGACAACATTAAAGATAACATGAATACATTGTTGGAAAATGCAAATCGCATCGCCCAAGACAGAGAGGTGTTCAGAGAGTTCATTGGGAAGACACTGTTCTGGAGATAATGCATCACATGACATCAACAAAAGCATATGTCCTCCTCAGCTGAGTTGACAACCAAACTCATAAGATTTGTTGTCTCAAAGGCATATTTATGTTGGGAGGGTTTATGAATGCATCTTTAGTCCAAGAAAGGGATATTACGGTGCGGTAGTATCCCAGAATCATCACATCCTTCCAGGATCACAGCACATTATTGTGCCAACTAGTTCATCATTCTTCTGTCAGGTCTTACTTCTTATTTTCTGTCAGTTCTGTTGACTCATCTGTAGTGATGGTACATCTAGTATACCCCACATTCTAGGAGTGCCACTAAAGGACAAAGATACAATATCTGCTGGTCTGCATATCTTCATCACCCATAGGGACCATTTGAAAGAAAAATAAGAAATCGGGACCGGACATGCAGTGATGATTTTTTAAACAGCTGACAGGTCATCATCCTATCCCCCAGCGTCTTATCCCTCTTATTTGCCTCCTGTGACATTCATGGAAAGAAGACATTGACCCTATTCTTTGCACCTTGAACTAGATGTCCAGGCCCCAGTTCCCATATGGGAAAATCAATTCATAAATATATGTATGCACATTTATTTGTTTTTGTGTGTTGTGCTGAATTTTCTTTTAGATTTGTAGCAGTGAATGTTTATATTTCATAAACAGGGAAGCTGGTGGCTCATTTGGTAAAATGGAATCAGCTAAAGAGGAACAATACTTTCGTCAACTGGTATGTGTGAATGTTTACAGACATGACATTAGTTAGCTAAATCAGTGGTTCTCAATGTGGGCTCCTTAGGGAAAAAAAGGGGGAAGCAGCGCAGAAATATAACTATTGAGACAATATTAACTCTTTTGCTATGTAGCGTCTTTTAATTGATCCACTGGTTACATCTGGGATTACATGGCGTCTTTTTAAATATCCAACTTTTTTGCTAATTTAATCATTTTCAGTAGTTATATCAACATAATGATGGCTCCGATTGAAAGTTATAATGTCCACATTACTTCTGGCATGATTTTGATATCAATTTTGTACGTTATTGATAAGTTTTGGATATTTGTGGCATGTGACACCATTTTTCTGTATATTTTCTATATATTTGTTTGAGCACACTTGTGTTTCATGAAAGCATAATATTTGATTTACTTTGGTCATGTTAATTATTGAAATTCAACCAGGCAATTACTGACAACATACATAGACTGATGTATGCTATTTTGTAAGAAAAATCTGGCAAATATGTCAGTTGAAGTCTTAGATCTAACTAAAAAAAATTAATTCCCCAGGAATAGCAAGTGATTAGATCTTACTTCCTATGTACAGTGAAGTGGTTTTTCTGAGCTTTCTTTCAAACCCAGGAGACTTCAGCTATCAGCTTACTGCAATGCCTATTGAAGGATCTTTCTACTGAGAGGGTGATAAATGTGTAGATGACATGCTACAAAGCTTCCATAAGAGAGCCTCAATATAACTACATGTCATCTATTGTTTTCTGTTGCATGGGTGGTTTGTCTAGTGGGCCATTGGTGGGATCAACAGATGCAACCATAAATGCTAACAAGATATATAATAATAAGTCTTAAAGAAAGTAAGCAATCTTTATTTTAGGTCCCAGTGGGCCATATAAGATTTTGTCTGCGAGCTATAAAATATTGAGAACCACTAAAATATATGAATGTTTGGAATAAAGATTGATACTGTATATAGGAAGATTCTTCTCATGGAATAAAATGTATGCCCATCTAAATTATATACAGCAAGGAACTGTTCAGTGCATAGAACTTAACCAGCTTATCTGTTATAACCATCCATTTGTTACTGTTAACCAAAAGGCAAATAATAGCCACAATCTGAACTGCCAGATAGTTGTAAGAGGCGACTAAGAAGGTATCGAGAGTTGGTACTTGTCCTAACTCTAGGTCAGTGACCCAAAAGCCATGCTGAAGTCAAATGTTGACATTCCGAAATGCGCAGATATCGGTCAAGCTGTATATCATGACAATGTATTCCATTATCTGGACTACCGGTACATCATGCTGATCTGGAGGAGTTTGAGAGTGATTAAGTATAAATGACCAGCAGCTGTTCAAATAATCATAGAAATAAACCAGTTTATTATAACTCGTCAGGTATGCTAGAGTACTTCATGGTTTTTGTCTATTATAACTAGTCAGGTATGCTAGAGTACTTCATGGTTTTTGTCTATTATAACTAGTCAGGTATGCTAGAGTACTTCATGGTTTTGCATGAGGTAGTCATACTGTGGGCATCATTGACTATGTCGATATTTTGCTCAGGCATCATCACAAACTAGTTTGGCCATGGCTAGGTTTAAACTTCTGACCAGTGTGCATTATGGACAACAGGTTACAAAGTATGTCTGACCCACTAGCAATATGGCTGCGGACATCCACCATTCAGTGGAAATGGTAAAAAACATTAGCGTTTTAGTTACCATGGCCGAAGTCAAATGCATTAGGCCATTGGCTAAAATAATATGGCATATAATATGAATCTAACAGCATAAGTAAAACTATGCAAATAAACTAAAGTTTCAAGTCTTTTCTGACTTTGACTGGAAACGAGGCTATATTTACATTGCTAGAACTGTTGCCTCTTTTTTTCCCCTAGAAGAAAAACCCAAAATTAAACTTTTATCAGTTACAAAATTGCTTAGAGGTAGCCTCAATTCTGCGACTATGGTGTTGACATGTGTTTCACCGATGACGTAGCGCAGGTTAAGTAGTGTTCACAGTAAACATGATATTCTGTGTTGTCTCATTCAGCTCACTCACAAAGCATATACTATTTTGTTTCTCAGCAAAAGGAACAGATTGAGAAGATAAGAGAGTTGTTGGAAGATGAACTGTCTCATCATGAGGCTCAGATTAGACAACATCAGGTAAGTGCATGATTACCTTCTCTTGTGTGAGAGCCCTGGATACAGTAGCAGAGTTCTTATTTTACAATGTATTATCACAGACATCTTGTCTATTAGACATGCAGGTTGTGACTAGTACAGAGGGTTTAATTTTTTGTTATTTTTAACTTTATATTTTATATTTTTAACTTTATATTTTTAACATGTTAGTTCTTAACCCATTCAATCGCTTAGTGGCCGAAATCATTGGCTATATATACATTACCGTAGCGGCAGTTCTTGTAGGATTAACACATGGTTATTTTAGTTCATGTCTGTTACTGGTTTCAAGCGAATAGACATGCTAAATTTAGCCCTAACATGATCACCGATAATGGCGACATCCAGTGTTGTTTTCCAATTGTTTCTAACAGCTGTCGTTTCCGATCTACGCAAGGTTTATTACCTTCACTTTTCATCAAAACTTAGTAAAAATGGACCTACTTATGATTCAGATGATGTTCATACACAATTATTAAATTGAATTCTAGATAACGTGAATGAATCAGACGTTGATGGGGTAGCAGTTTAGTATTTAGTAGGCCTAGTTGAAATTAGTGGTGATATGTAATGTAGGCTTAATTGATGATGTGCACGTCTCGTCCGTTCACCATAAACATAGTAATGATTGAGAATAGTCAACACAGCTGATCTATGTGAATATTGATCTAGTTTACGAGAAATCTGGTCCTGCAAGCGACATTGATCGATATTATTCTGCTTTTGTGACTAGGCCTAACTCACTATTTCTATGTGAGTCATTCTTTGGGGGAACAAGTAGAACAAACGTCTATCAAAACTATCAGAAAAACGAGATCCGTTTTGGAACCCTGTTTCTCCAGATATCTGGGGCTTTCTTTGTGTGAACTAGGCATATATGTTTGGAGTAGTCAACTTACAGACTGTTGTTGTCATGCTGTGCAAGGGAGACTGCTTTGTAGCTTTCGTTTAAACATTTATCAGAAAATTGACACAAGTAAATGAAGCCAACATGAAACTGATGCTCCTTTTTTTTCCTCTCGCGTGTTACATGACAAGTAAACTTATCTTACATGACATTCACAAAGATATGTTCACAGATCAGTACCTCTTCCATTTATCTGTTAACCAGATCGGGCATTTTTAAACTTGTTTTGGTCAATATTACATTTTTAATTTGCACTGGGTTAATCCCAGGCCATGACCTTTGCATATTTACATCATGGAAATATTATGTCGGACTGATTTCTGGTGAATTCTTCCAAATTTGCAGAGTTTTATCACAATTTTGTCATATTGGAGGATATTGTCTGTATATACACTGATGACAGCCGTAGTTATGATTGAAATATGCATGATTTCTGTAATTTGCATACCAAATATAATGTGGAAAGTGACATTGAAGTTCATTGTTAGATAGACCTAATGTTTCAGACAAAGAAGGAAATTCGTGGTACTAATTGTGACATTGCGAATTTCGGCGGAGTGATGTAGTTTTTCGAGTAGAAGTTGAGAATTTTGTAGAAAGCGTTGTTTCTGTACATAATCTTGATATCATCACATGTTATGAATACTTTAGCATCATTGTCAATTTGCAACAAATCGTACAAATTTGTATATAACATGCAAAGAACAGGCAAGGAAAGACGAAATATGCTGGGCATCTGTAACTGCCATTGAAACAAATTTTCTAATTTATATTATGATGGACTTGTGTATTCTGCTTGAGTATGGCATGTGCTGAAGTATAGATGGCATGAAGTTCAACATTTCGGGCATATCAAACTGTTCAGGAAAAAGCAGATTTGAGAATATATCTCAATATGACTCCACTACTCAGCATCCCCAAGGTAAAAAAATGTTCTCCACATTATGCTAAGTTTGACAGTTACTTTAAAAAAAATGTATATGTATTAAATTATCTTTGATATAGGTTCATGCAAGACTATTCATTTTTCTGCTGATCTGCCAAGTCTGATATGATCAATAGTTTGAAAGAAAATCCATTTTTAACATCATCATATCGATAATTTAGAGTTGTGCACCTTGTCTTAGTGATGGGAGGGTTGACAATAGAGATATCTCATAGTGGTGAAAGAGTCAATCGGACTTAAATCGATGTCATGTGACGTATTCTTTCCAAAACAGTCTTTTTTATGAATCTCACTGCTTCTGGCAAGTTGTCCCGCTTCCTCTAGTGAATGTGCATGCATTCCTGAAGATCTCTTGTCCAATATGTTGGTTGTTCTCTGTCGCCTTCTATCGCCCCCTTCAACAACACTCCATGCTATCATGTCCCTTCACATGGCCGAAAAAACCCAACTTCCTTCTTAATATGGTATTCAAAAGCCAGTCTTCTTTGGTTATTACGCACATATTTTGTCAGTCCCGACCAATTCGTTATAACAGGATTTCACTGTACTGCTTATGTCACACCCCTTGCGATCATAACTTTGGACGCATAATGAATATAAAGTCATAACGGTTTGCTATCAAATTAGTTTAAATGTTTTAGCCCAATCATTTCTCGACTTTTATATATGAGATACAACTTTGTACTGTTAGAATCAATAATATATACCGGTAGACTATTAAAGGTTGTACATTTCATTTAATTAATAAATTCTGAGTTCTAAAATACAAGTACATTTTTCTGATTTCAGGAAGCCATTGAGCACCACAAGAGAAAGCTTGAACGCATCCATAAAAAAGCAAAGGATGGCAGCGATTCCGATTGAAGATTCTTGGTATTTTGAACCAGAAATAATTTGGTTAATGTGAGAATGTTGTGTTACGTAGAATTTGTAATTTAAAAAAAATTTTTACCGCTGTATCTTGGCTAAAAGCAAACATGCAATATAATGTATGTGTATTGTGAAAACTTAAAATCAATTATGATGGGTGTTTAAAGCAAGAATGTTATTATGTGTGTTATTATTAAAGAGTTAACAACAGAACAGAGACTGAGTCCTCCAATGAGTTTTTAAAAAAAGTCATAATGAAAACAATAGTTGAAGATAATTGATGTTTAATTGAAAAACTGAATATCAGTTTATAACAGTAAACTTACAACAAACTTTTTGACTTGAGAAACTTACAGTATACATTAGTTTTTATATTGTACATTGTTATACTTGTAGTATTACATTTAATAGTACTGTAGAGACCTACACATATACCTTTTTTGTGAGTGACAAAATAATTGGACATATTTAATATAATTTTGATGGGTTATCTTGTGTGAATAATTTCGTCTAAAAATAAAAATGGTTTTGCTATTAAATATGTGATTTGTTGTTTCAATCCCCAGGAATTATGAGATTAGCTCTTATTTCCTATTTGCAATGTTATATCAGTCCGGGTGTAATCTCAGTTACATAACAGGAAAGAACCTGAGCCTTTGTCAGAAAGGCTATATGCTGTCAAGAGCTACCTGCTCACAGTTAAAGAGATTATTTTATCATCTACGTGGCTCTGCTCTCAGCGGACCCAAGGTTAGCAGATACCAAATATATCTCCTCATAGTGCACCCTAGAAACAGAAATACATCGGCTTGTGCTGATTCTGGCTAAATCATTTGGGGATCCTGTCCGTGAATGTGGAGGTAGCAGATGGAACGAGATCTGACTGCAAAAGACAGTCGATAATCTCTGATACCGCTGCGCCAACACATGCAGCTGCACTGTCGACAGTTCAGCAGAAACATTGGAGTCAATGCAGTTTTTATAAAGTGGGCAGAAGATATGAGAAATATAAAGAAATGGTGCATCAGTCACCATATTAATAGTACGCTGAGAGGGAAGCACAGCCCTAGAGAGCAGTGTCATGTGCAAAGAAAACTACAAATGTTTCAAGGAAATACGAACTAAAGTGTCTTTGCTCAAAACAAGCTTCTGGTTACCGGTGATCCCAGCCTGGGCCCAACTCTACTGTAGAGCTTTTCTATACTGGAAGCATGCTCACAGAGAGAAAAGGTTCAGTAACTGATGGGCACAGACATCTAAGGTGACAAGCACTGTTCAGTTCGAGAATAAACACATCCCCAAATGTGTATAAACGTGGACGAGTGGTTCAACGGTGGTGAGCAACGTTTCGGCTAAGATGGTGAACAAGCCCAACTCTTCTGCCAAGTTCTTCCTAAACCGGAACCAGGCTTGAGGATGAGAAAAGGTTCAGTACCCGATGGGCACGGGCACAATACTTCTAATTATACAAGGCAAGTTCACTGGCTGCGGAAAGCCTTGTGAAGGACAGACCGTCTCGTTGTAGAGTCAGTACACATTCGCTGCCTGGTGACAGGAAGGCTGTCACAGGATAGGGTAGCCCACCCGAAATGTCAAGGCATGCCAAAATCGAATGTGCTAGGCCTACAAGGCGCATAATGGTGGCACAACGTAACCCGGCGGAAATCACACAAATATCTGTGCTGATTACAATGGAGTGAACACAAAAAAAAAAATCTATATTCACATGACAGGTTAAATACACCATGCTTTAACAGACAAGAGGAAACATTAAAACACCATCTTATTGAATGCCCTGCACTACAAGACCAACGGAAACAACTATTGCCTCCATACAGACAAAACAAAACTGAAGACATGCACTTATCACCAACTGGCACAGGGAAGAAAGAGTGAAAACTTACAACCCCAGGGATTGTATTATTTATCTACATGATACATTGAAATTTTGTAACAAGTTGTTCTGAGCAGGTGAAATATAGTCAAACTGATCTCGAAATAATCCAATACGTGCAAAAAGCTTGACATGTAATACCCAGTGTCAGTCCCTGAGAATGGAGTTGTATGTCCTTTTTTTTAAAAACAGATGACAAGAGCAAGTACAAGAGATACAAGTGAGAGTGAAATGTCACGAAATGGACAAGTTACAGCCTGACAGAGTGCACCATCACGGCAAGAGCCAGTGTGTTGAAGGTCCATTGCGACCAGCCTTTGTTACAGAGATAGCAATGAATTCTGTGATCTGATAGGAAGTTACAAAAAGAACATGCAAAATCTGAAAACAAGATGTAATATAATTTTACTAATAATCCTAATTAAACTAAACAAACATTTCAACAAATTGGTCTTTTATAATTAAAAAAAAACAAGGAACATACATGTATTGAACACAAAACTTTATTTTATCCAACATGCAAAGCATAGAACAGGGTAATGAACTTCTTGCTTGTCGTGTTTTTGTATGTAGTCTGGTAAAGGCCTTGTGATCAAAACATCGATTTGTGTGTGTTATCTGCGTTTCCAGTGATTAGCAAATCTTCATTACACTGTTCCAAGCTTTGCCTGTTGGATTTCAGTTTTGCTGCAGCGAGTACATATCTTTATTTATTCAGGAAAATACATAAGCATCATTTGGATGGGTGTGTTGTCGGAGTCTGAACGGGGAACACTGTTTACCTTTCATGAATGTCATAAGAGATGACTAAGAAGATTATGGGTGAAGTCGGCTGTCCCATTTTATTTAGGGTGAAAGTGACCCAGAAGATATGCTGGTCGAATGTGTTAATCTCAATTTATGTGTCGTGTAGAAAGGCGCAGGTATTACAACAAAGCTGTAAACCATGACACAACTAATTTCTCCAGACTATATCTTGCTAATCTGCAGGAGTTTGAAAACAAATGCACAAGAAAAAGATTTTGATCTGGAGATACAAGTGATGAGGTGGTTAAGATTTTATTAATTTGGAATTGTGTGCAGAGGAAGATTGAGAATAGTGTATAACAAAGTTGCAGGGTTCTGCGTAGCACAGTGGTTAGTGTGCTGGCTTCGCATGAGTGGTCTTGGGTTCATTCCCCAGTTGATGTGGAAATGTTTTTCAGATCACAATGGCTTCCGGGTCAACCCAGCCGTAAATGGGTACCACCCTCATATAGCAGAGCCACTGAAATGTGAGATCGCTAACATCTCATACCCCTACAGCATTAATAAATGCTATGGGTAACTTTACTTACAACAAAGTTACAGTAACTATCAGTGGTATCTGTTAAAAGAGACTATATTTGGGTATGCCTGGGCTGCTGTTATTACAAGTCAGCATTGATTTGTGGTTAGCAGAATGCAGCCTTGAAAACAGAATGCATTGTTTCATAGCTGCACCTTTTGGCTGGACATCCTACAACATAACTTTATGGTCACTTCCATGGTGCATGTATAGATAGGATGATCCAACCTTCATGCTACATTAGTCAGCTCTTGTGAAATGCATGGTTGGTCACTCTTTACTTCCCTTTTAAGTTTCAGAAACAGTGGATATTTATATATCCCTGTTATGTACAGTATCTTCTTCGGAGTTCATTCTTAAACTCCAGAGAGTCTCCTTTGTAGCAGAACCATGGTCCTACTAGATTTCCAGCAGGATGCAATCAAGAGAATGGAAATGCGTTGTCTGTTTTATTAGCGCCAATAGACAGACACACCTGTCATCAGTGAGGTACAGTATCTAATTTAAACCAATAAATACCTCTGACATTTGTTTTTAAACTCCTGCAGATCAGCAGAATGTAATCTGGAGACCAGAATGTGTGGTGTTATGGTTTACAGCTGGTCTGTAATATCTGTCTTTCAGCCTGGCTTCTGTGTGACTTTGATCCTCTATGGTATAGCCAACACTCCCTTAGTTGCCTCTGATGACAGGTAACAGTATCGCTATTCTTTACTCCTATTTTGGTCAGGCAACATACACGTGAATAAATACTTCATTGAACATGGTAACAAATAAAAGTTATGCCGAAGTCGGATGTGCCGGTCCATTAGTGCAAATATAACGACGACAGACATCTCCGAATTATATACTGCTGGAAGTCTAGTAAGATAATAGTCCTGCTACAAGAGAGATCCAGCGAGAGTTTCAGAACGAACACTAACAACCAAATAAGTGATATTATAAATGTTGTCCATGTGAATTATTTATAGGTACCTTATTGAAACCAAATGACATGGAACCCACAGATATGAAGAACGCATAGAAAAGAGACCAGTGACTTGACAGAGATGAGTTTTACATAGAATAAAGGTTAAAGCATATACATGGACAGAGAAAAGAGAGACCATTGACTTGATAGAGATGGGGAATTACTAGGAATGAGGTTTATAACATATCCAGTGAAATCCCTATTTAGCGCATTCTTTTATAACAAATTTCCCAATTATATTTATTCTTTGTTGTTTGTTTTGTACTGTAAGGCCTATATAGTAAATTTTCTGTTATTACATACATATTTTGTCAGTCCGGACCAGGTTGTAATATATCAGGATTCCACTGTACAAGGATAGAGATTAATGAAAAAATCCTAGGCGTTTGCACATAAGGATATGTAAACACTGTATGCTTAGTAAGCTTGATTAATTTACTGGTTAAACCAATTACAAATCATCATCCTCTTCATCACTGTTATCTGAGATGTTCAGAACTTTACTTGATTCAAGAATTCTCACAATAGTTGGCATTGCACTAGACATAGGGGACATCAACAATTCACATTTAAGTGATGACATTGTCTGACTGGTAACGAGCATTTTTTCTGGGGGGAAAAAATGAGTAAAGGAAAATCATACAAAAAACAGTTGTAAAGATAATACATCTGCAGTGCAAGGTATTTGTGCCTCCTAAATCTAAATGGCTAATACTAAGACCAATAATTATTTCCTTACTCTTTGTTTAGATTTTGCACTAAGACAAAAGCTGAAGTAAGTCTCCTGGGTATGAAAGAAAGCCCTGAGAAATCACCCCCCCCCCAGTGGCGTACTGAGGGTGGTGCGGCAGCACCGGGCCATCAAGGCTTGAGGGACATGAAAATGCCCCTCAAAATAATGAAAACTTAAATGGGGTTTAAGTGCCTTTGCCGTGCCAAAGTTGATGCCCCATATCGTTAAAAAATAAAAAAAACTTCAAAATAATTGCACCCGCAGCACTTACCCTAGGTACACCGCTGCCCCCTCCTCCCTGCACAGAGAAAGTAAGAGCAAACTGCTTGCAATTCCTGGAGATAGCAAACAGCTACCTTGTTTCAAACCACAATTATAAAATACTTTATAGCAGTGGTTCATAAACTGTGCTCCTCTGACCCTAAAGGTCTGCAAAGACTTGAATAATTATTTGAAGCACACCAGTGTGCAAGGCTAGTGACAATAGCTAGTAACTGTTCATCAGGGTCAACGAACCAAAGCTGACCAAGACCATAGAACATTTCCATGTAGTGGGTCTGGAAACAATAATGTATCCTGGCCAAGTTCTAGGGATCGAAGAGGGAAGGACAAACCCATCTACAAAAATAACTGTGCAGAAGTCGGATATATCAACCGAAAGGTGCATACCCGCAGCAAAGCTGTAAAAAAAACATAATGTGCCAAATGTCCTTTTCAGAACGAACATCCAGCGCTGAGCATTCAAAAAGGTGGTGGTCAACAGTTTCATAGGGATGAGTGCACATCTGGCACCCTGGAGTGTGTTGTGGTTGTATTCTGTTCATGTGATTGTTAAGCTGTACATGTACATGTGTGCGCAGTCTGAAGATGATACTCTGGCCTTTCCTTCCCAGGAGGTTGATGTTGTCTTTAGGATTTGGGCCTTAATGTTTTCAAATTATGGTATATTTTGGTATTCCATGGCAGAAAAAAATATTTTTAGGTGCTCCAAGACACCAAAAAAGTTAAAGAACCACAGTTCTAAATTATGTTTGCTTTGATTCCAGGAATTTTGAGCAATGAAGTTCGTAACCTATACTCAATGGAAGATTCCAGAGTTTTCTTCCAACTGTCAGTGGTAAATGACGCTTGAGAAATCTTCTACTCAGGGGAATCAATATGTATGCAGTAATCGTACTTGCGTATTACACAGGTTAATATAATCGCTTCAATCAGACACGACAGACTATATATAAAACTAGTGGGAAATGATCTGCACACAAGAAAACATGCAAATTACAATATACAAATCATATTCAACGTTTCAACCAAAAGGTCTTTATCAAGATACACACATAACATCAAAAGATGACAAATGGGAGTGTATGCAGTAGGCATCTAATCACATCAAAGCCTGCAGCCATTTGATTTGTCACTTTTTACCACACAGTACATATGACCGCATGGCATAGATAATGCAAATACTATGTTAAAAGTCATCTGTGTTACTAGGCCCGAAGAGGGAGTAAAGAATATGACATGGCTACCTGCCATGTATGTCACAAGTGGCTGATAGGAATTTTGGGTTGGCTCCCATTGACAGCAAAGTGACCCACAGCCATGCTAAGTGACGTGTCAGACCAAAAGGTGTAGATATCACTATAAACTATGACACATAAAATTCCATTCTTTGGACTGCATGAGTTTGAGAATGAAAGCATAAGAAAAAAGAAGTAAGATGAATATAATTACTGGACAATCACAGAATTATAAATTTATTAAATCAGAAAAGAAATAAGAACTACAAATGTTTGAAGTTTATTATTGCTCTTCAAGTTGCTACTAGGCATAATGATCAATTATTGAACTATCAGTTTCTGGTATTTTTCTATCCAAAGCTGCAAGTCTGCGCTCTTAAGCAGAAATTTCAGCATTTTTTTATAGTTGAGATAAAAAAAACTTCCATAACATCATCATCAAGTGCTGTCTCCACATCAAAAGTCTCTTACCTTGGTGTTGAACTCTGTATTTCATCCATCTCATTATGTTTCCCCTTTCACTTTATCTCTACCTACCTCACTTTATCTCTACCTACCTTTTAGTTGCAGTGCCTCAATTTTTATCTACCTGTAATGTCTTCATTAAGGTGTCTTGTCTTTTTATTTATCCAAAACATTTTGTTCAATGTTATCTTTTAATCCTTTTAGTCCCAGACAATAAGGAAAATTTCAGGGCGTAACCTATACTACGCTAAATAAAATTGTGCAACTTTCCCCCCTGCACACCAGATTGGTTTTTTTTGCTATCATAAAAAAAAAACAATCTGGTGTGCAGGGGGGAAAGTTGCACAATTTTATTTAGCGTAGTATAGGTTACGCCCTGAAATTTTCCTTATTGTCTGGGACTAAAAGGGTTAAAAGATAACATTGAACAAAATGTTTTGGATAAATAAAAAGACAAGACACCTTAATGAAGATATTACAGGTAGATAAAAATTGAGGCACTGCACACCAGATTGTTTTTTTGATGATAGCATAATGATTAACATGAAAAACAATTTTTTAAAATTCTGACATATTCTATCTAATTCTTGAAGAAAAGCCTATTAATATATTTCTTCTGCTATTTCATAACCAAACTAACATGCTCAAATCGTGATTAGATTCCACATGATTAGAAAACCGGTCCTTGTCCGGAAAGCGTGCCTACCAATGTTTAAAATGATTATAGTTGTTAAATAATTGTCAGACTAATTTTGTAGTTGCTTGTAGCCAGGGGAAATAACAAAAATAAGAAGAACACAGTTTTTGATTCCCTCGACACACAGATATAAATAAATCATGTAGATTTCTTCTGCGTTCGTTCTCAAACTCCTGCAGATTAGCAGGATGTAGATCGGAGAACGAAATGCGTTGTGTCATGGTTTACAGCATTGCTGCGATATCTGCGCCTTTCGGCCTGACACATACGACTTCCGCATTGTTTTGGGTCACATTGACCCTATATGGGATGAGACAGCCAACTCCATCCCATAAATCATGTAGATTTAACTTACCTTGCTGTAAAATCATTCTGGATATAGACCTAGTCTTGTCTGTAATACATTAGGTCTATGGCCTTTACATAATTAAACCATAGTGTTACGACCATATATCTACTTTGAAAACAAACTAGTTCTCAAGAATTCATCATCAAAATCACAATCCATAACGATTTTAATGAAAACCAAAGTTTATTCAAATGATTAACGCTGATTGCGTAGCGACGATGTGGAGATACCGCTCGGATTTTAAAG
Organism: Meghimatium bilineatum; assembly: GCA_034231615.1. Classification (NCBI taxonomy): domain Eukaryota; kingdom Metazoa; phylum Mollusca; class Gastropoda; order Stylommatophora; family Philomycidae; genus Meghimatium; species Meghimatium bilineatum. The sequence goes on from CM067306.1 coordinate 11,799,701, forward strand.
TTACATCTCCCCCAGTCTTCTCTCATGCTAACACAATGGCGGAAAAGAAAGTCTAATTGAATAATTAGCTAGGATTCGCAGATTTTGGTAACCTGAACATTAAAGATCACGTTGTTGCAGAGGCTGACACACTGCATAGCAATGGACAAGTCCACTTGCCGAGCACAGTAAACCTGGTAAACCGTTGTCAAGTCCGCCTGTCAGGGACGTGATACATGTTAAAAAATTATGTCATGTCCATGTTGTCCTCAAGACATGAATTTGGAATTACTATCTACATTACACTTGACATTGCAGTCACATTCAACAGTTCATTAGTAGACCAAAACTTTCTGCAGGAGGTAACTGGTGAATCGCAAACATATAGGCCTAGTTCACATAAAGATACTTTTTGGGGGAAACAGATTTATAAGGAGAATCTGGATTTTCTAAAATGTTAATACCAGCATACATATTAGTTTTCTCTGCGTAGTACCGCAAAGAATGACTCACGTAAAAATAGTGAAAGATAGGCCTAGTGCTAACAAAAAGCAGAATAATCTGCATCAATGTCATTTGCAAGACCTGATTTTTCATGAAATTGCTCAATATTGACATAGCTGTTTTAGATATTCTCTATCATTACTAGATCTAGGGTGTGGTTGGTGGGAGAGGCGCATCCCATCAATTAGGCCTACACTACAGATTATAATTGTCACTACTTTCAACTCCCAAATCATGAGCTAATTCCTCATCAATGTCTGATTCATTCTTGTTCTCTAAAATTCCATTAAAATATTGCCTATCAACCTCATCTGAATCATAAGTAGGTCCATTCTGACCAAGTTAATAAACAATTCAGAGCTCGAAAACTGTAGCTATTACAAATGATTGAAAGACTGCTATGACATTATTGCTAGTAACATGAGGGCTAAATTTAGCATGTATATTCACACGTAAGCAGTGAAGAAACATAATTTAAATCATTGTGTCGTCATGAGCCTTTTACAGCCAGGCTGAGTGAGAGGCGTGACAATTTTTTTTTTTTAAATAAAGTGTTTTGGATGGATGGACATGGTGGGAGAAGTTCATGTCTAGTGTTATGTAATTCTATACATTGAAATAGGATATGCCACACTGTTCCATATGAGTGATTGCTATTTCTATACTTAGGTGGGCAAGGTGAATTTATCTATTTAAATGGTAATTCAATGTAATATGCTTCGTTCTGAACTAGAATATTATGGTTTGGTCTTTTGTAATGAGTTTATTTTGTTTGATCAAAAACAATGAAACACGATAAACTACACAGGATACCATATGCATGTATATCTGTCAGACATCATCAACATACCTGTAGTTATAATCGCTTTTTCAGGTAGTGTGCTATCTAGCTGAGGGTAAACCAAATAGATACACATTCTCTTCTCAAGCCCAGTGGTTGCATCACAATGATATAGGACTATTTCTATTGATGTCAACGACTCATTTGGTGTAGTACTCTTGATGAATTTTTTATATTCTTCCTGTAATAGAACAAACAGATCAGTAAATTTTCGAACAATTCAAAACATTATTACAACATGATAAATCTGACGAACAAGATCAATAACACTTGAATTTTGTTATACTATGAAACAACAGTAAAGAGGTATTCTCATCATTATTTGGATTTCTCAAGGAAAAAAGTAATTTTCAGTTCCTCTATCAATCTGACATCTGTTTTTCCTGTCCAACCCTACTTTTCCACTTCTAGATCTACCACTTACTTCAAAAACAATAAACATAAAAATAGCATATCCTTCAGAGGGGGTTTGAAAATGAACGCTGAAGAAGAAGAATAGCATATACTATACAGGATGTAGCCATCAACTCAACATTTTTTGACTAGTGATACTTTTAGCAGTATTTATGCTCAGTAATTTGCCATTGCTTTCTTCTTCTTCAGCATTCATTTTCAAACTCCCACTGGATCTAGTAGGACCATGTTCCTACTAGATTTCCAGCAGGATGTAGTACAGAGAATGGAAACGCATTGTCACCATTTCATTTGTGGCTTTGGTCCGACACATCCGTCTTCGGCGGAACCATTACTTTCTGAACTCCGCTCCTTTCACTTTCATGTGAAACATAGGGCTGCAACTGTCACTCTCCAAGAATGTTTGTGCTTCACCATCTTCTTCAACTGTGCCCATGAGGTCCCAATTGATTTGATCTCTTCCTCCACTTTTCTTCTCCAAGTATTCTTCATCTTTAAATTCTCCTCTTTCCCTGCATGTTCCATTCAAGCGGCTGTCTGGTTATGTTGTCAGGCTTCTTTTGGAGGGCGTGTCTCATCTCCAAATTTTCTATTTTTAATCTATTTTCACCAAGCACTGGTGTGTTCTCATCTACAATTATTTCTTCTTCTGCATTCACTCTCTGATGGTTGATTGGTTGCTGATCCAGCGGTCCATGGGCTCATGCCCTTTAACCCAATGCCATTAAATGGCATTATATTGCTGGGAAGTCTGTGGATTTTCGGCCGACCCCGGGCCAGAGAATAACTGTCACAGCTCCAGGAAGGTAGGTTTAAACCTATGCACTCTCCGAGCCACGATAGGGTTCATTGTTCTCATTCCCCACTACCAATTCACTACTGGTTATGCTAAACTTTTCTATTGCTCCAGGCATGCAACCAAATGTTTACGCCAAACGGATTGTCACGTCCTGAGTCACTGTTCCTTTATAATGCGTCTCAGCCATAAAAAAAACAGTGCTGCACAGTACATCTCTGGCTCCCTCCCAACCACAGAGGGTGCTGGGAATACATATATTCAAGTAAACATGAAACACATTGCAACAACAAAATAAAAGCATGAGCAGCATAATTGTATAGATGAATTATATACATGTCATGAAGCTTCTATAAAAAGATAACCACAATATAACTGCATGTCATCTACAAAGGTTTTCTGTTGCATGGGTAGTTTCTTTCATGGGCCATTGGTGAGACTCAGATGCAGCCGCATGCATTCAATCTCTGATAACCAACATGAAATTGCATGTGATTTTCTGCCGGGGAGGAACAATGAAAATTAGATGTCAGAGATATCTATTTATAAATATCTGCAGTTATGTGATTATCTGGGTGATATACCATATTTCTGAGCCAATCAGTTTCAGATCTATATTAAAGAACATAATCTGTATAAATTTAAAGGCCCAGGAAAACAGCCTAAAATAAAATAAAACTAAATGTGGAACCCTTGGGATAACAAGAGTACAAATTTATTTTAAAAAAGCAATTGACAAAGAATATGTTAAACACATACTTCAGAACTGTCCAACATAGAACGGGCAAAATCTGAGGATACAGAGCTGAAGCAAAAGCTATGGAAGCTTGGAGAAGACTGGACTTCACTTAATGACAGATCTGTCGTATCAACAATATAAAATGATGACAGACTTAAAGACAGAAGCATGTTTATAATCAATGATCTTCCTCACCATGACACACTTTAGTTCTCCTTTCCTCTGAACATATGCATTGAGTATGTGACCAATATCATCCATCATCTGGTGCCAGGCTGGGCTCTTGGACTTGTCTAGCAGCGACTGGACATCAATAAAATAAGGAATACTTGTTCCTGAAACCTAACAGCACATAATTGTTAAGCACATTATGAGGTGTTGAAACATATCTATTTAAAAAACAGTAAAGTGGATTCCCTTTATAGCAGATACGTTTATAACATTTATAGTGGATTCCCTTTATAGCAGATACGTTTATAACTATAGTGGATTCCCTTTATAGCAGATACGTTTATAACATTTATATTATAAACATTTCCATTTTTAACAACATTTCTAAATCCTCAATTAGCTTATTCTTTATTGTACTTTGTGTTGGCATGATAGCAGAGTTAACAGTGAGCTCGTTTTGCAGACCCATCTCTTCGAACTAGGGGGTCTGAATGCTAACCATCCACATTAAACTAGAAATTGGGTGTAGTAGTCTATCTATAAGATGTGGCCCTTATTTGTCTTTGCTGCGTCAGGAGCAGAAGAGTTCTCTGGAGGTGGCCTTCTTGTGTGCTATTTGTGAGTTTGTTCCTGTGGCTACTGTGAGTGTAGTAGTGACATCTCAAAATTCAACAATTGAATATCAATGTCCTGTACAGGATACACCTCAATTAATTATTAAATAATTTTGTATATTAAATTTTGGTTCTAACATAAATATTTTGTTGGTCCAAACCAATTTGTTGCATATACATTCCAGTGTATAGTCCTATAAGCATCAGTATGTTGTCAGGGCCCAAAAGGGGAGCAAAGAATAATAACACTGGTACCAACCATGCGTGATATAGAAGATGACCAAGGTGGTATTTGGCGTTAAGTTCATCCTATCCCATAAATGGTCAGTGATCCAGAAACCATGCAGATGTCGGATGTGTCTGGCTGAAAGGCACATATATCGCAGTTATGATGTCAATCATGACACAATAAATTCTTTTTTCTGGACCACATCTTGCTAATCTGTAGGAGTTTTAGAACAAACGTTCCCGCCGAAGATGGATGTGTCGGGCCATTGGCGCAAATAAAACGGCGACACAACGCATTTCCATTTTCTGGACTACATCCTTCTGGAAATCTAATAGGACCATAGTCCTGATACAAGAGATATCCAGTGGGAGTTTGAGAATGAACACTGAAGAAGAAGAACAAACGTAGGAGAGGAAGAGTTCAATTATCAATTTATGAGATGTCAACTTTTTATGAATTTTGATGGGAGCGGTTCATTTTCACATGCTACCTGTTCCATGTGTCAACCAAGACTACTGTGCTCATCCCTTTTGGGAGTATATGTGATATAATGCATCCCTTCAGAGATTTGGGATATCTTCTTCTTCAGCGTTCATTCTCAAACTCCTGCTGGATCTCCCTTGTAGCAGGACCATCGTCCTACTAGATTTCCAGCAGGATGTAGTCCAGAAAATGTAAATGCGTTGTCGGCATTTTATTTGCGCCAATGGCCCGACACATCCGTCTTCTGTGGATTTGGGATATTATTTTTTGTGTGTGTTTTCTTGCAAGTGGTCACATCAAACCCCTCATTCTCCTTGTTGACCCTTCATCTTCAGATTAGGATAAAAATGTGAGAACATTGTAAGTTCAGATTTCAGACGTGAATCATGGTCGTTTCAAGATTTCAGGAGATTGGAATAAAGATTTGTATGGTCTGTAGCCCTTGTGTTGCAGGATCCAGAAAGGGAAGCAATGAATAGCAAGTTTACTTTCTATGCATGTCGTAATAAACTAAGGAGGTTATGGAGTAGAGTTGGTTATCCCATATCAAATAGGGTTAAAAAAGCCATGCTGAAGTAAAATGTCTCAGGTCGAAAAACACTGATATTGCAGCAAAGTTGTAAATCATGACAGGGCTTCCGGACTGCATAACACTAATCTTTTGAAGATTGAGAACGAACGCAGAATATGAATGTTCTGAAAATTAAAATATAATTGATATATGGAGAACAAAATGCTGCTGTGCCATGGTTTACAGCCTTGCTGCAATATCTGCACATTTTGGCCTGACACACACGGACCCTATATCAAATAGGACAGACAACTCTACCCCATAACTGTAGTCACCTCTTACTGCATGCATGGAAAGTAAACAGTTTTGCTAATATTTGCTGCCCTTTCTGGCCCCTTCAACACATGGGCAATTTGGACTCCTTGCAATAGGAAATGAGACCAGAGCAAGCAGAGAAACGGAGATAAGCAGAGAACCTTATCTCTGAGATAAGCAGAGAAACAGTATTGCAGTGGATCCCTGGAAATGAAAAAGCTGATCTCCTAGCAAGGAAAGGGGATCACTGGAACAAATAGAAAGTGATAATACATACTATGAATGTAAGAACATGTTAAAAGCAGAATATAAGAAAAAGTGCAAGCAGATGCACCCAACTGCAAAACCAAATGACCCCTACCATCAAAAGTCACGCAAGGAACAAACCATCATCTTCAGACTATGAAACAGACTGAGAAGTCACATGTTCCAAAAGTTGAAGAGACAGACCTGTGCAACTATGAACTGAGCCCAGAGACTGCAGAACACATCCTTCATGCCTGTAAACTCTACCAAGAAGAGATGGAGAAAATATGGCCTATTGAGACGGCACTACTTCCTGACTTGAGGGGTTCCATGGATGACCTGAAGTGAATCACACAATTCATTGAAGCTATTGGTGCTGTAACCCGATATCTGACTGAAGAACGATGAAGAAGAAATAAGCAGTACAAACCTTCAGCTGTCCATCAACTGCCACAATCTTAAGAATATATGTCTCCATAATATCTTTCCACAAAGATGTGAAAGTGACCACCAAGCAGTTGGCATCAACATCTGCAACAGTCAGGCCGCACGGTCCTGTTGAAAAATACTGAAATGTATTTATAAATATAAACTATAATGAATTCAAAACACTCAACCTAGATTCTAACTGGCAATCTGGTAATCTTGAGTGGCAATGAAGTTGGCATACATGTAGGGACTTGATCAGAACCTGTTTTTGCTTCCTTTTGTATGTTTGTGTCAGACACCAGTCACAATCTAGTTAGTCCAGTTCGCCCTTGTATTGTATGGGCCCAAAAGGGGAAAAAAGAATAACAACACTGTTACCCGTCATGCATATTGTAAGAGGCGACTAAGGAAGTTTGGCCGTTCCATTCCATAGATGGTCAAAGTGAGCCATACATCATGCTGAAGTCGGATTTATCTGGCCAAAAGGAGCAGCTATTACAGCTAAGCTCTCTGCCGAAGACGGATGTGTCGGGCCATTGGCACAAATAAAAAGGCGACACAACTCATTTCCATTCTCTGGACTACATCCTGCTGGAAATCTAGAATGGATCATGGTCATGCTAAAACAGAGATCCAGCAGGAGTTTGAGAATGAACAATGAAGAAGAATAAGAAGACAGCTAAGCTGTAAACCAGGACAATGCATTACGTTATCTGGACTACATCTTGCTAATCTGTTGGATGTTTGAGAACAAACACAGAAGAAGCAGAAGGATGACTAAAGTACCAATTATAATTTCCACTACAGGTAATAATACACCAGGACTATTTAGAAAGCAATGGCAAATTATTTAATGTAAAATACTGCCTAGAACATCTCTACAGCCAAAAAGATGCTGGGTTAAGACCTAACACTATCACTTGCCATGCGTCATAAGAGGCAACTAAGAAGAGCTAGGCATTGGGTAGCTACCCCAACCTAACACTGTCACATAGGGCATAAGAGGTGATTAACCAGATTGAGTGTGCGTTGGCTACTGCAACCTATAATCCCTGTGATGAAGCTGGATAAAGACCCTAGCCTGAACTGCCTCTAGGGAATCATCATCATCAAGTGCCATCTCCACAACAAAAGTTGGCTACAACAGATCACCAAAATTCTGTCTCTTGTTTTGGTGGTGCACTCTACTAGACTGTAACCTGTCCATTTTGTGATGTTACTCTCCCATTTGTATCTCTGCCTACCACTTGCTCACTTCCCTTCGACTTTACCCTTGTCTTCAACAAGGTGTCATGTCTTTTAATGTGTACAAAATATTTTATTTGCCTGATCTTTATTTCCCTTAATAATTTTTTCTTCATATTAAGTAAAACAGTCATTTAGCACTTACACAAGATCTGGAAAAACTTCCCCATCAAAAAGACAACAGGTGAAACTTGTAATAGGATAATTAAGTTTTGCTAACCACTGGTAAGAAACATAATAATGCATACAAATCAATGTTTTGGCCAAAAGGTCATCGTCAAATGAATATTAAAAAGGCCTTTTGGTCAAAATGTTGATTTATGTGTTACCAAAACTTGATTACACTGTTTCAAGTCTCACCTGTTGGATTACATTTTTGTTGCAGTTATTACCTAGTATTGATTTTCTGCCATAAAAATGCTGACGAAACAGAAATCCAGAGCTGAAATTAAATCTTCTTCATTGTTCATTCTCAAACTGGATGTCTCTAGTAGCAGTCCTTCCAGCAGGATGTAGTCCAGAGAATGGAAATGTGACGTGTTGCTGTTTATTTGCAACTATGGCTCAACACATCTATCTTGGAAAGGAAATAAAATTCAACAAAAAGGTGATATAGCTAACTTAGTCGCATGTGTGGCAACCAGGGCCTAGACTTCTAGTTCAGGGTGCAAAGAATATGGCCACTGATTACTTTCAAAGCATGTCATAGGAGGCAACACCCCGCAGGCTTTGGCGTAATCCAATGCCTTTTGAAGAAGCTTTCTACTCAACAGGATATATGTTACGAGATGTGCTGGTATTTTGTTTGGACCACCCCCTGTACATTATTTTTTTAACAATGTACTTCGCAGCAGGCAGATCATTCCTTGTTTAAGAAGATCATTCTATTACTACCTTATGTGTCCCTAGGTCCCGACCTAATTTGTTCTGTATGAGCTGTGTTGGGCAATAGCAACAGTCGAATTAGACTAGGGTTGATACATCTTCCTAGACAAGATGTTGCGTTGCCAAACATGTCAGGGGTCTGGAATTTTACCTGTGCATTTCTCACGCACTTGCATCATCTGTTTATGATGGACTTCCAACCATCACTAAGCATGGTATGTGTTTTGACTATTTGCTATTGCGGTTATCACCCAAAGAAGTGGGTAAATTACATCTATCTCAGGTGAGTAGCTTCGCAGCCGGCAAACAAATCTTGTATAAGAAAGACAACATCTTTGCCTTGGGTATTCAACCCAATTTTCTCTGTATAAGTCGTATTAGGCAACGATGACAGTCGAGTTAGCTCGTCCCCGAAGACGGGTTTGCTCCCCATCTACATTGTCCATAGTCTGAATTTCAATGCTGCTTTGGTCAGAAATTTGAACAATATGTGCTCTCTGACAATTGTCCAACTCTTTTCCCTTGTGCAATGGGGAGCTGTACTCATAGTTTTTTTTCCATATTCAGGTGTACATGTTCAAGATGGCATACTCAATACTTGGATCATTGCTCATACTTTGAATGGGTCAATTGCTTAATAGGTTTGCTATCAGACACATTCTTCTGGTTACTGTGTGTCCTCGACCATGAACAACAACTCAGTCAACCGCTCGTGTGCTGGACAATTGGGACTTCATTGTCACATTAGCTTTTCCCTTGTGTGGCTTTTCCCTCTAACGCATGTTGCCTTCTTCAGAGGCCCTCAATGTCTATTCTAGTCGCAGATACAACGTAGCAACATCTACCTGTATCTGGACATCAACATTGGCTGCTCCTCCAATGCATCTGAATTCCAGCTGTCCGAGTCAAATGCCTTGCTGTCTGTCAACGGCAGCTAAGAGGTACCAGAGACATGCTTATCTATTTGCAATCAATTCTCATTCCACCTACAGCCTCCACATACATCATCCCTAAAAGTGTTGGCCAGATATACAGCACGAGCCGCAGTATTTGTTTCCAGAGTGCTCCACAAGGAGGTACTTTTAGGATCTTGGTTTTGTTAACTCCGGGAATCACACAACAGCAAATGTGAAACCCTTTGCACCCCATGTCACCTGTGAAAAAAAAAATCATTGTCAATGAAGGTCTTGTCTCGATTTTTTACTTTTGACTTCTATCAAATGGTCCACATCGCCCATGTGTTGTTGGGGCCAAAAGGGGAGCAAAGAATAGCAACACTGTTTACCTTCCACGCATGTCGTAAAAGGCGACTAAGGAGGTTATGGGATGGAGTTGGCTGTCCCATCCCATATAGGGTCAGTGACCCAAAGCCATGCTGAAGTCGGATGTGTCAAGCCGAAAGGCGCAGATATCGCAGCAATGCTGTAAACCATGACACAACGCATTCCGTTCTCCGGACTACATCCTGCTGATCTGCAGGAGTTTGAGAACGAACATAGAAGAAGAAGAAGAAATGGTCCACATGAATGATGAATAGATGAAGGCCACCGGACATGGCACCTGTCATTTTGTAGAAGGCTCGTAGGTGGCGGGGAATGCTAGGCATGTCATCACTACAGAAGGGTCAACAGATCTGACAGAAGAATTGTGACAGTCGACCCAGAAGTGCGTAGGGGCCTACTGTTTGAGTCAACAAAAATTACAAGTTGTGAGTGCCACCTCAGTTGCTCATGTGACAAAGACCTGTGCTTTTGTCAGAAAGACTATGGACTGTCATGGGTTTTTCCGAAAAAAAAAACAAGCGTGATGTTACAAACTTAGTCTATTTTCTAGTACAGTGAAATCGCTCTATAGCGCTTACTTTTTAAATAAATATCTCTAATTAGCAACACTTTACAAAATACCCAATTATATTTATTTTTTATACTGCATATAGTTAAATTCTATAACATAAGAATTTTTTTGGTGCAGACCAAGTTCTTATAATGGGATTCCACTATATTTTCGTTGATGTAGCATACCTATTAACCTGTAGGCAGACAATTTCTCCTGTAAAGTATATAGAATATTCTTTCTATCTCCAAGATCGTGTAGCTGATCTTCAATGTCCTGAACGGTCATGATTCCCTGACTCAATGCTTCCAGTTTTGCATCAAGAGCTGCTTTCTGTCTTCGTAGAGTCAGAATTTTTGCAAACTGTTTTTGAACCTAAATGTGAAGAAAATTAAACAAACATGCCACAACTATCAGCAAATGTTAGAAATATGTATAAAGCATGGTAGAATGAAACCCATGTAATAATATGGACTGTGTGGGTGTAAGTATGTCAACACAGATAACTAATCCATGTAATCATATGTGTAGTGTGGGTGTAAGTACGCCAACACGGATAACTCTATATGGATCAGGCTTTTCTGCGACTGGATGTTAGCATAATTATTATGCATTTGTTCTCAAACTCCTGCAGATTAGCAGGACGTGGTCCACAGAATGGAATACCCTATACCATGGTTTGCAGCTTAGCTCTTTGGTTGGTTGCTGATCCAGCGGTCCATGGGCTCATGCCCTTTGACCTAATGCCATTAGATAGCATTATATTGCTGGGAAGTCTGTGGATTTTCGGCCCACCCCGAGACAGAGTATAACTATCACACCTCCAGGAAGGTAGGTTTCAACCTACGCACTGCTCCTAGCCACTGTAGCCAAGATAGGGTTCACTGTGCTCATTCCCTCCACAAATTGATTACTGGTTATGCCGAACTTCTCTATTGCTCCAGACATGCAACCAAATGTTCAAGTCAAAAGGATTGTCACGTCCTGAGTCACTGTGCCCCTATAATGGGCCTTAGCCATAGAAAAAACAGCAATGTCAGTTTCCTCCTCCTCAGTGCTGCACAGTACATCTCTGGCTCCCTCCCAACCACAGAGGGTGCATACATATATATTCAGGCAAACATGAAAAACATTTCAACAACAAAACAAAATCATAAATGTATAGATGACATGCCATGACGCTTCTATAAGAAGATAACCTCAATATAACGGCATGTTATCCACTAAGGTTTTTTGTTGCATGGATGGTATGTCTAGTGGGCCATTGGTGAGATCCACAGACGCAACCACATGCGTACAGCTTAGCTGGTACATGCATCTTTCTGACTGACAGATCTAATTCAGCATGGCTTTTGATAATAGGTAATTTTGGGAAAAAAAGCCTTTTATTTGTGAAACATACATTTTTGTCACGTTATCATGTTTCCAGTGATTAGCAAAATTTCATCACCTTTTCCAAGTTTCACATGACTTTTGAGTCACTTTGAACCCTCTGTGGGAGGGCAAAGCCAATACTAACCGCTCATTAGCTGCGTTACTCTTACAGCATGCATGGTATGTAACCCAGTTTCCTTTCAGACCCATGTTGATAATATTAAGGACCAATCAGGATTAAGATTCTCCACATTGATACAGGGTTGATAACAGAGCCAGTAATTCTATATCCACAAAGCCATAAACCGTTAATGTCATATGGGTACCACATTGGATGCAGCAGCACACAATTTATATCTTCAGCGATACGGATGAGAGGAAAAATCATGACCCCTCCATTCCTTGATGTTGCCTGTCCATGAAATTTCTTTATCCTCCCCCCCCCTTAACTGTTCCTTACATCATTTTTTACATTGAATTAGGTCCACATTTATGTCCAAACCATACAATATAATAGAAAAAGTTTTTGTCATTTCCTTATTTAAAGAAATGAATTTTGTGGACCTGTGTGCATCTGTATTTTATTTTTTACATACGCATTTGTCTTGTACTCACAATAGGAGATGCACAGAATTTGTCTGTAACATTTGTATTCGAAGACCTGTCTTTATGACTGCAGTGAATGTCCAACTTTCACAACCATACAATATAATAGAAAGCACTAGCTTTCATAAAGTTTGGTTTTTACTCAAACAGCAACACTGTTGTTGCTTTTCCAAATTAAGTTTAGCCGGTACTAGCACCTAAAGCCATCTTCAGTGATTAGAAAAACTGCATTGCCTTTTTCCAAGCTGCACCTGATTATGTCAACACACACCTTTGTGCCAACCGGGACCTGAAATTTTAGTTCAGGGGGCAAAGAAAAGGGTCACTGTCCTCTTTCCAGGAAAGCTGTAGGGAGCGACTAAGGAAAGTTGGAGGATAGGCCAATAATCTGTCCATAACAAACATCATTGTCACATGCTGTCTCAATTTCTTACTTTTATCTACATTCAAAATAATGCCTCTATGGATGACGAGATGCAGACCAACGGATATTGCACTTTTCTCCTTTTGTGGCACTCCTAGGTGATGAGTGTTAGATGTGCCATCACTGCAGATGAGTCAAAAAATCTCACAGAAGAATGATGAGATAGTTGGTCCAGAAGTGTGTGTTGTGCTCCTAGCAAGATGTGGTAATCTTGGTATAATGGCGCATTGAAGTGCCCCCTTTGGGAACTAAGCATAAACCTCCCTTACACAACCAAGAGTCAAGCCATCCCCTCAGTTAAACAAATAAAAATAACCCGCGTATTTGAAAAACTATGGGTTGTCAAAAACTAGCTGCTCACAGGTAAAGGGATTATTTCACCATTATCCTGTCAACACAGTCCATTGATGCACACTGATACAATGACCACATTTACCATTCTAATCAGCATTATTTACTCAATCTTGACTTGCGTTCTTACCTCATCATGCTCAACTTTTTCTTGCTGTCTCTTCAGTTTAGCAGCCCGAAGCTCATTTAGCATAATCATGGAATCTGTAATAAAAAGAACTTTTAAATTATGTATCCACAAATGTCTAATACTGAAGTATTTATTGTTACCTAAAGAGGTGCACAGGGAACGCATTGCTCTAGGCGGACCCAGGGTTAGCAGATAACCAAGATCCCAAATGTACCTCCTCGCGGTGCACCCTGGAAACAGAAATACAGCAGCTCGAGCTGGTTCTGGCCAAATCATTTGAGGATTGTGTCCGAGAATGTGGAGGTAGCAGATGGAAAGAGATTTGATTGCATTAGAGACAGACAATATCTCCGATCCCATCAGCACAACCACATACAGTGACGCTAGTCAGTCCAGTCCGAACATTGGAGGGGCAGCCAATGTAAAAGGCACGTAAAGGATATGCGTGGCGAGAGACAAATAGATTTCATACTGAGTACAATGACACAATGAAAGGGCAGAACAGCGTCAGAGGGCGGCGCAAACTGCAAACAGAAAGTGAAAAGTTCCCAGGAAAGGGGAACTACAAGCTCCGTTAGCTCGAGATGAGCTTCTAGCTACCTGTGCTCCTTATAGGCAGAGACTCAGACCCAATCATGGGCGTTCGGAAAAGCAAGCCTTCCTAAACCGGAAATATGCTCGCGAAGAGAAAGGGTTCCATACCTGATGGGCTTAGGCAAAAAAGGGACAATGATGGTAGTCCTGGCCCAACTCTACTGTCAAGATTTCCTATACCGGAAATACACTTGCAGAGAGAAAGGGTTCAGTACCTGATGGGCTCAGGCGCTATTGGAACAAGGTCGCTCAGCTCGAGAACACCTTGCTCTCAAACGCGTGGTGTGAGACCCAAACTTGGGCGAGGGGTTCACGATGTATGTGAATGATGCCTCGGGTAGGAGGGCGAACGAGCCAGGGTACAACTCTTCTGGCGAGTTCTTCCTCATACGGAACCAGGCTCGCGGATGAGAAACGGTTCAGTACCCGATGGACACAGGCAGAGTATGTCTAATTGCACGAGATGGGTTCATAGACGGTGGAACACCTCGTGCCGGATGGACGTTCTCGACAAGCGTCTTGGTGAAGAGGCACCACACACCAGCGTGCCTGGTGACAGATAGACAGGCTGTTACTGACTAGGTAAGCCCACCAGAATTAGAGGCATAACGAAAACGGATGTGCTGGACCTCAGACATTCTGACCACAAGTGGCCAACCGAGTTGCAAATAACACAGTTCTACCGTGGAACTTGCAGCACAACGTACTTCATGATCCTCAGCGGAAATCACACGAAATATTCGTTGTGGTTATATGAGAGCGAACGACGAAGAAGAAGTTACCTAAAACATCCTTCATTATTGAACTCCTGCAGATTAGCAGGATGTAGTCATGAGAATGGAATTTGTTGTGTCATGGTTTGGCAATTTAAATATGATATCTGCGCCATTTCGACCAAACACATCCGACCAGCATGGCTTTTGGGTCACTTTGATCATATATGGGATAGTCAACTCCACTCCAAAACCTCCTTGGTCGCCTCTAACAACATTAATGGAAGGTAAACAATGTTGTTTTTCCGTGCTCCCTTTTCGGTCCCAGAAACACATTGGGTGACCATTTTGTTTGAGCCAATGTCCTGACAAATCTGAACTTTGGTAACTGGAATGACATGATCAGCTGACATCAACACTGGACTGGAACCGGGAGAAGAAGAAGCATAGGAAAGTTGAAAGAACTTCACTTAGTTTTGGTGGAACTTTATTGGAAAAACTGTTTTTATCTGTTGGCAGCTCACATCTTTTGTTTTGGTATAATAAATATTATTTTCCTAAGGATGTTTAAAAAAATATGTTTTTAAAGTGGGATAAGACACATAATTTTTAATTGAGCACACTAAGGGTTACAAATTAAAAAAATAGTCGACAACTACAGCAGACTTGAGGTCTGTTAAGAAATTTACTTTATCATCACACTGGATTGGGTGGGAGTAGCTTGCCCAATATGGCAGAACCAGCCAGAACTCGGTTGTCGACTGTACAAACCAGGTTATGATATAATCAGATATGATTGATACTAGACAGATAAATAGAAAACATGAACACACATCCATAAAGTCGGCATATTAACTTTTAGCAGCCCACATTAAAAAGCTACATTTTCTCCCTGCCAATACGTTCTTTTTTACTATGTGTTATTTATCGAGGATATTTGGAAACTACAATAACTTTCATGTTTTTGAAGTCTGCGTATCATTTTTTATGACAATAAAGGAATGGTTACTAAATGTCTTCTTCCTCTTCAGCATTCATTATCAAACTCCAGCTGGTTGTCTCTTGTAGCAGGACAATAGTCCTACTAGATTTCCAGCAGGATGTAGACCAGAGAATAGAAATGCATTATATCTCCATTTTATTTGCGCGAATGGCCTGACAAATCCGTCTTCAGCTGGGTTACTGAATGTAATCCTGTACGTTTTGTTGGTGGATGTGTAACATGAGAGAAGATGAAGATGAAAAAAGCAACAAACAGAACACAAACCAGTGACTCACTTATTCTTGTCCAATATATTAAATCTAGGATAACATTCTGCTAAATGCCTAGGTCTATTCTATTCCCGATGTGATTTCATAACCAAACTAACATATTCATACAATATCGTCTGTGATTAAAAAAAAAAAGTAAATCCAACTATGCAGACAGAAATAAGAATGTTAAAAAATCACTGCCATTTCAAACAATTGTGACAGATTACATTGCTGATTAAAAACATAGTCATTACCTTTCTATACCTCATCCTATTGATAGGTACTTGGTAAAATTTTCAAGATAGTACTATATCATTCTTCTTCTTCTTCTGCATTCGTTCTCAAACTCCTGCAGATTAGAAGGATGTAGTCCGGAGAACGGAATGCGTTGCATCATGGTTTACAGTCACCGTTGCTGCGATATCTGCGCCTTTCGGCCTGACACATCCGACTTCAGCATGGCTTGGGTCTCTGACCCTATATGGGATGGGACAGCCAACTCCATCCCATAACCTTCTTAGTCGCCTTTTACGACATGAGTGGAAGGTAAACAGTGTTGCTATTCTTTGCTCCCATTTCGGGCCCTGGCAACACACAGGCGAATACTAATCTAATTTTAGAGCAGAAGCAGTTACACTCCATCAAGCACTGAAAGCCTTCACCGAACCAGGACTGCCAAGACCAAAGAAGATAGCCATATTCAAAGATTGCAAATCCCTACTGGAATCAATCCAGAGCAACAGAAACGAAAGCCTTCTGCACAACATCAGACATGAGCTAAGACAGATCCAAAGATCAACAGCTATTGCCCTTCAGTGGATACCAGCACACTGTGGAATCATGGGAAATGAGAAAGCGGATGCTCTGTCAAAGGCAGAAAGCGAAATGGAGCAACACAGACACCCACTGTCTTTTGAAGAAGCAAAAACAATAATCCGCAACACATACACAGCAAAGTGGAAGAAACAAATGGAAAGGGAATACGAACATGATGCAATACATCTCCTCCAAAGATATCAACAGACCACAATATTTTGCCTTAGAACAGGCCACTGCAGATTGTTGGGTCACCTTTACAGATTAAGAATTTCATACACAGATGAATGTCCATGTGGATCTGGAACTCAGACCCCAGAACACATACTTCAGGACTGCCCAACATACAAAGAGTAGAGACAGCAGACCTGGCCAGAGGATACAGACTTGAGGCAAAAGCTATGGGGCAGCCGCTCTGACCTGGAGAAGACAGTGGACTTCGTCTTGACGACAGGCCTGACGGTATAGCATAACCACAGATGCTGAACGCAGAAGAAGAAGAAAACAAGTTTATCCACCAAGCAATGGTGAATAAGGTAAGTGTTTCATTTAATATAACAATGTTTACATTATTAACTAACCGACTATGGATTTCTGTGTGAAACTAATTGAATTGAAGTAATCAAAATATATTCACCGTCAAAACTCGTTATGGGGGAGGGGGTGTGACATCACAATTTCCTAAAAAACATTCAGCCACTAATAGTCGTTGTGTCGGGGGGTGGTGGTGGTGGTGTTGGGTATGTGTGGAGTCATGGCTTCCTTCAACATGATTGGTTTTGTGCGGAAATCCGTGACGGCGGCAAGTTTTAAAAAGTCAACAGTGTGCTATTTATAGTGCAGTGGTGGAAGAAACAGCAAATTTACCCATTTTTTTCTTATCACTTGCAACTATCACTATCAGTAGGCATTATGACAAAATTTTCAAAATGGGTGTACAGCATTATAAATACCACAGTTAGATAGCCCTTGAAAATTGCAATTCAACGATACCTCAACCAAGTCTCTACATCAATTCTGAGAAAAGTTACAAATTTTTTTCGATTTAATTTTTGCCTCAAGATAATTACATGGAAGATATAACGAAATATAAAATGACAGTTGTCAAAAAGTTGCGGCCCTGCCTTAGAACCGAGCCACTAATTTATGAATATCATAGTTATTTGCATAAAAAATATAACAAATTATACATTTTCTTGTTCGGGAAGACAAGACGCACCTCTTGATTACATTATGCTAATTTTCCGATGCAGCCAGAGTTAATCATTAATTTAAAATGGTGTCTGATTAGCATAACTACAATTGAATGTATCATCTACATTTTTCACATTTATTAAATATTTAGGATAAAAAATATAACAAATTATACATTTTCTTGTTCGGGAAGATAAGACACACCTCTTGATTACATTATGCGTCTTGTCTTCATGAACACAAAAATGTATAGTTTGTGTGTTGTATTATTGAAAATAACAAAGATAATTCAGAAATTGTCAGCTCAGTTACATTTTTGTGATCAAGTTTTATTTATATTTTCCTATATGTTTCATGTAAATTATTTTGATGTCAAATTAATTGGAAAACAATCATAACTTTTTTCAAGGTTGACGTACAGACTTGGTTGAGGTATCGTTGAATTGAAATTTTCAAGGACTATCTAACTATAGTATTTTTAATGCTGTAGCATTATTTTGTAAATTTTGTCCACGTACCTACAATTATGCTAATTTTTCAATGATTATTCAACTACTTTTCAAGTGCAATAGTGTACATTATTTTAAATTAAAATCTAACCAACATAAAATTTTTTAATTTAACTTGCTACGTGAATGTGATATGTAGATTGAATTGTGAACTGTAACCTATTACACATAATTATACTCAACAACAATTTTTAAAGACGTGAACTACAAAAAGGTAATGAAGACTACTAAATAACAGAGAGGTAATAAGAAATCCAAACTATACAACAAACATAAGGTTTCCAACAATATAATCCACCAGTAGCTGCGACACAGGCAAATCATACAATGATGCGGCGTCTGTGTCACCAAGCTTACGCCAGGTTAGGCAGACATAATGCACAACTTTATTACCTAGTCTTTGTCTTAAAGGATACCACTGTCTCTATGTACGCCACTTTCATTCCAGACATGATGCAGCACCTTACCCTTTAATGTTGGATCACTTCTCAAAAATAACTCTAACAAACACAACTCTGCGGAACTTAACTCTTTCCGGACCAATCGCCAGTATACTGGCTTTGATTTGATCAACGTCTTAGATCGATCATATATTGATCAGTTATATTTCGTTTTGCCCAGTTTAAGTTTTTCTGTTAACCTCTGAACATCCGGGAAAGATCCTCTTCCGTTTTACAACCGGTACCCAAACACATGTGGTGTGTACAAGAAGATTTGTGATCGATATATTCTGTAACTTTTATTTCTGAAAAAAATGGCAACGCCCACTTCTTCTAGATACAGTGCAGAACAAGCTATGGTTATGTTTCAGAGCTTGCTAGTTAGTGAATCTGATAATGATGATTCAGATAGTGATTATAGGCCTAGTGACTTGTCGAAAAGTAAGAAACCAAAGCAAACTGGTGTAGGTTTTATAAAAAATTTAACAGCTTGCATCAGATCAAGTAATGTTAGTTCCTCTGAAGAAGCATCTAATAGTAGTGATGAATCTACTGATTCAGAGGATTTAGCTGGTACTTCTAGGCCTACTAATGCTACAAGTAGGCCTATGAATCATACTTCCACAGATCGACAAGGTAGGCCTAGGACTGATGCTGTGTGGCGTGAAGCCCTAGAAGGAGAGAGTATAGGAGTGTCTCACTTCAGACAGATACATTCTGGCTGCAAACTTGGCCTTCCTGAAAATGCCTCACCTCTCCAGTGTTTACTATCCTTGATGACAGAACCAATAATTGACAATCTAATAGTCAATGTAAACTCTTATGCCCAGCAGAAATTGGAAATGAATACACCTCGAAGGAAATATTCTACTTATTCAAAATGGACTGCGCTCGACCGAAATATTTTATGAAGTTTCTCGCCACCCTGATAAACATGGGTTTGGACCCCAAACATTCCATAAAACATTTTCGGTCCACAAAAACACACAGAAGTAGCCCCTGGTTTGGATCAATTTTCAGCAGGACCAAATTTTTATTGATTTACCAATCAATGCTTCATGCGGCTGGAGCTGATGCACAGGGTAAAATTAAAATAGAGCCGTTCATAAATGAATTAGTTGTGAGCTTTCAGAATGCATTCTATCCTTCTGAAAACATATGTATAGATGAGATGGTTATAGGCCACAAGGGAAGGTTTAGGCACAAGCAATATAATGCAAGTAAGCCAAAAAAATATCATATAAAATCATACAGACTCTGTGACTCCATCACCGGATATGTTTTCAACCTGCTGGTATATTTTGGTGCAGACACGACATACAGGCTGGAAACTGATACAAAGTCTACCCATGCTGTCAAAATTTTTGACAAACTACTAGAAGGCATCACAGGACATCACCATTTGTTTGCTGACAGGTATTATTCGTCCTTACCTCTTGTCCAGTTTCTGCGGCAGAGAAATCACCATTATACTGGAACTCTCAATGCGAACAGACAAGGGTTTCCACAAGAAATGAAGAATAAGAAAATAGCTGTCAATCAACCAAAATGGTTCATAAATGATGAAAATCAAGTTATGTGTGTCAGCTGGAGAGATAAAAAATCAAAGAAACCTTGCCAACTGGTAACAACATGTGGAAGCGCAACATGTGAAATTAGAATTGAGGGTAGGAGCGAAGTCTGGAAACCATCACTCATTCATAATTACAATATGTCAATGAATGGATGTGATAGAGTATATCAGATGATTTCATATTATGGAAACCACACAAGAAAAACAGTAAAGTGGTGGAAAAAAGTATTTATGTGGGTGTTGGAAATAACACAACTCAATGCCCACATTTTATACACACTTAGCCGCCCTTGCGCAGAGAAGCCTATGCCCCTTTTTAACTTCAAGGACATATTGATAGAGGAGCTATGTAGTTTATTTGAATTAGAGACACCTAATAACATTGATGCTGCTTTATTGTCCAAGCCAGGAAGAAAAACAGTAAATACAGAGCTTGAAAGGTATCAGGGAACCACCTATCTCATTGACTCCGGTGGAAAAGACAGGCAATGTGCTCATTGTGCTACTAAGCAAATACGAAAGCGCAGTAGCTACTACTGCATAGGATGTTCACATAAGCCACATCTGTGTGCTAAATCATGCTTTAGGGAATACCACACAAGATGATCTCATTTGTAACAAATAAAAACTTGTAAATAATAAAGCCGTGACTGGATGTAAATATTTTCATTGCTTCTGATGTCATTCAGAAAAATGTACATAACTTTAACATTTATTGATATTTATTCATCAACTAAACTGCATAATGAAGAAAAATGGATATATTTGTGTAAATATTCTTGAAAAATGGATATCAACAATGATAATCATGGACAAGTATGGATACATTTGGGTAAGTCACAATATTTATACTAATAAATTAACATTTTCATTTTATTTTTGTGTGTTTTACTAACTCTAACCTTGTGAAGTAATCAAATATCATCAATGTACTTATATATTCATATTCTGTATCCATTCCCCTTTCTAATGATATATTACACATACACTATTTATCAATATTAGTATGTCAAGTGATACAATGAAGAACACATGTAAGGAAATTTTTCTACACTTAAAATTTAATCTGGTCCAAACCTAAAAATACTCAGGTCCTGAAAGAGTTAACTTACTGAACTTGTCTTCTTCTTAAGCGTTCATTCTCAAACTCCCACTGGATATCTCTTGTAGCAGGACCATGGTCCTACTAGATTTCCAGCAGGATGTAGTACAGAGAATGGAAATGCGTTGTGTCACCGTTATATTTGCGCCAATGTCCCGACACATCCATCTTTAGCAGACTGAACTTGTCTAACTTACATAATGATGATGTCTTTGCAATTAATTGCATCAATCTCTGCTTCTACTGCCTCTTCTATCTTCTTTCTCATCTTCATATCATACTTATTAAATATCTGAAGCTGTCCCCTGGCTTTAGCGTCATCTGTTCCTTGCTTCCACAGAGCTCTCAAATCCATCTCGCAGCGAGCTTCATGGACAGAAAAATTTATGAGGTACACACGTTCATCTTCAGGCAGTGACTCGAGCCACGCAAGCATAACATTCTGTATGTCTTTAATTTATCCATCAATGAAGCCTATGTTTGCATTTGGAGCTCTGCGCCACATAGCATCCATCATGCTTAAAATTCTTTCTGCCTGCATATTTACCAATAACTTTGCAGTCGGCTCAGAAAGATCTCCAGACAGATATCGTGCTAGTTCATATCAAGCTTCTTGAAGAATGCGACAGTCAGACAGGAGACAACTTGTCTAAATGCATGATCTACAGAGCTAACAATGCTACGTAGTGTAAGAAAGAGATATTCCTGTTCCAAGGGATTTCCAAAAGCATCCACCTCGCAGGAAATCAAATGGTATGTGCACCTTCTTAAGGAATTCCATGCACATCTTGAATGAGCCTTCTGTTACCTGGTGAATGAAAAGTGAGATACTATTAGCAGAGTAATCATGAAGCATACAGCAGCATTTTACTGATGACATGTTTTCTAGATGTGTTGGAACAAACCATAGTTTACAATTATGTATATTTTCCAATTCCAAGATATAAATACATTTTCCTATGTAATAAAAATTACCTCCACCCCTAAACACAAATTTACTAATTAAAAACAAACAGCTCAAGAAGAATGGCATACGCCCATAGACAAGAGGACTATCAATCATTTAGCTTACAACACATGTGAAGAAATATATAGCATTGAGATTATTAAGCAATCAACCAGCTTACAGCACGTGTGGGGAAATAACTGGTACTGTGATTTTTAAGCAATCTTTTTTTTAAGCAAAGATTGCACAACCTACGAATAAATATATGGCACTAAGATTATTAAATACTTCATTTTTACACTAGCTTGAAATTTCTGAAATCATTTGCTATTCACTCATTGGATGGAGATTGGAGTGCTGTTCTTTGTTGCTGTAGATAACTTGCATCCATGGTCCTGTTAGTAGTTTTGAATACAGCCAAAGTGCTTGAAGCTGGACCAAAACAAGGGGATTTTCCAATGTGTAAATGATTGCTGGTTTTAGCATTCCTTTGTGGTCACACTTGGATTGTAAGTAATCCAGCAGTGTATCTTTCAGTTCAAATATCACTGCCGACATGTGAAAAAGAATTTTCAACCTGTTGCCAACATATCTCAGAATGACCCCTTGCTTTAGCCCAGCTTGCTTAAGGAATGTCTTAAATCCTGCCTGACTGCCAGCACCATCTTTGTGTCTGAAATTGTTATTAAACAATACTTAGACAGGATATTGAGATTTCTGAATATCATTGTTTTGTGTCATAAGATATTCATTTATTTAGTATATGAAATTCAAGAAGATTTGTAAGATTTAGTACAAAGAACAATGTATTCTGACATGCCTCTTAAAACATGCATAAAGATAAAGTTGCTATTGATTGCACATCGTTATAGAAATGGAACAATTAAACATTAATAACATATATATAAACCCTTAACCCTTCAGGGTCATAGGTTTGTTCTCTTTGGATGCTTCAGAACAGAATCCTCTATGAAAGTCTATCATAAGAGATGCAAATGTGGCTTTATTTGTCCCTGTAGTGTTGTTTTTGACAGAGAATCATGTCTGAATATAAGTCCAGACCACGCTACTTTGTTTTCACAGTTTCACTATTAAAAGTGATGGTACTTGTACACCTGCATACATTCCCATTACTTTTATTAAGTAGAAATTAATCTTATGTTCCCGGTAGGATATATGTACAAAGAATCTGTTACATGTGCTCGCGAAAGCCTGTGATAGTCTCACCATGACCGAAGTGAAGGTGCAACTCTCACAACCATACATCACAATTGAAAGCAGCAGTTGAATTATCATTTCAACAGTGATGTTGATTTTCCAAATCACTGTTAGCCTTGACAAGGATTCTAAAGGGATCTCTAACCTTAAGAATAACATTTTTCAACAGAAACACTCAATGCTTACCTCATTTTGGATAAGCTATTGATAAGTGCAATCACAACACATCCAGTAGGGCCACTTCCTACAGACAACTCCCACTCTCTATCCAGTGTGTCCAGGGTCTTTCGTGCACATTGAGCAAGTCCATCCAGTGGATGCAAATGACAATTGAGTTCAGTTAGCTCCATATTAAACTCCATGAACCTTTGAGCTATACAATGATTTACTTTAGCACAGTCAGTCATGGTGCTCTTAATGTTTTTTAAAACAGTATTCTTCACATCCACAACTGACAATTTATAAAAAGCACTGTATCTCCTCATGGCGTCATGAAGAGAGCCGGGGATGTGCTCAAAATAGTCATTCGTGTATGAACCTGATAGCACTTCCATATCTAGAAGAGACTTAAACCAAGTATTAGGAACAGTGACTGTAATATGCACCTCATTCACATGGGAGCCTTTTAGTGTTGTAGAGTCCAGTGCCAGATTGATCACAGATGTAAATAACCAAATGGTCAGAGGGTGTCCGACAAAGTGGATGGTGCCGCAGTAACCTAATGAACAAATAGTAACGCAAAATGAGGTAAACAGGTTACTAAAACACTTACCTAGCCTATTAATAAAAATATATTTAAAAAAGTATATATAAAAAATCATACAATAAAACTAAACAGGACAATTCTCCACGTATCGGCTCAAATTGAACCTTTTTCAAGAGACAAACAACAGAAAACGACAAAATAAAAAACAAAATAGATGTCTATATTTCATCAAGCCCCGTCTCCATAATAGCGCAGGGATGGCAACGCATCTAGTAAAAGTGAAAATGCGTGCATTCATTATAAACAAACCGAAAGTGGGAAATTAGAGACACTATAGATGAGTGCAAGAATAATAAAAGAAAAAGATAAGAAAAATACCCCTTTTGTCACTTTATCAGACAGGCAGGTTTTAAGAACATAGTCACAACAGGCAAGACTGAAGGGAACAGAGACAGATGGGGACGTGAGAAAATATTCATGTGACAACCTAGCAAGGCTTGGAAACAACGATCCTGATAACAATACTGTGAACAGAGAACCATGGTCACCTACGCCAACAAGAATGGCATATGACAATGATAGATGAGTAATGATGAGGTTGTGTGGTGGTGGGGTGAGTGGGTTTGGGGAAGGAAGGATACAAGAAGAATCAACATTTGAAAACGCATGGAATGAATGTGAAACCAAATATAGACATAAACATATATATAAAACCAAACCTAAACATACATAGAAATGTATACACACACCAAGAGTCAAGAAATAAACACATAACAAGATGGACACAGATGTGTGAAGGATACCCACACAAAATGCACAGGCATGTAAATGTATCCACACACAGGAAAGGGCTCACACCAGAATAGGTATACACATTGACACAGAATGGAGATACGTGCATTAACATAAAAAAGCGCTCACATAAATATACATATATATATGTATACATAAATATGAACATTCATGCACATAAACACTTTCTCACATAAATAATAACATGAACATTCGTACACATAGAAACATATACATATATTAATGTAAATATAAACATTCGTTCACATAAAGATAATGCTATAACAACCGCATATGGATACATACAAATGTGTGGCCCAAAGTAAAGAAACGAAAGAAGACATAAAGGAATTATATAGAAGAACGGCAAACACAAAAATAATAATTATTCACAAAAGTGTACAAAGACAAATAATTACAAGAATCAGTGCAATACGGAAGTTTAGGGTAAAAAGAAAAGGTGGGTAGTGGCCCTCGTACCATCTATTAAACATACCTCTGATCGCCCAATATTGGCTATCACTTTTCATCCTCATAATATGCCCTCTTTATACCCTAAACTTCCGTATTGCACTGATTCTTGTAATTATTTGTCTTTGTACACTTTTGTGAATAATTATTATTTTTGTGCTTGCCGTTCTTCTATATAATTCCTTTATGTCTTCTTTCGTTTGTGTATGTCAATATGTGATTATTTTGTACTCTTCCATTTTGTTATTGTTAAATCATTTACATATTTAGATTTTGATTTCCTCGTTTTTATTGCAGTTGTCTCTTCGATGGGTGCCCACACATGTATAGTTATTTGTATATGCATTTCGTTTTACATGGTTCTATGTATCCACACAATTACTTTGGGCCACACATTTGTATGTATCCATATGCGGTTGTTATAGCATTATCTTTATGTGAACGAATGTTTATATTTACATTAATATATGTATATGTTTCTATGTGTACGAATGTTCATGTTATTATTTATGTGAGAAAGTGTTTATGTGCATGAATGTTCATATTTGTGTATACATATATATATATGTATATTTATGTGAGCGCTTTTTTATGTTAATGCACGTATCTCCATTCTGTGTCAATGTGTATACCTATTCTGGTGTGAGCCCTTTCCTGTGTGTGGATACATTTACATGCCTGTGCATTTTGTGTGGGTATCCTTCACACATCTGTGTCCATCTTGTTATGTGTTTATTTCTTGACTCTTGGTGTGTGTATACATTTCTATGTATGTTTAGGTTTGGTTTTATATATGTTTATGTCTATATTTGGTTTCACATTCATTCCATGCGTTTTCAAATGTTGATTCTTCTTGTATCCTTCCTTCCCCAAACCCACTCACCCCACCACCACACAACCTCATCATTACTCATCTATCATTGTCATATGCCATTCTTGTTGGCGTAGGTGACCATGGTTCTCTGTTCACAGTATTGTTATCAGGATCGTTGTTTCCAAGCCTTGCTAGGTTGTCACATGAATATTTTCTCACGTCCCCATCTGTCTCTGTTCCCTTCAGTCTTGCCTGATGTGACTATGTTCTTAAAACCTGCCTGTCTGATAAAGTGACAAAAGGGGTATTTTTCTTATCTTTTTCTTTTATTATTCTTGCACTCATCTATAGTGTCTCTAATTTCCCACTTTCGGTTTGTTTATAATGAATGCACGCATTTTCACTTTTACTAGATGCGTTGCCATCCCTGCGCTATTATGGAGACGGGGCTTGATGAAATATAAGACATCTATTTTGTTGTTTATTTTGTTGTTTTCTGTTGTTTGTCTTTTGAAAAAGGTTCAATTTGAGCCGATACGTGGAGAATTGTCCTGTTTAGTTTTATTGTATGTTTTTTTATATATACTTTTTAAAATATATTTTTATTAATAGGCTAGGTAAGTGTTTTAGTAACCTGTTTACCTCATTTTGCGTTACTATTTGATCACAGATGTCTTGTGCAATAGCTGCCCTGTTCTAATATCAGACAGAACACCTATTTCATAAGGCATATCTGCAACTACTGTGTAATAAGGTGCACTTGACAAGATTTTACCGAACAACACTACATACAAACTCAATAATCGGTGAACAATGTTTAACACCAACATTGCAAAGCAAACACTTATACAGACACATTCGTATGGGTGTGTTGTACTGTTTCTGGTTCTTAAATTCTACAGTGCTGGTGGATACTGCCTCCTTGAGAATCGTCAGCTGATTCTCCATGTATGCAATATCTTCACAGTGCTTTTTTTTACCTGCAAGAATTTCCTGTCTGCTGAGTCTCTGATTCCTCTGCTTCTCAATACT
This sequence comes from Meghimatium bilineatum, assembly GCA_034231615.1. Lineage (NCBI taxonomy): Eukaryota > Metazoa > Mollusca > Gastropoda > Stylommatophora > Philomycidae > Meghimatium > Meghimatium bilineatum. The sequence continues at coordinate 11,826,994 of CM067306.1, forward strand.
TGTATTGTGCTTATAGGTTTTCATTTCCTTGTCCTGTTTTGCAGTTAAAATTTGAGCTTTTTTTAAGTAGTAAATCTTGTTCTGTCACTCTGGCGGCAACCATTGTGAGCTGCATTTCCAAATCCTTTATTTTCGCATGTGCATCTCTTAAAGATTTTTTGGAAGCTTCCAGACAAACCTTGGTTGTTTCCAGACAAGCCTTCCTAAGTGTCAATTTCTGGCACTTTCCTTATAATAATTCTCAGAATAAATAGCATTTGCACTACCTAAGCCTAAGATAGTTTTAATATCTGGGTTTTGTTGACAGACAGTAAACAACACTTGTCATCGTCATGGTGACACATGCTCCATGAGTAGGGAACACTGACATAATTTATGTTCTGTACCGTTGAAATATTTAACATAATAAGACTTTAAGATATATCTATAACCACTAATATAAATTTAAAATAACTAAAGAAATTAACATAGGTAGTAATTATACTTAATAACATAGTTTTCTCTAATTATAAATGGTAGTTGACTGATAACGGCGCAGCAACATAGAACAGCCGAAAATGACCTATAAAAACCAGCATGGTGGAACCATCATCATAGCCTTTTTCAATTCAATAATAATTACAGGCAATTCCCAAAAATAGTGAAATTTTGTATATAAAGAGATAAATGGTTGCTAAATTTATTAGACATGGTTACAACTTGGTATAACATACTAACTAAAAAGATACACGTGTGCAAAGATGAAAAACACTTACTTAGGCTCGTTTAATCACTTGCTGTAAATTTTACACAACGTAATTTCCAACTTAAACCTTCGTAATCTGATGCACAAAAGAATGAGAAAGCTTAAACAGTTGTCTTTTATAAGCAATAAGGTTGCGTGGGGTTGCCTAAAGACAATTGGATTGGTCATTGTTTCACGTGATGCACAAATTGATAACCGGACGCTACCAAAACAAGGGAAGTAATTTAAGCCACATTCACTTTCACGTCCCCTTACGATGGAGTTGGCTGTCCCATCCCATATAGGGTCAATGACCCAAAGCCATGCTGAAGTCGGATGTGTCAGGCTGAAAGGCGCAGATATCGCAGCAATAATGTAAACCATGACACAACGCATTCCGTACTCCGGACTACATCCTGCTAATCTGCAGGAGTTTGAGAACGAACGCAGAAGTCTACAGCTGAGTTGATTCCCATCAGAAACTTAATTTATTATAATTCTATAGGCCTACTCTCCATATCCTAATCTAATCACCACAACACACATAACCTAATCTATCTGTGTTTCTTCAACGCCGAAACGGTGTATATGGCAGAAACCAGGTCCAGAGCTCCCCAGTTCGTGAGATCAGTGAGATGTGATTATTGTGATGCTACTCACTACTGAGTCAACTACTGTGTGGAAGACCAAAAGAGAACTTATGTAGAACTATTACAAGAGACTTCAAGAGCGCTTCACCATCGGTATCAGAAACAATGAAGACCTAAGACAAATTGCAATGAAACGCGAGACATGGAAATCCATGACATCCGCCCTATTAGATAACTTTTTTACTATCACATATGTGCCGTCATTGGCCCAAATAACAATAATATAACTAACTCGGAGTCACGGTTGAATCCTAGTTTAAGTAACAGTTGTGCTATAAATAGCACACTGTTGTCACGGAGTTCCGTGTAACCCCAATGAAATTAATGGCTGTCGTGACGTCACATCCAGACAATCACTGAGTTCAAATCTAGACACAGAGGAACTTATTATTATCATACAATACAAATACATACTCTGTTTCTTTTCAAATCTGTTTCTTTTCAAATTTATATAATTTTCCTATTTCTGCGCGCTATACACGGAGCGAGGTGCGCACATACATTAGAAATATTATTATTATTTCTAATCCTAACTCTATTCTAAGTACTTAATCTAGGCATTAGCACTAATTGAAATATTTCCGCAAAAAGATATTTAGAGTTATGTCCCTTGATAAAAATGCCATGTGCCGACATTTTCATTTTTTCATGGACCACGTGTGTACTATCCAATGGAATTGTCATTTAGTGACGCCACGCAGCTTTAGTTCATATAAATATGAACTGTATACTATTTATCATCCATTTGTTAAGTGTATTAAGGTTGTATAGGTTGCAGATACCTTATCTACAATTAACACCAAGCAATTAAACAAGACGAGGTAGGTGTTTTTTTCTCTTTGCACACGTATATTTTTTAGTTTTGATTTAAATTATATGTGAAACCATGTCTAACATATTCAGCAACCATTTCTCTCTTTATGTACCAAATTTTAACATTTCTAGAAGTACCTTGTAATTATTATTAAATTTTAAAAATGCTATGGTGATCGACCGACCACGCTACTAACTTTAGAGTTCGTTTTCGGCTGTTCAATGTTGCCGCCAGTGGCTCTGTTCAATCGATGGCCAGTGGCTCTGTCCTATGATCGTTGTTCCAATAGATGAGTTAGTGTACAGTGCGAGCAATACCCACATAGGGGTTGCGACGTGCGGCTAACTCATCCGATTTTATCAACTCGTCACATTTTATTGGGACCACTGCTACACCGACCTCCTCTATGACATTGTGGACAGATTACCCTTACTTCGTCAACGATGACTCTACGACCCTCCACTGCCTCACATGCATTGGCTGTAGCTCTGGGTCTGCCTCCACCCGCCATGGCTTTCTTCTCCTGTCTCCTTATCCCTACCTTCTCTTGTGCCATCTCTCCGTCACCCTCTTCCTATGTCTCACTATATCTGCCAGATACCATCTCACGACGTGCTTCCCCGCGATAGCCCCTTACCCTCTCCTGCTGTGTCATCCGTGTCATCTGGGTTCCCTCATCCCTCCCACCCACACTTTACTTTCTTGCGTGGCGTATCTCCATCTCGGGGCTTCCGTCTATCCACCACATATTTTCTTCTGTTTTCTTTTCTATTTTCCTCTTGTATTCTCCACCTCTGCATTTTTTCATCCTCTGTTCCAAACCAGCTATGTCCTACCTTACCTCCAGAATTTTCTTATTAATTAATCCCCATTTACGCCTGGCAATTGGTACAGTATATTCAACAGATGCGTCTTGCCTTCCCGAACACAAACAAGTATAATCTGTATGGTGTTTTATCATAAATAAGTGAAATAATTAATAATTAGACAAATTACAAGTAAATTATGCAAATTAGCCACCATTTTGAATATTAATTAGCCCCAATTATGCCTGACAATTTGTACAGTATATTCAACAGATGCGTCTTGCCTTCCCGAACACAAAAATGTATCGTTTTATATCATATATTAGGCATTAGGAAATCGTAAGGGGACGTGAAAGTGAATGTGGCTTAAATTACTTCCCTTGTTTTTGTAGCGTCCAAGAATCCATTTTTTGCATCACGTGAAACACTGACCACAGCAATTGTCTTTAGACAACGCAACGCAACTTTATTGTTTATAAAAGACAACTGTTTAATTTTTCTCATTCATTTGTGCATCGAATTACGTAACTAGAAGTTGGAAATACGCTGTGTACATTTTTCACCAAGCAATTAAATAAGCCTAGGTAAGTGATTTTTCTCTTTGCACACGTATATGCATTAATTTGAATAAAATACAATGTTGTAACCATGTCTAACAAATGAAACAACCATTTTTCTCTTTATATACAAAATTTCATTAATTTTTGAAGTTGCCTGTAATTATTATCGAATTTTAAACAAACGCACTGCAGATCGGTCACGTATTCCTCAGCCGCCATCTTGAATACCGCTAATCTTTACTGCCGCGTCGATAATTCTGAAATGTCTCTTATTTAAAGAAATTGACGTTTAACAACTACAATTCCTGCCTCTTTTAATTTCTTTAATTCATTTTTAAATGCTACTAGTAAAAAATCTAAGATTTATATGTAAAATAATTGAAATTATTGGTACAAGACCATGCTGAGTGCGCGTACTTATGTACTATCATGCGTCCGTCGCCATGACGACTGAAGTGTTTTCTTAGTCACAGCGGTCTGTTTCATGTTGATAATTTTACAAGAAACACATTTCAAATTAAATATATATTATTTATATTGTTTATGAAGTCCAATTTCTTATAATTCTCTCATGAATATTTCGTAAAATTCACTTTTTATTGAGACATGCTTTCTCCTTTCAGTAGGCCTAATAAATCAAATCATCAATGCAGTCAACGTAAACTGCAGCATCTTCCAAACGTTCTCACTCTTTTTGATATCTTTGTCTCTTGTTGTTCATTATCAATTTTGCTAAATGTTCTACATAAGCCTATCTACTGAATAATGTAATAAAGTATTTAATTATATAGGGCTAATGTGGTATCACTATAATAGGAAAAACGAAATGGAAATTTTGAAAATTTGGTGCACGTACCTACCTGGTAATTTATTCATACCTTTGACATAGAATTGTTTATGTACATGTGTACCAAATGCCAATAATAATAATAATCAAATATTATATTTCAGATGCAAAGAGGGCTGAGGTTACAGATTGCCAGCCACATGCATGTTGCCATAAAGGGAAGCATAGAAGAGATTTTAATTATGCTAATTAGACACTATTATTAATTATTAATTGGCTCTGGTTGCATCGGAAAATTAACACAATGTACTAAACAGGTGCGTCTTGTCTTACCGAACAAGAAAATGTATAATTTGTTATATTTTTTATCCTAAATAATTAAAAAATGTGAAAAATGTTTATGATACATTCAATTTCAATTATGCTAATTAGACGTCATTTTTAATTATTAATTAATTCTGGCTGCGTCAGAAAATTAGCATAATGTAATCAACAGGTGCGTCTTGTCTTCACAAACACAAAAATGTACAGTTTGCAATATATTTTATCCTAAATAATTAAAAAATTTAATAAATATATATTAAATATGACAATGTGATTATGCAAATTAGACGCCATTATTAATTATTTATTAACTCTGGCTGCATCAGAAACTTAGCAGAATGTAATCAACAGGTGCGTCTTGTCTTCACAAACACAAAAACATACAGTTTGCTATATATTTTATCCTAAATAATTTAAAAATGTGGAAAATGTATATGATACATTCAATTGCAATTATGCTAATTAGACGCAATTGTTAATTATTTATTAACTCTGCATGCGTCGGAAAATTAGCATAATGTAATCAAGAGGTGCGTCTTGTCTTCCCGAACAAGAAAATGTATAATTTGTCATATTTTTTAATGCAAATAACTATGATATTCATAAAATTGTGGCTCGGTTCTAAGGCAGGGCCGCAACTTTTTGACAACTGTCATTTTATATTTCCTTATATGTTCCATGTAATTATCTTGAGGCAAAAATTAATACGAAAAAAATTCGTAACTTTTTTCAGAATTGACGTAGAGACTTGGTTGAGGTATCGTTGGATTGCAATTTTCAAGGGCTATCTAACTGTGGCATTTAAAATGCTGTACACCCATTTTGAAAATTTTGTCCTAATGCCTACTGTAGGTCGATTCTGTGACAGAAAAGTTATGAATTTTTTTTGTCGAAATTTCAGGAAAAGATAATCACATGAGAACATATAATAAAATATGAAGGGACTGATGATGAAAGTTGTGACCAAGAATTGAAGCAGAACTAGCATTTTATGAAATATTTCAGTTATTTATGATAATATACAGACTTGGTATCGTTGAATTGCAAATTTCAAGGGCTATCTAACTGTGGTGTTTATAATGTTATAAACCCAATTTGAAAATTTAGTGCTAATGCCTACTTAATCTTACGCTTGTCAAATCACACAACAAAGGTCAGAATATACCTCGAAAGTAGACCAAAGGTCACAGTGGAGAATCAAACTAGGATTCAGCCCGGAGTCACTACTACTGTAAACTGTAATTTATTTATAATTAGATGACAAACGATCACTATTATCCCTAAATTAATAGTATACGCCTACGCAAGATTAAATTTCACTTACTCATTGTAAGAGGCGAGAGAATATATGCGTAGACGTGATAAGTCTGCTTCTGAGTTACATATTTTAGCGCAATCAGTAGATTTCCCGCTTCTGGACAGATTTCGCAGAAAACGAAAATCTAAATTTAAAAAATACTAAAATAAAACCCGGACGACGTTTCCGAGTCAACTCTGACTTCTTTGAAAATTAATATTTAAAAATATCTATTCTCTAAACCCTTTGTATGTTGTCTTTCAGCATCAGGGGTAGAAAAGTTTTCTGGAGATGGCCCACGTGTGTGCTGAGTATATTGTGGAATTTATCGCTTCTTTTATTTCGGTTATCCTCGTTTTCGTGATTCGCCTCTAGGTCTGCCTTCATTGTATATGTGTAGCATAGCTTGATGTATGATGGTAGTCTGCTGATGTGTGAAAACCATTTGATTGTATTCCAAGATTGGGGTGGTGCTGGTCCTTTGTCTAATGTTCTCATTCCTTACTCTGTCTCTTAGCGGTATTCCTAGGATTCTGCATAAACATGTCATTTCAGCTGCCACAAGTTTACGTTTGTCTTGTGCTGTCGTTGTCCACGTTTGGCATTGGTAGCACAGCGTTGATATGCTTGCGACAGTTTCAGTGAACCTAAATCATAGTCCAACACAGATAATACCACTGCCTGCATCATCTGAAAAAGGGTTCACTGCGGTATCACTGCAGATGCCATGATATTTACTTCCCAGCTTTCTGAATGACATTATCCACATGTTTCACGAAAGATAGACTTCTATAAAAAGTGATGACTTGATATTTCATAGTCTGCTCCCTGTCAATGTTGATGCCCATGCAGGTGGCTGCTGGTAATGTGTCTGTGACTATGTTATTGTTCAGTGAGAACCAGACGATGTTTGCCTTGGTGGGATTGATGACTGCCTTGTAGTTAGTGTATCAGAGCGCCAAATGCTCTAGATTACTCTGGACGCCATCAATCATGTCTCTTCTGTTTCTGCCGTGCTCGTACAGCAAGAGGTCGTCCGCATATGTTAGTATCCTGCCGTCCCAGCCTCCTGAAGCTGCGTTATTTTGTATGTGTTGACGTTAAACAGTACAGGTGATAGTGGCGATCCCTGTGGCAATCCTGGTGCTATAGTTCTGATCTCTGATGTCCAGGATATCAATTTCAGAGTAACAGGTCTGGACATTATCACCATTGCTATCAATCGAATTATCCACAAGTCGATGCTGAGTTCGCTTAGCAGATGTATTAGGTGGCCAAAAGCTGACTCTGTTGTAAGCATCTTCTAGATCAACAGTGGCGACCACTGTTTCCTCCTTTGCATGAAAGCCCTCGTGGATGTCATATACGAGGATTTCCGCATTTGTGGGCGTGTCTCTCCCCGGTCTGTATGCACCTTGTGTGTCAGGAAATAGGCCTCTATTTTCCAAATTGAATGCCGGTCTTCTAGCGACTATCCTCTTCAGCACCTTGCCGTAGACATTTTGTAAGGTGATGATGCGATAACTCTTGATGTTGGAGGTGTCTTTGCCTGGCTTTGCTAGTTGGAGAATGTAACTGTGCAGCCACTCTTCTGGTATGCGGCCTATTTTCAGACTTGTGTTGAAATTATCAACAATTTTTTTAAGCCGGTCGTCTGCAATAACTTTCAGGAGGCTGTAGCGTATTCCGTCGGGTCCTGGTGCATCATCTGATGTTTTCTTTATGGTCTCTTTTACATCCTCCAAGGAGACCAGTTCCTCATCCTCGATATCGTTTGTTACCAGCGATGCTGTTAAAGTGGCCACTATGGTCTTACGTTCATCAATATTGTTCTGATCTGATTGTTGGAGATATCTGCTGAAGAAAGCGATGCCCTTCTGCTCATCTGTGGTTAGTATAAGCCCCGAATCGTTCTTCAAGCTCATGTTTAATTTTGTGTCCTTTTTCGATTCATTGCCTTGTGTAATCTCCTAGACCTACCTAGCATCAAAGCAAGACATAAAATAGCCCATGTTAAAGAATGCTTCAAATTAGCCAATAATGATCACCACCTCTTACCAATCTCTAGACAACACAAAAGAAAGGCGTATCAAGAGATGATGGCAGAAGCAGAAGATACCCTACTCAAGTTTGTGAGCTGGTGTAAGTGGGAAGAGACTGTGAATGGGTAACATTTGGCAAAGAAAGAAAAGTATTGACAACAGTTGTGATACAAATGGGAAAAGAGTGCAGCGACTGAGCTGCGAACAGAAGAGAGAGAATTATCCAAGAACAGTACTGCAGTACTCGAAGCCACACGATACAATAATTTACACAGACGGCTCAGTAACACAAGGAAAAAAACAGGTGTTGTTGGGGTTTCGCGGCCTACCAAAATGGCAAAAAATTAGCTGAGAAGTAAGCTGCGTACCCCACTACAACATCGAGTATGAGAATGGAAATAGAAGCGATGGTAGCAATCTCACTTGGCTAGCGAGGCAACCACCAACATACTTAGTGATTCTATCAGACTCTCAAAGTATGCTGCGCAAGATAGAAAAGTGTATGATTAGAGCTGAATGGGTCACTCTTCTCAACAACGCGCAGAGAACATTATATGGATATACTGTCCAGGTCATGTAGCGGTCAGGGGAAACGAAAGAATCAATGTATTGGCTCGTAAAACCTTGATGAACGGCACCGAGATAAGAAGAGACAGGATTGAATTCTTCTTCTTCAACGTTCATTCTCAAACTCCCGCTGGATCTCTGCTATAGCAGGACCATGATCCGTTCTAGATTTCCAGCAGGAAGTAGTCCAGAGAATGGAAATGCGCTGTGTCGCAGATTTATTTATGACAATGGCCCGACACATCCGTCTTCGGTGGGGATTGAATTGAGTAGAGCAGTCACGGATACCCTACGAGAAGATGAGGAGGGGGTTGAATGAGACAATGTACATATTCAGAAAATGGTAGAAATGGGAGTGACTAGAGGCGATGGGAGAAAGTGTTCCCTCTCCGGAAAGATCAGCAGCTGACTGGGACACTGAGCTTATACACTTTTAGACAGCTGACGGAAAGGCAAGCAGAGCATATATGGGAATACCCCCAGTGCTGTGACGCTTGTTCCTAATTAAAAAATCAAACCATATAATTAAGCTATGTGATACTCGATGGGAACTCGAGAACGTAAAGAAACCAAATAAAAAACAAAAATAAAGAAACTAAAACGTGGTAGCATAACAAATTAAATAAAAATATCAGAAAGAAGATGAAAAAAATCAAAGAGAACCGGATTTCTGAACAATGTAAGTCCATCAATAAAGATGTGAGGTAAGCTAAAAAAATAAAAAATAAACGTTTGCCACTTTGAAAAGGAGAACACACCGACCAATAGCAACACTCATTGAAACGGAGTGTTTCTCAGCGGAAAAGAAGACATAATAATTTATTTATTGAGAACTTCAGGAATTGTGAGCGATTAGCTCCTACTCCCTATGTGCAGTGGGGTGGTTTTTCTGAGGTTTCTTTCATACCCAGGAGACCAGCTTTCGGCTTAGTTCAATGCCTGTTGAAGGAACATTCTACTCAGAGGGGGTATACAATTGTATAGATAATATAATACAAAGCTTCCATAAGAGAGCCTCAATATAACGGCACGTCATCTACTAAAGTTTTCTGTTGCATGAGTGGTGTGTCTATTGGGTCATTTGCGAGACCCACTGGCGCAAACGTATGCGTAGAAGACAATGAAAAAAGGTGGACTGGATATTGCAGATATTTATATACATGTGAAATTGCCCCAAACTCTCGGGTATTCTAATTTATTTTGTTTAATAGCAACAGAGAATTGGGAAATGCAGAGATATTGAGGGAAGAAGTGTCAACGACCCTATGATTCATGAAAGAAATGAAAATCACCTTGGGTAGATAATATTCCAACTGAACGATCCTGACCGAATATATGGTTATGTGTCCTATTTTTTATTATTATAGTTTCGTACTGCTAGTGTTTATTTAGCAATAAATAACATTATATTACAATTGAAGTTCCAAAAGTGTTCTAAACATGTCTTTTGGCGTTATGTCTGGTCAGTCATGGGAGTTGGATAGATACGCACGTTTTGTTTGTAACACTAATAAATCGGCTAAAGATGGAGAATGGAAGGTATATAATGTTTCAAAAGTTAAACTACAAAATGTCATTGATTCTAATGGAATATTTGGTTGGAACTTCATCTCTTCACCGAACAGTCGAACTCTACGAAGTTATTGTGTTTTTTTCCGTAACACTGTATAGTAAGGTGGATGAGGGAGGTAACTGAGACATCGCAATATAACTACATATCAAGCGATCAAGGGGGGAGGGGGGCTGCTGACCACTACCAGGCGCGCTCACAGGTGGTGGATAGTGGAACGGCCTCCATATATGGAGTGTTGGCCATAATTAAGCAGCCGTGGACCAAACCGGTGTTGCTGCCTACCAGGAAGAGCAGGATATCAGGCGGCGCGCTGATATCTCCACTGAAATACCCCATATGAGACTATTAACTCTATGCGAGGAGCGTGAAGGGGTAGAGGATTAAAAAAAAATTTGCTGCCTGGAAGTCCCCATTGGGAGATAGAAAGGCTATGGGAGACAACCCTGACAGAAAAAGAGAAGGCCACACCCCAAACCTCTGATGTCTTGTGGGCAGTGCTATGATGCTCAAGAATATGGATAGCGAGACTCTATAATTTCCCTCAACGAGAACAGGCGTGGGTACCCAGCAATGGAAATGCGACATGTACTTGGCACCATACTGTTAATGACTATGCTCAGATTCGTTACACAAAATGGGGCTGCCCCTGTGGTTCATCGTCAGGCAGGAGGAGCTCCAGACCACCAGCTTTGAATGGACCCACCAAAAGCTACTGATGATGACTAGGCGTATCGGGGACCCGGGATTAAACAGTAGAACAACCGGCCAAACCAATCATGCAAACAAAAACACAATCAGTCATGTAGAGGAACAGTAGGGTGTAGCTAAGAAAAAAATAGAACTACATAATTTCCTCCAAAGACAAAAGATTGATGTCCGGTGTATTCAGGAGACACATCTTAATCACAGCAACAGATTCTCCATCAGAGGATTTGGATGCTTCAGACTACACTGAAGACGCATGTGTTGGGCCATTGACGCAAATAAAACGATGACACAACGCATTTCCATTCTCTGGACATCCTACTGGAAATCTAGTAGGACCATTCACCTGTTACAAGAGAGATCCAGCGGGAGTTTGAGAATGAATGCTGAAGAAGAAGAAGAATATGCTGAATATAGAGAAAGGATGGTTGGTGAATACAATTTTAAATAGAACATTGCCCGCCGAAGACATATATGTCGGGCCATTGGCGCAAATAAAACAGCGATACAACACATTTCCATTCTCTGGACTACATCCTGCTGGAAATCCAGAATGGATCATGGTCTTGCCACAAGAGAGATCCAGCAGGAGTTTGAGAATGAACGCTGAAGAAGAAGAAGACAAAGGGAAATAATTAGACATGTGGTGACATCTACTTGTTCTGTATGTGTTTTTCTCATTTTTTTCATGCCTTGACTTATCTGTTATCTTTTGCCTTGCTCATCTGGTAATCTTCACCAAAAAATACTTCATGAAACCAACAGTATTATGATGATACTAGCTGTCCTATTGTGATGACACTTACAGCGTCCATGCAGCTAATCATTTCACAGAACTCAGTTATACTAGTAAGTAAATGTGTTCCTTGTTTTGTTATATATCTTATACTTTATATACAGTCCTCCGCCGAAGACGGATGTGTCGGGCTATTGGCACAAATAAAACGGCGACACAACGCATTTCCATTCTAGGACTATATCCCACTGGAAATCTAATAGGACCATGGTCCTGCTACAAGAAAGATCCAGCTGGAGTTTGAGAATGAATGCTGAAGAAGAAGATATGCAGTCCAATTATTAAAAATGTGTAAATAATAAATCTTTATATCACAGTTTTACACATTTGCATAAAATTGATGTTTTGACCAGTGGGTCTTTTCTAGGGACAAACAAATACTGAAAAAAATACCTACAATTGAGGCTGTTACCTGGCTGTAGTATATAGATCAAAAACATGAAAACAAATGGGACATTATCTCCGTTAAGTCGATTATACAGGCAGTTTAGGTGGCCCTTTATACATGTAGACTTCAAAACCTCCATTGTTATAGTAACTTCTAAACACATTATGGCATGCTAGGAAAATGTTATGGAGATGAATAGTCCACTTTAAGATTATATCTTACATGTTCCAAAACAACTTGAGGGTTGTCACAGCTCAAAATATGCTTATTTTGCTTTATTTTTTATTTATAGAAGACGTAGGTAAAAATTTTTTTTTATCATTGGACTGGATTAAATTTTTTCATGTGCTTTGAGGCTGAAAGATTAATTTATTTAGTCCCTTGGAACTCCAAGTAATATTTTCAAGGCTTGAGCCCAGTGTATATAGTATTTTTAGATCAGTTTGGCAGGCCAGAATAAATGGCTTGGTGGTCAGATTAGGAACAATATCAGTGAATGCCAGTTAGAAACATATATGGAAGTAGCGGAATATGAAATACTCCACCTCATGACAGAAAGTACAGAATTTGACCTCCTCAACTACTACTGTCTGAATGACTGCCCATTAGAACTAGACACAATCTCAGTGCAAGGAAAATTAATTGTGTGCGGAGACTTCATTAACCACTTGCAGAGTTGGGGTTATTATCATATGGACAGGAGAGGTGAGGAACTAGAAAACTGGCAGGATGAACATGAACTTTCAAAAAGCTGGTGGCATCATGATAAATGGAGAGCTCTTGAAGGAAGACACACAGTCAACATATTGTGGAGTCACATTTGACAGTAGGCTTACATGGAAGGAACACATCAACAAAGCAACAACAAAGGCCAGAAGAAAGTTAGCCATCCTGAGAATGAAAGTTAGCAAATTGTGAAAATACTTAGTAAAGTTTACCCGCAGGGCATAGGACCACACTTGGAATATGGGTCTACTGCATAGTGTCCAGCATCAAATTCTACATTACATGTGCTAGATAAGGTGCAAAATCAGGCACTTAGGATATTCACATGGACAATAAAATCAACACCCATAGTATAGATGGAGAAAATGGGGAGAATACAAACACTGAGTGAACGCAGAGACACACAAGTACTAATACATTCAGACAAGTTTCACTGTATGCCAAGTCATCAAATGAAAGGTTTTGCAAAATTTAGCAATGGGGCCACTGAAATAAAGTAGCTTTATCCATCAGACCAAATGACTCCGTAGAAAAATCTAAAACGGAAGTTGGCAACCCCATAAAGTATATACCAGAGCAAACCCCTTGGAGAGAGAATAGTGGATTACCTATTCATGTCCAAACTGTGGTGAAAGGAATTTTAATTGAGAATGAACAGAATAGTGTACAACGAAGTACAGTTACTCTCAGTCTACTTGATGAAGAATACCCACATGACACATGAATCAGAATCTATACAGATGGATCAGCAGAGAATGCTGTGAAAAATGGAGTAGCAGGAATATATATATATAGAATTCCCAAACAATGTTAGGGATACAAATAAAGTACCAGATGGAAAATTCTGCAATAATTACGAGGCAGAAATCTTGAATCACAGCCTGTAGAATTCTTGACAGATGCAAGATCAGTACTTCAGTCCAGAAAAATACCAGACTTGTGGATACTATGGACCGAACTGCGCAATCAATGTAAAGTAGCTATGCAGTTGATACCATCACATTGTGGAATACCTGGAAAGAAGAAATCAGAAAGTCTGGCTAAGGCGGGAGCTGCTGTCTAAATGATCAATCAGTTGTGCCAATAACATACAATCAAAAGAAACAGATGATCAAGGCAATTAGAAAGCCAACTCCAACACAAGATGACTAATAAATTATGAAAAGACCAGAACAGGTTGTCATTCTGTGCCTCAGAACAGGACACAACCGACTTCACAGCCACATGTATGCAAAGTTCAAGATTGCCAACACGGCCATGTGTACATCTGAACAGGCATATCAGACAGTAGAACATATTCTTCAGGACTGCCAGGAATATGAAATACTGAAAAAATAGTTTAAGAATACCCTCTGTATGAGCTACAGAACAGTCAGGTTTATAGAAGAAATAGGGTTTCAGATATAGGCATGTACCAGATGAACAAAAGAAGAAGAAGAAATGTCCACTCAATGAGTCATTGTTTTATACTCCAAATTTTCTGGCATATTTTAGTCACAATATTTACTGCATTCTTTCCTGCAAACTACAAGAGTTCTGATGGGATTTTATCTACATGATGGGATTTTATCTACATGATGGGATTTTATCTACATGATGGGATTTTATCTACATGAAGTAGATTTTTAACATTAATATAACATATTTTAATATAACAATTGCTAACAGAATTTTGCAACTCAATTACATTTAAGTAAGAACTTTATCCTTTTAACAATTTTGCAGGAAAGTCACAATCTTGCAAGAGCACGGTTTTGGATGCGTGGATTAAGTCGTAATGATAGCCTTCTCTTTCTGTACAAGTTCAAGGTAATTATAAATGATAATTATATAATTAAAGCATTTACTATATAGGACATTGCTATAGGCAGGCGCATAGATGGGGGGGGGAATATATCCCTACATTAAGCAGTTATACAGTCCTATAAGAAAGACATCATTCTCCTCTGGTGCCCATGTGTTGCCGGGGTCCGAGAGGGGAGCAAAGAATAGCAACACTGTTTACCTTCCATATATGCCATAAGAGGTGACTAAGGAGGTTATGGGATGAAGTTGGCTTTCTCATCTCATATATGGTCAACATGACCCAAAGCCATTCTAAAGTCGGATGTGTCAGGCCGAAGGGCATAGATATTGCAGCATTGCTGTAAACCATTGCACAACTCATTCCGTTCTCTGGACTACATCCTGCTAATCTGCAGGAGTTTGAGAATGAAGGTAGAAGAAGAATTCTCTTCTGTTCCATTGGGTACTGAATTCTCGAATTCTCTCTGTATGAGCCATGTTGAACAACAGCAACAGTTAAGTTAGATTAGGTTTGCTATGTCCTCAATGACAAGGACTTGCTCTCTATGTTGTCCACTTTTTGCGTCTAGAGTCTGAATCTCAGTACTTCTTTGGTCAGAAGTTTCAACAATGTGGTATATTGAAGGTAATTTGTTTCGTGAGGTGGGTTTCCTGTATGCAGCAAATACTAATCTATTTCTGGTGCCAGGTTTTTTTCTAGTTCAGCTTTTTTGTTGTTAACTACCACTGCATTCCAGTGCATGATGTTTAAAGGAGTTGTTTTCCTGTCCAGTTGGCCAGTCACTTTCCTCTTCTGCCTCATGGCTTCACAAGGTAGACTAGAGGGATCTCCAGTAGCCGAGGGTGAATTCTGTCATGGTTCAGAATCCAATACTGCTTCTACTCAGGGGAACTTAACAGGGTGAGCACCATGGCGATTAAAAAAATTTTGTCCTGCAGGCATGTCAACTAGTCATGTTGCATGATACCATGATTGCTGGTGTGCCTCTCAGCCTGTTATCTCTAACTTCAGCACCTGTGCTTGCAGAGCAGGACTGTGGGCCTGCTCGATATTGGATAGGCCACTAATATTAGTTTCATGCCTCTGTTGGTTGAATAAAGCCCCATCTCCACTTGAAGGAGTTGGCCTCGATAGGGAACAGGTTGTGTCCATCCACCAACTTTCCTTAATCACCTCATATGACATGCCTGGAAAGAAGTCAGTGGCTCTATTCTTTGTATCTTGAAGTCCAGGTCTCCATTGCCACATGGGTGGAAGGGTGGAATGAGTACATAGAAATCTGTCATCAAAATTGACAAATATGACAATAACAAAGAAAAACAAAAGAATAAGTGAAAAATATAATCTGTCCTTCGTTCAACTCGTCAACTACACCCCAACCCTCCTTAGTCACTTCTTACAACATGCATTGTCAAATACAGTATTTCTGTTGTTTATTCCTAGTTTGGCTTCCCCTCCCCCCTAAAACATGGATGGATAAACTTTTGAGTTATTGAGGTAGATATCACTGTTAGTTTCTGAATTCAATTCATTCTAAAATTCCTGTTGGTGTAGTCTGGTGAATGAATTGAATTGCTTCATAGTTTACAGCCTGGTTGATATAGCTTTGCCTTTAGTACTGAGAAAAGATAAGGTTGACCTATTGAGGGCAGTCATGGATTTACTACAGTGAGAAGGCGATGCTGGAGGTTATAACGTATACCTACACAGAATGACAGGAATAAGGGTGAGGGGAGAAAGTATGTCTCTGGAAAAATCCGAACATCATTTAATCAACATCTGATGGGCTGAGTCTGCATACTCTTGATGGCTGCTTGAACGGAGAGTGAAGCACTTCTGTTCAGTATGCTATGTAACTGATTTCTAATCATGAATCTGTGCCTTATGACCTGTCACATCTATCTTCAGAACGGCTTTTGGATCACCTTGACCTATGGGATTGAAGTCACCTCCACCCCATCCTACTTAGTCACTTCTTACAACATTCATTGTAGAATACATTATTGCTATTGTTTACTCCTATTTTGACATTATGTGACATCATTAAAAGTAATTTTACTACATTGCAATGTTCACCCAATTAGGCTGAGACCAGAAGGTTTAGAGTTCGATTCATCAGAAAAGATAATGTATCCGGGACAGAGATTTGCAATGGTGTCATCCAGAAACTGTCAAGTTATTTTCCTATAAAGACAAGTACAATGGAGAGTTCGGGCGACAAAACTGACTTCGGTGACAAGAGTAAAAAGGATCATTCTGAAATTATGCAGCATGAATCTAAAGTAAGATCTTTTTCTCATTCACAGTTGTATAACTTTCTTGAGCAATGTTTAATGCATGGGAGATTGCAGTAAAACTGTCTGCCAAATGGTAGATAAAAATACATTTTTTTAATAATGAAATAAATTGTTTTTTTTGGGTTAGCTTCCAGCAGACTACATAAGTATATGTAGTCATGAGTTTCATCATGGAACCCATAATCCTTCAGGGTCTTAGGGGTGTCACTCTGTGAACATCAACACAAAAATTAGTTCTTTGTATAAGTGTGAAGAATCTTAATCCTGTCCAGTCTTTATCAATCCATACTTTCCTCTGACCTCCTCTTCTTCTTTCATTCTCAACTGTTCCCTGCAAGATAGTTTTTGGAAAGAGAATCATGCTTCAAAATGTGGCCAAACCACAAAAGTTTTCGATGCCTTACCAATACCATGACATGTTCTTGTTGAGCAGTAAGTGATTTATTTTGTTTCTTGTGTATATGTTGGTTTTATATACTTCTTCTTCTTCTTCTGCGTTCATTCTCAAACTCCTGCAGATTAGCAGGATGTAGTCCGGAGAATGGAATGCGTTGTGTCATGGTTTACAGCATTGCTGCGATATCTGCGTCTTTCGGCATGCACATCCGACTTCAGCATGGCTTTGGGTCACTGACCATATATGGGATGGGAGAGCCAACTCCATCCCATAACCTCCTTAGTCGCCTTTTACGACATGCGTGGAAGGTAAACAGTGTTGCTATTCTTTGCTCCCCTTTCGGACCCCGGCAACACACGGGTGTTTATATACTTGATTAGAAACTAGCTTCACAGCACGTGGGGCATTCCCATAAATGCTCTGCCCTCTGTTCCAGAAGCCATCTCAGTGTATGTAGACTCAATGTATGTGGTCCCAGTCAGGTGTTGATTGTGTTATCTTCAGGGATTTCCAAAAGATTTACTCCATTATACAGCACATCCATTATACAGCACATCCATTATACAGCACATCCATTATACAGCACATCCATTATACAGCACATCCATTATACAGCACATCCATTATACAGAATATAAAGAATGAAAGAATTAGTACAAAGATTTTTCTTTCAGAATAATATAATTTGAGAAATAATACCAGTTGAGAGTAAAAGAAGAAGAGGCGGCCAGAGCCAACCCTAGATTGATAACATCAGGGAATGGTCAGGGTGTGATTTTTAAATTATTAAAAAAAAAATAAAGTGTAATTAAAAAATGAACAATTTGTGTACAGATATATAATAAAGAGAGGGATGGCAGCACAAAGTTACAGGGAGAAGTGACAATTGGTGTGATGGCACAGGTAGGCGCTTTATTTTGCAACTTTTTTATGTTTCATAAAATATATTTCATGTTTAAGAAAATTATGGTTAATTAAGGAAATTATTCATAAAATTACAAGACATGAATCTGGGTAAATGCTAGAAAATATACACCAGTTATGCATGCTGGTAAGTAAAAGTAAAATATTGGGACAAGATATGCAGATAATAATAATTTTTTCACAGGTGACAGATTGTCAGCCTATCCCCCTAACTTTCCTTAGTTGCCCCCCTATGACATGCATGAAAATTAGACAGTGTATTGTTTGCACCCTGAACTGAGTTCCAGGTGCTGGTTTATACATAGGTGAAAACAGGTATATTGTTCCTTTATCCAAAGCTACAAGTTTTTACACTTTTATGCAACCCATGCCAGTTTATACAATCTGCATGTTTCCATATTCGAGATAGACTTCCATATAAAGTGTTTTGTATAGAGGAACACGAGCAGAAGAGTGCCTAGCTTGATGTAGTTTTGTATAGAGGGACACGAGCAGAGGAGTGCCTAGCTTGATGTAGTTTTGTATAGAGGGACACGAGCAGAAGAGTGCCTAGCTTGATGTAGTTTTGTATAGAGGGACACGAGCAGAAGAGTTATTGCCTAGCTTGATGTAGTTCCATTCTCTGAAGTTAACCTGCTAACCAGCCGGAGTTTGTGAGAATGAACACAGAAGAAGAAAGAGAGGTAGACCACTAAATTCATAGTGGAGCACCACAGAAAATGAAATAAGAACCATGAAACAGTAATAGAGGACACTAGGTTGACTGTTGATTTAATGTGCTGAAAACAGTTTGCCACTACTCTACAGGGCGCTATAATTTTTTTTGGCAATTGTTTCATAGCCTCTGACCAAGAATGAAAGAAATAGCATCCATGAATATTTTGGGAACAGCTAGTAGTCAGATCATCATTACAGCACCCCACATCCTAGTTTCTCCAGTCATCTTCTGAGTATATCCACAATTAAACAACTGCTCGCCCGTGTGTTGCCGGGACCAAAATGGGAGCAAAGAATAGCAACACTGTTTACCTTCCATGCATGTCGTAAAAGAAGGCGACTAAGGAGGTTATGGGATGGAGTTGACTGTCCCATCACATATATGGTCAGTGACCCAAAGCCATGCTGAAGTCGGATGTGTCAGGCCGATGAACGCAGAATAAGAAACAACTGCTGGCAGTTCCAGTTCTCTGTTGGTTGACAAATATTCTTTCAATTCATTTCTGGTGACACCACATTTCTGGTGATGCCATATTTCTCGTGACGCCACATTTCTGATGACGCCACATGCAAATGGGAATCTTTACTTCCCTTTTGGGCCTGAAACATATGGGTGGGCAGTTGTTCAATAATGAAGGAATCAGCATCTGGCTTGTTTATTTCCTGTTCATGTAAAATTTATAGAGGTGTGGAATGACTTTAACAGAGTGCTTCTTCCACAATAATCATCAATATCGATATCTTTACTGCAGAATATGGATGTGTCAGGCCATTGGTGCAAATAAAATGGTGACACAACACATTTCCATTTTCTGGACTACATTCAGCTGGAAATCTAATAGGATCATTGTCCTGCCACAAGTGAGACTCAGTGGAAGTTTAAGAATGAACGCTGAAGAAAAAGAAGTCCGAAAAGTGAGCTGAATGCAGAAGAAATATTGAAAGGTTTAAAAATTTAACTGAGCTATCTGAAATATATTTGCCTTGTTTGTACTGTAAGAATTTATTAATATTTAAGAATGATAAACTATTGGCTGTTTCTTTTCCTGCAGGCTGTACTGAATAGTAAGCCACTTCCTCTGGCATACCATGAACATCATGAAAATCTAGACATGATTCCACAACTCGTTCGCATATGTTTAGGAGATCCAACTTTTCCATCATTTGTTGAGTCGGTGGAAGCTGCATTGATGACTATTATTAATGGCAGTCTGTAATTTTTTTTGGATTTTCATGTCAAAGTCACATTAGTAGATTATTTTGATGCAATGTTCTGTAGTGAGATGAACCAGACTCGCACATTGAATATTGAATTGAATTGATGAGTCGGGCCATTGGCGCAAATAAAACGTGGACACAAACGCATTTTCATTCTCAGGACTACACCCTGCTGAAAATCTAGTGGGACCATGGTCCTGCTACAAGGGATATCCAGCTGGAATTTGAGAATGAACGCTAAAGAACAAGAATTGAATTAACCAAGGACCATCAATCTTTTATAGGCATTCAATAATATGGTCAGAGAGTTTTGTGTTTAGTAAGTTTCACAGAATTCTCATGAACCTGTCACGAGTTATTGCCAAAAAAATGTTGTTTTAACCTTGAGTTCTTTCATGACACAGTCGATAGGTTGAATATTGTCCATTCAGCAAATATCTTTTATAAAAATACCTCCAAAATAAGTTGCATTTCTATTTTGAGAACAGTATATATATATATATATATATATATATATATGTCTGTGGTCTGTTCAACTTTAGAGTCTTGTGGAAAGTTGCTGTCTGTTCTCTGACTTCATGTAAATTTCTATTTTCTTTTGATAAGGGTTTTGTGTTCAGATTTGAATAAATATTTCTCAATTCACCAGTTCTTTATTTATGATTTTCAGCCATTATTTTCAATACATTTTCTCATAATTTTAGTACTTTGTCTTTTCAATACTCAACTTTTTAACACTTAGGTAATATTAATAATTATAAGTGACTAAGAATTATCTAAAAAATAACATATACATAAAATAACCTAAAATATAACAGTTGGAAAATATGAAATATCCGGAATCAGTTCAAACGTAGACCAAGAAAACGGCGGATAGAAAACATCAAGATAGCGTTGAATAAACATGGGCTTAATGCAACCAAGGTGACTCATCTGGTCTTGAAACAACAGCTGAAGCTCCCATCTCTACATTTAATGGCAAGTATGAATACAATCAACAGGACAGACAATGTACAAAGCAAATATGAATGCTGTATATTACACTATACGAGGACCACTAACTTCCGGGTCTGATTTTTTTCCAGAAAACTATAATACGTAGCATTGTGGTCTAAACAAAGTGCCACTGTATAATACCAAATCGGAAGTCCGTAACTTCCTGAATGCGCTTTTTGGAATCTTGCAAGTGAAGATGACAGAGTAGTGCAGTCACATTTCAAAAATGGAAGCTAATATTCAACAATGTGTGTGTGCATTGAATATCTGCTTTCGACTTTGAAAAAACTAGTTCTGAAACTTTCAAAATTTTGCAGTCAGCTTTCTGAAAATACTATCTAAAGTAGATCTCAAACATTTGTGTGATATTCAAATTTCACAAGCAGACACAGATACTTAGAAAATTACCCCTGTCAAAACCTTGTTGATTGTGTTCTTCAACATTGATTGGTTTGTCCATCATGAATTCATTTTTAGAGGACAGAGCATCAATGTAGAATTCTACGAAATAGTCCTGCAATACATCTGACAGACAAGATTTTTATGGCACGTAACGAGAAGATCAAAACTTTGAACATTTAGTAACCACCAAAAAAGATCAGAGAGAGAAGTTGTTGGATGGATATTTCTTCTCATAAATATTGTCTATATAAATCTGACAACAGTTGCCATACATACAGAATCTTGCAGCCAGATACAAGAAAAGCTTGAAAACCACAACATGAAACTTATTTCTTTATTAATCATTACCTTTTATAATAAGTATATTTTAAGCAGACTTTTTCGTAATGTATATAAAATCTGATAATATACTTGCAAATATCAGGTATAACATATTCAGTTCCAGCAATATTCTAAATTCCAGTTATGAAGAAACATATTCTCAAAATTGATTTAACAAGGTCAAGTTTTGTAATAAAATAAATACATTATACATTTAACGGTCTATTTACCCATAGTCACACAGAACAATATAATTGTTTAACGAGGCTTGCATGACCATTTATTGGAAAAATTATGTCTGGCTGAAGCACTTGTTCTCATCATCATCATCATGTTACATATTCTTTCCAGAACGAGGTCTTCTTTATCAATTCTCTGAACACTCAGCGATTCTGGGCGAGTTGACCAGCCGCAGCTAGATACATGTTTAAACAATCTGATATATCACTGCACCATCGGCGTCTTGGCCACCCACTTTCCCTGTTGCCGTTAACTCTGCTTTCAGCTATTAATCTTTCCATGCTGTTATGTCTCTTTATATGACCAAAAAACCCAACTTTCTTGTTAAGATATTGTTAAGGAGCAGCCCTCTTAAAAGCAAATATTTATATCCCTAAACAATATAAGCAAACTATTAACATACAAACAAATTACAAAATTAAAATCAGAAATATAGAATGCTATATTTATTCTACATTAACATATGGCTCAGAAGCATGGAAAATGAACAAAGACAGAATGAATGCCGTTGATATGTGGATATATAGAAGAATATGGAGAACTTCATGGAAAGAGAAGAAAGCAAAGAGGTTCTGATAACACTGCACATGAAAAAATAATTTAAAGGAAATAAAAATAAAATAAAATATTTTGGACATAGTGAGAGACATAAAACCTTATTGAAGACCTTACTGGATGGTAGAGTTGAGGGGGGAGGCGAGCAAGATTTAGAAAGAGGTATAAGTGGGAGGGAAACATTGCAAGATGGATAAAATATATTCTGTCAGAGTGCACTATCAAGGCAGGAGACAGATGTTGGAGGTCATTGCAGCCAACCTTCGCTGCAGCAATGGCTTTTGATGAAGATAATTAATTTATAAAAAATGTATTAATTTATCTTTTCTGTGCTGCAGATTTTATACTATTTACAGTATCTCAGACTCTGTGGTATAGAAAGAGAGAGGTACAGAGTGTTTTGTGGACAGCCAAGGTACCAGATTTACTCCCAGGGTACCATCACACTGTGGTATACCAGGAAATGAGAGGGCCGATAAGTTGACTAATGTGGGAAGAGTATATGCAGTAATACAATGAAGTATCATATCAAGAAAAGCAGAGAGATATACATCCATCAGAAGTAAACATGGCATGGCAAGAGATGCCTACGACTAACTAAATCAACAAGGACAAGAAGTCACCATACTTTGCATGAGGACATGACACAACAGACTGAACAAACACATGCACAGGATGCGACTATGTGCCACACCACTGTGCACTTGTGGAACAGACCTCTGAACATATTTTGCAGAACTGATCCTAGCATGAACAATTGAGAGAGACATACTAGCCCTATAAAGATATATGGAACCAAAGCAGAGCTCCAGACAATGGTGAACTTCATCCATAAGACTTGTCTGATGGTGTAGGCATAAAGTAACGAACACAAGAAAGTCTCACAAGCAAATGTTCATCCGGATTATTAAAAAAACAATGGCAACCTACTGAATACAAATAATTTCCAAGAAAATCACCACAGCCCCAAAAAATGCTGTGTTGATCGCTATGTCATCAATAGGAAATGCTACCAATAACTGCATATAATAATGAAGAATAAGAAATACATTTGGAGATTTGTTGAGATTACACTGGCTTGTATAAGCTATACAAAAATAGCACTGGCCTGTATAAGCTATACAAAAGGGGCACTGACCTGTGTAAGCTAACAAAAGGGGAACTGGCCTGTATAAGCTAACAAAAAGGGTCCTGGCCTGTGTAAGCTATACAAAAGGGCCTGTATAAGAAATACAAAATGGACATTGGCCTGTATAAGCTATACAAAAGGGGACGATGGCAAAAAAAAGGTTGGGAAACACTGGTTGAACCCAATGATGAACAACATGTTGTTGTCATTGCGGATATTAACAACTACCGGCAACGTTTTGGATGTGTCAGGCCAATGGGGCAAATGTTTGTCCACCACGAGCGATGCCATTTATTAGATCCACTTTATGAAATTCAGTCAGAGTTATCTCTTTTCTATGAGTTTGCAGATGGCTGTTAATCCCTATAGTGTACTCTCCAAAAAATGGCACCACCCTGCTTTATCGTTTTCTGGACTACTTCCTGCTATATTCTAGTAGGACGAATGTCTTTATACAAGATGGAGCATGAGACTCAACAAAGAAACACCAACTGATTTTTGAATTATAAAATAATCATTTGTAATTGCTTGACATACTAAAAAAGCTGCTGGACATAAATTACACATATTTTGATTTCAGAGAAATGGAATGCAAAAACTTGTTTACATAGAAATGAAAATACAGGGTGATACAATTTTTACGAATCACCAAAAGCACACAAAATTGATATTTCAGACAAAAGGCCTTTGTCAAGTGCATAACAAAAGTAAACAGATATATCCATGAGAAGAATAGAGAACATCTGTGTTCATTCTCAAACTCCTGTTGGAATGTCCATAAGTACAACAGAACGTCTAATGGCAGCAGATAAAATGTTGAATGTTCTGTATTGTACAAGGAGAGGTTATAAAGTAATATGGACATTTTTCACACTTCAAATTTGGAATGTTCCGATTATGTGTACAAAATTTCACATTTGAACAATTGGTACAGCCGACTGAGCTATTATAATACACCCCTCAATAACTTGTGTTACAAACAGCAAATTGTGTTAGAATGTCTTATTGCAGAGAAAGAAACTTGTAAATATTCACAAACATGTGTGTACTGTGTATGGAAGTTGTGCTGTAGATGGTACACTTAGTTGATGGCACAGCTGTCAACTTTTTCACAAATTTGTATTTGTTACAATTTATATGCGTATTTTAACAAAAAAATATCCATATTTAGCACCAAAAGTTTTTTTGCCAATCAACATCTTCAATACGTGCATGTGAGATGATAAAAAACTCTCGCATTAATAGTAAGTTCTGAAATTTTACACCAAATGACCTTTTTAAAAAAATTATTTCTAATTATAAAGGTTTTTTTGGGGGGCCAGAAATCCATATCAATATGGAAAATCTGTACTAGACACCTATGTTGATAAGCTCTGGGAATTAAAGCTTCAGAAAGAAGAGAGTTGGAACTGAATGATCTGTTGTGATCTAGATGTCCTGCCATAGAAATTAGATGAGACATGTTGATGTCATTATTTGCAGCAAGAGGTGAATCACTAGCCAACAATTGACATTGCAGCTTTGTCAGTAAATAAAGTAAAAGGTCATTAAAAATATAGGTCACAGCTAATTAACATAAAATAGAAATAAGGTCAGTAAAAATAATATCACAATTAATTCACATAAAATAGAAAAAAGGTCAGTAAAAATAATGTCCTACCCCATAAGGGGCAAGTGACCCAGAAGTCATGCTGAAGTCGGATGTATCAGGTCAATAAGTGCAGATAAATGGTACCTAGAATCAGAGAAGCTATTAGTGCCAGAACAAGCTGGATTTAGAGAGTGTAACAGCAGAGAAGACCAAACAACATTCCTGTCCCAGATCATAGAAGATGCATTTCAAGAAAAGGAGAAAGTTTTCACCCTATCCTAAAAACTTTCGACAAGGTCTGAACAGATGGACTGATAGTAAAGCTGCAACGAAATGGAATTAGGGGTAACACTAATAAATTTTAAACAATCCGTTCTACACAATCGGAAAGCAAGAGTCACTATGGAAGATCGAAACAGCAAAACAAAGTTCTCCTAAAACATGGAGTTTCTCAAGGCTCAGTACTGTCTCCAACTCTTGTTTCTTGTGTTCATAAATGATCTAATCTGCGAACTGCCAAAAGGTAAAAGAGCTGCTATGTATGCTGATAATCTGGTGGTGTGGTGTGTAAAAGAACATCTAAAGATTGCAACAAGAAAATACAAGAGGAAGTAGACACCATAGCAACATAGGCAGAGAAATGGATGGCAAAGATCAAAGCTGAAAAGTCCTCAACAACATTTCACACTCTCAAATAAGGACAAAAGCAAAAGCAGGAGAGGTAACAATTGGAAATGTACGTATCCAAACTGAAGACGATCCGGTGTACTTGGACACTACACTAGATAAGAGACTGACATTGGAGTCCTCACATTGAGAAAAGAGAAGCAAATGCATGAAACTTGTCTTCCTGGGGAAATTGGCAGGAACATATGGGGGGCCAATGAGGCAACAAAGAAGGTATATACAGGTGCAATCGGAACAGTACTAGAGTATGGATCAACAGCACGGACTTCAGCAGCCAATTTCCATCTACAAGCTCTGGACAAGGTACAAAATCAAGCACATTGCCTTATCACAGGTGCCATGAATACCTCTCACACAATTGAAATGCAAAAAAAATTTCAGGCACACACACACCCCCTTTACCACACAGGACACTAAGACCATAATCCATGCAAAGAATTAGAAGAGCATGACAACACATCCAATGAAGGCCAGATACTATGACCTAACCAGTGGAAGGCTGAAGAGGAGCAGTTTTATTCACCTATCCAAAAAACTAAATAGAAAATAAGGAAGAAGGAAGAGATACCAGACATAACAAGAGAAATAACACCAACACTCTCCCAGTTCTATGGGAGAAATATTAAATTCTCACAATCAGAACCACCATAAACAACTACCACACTATGATAGAATTGAATACTCTCCAAAAGTAAACAATAGTATGCAACATTATTGAAGATATGAACCCCGGAGAAGTATGGATACAAGTATATGCCGATGGATCAGCAACCAGAGCAGTAAATAATGGAGGTGCTGGAGTTTACATAAGATATTCAGAAAATGAAAATGAATCCACATGTTCACCAACTGGAATCTTCTGCTCCAACTACTCTGCAGATGTACAGGCTCTAAATATTGCTGCAGAAATAATTAAAAACACAACAAGCCAATGTCAACAGGTGGTGTTTCTTACTGGTGCAATGCAATGTCTGTCCTACAAGCCCTTGACAGCGACAAACTCCCAGAACTGATGGAAGCCAATATGAGAAGTGGGCATTCAAAAAGGGTAGTACTACAGTGGATACTATCCACTGTGGCATACCAGGAAATTAAGAGGCATATAGGCTGGCAAAGGATGGATCAACGCAAGAACAAAAAGACCAAGAAATCACCTACCAAGAAAAGATGCACATCAAAATTATCAGGAAAGTCGACCATCTAAAAGACAACTATCATAGTGACAGAGCTGAGCAGGTTATTATCTTCCATCTCAGAACAGGACACAACAGACTAAACAGCCATTTAAATAGACTAAGACTGGTTCCATCACCTATGTGCCATTGTGGACAGGCAGCACAGACCGCGGAACATATCCTGCAATATGCTAAACCAGTTATGGGAAGAAGACTAGCTCACAGAGATAAATATCCACAGAAAGCTGTATGGGGGCACCAAGGAGCTTTCTAATACAGTAGCATTCATTAAGAAAACCGGACTTGCTGTGTAGACATGTCAAACTGCAAACAAGAAGAAGAAAGGTGCAGATATTGCAGCCAAACTGTAAATCATGACACACTACATTCTGTTCTTCGAACTACATCCTGCTAATCTGCAAGAGTTTGAGAACGAACACAGAAGAAAAAACAGTAAATAAATGGTTACATGATCAGGACAATGGGTGTGCAAAGTGTTTTCACATTTGCTGTTGTGTGATTCTCAGGGTTAGCAAAAAATCAAGATCCTAAAAGTACCTCATTGTGATTCACCCTGGAAACAGAAATATAGTGGCTCATGCTGTTTCTGACCAACACTTTTAAGGATCAGTCCATAGGTTTGGAGGCTGTAGATCGAATGAAAATTGATTGCACAAAGGCAAGAAATTTGCCTTCACCTATATGCTGATACAGTCAGCTGCTTTCGACACCAAGTGACACAAGGCATTTTGGATAGCTGAAATGCGGATGCATTTGAGTGGAAGAAAATGTTGATGTCCTGATATGGGTAGATGTTGCTATGGTATAGTGGCGTCTAGAGTACACATTGAAATACTTCTAGAAAAAACAAACCAGCTAGGGGGACAGTGAAAAAAATTGTCATTTTGTAAAACAATTTTGAAAAAATTGTTGGCATAATTTATGGACAACCCCAAAACTGACTTCTGTATTCAGTTTTGGTCTTGCTAGATCTTAAGACTAGTCACATTGATCTCACTCTTCTCCAGGTCGTAGTGGCTGGCAGCTCGAAAGTTTCTGCTTCAACTCAGTTCAATGTGAGATTTCTTGCCTCTTGAAATCAGGGAATTCTTGAAGTATGTGTTCAGTAGCCTATATTCTTGTTTATTTGCAATGGCCACCTTAATTTGGTGGTATATGTGGCCCTCTGACTGGCTCTGTGGCGAAGAGGTACAGAGAGTGTTGCGATGTCAAACATATCGGATTCAAATCCCACCACAGGTAATTATACATCTGGACTATTCAGAAATCAATGGCAAACTACTGAGCTACATATTTATATCTGCCTCAAAAATCACTACAGCAAAAAATGTTGAGTTGATGGCTACTTCCTGAAAGGATATGCTACCAATATGGACTGACAAAACAAGATAGAAATGGAAGCTAATTACACAACTAATTCACATTGTAACAAGTATACATATAGAAATAGTAGCTGATTACACAACCAATTCACATTGTAACAAGTATACATATAGAAATAGTAGCCGATTACACAACTAATTCACATTGTAACATGTATACATATAGAAATAGTAGCTGATTACACAACTAATTCACATTGTAACAAGTATACATATAGAAATAGTAGCTGATTACACAACTAATTCACATTGTAACATGTATACATATAGAAATAGTAGCTGATTACACAACTAATTCACATTGTAACATGTATACATATAGAAATAGTAGCTGATTACACAACTAATTCACATTGTAACAAGTATACATATATAAATAGTAGCTGATTACACAACTAATTCACATTGTAACAAGTATACATATAGAAATAGTAGCTGATTACACAACTAATTCACATTATAACATGTATACATATCAAATATCATTTCAATGTCTGAACAAATTAATTTCTTAATAATTAAAGATATTGTTTCTAAGGCTAAAGATATTGTTTCTAAGGCTCAAAATGTGTGCTTAATATAAAGTATATAATATTAACACAATAAATAGCTGTCTCTGTATGACAACAGTGAACTGGACTACTAGTTCAGGGTAAAAAGAATTAGGGCCACTGTCTAATTTCCATACGTGTCATAGGAGGCGGCTGAGGAAAGTTGTGGGATGGGCTGACAATCTGTCAATTGTGAAAAAAATCAATGTCACTGCCTCTCTTGCCTAGATTTCTTTTGTCCTTTGTTAAATAGTCTTCATGGATGATGAAGAGAACAGGCCAGCGAACATTGCACCTTTGTAGTTTTGTGACAGGCTCCTAAGTAGCAGAGAATGCTGGGTGTGTCATCACTGCGGATCGGTCAACAGATCTGATGGAAGAATAATGAACTGGTTGACCCAGAGGTCTCTGCTGCACTCATGATAGGACCTGATGATCTCGGGATACACTGGAATGCCTCCCTTTAAAGACTAAACATGCATCCATAACAACCCCTCCAACACAACTGCACATTTGTGACAGTGAACCTTATAATACGAGTTTGAGTGTCGTCTCAACTGAGGACCTGTTTTATTGTCAGAAAGACTAGGCTGTCAACAGCTACCTTCCACTGAAGACGGATGTGTTGGGCCATTGGTGCAAATAAAACGGCGACACAACGCATTTTCATTCTCTGGACTACATCCTGCTGGAAATCTAGTAGGACCATGGTCCTGCTAGATTCAGCGGGAGTTGAGAATGAGCACTGAAGAAGAATAGCTACCTGCTCACAGCTCTGCGGATTACTTTATCATCATTATGTGTGGGCAGATCACGAACAATTAGTTTACATTCTATATTAATGGCGGTCCATGTGTTTCCAGAGTCTGAAAGGGGAGCAAAGAATAGTGAAACACTGCCATGCATGTAAGAGTGAGTTGACTAAGGATGTTTTGGAGGTGGGGTTGGTTTACCCATCCCATATAGGGCGAAAGTGACCCAGAAACCATGCTGAAGTCGGGTATGTCAGGCAGATAGGTGTAGGTATTACAGCCAAGCTGTACACTATAACTTGTATGTACAAATTAATAAAAACACAAGAAAATGTCATTAATAGTACACAATAATTGTTGTGTAACATAACAGAACTTTTTATAAAAAGGAAACATTAAATAATCTCTATCACACCTGCTCAAAGTTATCAAATTTCTGAAATACAAAAATGAGAAACAAAGATGTTTCTGATGCTTAGTTTAAAAAATTTTTTTACTGACCAGCAATCTAGAGCGTAATTATCTCCCATTACCAAGTGCAAAAAAAACACCAATATTTTATACATTGACATCACCGTCTTTAAAAATTCGTAAAAAATCAATCTCACGTGAGATAGCTTTGAAACTTTCTACGTGTCACAAGGACTGCTGAATTTCTTCTTCGTCAGCATTCATTCTCAAAATCCCGTTGGATCTCCCTTGTACTATTGTCCTACTAGATTTCCAGCAGGATGTAGTCCAGAGAATGGAAATGCATTGTGTTGCAGTTTTATTTGCGCCAATGGTCCAACACATCCGTCTTCGGCAGGGAATGAATTTGAAAGTCCCAGAAATATTTCAAGTGCAAAATCATACTTATATGATTTTGATATTATAACTATGCTCACCTTCGAAAACACCGATATTTTCATGATAAATACTCATGAACAACACCGCACCTA
Source organism: Meghimatium bilineatum (assembly GCA_034231615.1). Taxonomy (NCBI): domain Eukaryota; kingdom Metazoa; phylum Mollusca; class Gastropoda; order Stylommatophora; family Philomycidae; genus Meghimatium; species Meghimatium bilineatum. Next base: position 11,857,856 of record CM067306.1, read on the forward strand.
TTGACATTATTTCACAGGTGTCGCAATGTTAGAACAACATACTTTCCTGGGCGAGTTATTTTTAGTAACAGTATTGGTAAGGTTGCCGTACTTCTTACGTATCATAGCGGTTTTGACGTTCGTCGAAACTGGTCAATAAGGTTCTGTAATGGAAATTTGACACTCGTTGAAATTGGACAGTAAAGTGTTAAGAGAGTACATCAACAAAATAGCAATTAAATGGACTTAAATAGTCTTAACATTTTGCTAGTCAAATTCAACAGTTGTCAAATTTCCATCATATGTGACCATCTTTAATGATTGTTGAAACTGTTATGATACTGCAGAAATACAGCAACTGTAGCAATAGTATTACCAAGAATAGAACATCCAGGATAGTACGTTATTCCAAAATGACAACATCTGCAAAATGCATTATCTTGACAAGACTAATGAGTTTTATTTCAGAAAAATTCAATATTCTGGAAGGTGAGATTTTGTGCTGCACGGTATATAGAAATTAATTTAAATGGTATATAGTACATTATAGTCAGTAAGATTTAGCTCCTGAAATAACTTTGGGGCTTTTAAATTCATAAAGAAAATAAAACATAAATTATGACACACAGAAAATTTCAAAGATCTATGATGAGTGCGATTGTATACAGATTTGAAAATATGGTGCTGTCAATGTCTACAAAATTTGGGATGCGAACACCCTCGGTAATGGGAGATAAGCATACTGTGGACTGCTAGTCAGCAAAGTGTTAAACATCATTTCCTACATAAATGGATATAATTGCCTCTATATAACATTGCCTCTAAGTTGCACACATTGAAGAGTGCTGCACACCGAATATATATACACACTCAGCACATATATTGTCAAACCGCAGACTTAAATAAGAAATAATGTCCACATGTATTCCTTTGATAGTGACTTGCACATGCTATTTTGTTGTACCCACATATGGAGTCTAAGTCTTGTTCATACATGTCAAACACTCTTCTGGTTATAAAAAGGTAAAGGGCATTAATACTGGTGTGCTTGAAGATTGCAGAGTGTTCATAAATCTTCATCCCTAATTCCTTCAAATGCATCATTTTCTGTAATCTTTTCCTCAGGTTTATGGGCACCTTGCCCCTGAAAAGAAATATGTTGAAAAAAAATAAATGTGAATCTATCTCTTGTGTTTTCTCTGCTTTTGCTGTTAGGCGTCACAGGACTGAATGACAATCAGTTTTCAGGCTATGACATGTTTGATTACTTGATATGCAGTAATATTGTGACATCTAAGAACAATGGTAACTTCTTCCATCTACCTTCTTCTTGGTCTTCCACTGCCTTTTACTGTTTCCACTATTATTTTGTATATGCTTCTGCTGCTGGCCAATATGGGTTCATTCTCATTAAGTGACAGAACTATTTCACTTTCATTAAGTGGCAGAGAATGAACAGATATTGACAATCACCAAGAGAATATAACATAAGAATAGAAAGAGCAAAAGGCAGAGGAAGATGATGGATTGAAGGAGTTACCAGTGATCTGAGACGTCACAATATTACTGCATATCAAACAACCAAACTGCCCATGTCTTGCCAGGGCCTGAAAGGGGAGCAAAGAATAGCAACACTGTTTACCTTCCACGCATGTCGTAAAAGGCGACTAAGGAGGTTATGGGATGGAGTTGGCTGTCCCATCCCATATAGGGTCAGTGACCCAAAGTCATGCTGAAGTCGGATGTGTCAGGCCGAAAGACACAGATATTGCAGAAATGCTGTAAACCATGACACAACGCATTCCGTTCTCCAGACTACATCCTGCTAATCTGCAGGAGTTTGAGAACAAACGCAGAAGAAGAAGAAGAAACAACCAAACATGCAACAGCCTGAAAATAAAAATAAACACAAATGTCCATATTAAAGTCATGCAGTTATATAGGCTGTATGGTTACAAGGAGACCAGCATTTCTATCTCTAAATTGTTGCAGGCTGTGATTTTATTGGATAACTACATATGAAATTGTGAAAAATAAGTGTATTCTGATGATAGGACACCCTCCCCCCCCCACGTATTGACATTCTCCCCCCACTAGTCAGGAATGGGTCTACTGCTGGTTCTATCACAGCAGAGATCCCATGGTGGAGGTAGACAACCCCATACCAAACCTCCTTAGCTATTTCTATTGACATGCGTGGTGGATGCTATAATTCTTTGCACTTCTTTCGGACTCATCAACACACAATGCTCTGAGTAGGAGGCTTCTTCTCATGACATTGCAGACCACTAAGAGTTGCAGTCTACCTCTAAAGGTTTCAGTCTACCACTAAGGATTCCAGTTAGTTAGTTAGTCATTGGATCATCATCACTGTACACTGGACAAGTCCATAGGTGCTCAGAGATCTCTCCTTGAGTATAGCTGCCATTACACGACTGACGGGATCCCAGTACGCAGCTGACTGACCATCATTCTTTCTTGCCCACGAAACCGCTCCTTTCTAGTGACACCACATTTCAAACCAAATTCCTTTATTCTAGCCATGGAACATGAGTCAGTGTCATTTATACAGTCATTTGCTTGTGCGTTTTCCCGTAGGGCGTTCAAAATGTCTGTTCGATCCATCAACAGCTGTAGTAGCAGCGTGTGCGGCCAACCTATCTGCTCTCTAATTACCCCAGACTCCTGTATGTCCCGGCACAAAATGAAAGTCACTTTACACATACAGGAATTCTTCACTGCATCCAGCCACTGTTCCCAAATGTATTCCGCCTGAACTTTCACAATCATGCTCATCGAGTCACTGAGTATGCAAGTATGCTCGCAGATAGTCTGCGAGCAGACCCATTGCAAAGCTTTGGTTACTGCCAAAATCTCCATTGTCATGCTGCTTGTCATCTTGCGAATGCACCACTTTCCTCTCTGATGGTTCCCCCCCACCGTTGAGCCATGAAGGCCCAGGCACTTCTAATGTGTCTCTCAACCAACCCATCAGTATATACAATCATATCACGTCACCTTCCCTGGAATTTTCACAGATTAGAGAGAGTAGCTCCAACTCCACCACTGTCGGACACCATTCCCTGCATTCTCTATTGAGTGTTATTATCACTTTGAAGGCTGTCGGACAATCTAAGGGCGCACAACTCCATTCCGCACATCTTCCAATCTGCACACACTCTGTATAATATCCTCTGCGCGACTTATCCACGACTTACCTCTCTTAACCTTCACCAAGCCTATATCAACCCAAGCCGCCGAGAAACAAAATGGCAGCGCGCGCTTTTGGCGGCCCGGCCCTACCAACGATAATATCGTGAGATTTACACGTACCACAGTCCGTGCACATAGCTGGGGACATGCGCAATCGAAGCCGGTACATCCCCCACTTCCGAAATGATCGTTTTTGAGAATGGCTAGTTATTCGTAAATGTTTAAGAGCAATTAATCTGACCACATCTGTACACCGGTACGATGCCATGATGATGGATCGGTTTTATAGACCTTTATTTCATCGTATTTCGAATAAAATAACATTGAATCGTGGCTTGAATCATGGATTATTAGGTTATTTAGTTTCACAGCAGTGAATATACAGAATGCCGTGTTGGTTTGGGGACTTGTACGTTTGATATCGAATATTTTGAAGTGACAGAAAAAATAACTCTAGGCCTAAGCTCTTGTACGTTTGATATCGAATATTTTGAAGTGACAGAAAAAATAACTCTAGGCCTAAGCTGAAAGAACGATTTTACTGCAAATCTACATGTTTTATACAGTTCCCCCGGCTATATTTTGATAATTTTGCAGTGAAAGAACATAAATACAACAGATTTGCGTGATTTAGTTTACAGTGTTGCCAAGGAATTCGATATGTAAGGTAAGTTATTTTTTCTTCTTATTTTTTTCCTCTTTATTTGTTATAAAATATATGTTTTTTGTGAAAAACGTCTTTACTACTTTCGCATACGTCTGGTATCACACACACACGTACATAAATTACACCAATATATGCATAATTCAATTCTTTATTTATATGTGCAAATATTATTTAAATATCTCTAACAACCAAAAAATTATCACATTTCAAAACAGTCACCATCAATAACGCAAATTTTCAAAAAAGAATCCGGTGGCAGGGAGACATTTCGTATTTTTTAATCTGGCTTGCTAAAGGTTAAGTCGACTGCCTTTCACTTTGAGAATTTCAGGGTGTAGAGGATGTTCTTTATCAGCGGTGATTTGTAGGTAGTCCCACGCCTGCAGATTTGTATTCTTTGCTCTGCAGTTTGGCAATCCAGTAAGTATCGCATAGCCTGTGCCAATGTATCTCTCGTACATCCCAAAATGATTCGCATTGCCTCATTCTGGATTCTATCCCATCTTTCTGTTTGAGTCTGACTCAGTGTTAGAATCACCAATGCATACTCTACCACTGCCTCCACCAATCCCTGATATAGCAGAAATAGCAGTCTCTGCTCACAATGAGCAGCAGCCATAATGTTCATCGCTGCAAGACCTTTATAAGCCTTTACAATGATGTGGTCAACATGATCTTTGAAACTCAGACTGTAGTCCAACATAACCCCTAAGTACTTCATTGTGCTGGTTCTCTCGAGGACATCCCCTCTCAAAGTAACCATGCTTACTATGTGATTATTTAGGGAAAACCATGTTATTGATGCTTTTGATGGATTAACAAAAGCTCCAAAATTACTGTCCTAATCCCCTATATGGTCAAGCTCCCTCTGCAAATTCCTGGTGATCGTTTTTATATCTCTGCCCTGCCTATATACCAAGATGTCATCAGCATAGGACATAGTTCTCCCAGGACCTGCAATCTGGCAGCTTGTAATTTGAACTGTATACACATTAAATAATTTGGGGACAGAGGTGACCCTTGTGGTAGTCCCGGATTTATGACTGTTGGTGCCGAAGACCATCTCCCACACTTAAGAACAATCTGTCTTTGAAATAGTACAGAGATAATCCACCTGACAATGAAAGGACTAGCTTGGACTTGCAGCAGTATGGACATCAAGAAATCCAAGGGAACTCTGTTATAAGCCTCTTCCAGGTCTATTAAAGCTGCGCATGTCTCCATTCGTTCGTCAAAACTTTCGAACACTTCATGCATGATACGGCAAGAGAGATCCAGTAGGAGTTTGAGAATTAACGCTGAAGAAGAAGTATAGGACATTGCAATTCATTTATTGTTTAAATTTTACCTGCCATTAAAGACATCAAATCACAAGTACAATGTAAATGACGAGCTTTTAAACAACGATCAAGTTCACCCGAATTGTGTTAGTAAGAGGTCCACTAATCTACTCTACCACCAAACCACAAGTGCAATGATCAAGTTCACCCATATTGTGTTAGTAAGAGGTCCAATAAACTACTCTACCATCAAATCACAAGTACAATGATCAAGTTCCCCTGCATTGTGTTAGTAAGAGGTCTACTAAACTCCTCTACCATCAAATCAACCACAAACTGGATAGAGTCCAGAATGCAGCAATGCATATCATTCTGGGATGCACAAGAGACACATCGACAAGAGCTATGCGATACCTACTTGACTGCCCAACAGCTGAGCATAGATTACAGTATTGCCGTGCACGGGCGTACCTTCAAATACATGCAGATAAGGAACACCCGTTGCATTCCGAAATACAGAAAGTTAAAGGCAGCAGACTCAAGAGAGGAAGGTCATGGATGGGACGTGCTGAGGATGTAATACAAAGCGTATGCAGATTGCAGGATGTGGCAGCTGGTGCGGAATGGATAGGTCTACCCACAGATTTCGAAACTTGTTTGAGAGTAGTAATATCACTTAGCAGGGAATGCAGAGAATGGTGTCCCACAGCTGTGGAGAAAGAAGTGCAGGCTTTAATCAGTGAGAATACCAAAGAGGGGGATGTGATTATATACACTGATGGATCTGTAATTAGGCATGTTCGCAGTGCTTGGGCCTTTACAGCTCAGTGAGCAGGTAAAACGATCAAGGAGGAAAGTGGTGCCTTTGCGGTCACTATGAGTAGTATGACCATGGAGACTATGGCGGTGACCAAGGCATTTGAGTGGCTACGCACACAGAAAGTAACGCAGGTCTGCATCTTGAGTGACTATGAGTATGATTAAGAAGGTACAAGTGGGTCTCGTTCGCGAACAGTGGATTGAGGCCTTGAGAAATGCGAGCTTGAAAGCGGTTACATTTATTTTCGTGCCGGGACATCTGGGCGTTCGAGGCAATGAAAGAGCGGATCAACTGGCATCGTGTGCAATTGTGGCAAAGGGCGATGGGGCAATGGATCGCGCTGACGTTTTGAACTCCTTAAGAGATATAACACGCGAGAGTGAGACTAATGTGGATGATGATTCCTTTTCAATGGCTAGGATTAAAGATCAGGGATTGAGATGCGGTGTTGCTAGAGGTGAACATTTTGGAGGGCGCAGAAGAATGATGGTCAACCAGCATAGGACCGGTACTGTCAGCAGAAGTGTGATGGCGGATACACTCAAGGAGAGATCGGAGCAACTATGGATGTGTCCAGTTTGCAGTGATGATGATCCGACGACTAACTAACAACTACAAAATAATTGCTAACAATAAACTATTTACTTACAAATTTCTTGACTGACTCTACTGCTCTATTAACTGCACTTTGATCTTCAGGCTGATGAATAAAAAATATAAACACAAAATAGCGAAAATAAATGTGAAACTAAAAATATTAACAAAACACCCCTCTAAAAACAGTGGGCTCTATGCCAATAAATCTGTGTTCTTACATCTTCTCCCTATTCATTCCCAAACTCCAGCTGAGTTTGTAGTAGAATGATTCCACTATTTTTCCAACAGGATGTTGTTCAGAGAACAGAATTGCAGAGGTGCCATTTTATTAAATATATAGCCATAATATAGTCAAACATGCTTATGTAATATCATTGCAATTTTCAATTGAAAATAGTTTAACTTTAAGTACGCATTAGGCCAATGGTTTCGCCAACATTTTTTCATATCCGGAACGCTGTTGGCAAATGTATTTGCCCCATTGCTAGGCACCCTGTAATCAATAAAGAAACTCAAATTTTTCATATTTGGTTACCAGATTTGAAAAATCTGGCTATCTATTCAATTTGACTTCTGTTTCCTGTACGTTTAGTGGGTAAGATGGACTATAACTCGTAATATAGAATTACACTGCATCTGTCCACATCTTCCCCTGCACAGCGCCATGAAAGTGAATCAGGTTTTATACACTTTTTCATAATCGTATTTTCAATAAAAATCATTATCGATTGTGATTCAGATGATGAATTCTTGTGAAGTAGCTAGTTCTCACACTCAAATGTACTGTTGACCATGTTGATTTCTATATTTTGAAGCCAAACATCAATTGTTTTGGAGTGATTCAGTTTTGGACTAGATCTAGCTTCAGAGAATGATTTTACGATAAATTCGGGTTTATTCATTTTCCCCAGTGAAATTATGATCATTTGACAATAAAACAACATAAATATTGCAGAATTAGGTCTGTATCACAGTGTTGCCACTCCAAGAAATTTCCACCCAAAAAAGGTAAGTAATTTTTTATTTTTTGTATTGTTTTGTTTATTACATGTTTCTTTTTTGTGAAAAATTCATAGCACCGTGAAAACATTGGCATCTAGAACCATGATCAGGGCTGAAGCTCATATACCCCCTCCCCATATAATGTGCAATGCTGAGTTCACTGAGTGTTAATGGACAACATAGGGAAATGTAATTGTACACAGGAAATGCTGTGGGGGCTTCCACAAGAGGAATGTATCAATATATTTGCATGTTGTCTACTGAGAGTTTGCAGTTGCATAATGGTTGGCCGATAAACCAATAGTGAGAAATCCGTTTTTTTCACATGAATGCAGATATTAGGTAAGCAAAATTTATCATCAAAAGCAGCAAAGTGTACATGCTGTCACAAAATCAAATTGCAGAGCATATCCTTCAAGCATGTGCAAACTATGACACATACTGGACTTTTGATACACATATGAATGTTTAACTCTATGATGAAAAACAAGAAATGGAAAACAATAAACAATTTCTACAAAAGCAACACTGCAGATATAGGCACTACTAGTGAACAAAAAGGAAGAAGTAATTTAAGAAGCACACCAGACAAGTCCATTATTATTTACTGTAGTCTTCTCCATTAATAATTCTTCATCTTCTGCGTTTGTTCCCAAACTCCTGCAGAATAGCAGGATGTAGTCCAGAGAACGGAATGCATTGTTTCATGGTTTACAGCAATGCTGCGATATCTGTGCCTTTCAGCATGACACATTCGACTTCAGCATGTCTTTGGGTCACTTAGGCCCTATACGGGATGAGACAGCCAACTCCACCCCTTAATCTCCTTAATCAGCTCTTATGACATGCATAGAAGATAAACAGTGTTGTTATTCTTTGCTCCCCTCTTGGGCCCAACAACATTCAGGTGCATTAACAATTGTTTCTTCTTCTTCTGCGTTCACTCTCTGATAACTAACCTGAAAGTACATGTGATTTCTGCTGGAAAGTGTGAAGTACATTGTGCTACCAGTTTCACAGTAGAGCTATGTTATTTTACACATTCTGGCCCAACACATCAGATTTCAGCATGCCTTTAATTTGGATGTGTTTATCTAGTCCGTGACAGCCTTCCTATCTGTCACCAGGAGACAAATATGTATCTGCTCTACACCATGACGGTTTATCATTCACTGTCCGTGGACTGTACAGGCCAAAACATGGATCAGCTACATCTATCTAGCACAAAGTGGTCTGCTGCCAGTGAACGTGTCTCACGTAATTAGACGTGTTGTCCCTGTGCCCATAGGATACTGAACCCTTTTTCATCTGTGAGCATGAATCCAGTATAGGTAAAAACTCAACAGCAGAGTTGGGCCCGGGTTCCTTCGCCCTCTTAGCAGAGGTATCATTGACCAACATTGTGAATCACTTGTTCAAATTTAAGTCTCTACACATATTTAAGAGCACTGAAGACTAGAAGCATGTTCTCAAGCTGAAGAATACTTTAGTTCCAATTTCCATGTAGCATTTTCTCCATTATATTTGTATGTAGTGCTGTTATGCCATCATATTGTACTTAATAGGTTATCCGTACATGTTCAGAGACTTGCTCATGACTCTCGATATTCGTGATGACAAATACCCATATCAGGACATCAACATTGGCAGCCCCACTGACGCATCTGCATTTCGACTGATTTGAACCAGAGTGCCTTGTGTTACTGTATGTCAACAGTGCCACTGAATGCGTTAGGGTAGAGGTGTTGGAGATATTGCTTGTCTTTTTTGTATTTAATTCTCCTTCCATCTGCAGTCTTCACATCCATGGACATGATCCCTAAAAGTGTTAGCCAGGAACACAGCACGAGCAGCTGTATTTCTGTTTCCAGGGTGCACAACAAGGAGGTACTTTTAGAATCTTGGTTATCTGCTCACCCTGGGTCCATATGAGAGCAATACGGTACACTTTACACCTCTAACAATTGTTTGTATCACTTATCTGAATTAAAAGTACTGAAGTTCTTGCTCCTTTGTGCAAAGTGAAAATATCAGAAGATAGCAAATTAGATTTGAACCAGGTATATACTAAACATATGATTAAACAATCACAAACTGAAAGAAGTTACCACCTTCACATATCTCGGGTCCCAAATATATGATGATGGCAACTTGGGAAATGAGATTAAGTTAAGACTCGAGATGGTGATAGCTACCATGGCAAGGATGAATATGATTTGGAAAAGTAAGATCAGTATTCCAGTAAAGAGAAATCTATTCAGATTGCAAGTGCTAAGCATATTTCTTTACGGAGGTGAAAGCTGGACACTCAATGCAAACATAGTGAAAATGCTTTAGGCATTTGAATAAAACTGCTACAGATGTTTGTTAAGAATTAGTAATATAGAATACAAGACAAATATATTTGTCCGGCAGCAAATAAACTTGCAGGTTATCAAAAACCACTTTTAGCAGTGGTGAAATGGTATAAACTTGTGTGGTTTGGGCATGTATTGAGACGAGACACGACTCACTTCCAAAAACTATTTTTCAAGGAAAAGTCAAGGGTCGAATGAGAAGAGATGGACAAAGAAAATACTGGATTGATAACATCAAGGAATATCCTTGGCATGATTTTTCTACACTCCTGAGAATGGCTGAAGAAAGAAGTGTTTGGATAGCTTTTTGTGTTGATGCCCCCAGTATGGTATTCCAACAACTCTGACGGGTTATGGGTCTTATTATTATTATTATTATATATATAACAATATTAGTGTCGGCTGAATAAACCTGGTGCAAATTTCAGCAGCTATCTTCTAAATTTTTCAATAATTCAAAAATATTTTCTAATAATATTATTTATTTACCCATGTGCAATGTGGCGTATTCATAATTGAATACTGTCAAATCCCATTATAACAAATTGATCCGGACCAAAGAAATATTTATGTCATAACTAAATTTTGTTATATACAATTATATGCAATGAAGAATCTTTTGGATTCGCTCTCAAAATTATGCAAATGAACTAGGATGTAAAAAAAACAAATAGAATGAGCTGTGCCATGGTGTACAGTTTTGCTGCCATATCTTCGCCTTTCAGCAGCCTGACTCATCTAACATCTGCATGGTTTCTGGGTTACTTTGACTCTGTATGGGATGGGACAGCCAACTCAAGCACCAAACCCTCTTTAGTTGCTTCCTATGACGTGCATAGCAGGCAACAGTGTCACTATTCTTTGCTCCCCATTTGGAGCCCAGCAACAAATGAGTGACAATGCAGAATAAAAATAATCAGGAATTTTGAATATTGTATTGCTAAAAAAGGGGAGGAGTTGTATTTTTGGGAGAAGTTAGCTATCCAATTACAGGGTCAAAGTGACCCAGAAGCTACATTGAAGTCAGATGTGTCAGGCCAAACAGCGCAGATATCACAGCTAAGCTGTAAACCATAACACAATGTATTCTGCTCTCCGGACTACATCCTGCTAATCTGCAGGAATTTGAGAATGAATGTAGAAGAAATATGAAATTGTGTTAAAAGCCTGCACTCTATATACTTAACTGTGTCATATATTCAAGCTGCAAGCAATGAATAGTTTGAAATGAAGTGTAATGTCAAGTTTATGAATGAAATAAGTCATACACTTCTTGACAATTCATTTTTATGAATGAAATAAGCCATACACTTCTTGACAATTCATTTTTATGAATGAAATAAGCCATACACTTCTTGTACAGTCAAGTTTATGAATGAAATAAGTCATACACTTCTTGACAATTCATTTTTATGAATGAAATAAGCCATACACTTCTTGTACAGTCATGTTTATGAATGAAATAAGCCATACACTTCTTGTACAGTCATGTTTATGAATGAAATAAGTCATACACTTCTTGTACAGTCATGTTTATGAATGAAATAAGCCATACACTTCTTGTACAGTCAAGTTTATGAATGAAATAAGCCATACACTTCTTGTACAGTCATGTTTATGAATGAAATAAGCCATACACTTCTTGTACAGTCATGTTTATGAATGAAATAAGCCATACACTTCTTGTACATTCATGTTTATGAATGAAATAAGCCATACACTTCTTGTACAGTCATGTTTATGAATGAAATAAGCCATACACTTCTTGTACAGTCATGTTTATGAATGAAATAAGCCATACACTTCTTGTACAGTCATGTTTATGAATGAAATAAGCCATACACTTCTTGTACAGTCATGTTTATGAATGAAATAAGCCATACACTTCTTGTACAGTCATGTTTATGAATGAAATAAGCCATACACTTCTTGTACAGTCATGTTTATGAATGAAATAAGTCATACACAATTTTCTCCAGCTAACAGCATGTAACAAGATGCACAGAAGCCTGATTTATTAATGAAGCATAGCCCAACCTAAAGTTATAGCAGTTTATTATTGTGTGAATGTCCATGAGAAAAAAACAACAAGACTCAATATCATTACCACAGTGTGATGATCATTGCTGCAATGTCCCTTTGTTGATGTTCTCTACAGGGAATAATTTCTCATTAAAAAAATAGTACACAAACACATGTGGTATTTATGCAGCAGGATGATGATGATGACAGAAAACTACAGGAGCTAAAGTTTGTGGAGTTTTACTTTCAGATCCAAAAATTGCATTTCTCTGGAATTATTTTTTGATAGGGAAGTTGTCCAGATTTTTCTAGTCCCAGATGACGGATTGACTCAATGTGGTTGTAGCATGCGGTTCCAGATGACTGATTGACTCAATGTATTTGTAGCATGCAGTCCCAGATGACTGATTGGCTTAGTGTGGTTGCATGCAATGCCACCAGCTGAACAGTCTTCTACCATGGAGGGAACTTTATTGCAATGTTTTTGCAATTTCGAGGTATGCTTCAGATAAAAGGGGTTGATTCCATCCTAGCAGTCCAGGCATGGGTCTTCTATCATGGAGGGAACCTTTCAACAGTCCAAGCATGGGTCTTGTACCATGGAGGAAATCTTCCAACAGTCCAGACATGGGTCTTTTACCATGGAGGAAATCTTCCAACAGTCCAGACATGGGTCTTTTACCATGGAGGGAACCTTCCAACAGTCCAGGCATGGGTCTTCTATCATGGAGGGAACCTTTCAACAGTCCAAGCATGGGTCTTGTACCATGGAGGAAATCTTCCAACAGTCCAGACATGGGTCTTTTACCATGGAGGGAACCTTCCAACAGTCCAGGCATGGGTCTTCTATCATGGAGGGAACCTTTCAACAGTCCAAGCATGGGTCTTGTACCATGGAGGAAATCTTCCAACAGTCCAGACATGGGTCTTTTACCATGGAGGGAACCTTCCAACAGTCCAGACATGGGTCTTCTACCATGGAGGGAACCTTTCAATAGTCCATGCATGGGTCTCCTACCTTGGAGGAGCCTTACAACAGTCCAGGCAGGGTCTTTTACCATGGAGGGAACCTTCCAATAGTCCAGACATGGGTCTTTTACCATGGAGGGAACCTTCCAACAGTCCAGGCATGGGTCTTCTACCATGGAGGGACCCTTCCAACAGTCCAGGCATGGGTCTTCTACCATGGAGGGAACCTTCCAACAGTCCAGGCATGGGTCTTCTACCATGGAGGGACCCTTCCAACAGTCCAGGCATGGGTGTTCAGTTGTTTCATCATAGTGGAGATCATGGGGTTGAGTCAAAACCACACCCAATCTGCTTAGTTTTTAGTTTTTTTCTTATGATATGCATAACAGGCAGCAGTATTACTATTATTTGCTTCCCTTTGGAGGCTACATCAACATGTGGTGATACAACAGGATAACAATTCAGTTATTTTTTACATTTATCATAATGTGGTCTGCAGTGTGATTACTGGGGTAAAACGTTAGTTTACGGAGAAAAGAATAGTACCACTGTCACCTTCCATGCATGTCATGAGGCTTACTAAGGAGGTGGACATATATTCTGACAAACTATCCACCGTAGAATGTTTCAATTGCTAGAGAAATTCAGAACAAAAACAAACCAGTAATCATTGTCTTGGGAAATAATGGAATTCTAGTTACAGAGAAAGTGATGTTTTGTAAAAGCTTAAAAGACACTACGGGGTTGATATCCACACTGAGTATAAGAAACATCTCTAACTCTCAGTGACATTGGCATTAAACTGAACAACTTGGCTGAAGATGGATGTGTCAGGGTATTGGTGCAAATAAAACGGAGACACAACACGTTTCCATTCTCTGGACTACATCCTGCTGGAAATCTAGTAGGGCCATTGCCCTGCTACAAGAGAGATCCAGTGGGAGTTTGAGAACGATCGCAGAAGAAGAATAAAGACATGGGCTGGAAATTGAAGCACAGGATAGACTGAAGAGACTTGATTGACGTACCGGATGTTTTACAAGATATGGTGTTCTTTATACAGCATGTCTGAAGTACTTATCTTGTATCCTTTTTATGCTAAAGATGGATGTGCTGGGCCATTGGCGCAAATAAAATGGCAACACAATGCATTTCCATTCTCTGGACTACATCCTACTAGGACTATGGTCCTGCTACAAGAGAGATCCAGTGGGAGTTTGAGAATGAAAGCTGAAGAAGAAGAAGTATCCTTTTCTTGTGTGTGGTTAGCTTTCAAGCTCCAACTGCAGTTAAATGGGCCTCCTAGATTTCCAACAGGGTGTAATCCAGGGAAAAGAAATACATTGTCACCATTTTATTTATACCAATGCCCTGACACATCCAACTTTGCTGTGGTAACTAATATGTGCCGGGTTTGTGCCACTTCCATTGAACATCTGTAACCATATCACTATTAGGCAGGCCATACGAGAGAAATGGTTCATGTACTTACATTAACACTTTCCTGACCAATTTCGATGACCGTAAATTTTCCGTTATAGAAACTTGGTGACCAATTTCGACAATTGTTGAAAAAGCTGATAGATCAGAAATACGGTAATACCTATTGCAATAATGTTACTAAAAATAGCACTTCCTGGAAATTATGTTGTGTAAAAATGGCGGCACGTGTGGAATACATATATAGACATCATAGATGAGTTTTTATCATGAAATATCCGAGATTTTGAAGATAATATTGTATTATATATAGAAATTAATGTAAATTTAGGCCTATCATTATGATAGGCATTTTGCACTTGAAATAACTCTGAAGCTTTCAAATTCATTCAGAAAGTAAAAACAGTCTTTACAACACATAGAAAGTTTTAAGGCTCTCTTGTGCTAGATCAACTTTATACAGATTTTTAAAGACGGCGTTGTCAATGTATGAAATTTTGTGTTTACCCTCGGTAATGGCGGATGAGTACTGGACTTCTGGTGGGCAATGTGTTAATCTGAAAGCTAACCACAGTCAAGAATGCTTGATCTTATCACTACCGTCACAGATGACCACTTGTACACTTTATTGTCATGCCATGGCTCTCTTTAATATGTGTCTACCATCCTCAAAATGGACTGGTCATGATTTTTTTTCCATTCTCATCTACACACTGAAGATACAAATAATTGGAGACTTTTCTGTGTTGATGCATCTCAGATAATAATGCTATGACTGCAGAGAGTGTTGTTTATGGAAATGGGCCATCTTCTTGGTCTGCCTCTGCCATATATTTAGGAAATTATGTCTTTCAGTTCTGCTCCTTGTTGTTTTGATCCCCAGGAATTATTAACAATGAACTCTTACTTCCTATGTACAATGTGGTGGCTTCTCAAGAACTTTATTTCATACTCACAAGACTCTCAAAGGTGTGCCATACTTTGATAATCTACTTAGAGGGGTAACTTCAAGAGGTTTTGTGATTTTATTTACCTTTCCACAATATGCAAAGTTGGATTCGTGAGCTTCAGTCTCCTCCCTATGCAAAGCATCCTTTCCTGTCAGAGGTGCCCATAGCAACCCAGTCCTGGACCATTGTCACTAGGATGGGTGGAGTAGTTAGCTATGCATCCCCGTCATCCAAGAGGACTCTTGAATTATGCAAAGCTAATCCACTCATATCCATAAGCCCATGACTCATCATGGATGTAAGGGTACCACATTAGACATATCACATCTACACATAGAGTCCTTCAACAATTTCTATCTACAGCGATGTGGATGAGTGAAGAAAAGTCATGAACTGTCCTGCCTTGGATATTATGTCCATGAATTTCTTTGTCCTCTACTTCTTCCACCATCAACTGTTCACTATAGTATCATTTTTGACAAGGAATCATGTCAGTATATGTCCAAACAAACCATGCAAGTTTTCATCACTTTTTAAAACTATTCTTCAAGGAATAATTGGTGGTGAAGAAGGGGCAGCAAAGAAAATCATGGACGGATAGCATCAAGGAATAGTATGAGTATGAATTGTTTATAATCATTCAAATTACGAAGGACAGGTATTTGTGCTGACATCTCTAAGGAGGCCCAATTGCTCTGGTGAATTATGTTATGGGTTGTTATTATGATTGTATCCAAGCATCTAGTTTTGGGAACTTTGGTCTGACTAGTTCAAATACATAACTGCTAATGAGACTTTCATTCAAAAACAAGGTTTCACTGTGCAAATACTCACTTCAACTCCATATGAAAGCTCCCTTGACATTGCCTTAAAATGTCCCTCACTTTTGTTTACCTTAAGTCTGTCTTGAGGCTGCAAGATCCAAATAAAAATTACATGCTAGAAATCCAACAACAGTAATTTGTAAAAAAAAACTAGTTCCATTCACTTGAAATGTGTCTACATATGTAATTCTTGAATACACTTCACAGTCTTCTGTAGCTCATACAAGGCTCCATAGAGCTTAGATTCTGTAATTTTTCTTTGGGTCAGTGTCTTTTCTCACCTTCTCATATTCAAGACATTCTTGAAGTATATGTTCTATATTCTGTGGTGCCTATCCACATGTACACATATCCACATATGGTAGCTTTGTTACCAAACTTCAATAATTGTATGTATAGGGCCTATATGACTGCAGTAAATATTGTCCTGTTCTGAAGTGTATAATTGCCACTTGTTCTGGTCTGTTCATCAATCATGTTAGGGGATGAAATGCTCAAGCAGCACACTTTCTAATTCACAAAGGCAGTTTTTAAGATGTCCCTAAATATAAATAATTAATTATTGAACAGGTAAACATAGGTCCCATGGCAGTAACCTGCCATCGGGGATGAAGATAACTCTTCATATACTAAGCCACAGCAACTATTAAGTAGGGTGGCCAGTTTCCTTCCTTGCTGTCTTTACCCCCACTAACTCATGCATCAGGTACTCATTTACAGCTGAGTCGACTTGAGGAGTGGTCGAGTCAAGTGAGAAATCACAACCCATATTTTTTGTCCAGAAATGCTTTCGAAACTGGTATGTTGTAACTCAGTGATAGCAATTATTCGCTCCTCAATTATTGAAACATTATCTGTAAAGAACAGTACTACTCAACTATTACAGCAATGTCCTTGGGGCGGCACAAACACACCCAATCGTATCACCAGTACAATTTGAATGATTGTCACTCGAACCACCTAGTCTGATGAGTTGGGTTTGCGTGGCAGTTAGTCAGTGCTAACCCCAAAATATTATCATGAGCTATATTTAATTGCTCTTGAGTGATAAATTCAGAATACAGCTTGCTGTTCTTGAGAAGAATAGACAATATACGGAAAAACTAGAGGAGCCAGTCCTCTAAGCCAGTGTTTTCCAACATTGGGGTATACATGCTCCTTTCTTTTATTTGAAGTACCGTTAAATTCCGAATATAAACCCATCCGATTGTAGGCCGAGAATCTAATTATCCCTTCCCAAAAGTGGAGAAAGTCGAAGGTCCGACTATAGACCGACATCCCCAATGCCGGCAATAATGAACTTCATCATCATAAGAAAGAACCGACATGCTAAATGGAAATTAACACAAACTTTTGCAACTCTAAGAAAATGGCATTCCTTTCATTTGCTTCACTCACGTAACTTGAATGAATCAAGGAATGAAACCCCGGTGGCTACTGTATTCTGGAACAATATATCCGAAAATAATGAATACCCCGTAGGCTGACTTTCCTATCCATGACTATAGACGGTTTATGAGGTGGCGAGACTTTGGGGAACAAAGTTTTTCCTGAATGAATTGTCTGTGTTGGGTGTCTGGGCCTTATGACGCGGAACAGCGCTAGTGAATAGTAATTACTATGTAACTATTATGTCACCGGCTTCTGACAGTGACGTTTAAGTGGGAAATGATGAAAGGCAAGACAGCGAGATCACGTTTGTTTTTATAAGATACAGAAGAGTTTGAACTTTGTTACTGGTTATGTTTACCGTGTGGGGAGAATATGGTAATAAAATAAACATAACAGAGGATTGTGAAATTGATCTTGTCTTCCACTAAATGTACAGTGGTTGGGGGAGGGAATGAATTACGGCGCAATTTTACTACAAAATGCCTATGATGTGTTGTGATTTGGAACCTCGTTTCAAATCTTCTATAAAGAAAGATTGCATTTAGTCACTTATCTGAATGGCATCACATAATGTGAGGGAAACTTGGATTGGTTGAGCCGATTGAAATGGGTAGGGCCAGTAGTCCATCTGCGGCCTCAGTGGGCTGGACTAATTAACAGAATATAAGGCTGACTTAGCTAGCCAAGAATACTGCACAAGTAGTTTAGCTTCCAGTTCATACAATTTTATTGTCATTGTGATTTTATTCCTGTAAGTGTAAGCGGGAAACGGGAAAGATGAATGGATGAATGGCCAGACAAAAACATGCCAGATCACGTTTGTTTTTAAAAGATACAGAAGAGTTTGAACTTTGTCTGACCTGTATGTTTACCATATACGGTAATATAAACTGAGGCACAGCTCAGACAGTTTCACTATTGATTTCTCTCCCCCATTCCCCTCCCTCCAACACTGCCTAAGCGGCAAAGTTTTGGATGTAAAAAATGTGAGTGTTTGTGCAAGACCGTAGTATGTAGAGTAAGACCTCTGTACAGAATTAATTAGGACTTCATTCTATATGTTTCTGATTATTGTCTTGGTCAATATTTTTATACTTGGAGTCCCATGTTAAAAATTGGCAAGACCGACCAGCGACATGCACGGAAATACTCAAAATCTGCCTTTGAGGTGTTGTTTTAAATTTTCTGTACACAGGTATTATAGCCTAGTAGACGGTCAGTAACTGTTGTAACATTTGCTTTACCGCAACAAGAAAGTGTGTGACAGTGTTTAGATTACTGGTAGTTAGTGTTTCCCTACACAAACAAGACTAGGCCTAAGCTACCAATCAGCTTAGGCTATGGTATTTCATTTATGTTTTCCACAGACCATTACCGTATTTTGGTCAATAAATAACATCAGATACTGGTATACTTTTCTGACAAATTTCGATGATCAATTGAAACCTTTATGATAGAAATATATGTACTATAAACGGTAAAAAAAACCGGCAATACCCATTGCTAAAAATAGCGTTTCCGGGAAATTATTCTAAAAAAATGGCGGCGTGTCTGAAATAACGATATAGACCTAGTAAGTGAGTTTTTATCAAGAAATATCTGAGATTTTGAAGGAAATATTGTATGATATATAGAAATTAATGTAATTAGAGGCCTAGCATTATGGTAAGTACGCTCTAGATTGCTGGTGAGCCCTAGTCATTTTATCCTGGCTTAATATATCGGGACATGTGACTGTAATTTTTTTTAAAGTGTTTTTCTCCTTTATTACTGTGATTTGGACGTAATGTTTTTAAAATTTGATCTTACTCTCGAATATAAGTCGAGAAGTATGAAGTCATCTCTGTTTTTTGTCCAAAAATTCTCGGGTTATACACGGAATTTAACGGTATCTAATTATATAATGCTTTTATTTATTTACAGAACCTTTCCACAAGAACACTATCATTGAATTCTACAATTTGTGAATATTCTTGGTAATGGTAGATAGGTATACTATGAAGTGTTAGTAAGTAAAGCATTAAGCTGACCAGGGATGTAGATATATTTTTCCAGAAAGGAGAGGATTTTACCTTAAACAAAAAAAAACCCCAAAAAACCCCAAAACCCAACCCAAACACCCTACCCCTATCTACGAATGTGAAGATGACTAAATATTGAAAATCGGGGAAAGCCAAATCAGGACTATAGTTTAGATAGAGGAGTACTAGGGAATGATTAGATGACGTCAGATGGGGCATTAAAAACCTGAAGAGAGGGAGATCTCCAGTGTATGATAATATATCTTCTGAAATGATCCTGCCCAGAGGAGAAACCACATCACCACCTATCACACACACACTCTGCACCAAGATCTGGAAAAGTGAAGTTTGGCTCCAGGAATGGACTCGATCAGTCTATATACCTCTACCAAAGAAGGGAAATCTAACAATATACACCAACTACAGAAACATCGCACTGATCAGTCACACAAGCAAAATACTACTTGGTATCATCATGAAATGACCACAACATAAACTGGAAGAAGAGTTAAATGAAGCGTAATGTCGACATCTACACATGCTTTACTGACTACACCAAAGCATTTGATTGTACACAACATAAATATCTTTGGAATGTCATGAAGGACATAGGTTTCCCACTACACCTAATCCATCTCATAAAAACATTATATCAAAACCAGCAATCAGCTGTGAGAGTAAATAGTGAAACATCTGATTGGTTCAGCATGGAAAAAGGAGTCAGACAAGAATGTGTCCTATCACCATATCTCTTCAACATTTATGCGGAGAACATAATGAGGAATGATTAAGAAATGACCAACAGAGAAATAACTTCGACCACTCAACAACATCGGAGGTCACAAGATACCAGAACTAAGATAAGCTGATGATACAACATTATTGAAACACAGTCAAGAAGGTCTCAAAGACCTCATAAACTTCATTAAAGAACATGAAAAATAAAGAAAGTGAAAAACAAAACCTATTTCTGAATGGAAACCAGACCAAGATTATCACAAGCAACAAAACGACTAGCAAGTTCTCAATCAGTATCAACAACAGATAATTAGAAAATAAAATTCACCAGATTTGAATACCTTGGTTCTCTTATCAACAGTAATGGTGATAACTGAAGAAGGAGTTTGGCTATTAAATAAACTGACATTGAAAAATATGACAAAGAAACTGATACAAATGAAAAACATGGCTGATCTGCTGCAAAACAACAAAACTAACATTCCTAAGCGCTTGCATATTTCCAGTGGCAATATATGGGTGTGAATCCTGGACAACCACCAAAAAAGTGAAAAATAAAATAGTAGCATTTGAAACAAAATGTTTAAAAAAATTATCAGAATACCATGGACCAAAAAGAGCACCAATGTAGCCATCTAAGAGAAATTAATATAAAAGTAAACTGAGTAACAGCATGGTTCTTTCCAGAAAACTACAATATTTTGGCCATATTAAATGCCATGACAGCCTGGAGGAGACCATAATGGAGGGGATGGTGCCAGGGAGAGAAACAAAAGGCAGACCAAGATGAAGATGAGCGCAAGGCATCAAAGACTACCTGAACATGACAGTTACAGAAGCAGGAAGACTGGCTCAAGATAGACAGAAGTTTCGAACGGTTGTGATAACTGCTACATCTTGTTCAGGATATGCTACCTGATGATGATTAGTGAATTAAAGAAGATAGAGAACAATTAAGCCAAATTTGAGGATTGATATCAAGACTACAGTTTTTATATGAGAACAATAAAGCCAAATTTGAGGATTGATATCAAGACTACAGTTTTTATATGAGAACAATAAAGCCAAATTTGAGGATTGATATCAAGACTACAGTTTTTATATGAGAACAATAAAGCCAAATTTGAGTATTGATATCAAGAGTATAGTTTAGATATGAGAACAATAGAGCCAAATTTGAGGATTGATATCAAGACTACAGTTTTTATATGAAAACAATAAAGCCAAATTTGAGGATTGATATCAAGAGTATAGTTTAGATAGGAGAACAATAGAGCCAAATTTGAGGATTGATATCAAGACTACAGTTTATATATGAGAACAATAAAGCCAAATTTGAGGATTGATATCAAGACTACAGTTTTTATATGAGAACAATAAAGCCAAATTTGAGGATTGATATCAAGACTACAGTTTTTATATGAGAACAATAAAGCCAAATTTGAGGATTGATATCAAGAGTATAGTTTAGATATGAGAACAATAGAGCCAAATTTGAGGATTGATATCAAGACTACAGTTTTTATATGAAAACAATAAAGCCAAATTTGAGGATTGATATCAAGACTATAGTTTAGATAGGAGAACAATAGAGCCAAATTTGAGGATTGATATCAAGACTACAGTTTATATATGAGAACAATAAAGCCAACTTTGAGGATTGATTTTCCTGTCTTCAAACTTGTATAATGCTCAACTCAATTTTTGAAGAAATCCATATCAGCATGTAACTCTTAACTGGAGAATTACAAGAAAGAAGAAGATGAAAAATATGGACCTAAAACTATTTGTCACAAACCTCAATGGTATTTCAATTTTAAGCTTCATTGTCTTGAATTAATTAAGAAATTCTATGTAATGATTGCTTAATCTCTAAAATCACATACCTCAATGGTAGGCCTACTTCAATTTATCTAAGCTATATTTTCTTGAATTGAATTAGGAAATTCTTTGTAATGATTGCTTACTCTCTTGAATCTTTTGCCTTGCTTTTTCAAGATAAGCTCATCTACCATGCTCTGTAAACACATGCTCATCAACATTGCCTGCAGATACATTATCATAAATTATACATAGGACATTCATATAACCACATATACAAATATTCTATGAGATTAAATAGCTCAGTTAGATGAGTATATATATGTGAGAAATAAACTGAGTGCACTGGTAGGTTAACAAGAACATCTGTAAGTGGTGAAAAAACAAGAACATCTGTAAGTGGTGAAAAAACAAGAACATCTGTAAGTGGTGAAAAAACAAGAACATCTGTAAGTGGTGAAAAAACAAGAACATCTGTAAGTGGTGAAAAAACAAGAACATCTGTAAGTGGTGAAAAAACAAGAACATCTGTAAGTGGTGAAAAAACAAGAACATCTGTAAGTGGTGAAAAAACAAGAACATCTGTAAGTGGTGAAAAAAACAAGAACATCTGTAAGTGGTGAAAAAACAAGAACATCTGTAAGTGGTGAATTGTATATGTTTTGGGTGTGTAGTGAGGCATGATTTCTTTCTATTCAGCAGGGGAAATTTGAGGAAGGAAAAGATGAGAATGACAAAGAAAATTATGGATTGATTATCCTCTCTGGGTAAACTCTTGCTGGGTTAGAAGGATATAGTGCTAAGAATGGAACTCATTGTGTAATGGTTTACAACTTGGCTGCGATATCTACTATTTTTGTGCCGACATAACCAACTAACATGGCTTCTGTGTCACTGTGATTCTATGTGGGATGGGACAGGCATCTGCACTCCAAAACCGCCTCAGTATCCTTCTATGACATGCATGGCAGGTAACAATGTTGTTATTCTTTGCTCCTCTTTTGAGCTCTCCAATGCACTGGCAGGAAAGATTCCAAGCGAGCTGTCTGGCGATTAGAGTGGTTGACATTTATAGTTGCTTCCCACCTTATGAGTATTATATGAATCTGCCCTGGACACACTGACATCTTCTGCAATGAGGAAGCAAACTGACTTGCACATAATGAACTAAAAATGCATAAGGGGAAATCTACTGAAGTTGCTTGATAACCTCCTGCTGGATGTGGACACTGTCATAGAAGAGGCGTCTACTCTTCAATAAGTAGAATTCAATATCAGAGTGGTACAAAGCATACAGAATATTTCCAAGCTGAGAGAAACAGGAACTATAAGCTATTCTATATTTCTAAAAAAGAATTATTTTTGCCAAGACATGCAATGCACACATTCTCAAATCACTATAAAAGTATATATTGGAAGATCCAGGCAAAGACAACAACATACAAATTGCACAGATCTACCGGTTCATATTCAGAGCTTCAAGTTTCTTTTAGTTTAAGATAAACCAAAGAATAGTGATACTGTTACCTGCCATGCATACTGCAAGAGGCGACTAAGAAGGTTTCGGGGGTGAAATTGGCTGTCACATACTATAGAGAGTTAAAGTGACTTAGAATACATGCTAAAGTCGGATGGGTCAAGATCAAAGGTGATGATATCACAGCCAAACTGGAAACCTTGATGGTTGGTTGGTTGCTGATCCAGCGGTCCATGGACTAATGCCCTTTGACCCAATGCCATTAAATGGCATTATATTGCTGGCAAGTCTGTGGATTTTCGGCCCACCCCGGGACAGAGCCGGAGAATAACTATCACACCTCCAGGAAGGTAGGTTTCAACCTATGCACTGCTCCGAGCCACTGCAACCAAGATAGGGTTCACTGTGCTCATTCCCTCCACAAATTAACTACTGGTTATGTCGAACTTCTCTATTGCTCCAGACATGCAACCAAATGTTCAAGTCAAAAGGATTGTCACGTCCTGAGTCACTGTGCCTCTATGATGGGCCTCAGCCATAGGAAAAAACAGTGCTGTCAGTTTCCTCCTCCTCAGTGCTGCACAGTACATCTCTGGCTCCCTCTCAACCACAGCGGGTGCATACATATATTCAAGTAATCATGAAATACATTTCAACAACAAAATAAAAGCATAATAAGCATAATTTTATAGATGACGTGCCATGAAGCTTCTACAAGAAGATTTTTTATTTTTTTTTACAAGAAGATAACCTCAATGTAACGGCATGTCATCTACTAAGGTTTTCTATTGCATGGGTGGTTTGTCTAGTAGGCCATTGGTGAGACCCACAGACGCAACCACATACGTGAAAACCTTGATAAAACACATTCCATTCTCTGGACTACATCATTCTAATGAGCTTGAGAACAAATGCAAAAAGATTTTCCACTCCATTTTCATCTGTGAAACATTTGTGTACATGTTTTCTATAAAAATAAACATATATAATAGACCAAATAGCAGTTTTACATGAAAGAAATATACGGAACAAACCATAAGGTCTTTATCAAGTAGGACCTTTTGGTAGAAACAAATATATGGAACAAACTACAAGGTCTTTATCAAGATGGGACTTTTTGGTAGACACAAATATACGGAACAAACTACAAGGTCTTTATCAAGATGGGACCTTTTGGTAGAAACATTAAGTAGTTGTTCCATGTAAATCTATTTAACTCATTTTATGTTTTTAAAATATTTATTTACCTCATGATGCAGATTTACTGCAGTCTTCTGTTTATTCTTCTGCATTTGTTCTCAAACTACTGCAGATCAGCTGGATGTAGTTCAGAGAATGGGATGCAGATATCCTGGTTTACAGCTTAGCTGTGATATCAGCATATTTTTTGCTGAACACATCCAACGTCAGTATAGATTCTGAGTAACTTTGACCCTATATGGGATGGGAAATCCAGCTCCACCCCAAAATCTCCCTAATTGCCTCTTACGACATCCTTTGCAAATAAGTTTCATTATTCTATGCTCCTCTTTCCCACACCTGTAACACCAAAGTGTCCGATTTATTCAATATTTTTTTATATAATTACTAAGAACTTTCAAGAACTATTTCAAAAACTTCAAGATGACAAGATCTTTTTTAAATAAGACTTATTTATGGCATGAAAGGGAGATAACAGTTAACTTGTTTGCTATGAACAAGTTATGAGGCTATTTCTCCGCTATTTCTACGCCGCAGCTGAAAAACTGACAAGCATGAGGATAAATATAACTAAGTACTTCTAGTGTGGTAATGGAACTGTGCTAGACATGGTAGAGCAATATACAGACCTGATCACTGATAATGGAGATCCACTGAAGTGTATCTCGAGACATCAAATATTCAAAGGAAAGGTCCAACTGTGGCTTTTGATTGGAAGGAGAGGACCTTCCCTCATTGTTTGGATACTATAAGTATAAGAGATATTTATTAGTCAATGGAAATAATATCTGATGGCAAAAATAATTAACCTGTAGCAGCCCAATTTCGACATTATTTTGAAATGTTTACTCCTTCCATAGACACCCGATGTTGACAAATGTCATCATTGAGGTAGCCCTTCCATGTTAATTTCCCATCATGCTCTTATAATAACTATGTGCTAGAGTGATTGTCCCAGAATTTTTTATGGTGATATAAATATCCAGTCGTAATTTATTTCACCTGAAAATATAAGTCCATTGTGTGCATTTGTCCATGTTGGTTGTCCACTAACACACACAAGCATACAACACCTCCAAACCATATCCATTATCCACTTATCTCTATTTTCTCCGAATTTGAAATCAATAGCTCAATAAATAAAAGAGGTATGCCCAAAAAATCAAACGTGCAGAAAAACAAGATGTCATAAAAAATGGCTGGATTCCAGAGAAAGTTACAAAATAGTTTTCTGGGTAGCTACAGGTTAAAGTTATGATTTTATAGTTAGGAAGGGGTGTAAAGGGTTCCGTAATGCTTGCATGCGAACCCAGGGTTAGCAGATAACCAAGATCCTAAAAGCATCTCCTCGTAGTGCATCTTGGAAACTGAGATTAAGATGGAGAGAAGTAGTCTGGCTAACAATTTATGGATTGTGTCTGGGCAGTGTAGATTGAGTAGGATGATTTGTTTGTATATTCGTCCCCACAGCCAAAACACTGTCCCAGCAGAGTATAAGACAGTGTCTGGTCTGAACTGAGGGCTGTTATGTCCCAAGTCCATGAACCAAACATCAAGAATCGTGAGCAAGTCTCCGGAAAAGTAAATCTAACATATTGAGTACAATGAGAGGGAAGCATATCGCTAGAGGGCACCACCATGTGTAAAAAGAATGGAGAAAACGCTATATGGAAATTGCAACTAAAACAGGTCAGCTGTAGAACAAGCTTCTGTTACCTCAAACTTGGACCAGGTGTTCCACCCGTGTGTTGTCAGGGCCTGAAAGGGGAGCAAAGAATAGCAATACTGTTTACCTTTCATGCATGTCGTACGAGGCAACTAAGGAGTTTATGGGATGGAGTTGGCTGTCCCATCTCATATAGGGTCAGTGACCTAAAGCCGCTGAAGTCAGATGTGTCAGGCCAAAAGACGCAGATATCGCAGCAATGCTGTAAACCATGACACAACGCATTCTGTTCTCCAGACTACATCCTGCTAATCTTCAGGAGTTTGAGAACGAACGCAGAAGAAGGACCAGGTGTTCACGATGTCAGTAAATGAAACCTTGGCTAAGAGGGTGAATTAGTTCAAACCCAACTCTACTGTTGAGTGTTTCCTATAATGTGACCATGCTCACAGATGAGAAAAAGTTCAATACCCGAGGGAACAATGCATCTAATTACGTGAGACAAGTTCACTGGTAGTGAAAAACCTCGGGCGAGATAGATATAGTCAGTCCAAGTCTAAATTGCTGCTTACCACTTTCTTGGAGACAGCCACTCAGGGACACAGTGTTTGATAAACTAGTCAATACACAATCGTCAACTGGCGATGGATAGGAAGGCTGTCACTGACTAGGAAAGCGAGCTAAATAAAAAGCATGTCAAAATCGGATGTCCTAAGCCTACATGGCACAATTGAATAGTAGCACAATGTACTTCACGCTCCCTGTTGGAAATGACATGAACTTTGTGATAATTATTTGAAAGCGAACACAGAAAATATTCTGGTAGTCCAAAACTAATACTTATTTCTTCTTCAGCATTTGTTCTCAAACTCCCACTTGTTTGCAGGATGCAATCCAGCAAACAGCATGTGTTGTGTCATAATTTACAGATTGGTTGCGTTTTCTACACATTTTGGCCTGACACATTGAACTTCAGCATGGCTTATCAGTTATTTAGCCATGCCCATCTACAGATAGACTGTCCTGACAGCTAAATGTAAACATCTGCCTTCTGGAGGCTAGTTTTGACTTATCGACATTAACAGGTCTTCACACTACCCTATTTTGCATCATCGTGAGAGAAATGGTAGATCATAGTGTTGCTATTCCTTTCTCGCCTATTGGGTCCCATCATTGAACTGGTGATTATAACTAACGAAAACCATGTAGGCCTATGTGAATCTCTCTAGGAGACACTCAGTAGTAAGATTTAGTAAGAACAATGAGGTAGACTGGTGGTCAGTACATTATGTTGTCACTCAGGAAAGTATTTCTTGGAAAAACCAGACAAAAAAGGGCTAAAAATAAAACTGCATACAATTGACTTTATTGTACTAGGGTTTTCCCATATGTACTCAGCCCCTCCAAATGGTGCAGCCTAAAACCTGTCAAGAGTACCACTCATAGCATGTACCTTCGTAACTTCAAGTAATAATCCCCAGAAAGAATGCACTCTTTAAACAAGACATCACAGCTCAGTATTGAACTCATGACCCTGTGAACACAAATCAAATGGAAATCCCACTCAAAGAAACAAAGCATTTATAAAGCACAAGAACGCCTGCATTGAGCAAGAGATGGGACATTTTGAAAAGTTATCAATCACTGTTATTAGACATAACAGCATGGAAAGATTAATAGCTGAAGGCAGAGTTAACGGCAGCAGGGGAGGAGGGCATCAACAAAGACAACGATGGAGTAGTGATATATCAGACTGCTTAAACATGTCTCTAGCTGCAGCAGATCAACTCACCCAAAATCGTGGAGTGTTCAAAGAATCCACAAGGAACACCACATTCTGGAAAGAATATGTCACATGAAAGAGAGATTAACCGCTTTGATTCCCACTAGTCAAATGTCTAGAATAGAGGATCTGGACATAAAATTGTGGCGTCATCAAAAACTGAGCGTTACTTTGGTTTTAGAAGAATGCTGTTCAACTAACAGAGAACAGGAACAGTTAATTGTCATGCAATAGTGAATACAATGAAGTGGAGATCGCAGCACATGTCTGAAGTGCAACAATGATGATGAACTACAGGTAACTAGCATCTAACTTGATTTATCAACAAAAATTTTCTTACAATTGTTGTGATTCTCCAGCATCGCATTCGTGTAATTTTGAAACTGCCCTCTTTTAGCTGATCCTGTGTAAAATTAAATGTATAACTAGATGCAAAAAATAACTGTCATGACAGAGTTTTAACAATATAATTTATATAAACCAGCAAGTTTATGATGATGATGATGTTATTATTGATGGATGATAGGACTCAGTGGAGTACTTCTGTTGCATTCATTCAAATTCTGCTGGATAGCACGAAGTAAGCCCAGAGAGCAGGATGCATTGTATCCTCGTATAGGCTTGGTAGCAATGTCTGCATCTTCGGTCTGATATATCCAACTTCAGTATGACTCTTGGATCCCTTAGCCTGTGAAATGGGGCAACCAACTTCATTCCCTTATCTCCTTAGTCATCTCTTACAACATACATGGCTGGTTATAGTGTTGTTATTGTTTACTTCCTTTCAGGATCTGAAACACACAGATGCCTCTAGTACTGAGCAGGATTACGGTTGCAACGACCAGTTACCAGTAGGGTAACACTAACCTGTCTCACGATGTTTTAATCCCAGCTCACATTACCTATTAGTGGGTGAATAATCCAATGCTTTCCAATTGAAAAATTTTCAATGCTTGAAGAACTATCAAAACTCTCCTTTCAGACCCAAGAAACATGGACAAGAAACCATAAGATAACTACAAGGCATAGCTACCTAACAAGTAACTTTCTCAGTCTTACAATATAAACCACAGGTTCCCAACCCATGGTTCTCAACCTCATTTGGGGTCCATGAAAGGTTTTCTGTGGGATCACCGGCTGAAACAGTAAATAAAAATATAGATTTTGACACAATTTTCTTTAAATTTACTCCCCTTTTATTCTACATAACTCTGTGAGAGGAGATAGTCAATGCTTGTTTATTTAAAAACAAAACCAGAAACAGATTAAATGTTGAGAATGACATAAGGTTGATATTAACGAAAACTCAACCATAAATTTGTAAGTTCATCAGCAAGTTACAATTTCAATCATCATATTAAATATAAATAGGTTATAGCTTTTGCGTTAGTTCTTAAACTCCTGCTGATTAGCAGATGTAGTATGGAGAATGGAATGCGATGTGTCACTGTTTACAACTTTTCTGTGATCATGGTACCTGTCGGCCTGACACCTCCAACTTCAGCATGGCTTCTGGGGCAATATGACCC
Source organism: Meghimatium bilineatum (assembly GCA_034231615.1). Taxonomy (NCBI): domain Eukaryota; kingdom Metazoa; phylum Mollusca; class Gastropoda; order Stylommatophora; family Philomycidae; genus Meghimatium; species Meghimatium bilineatum. The sequence continues at coordinate 11,887,603 of CM067306.1, forward strand.
TATATGGGATGGGACAGCAAACTCCACCCTATAACCTTCTTAGTCACCTCTTATGACATGTATGGAAGGTAAACAGTGTTGCTATTCTTTGCTAAACTTTCGGGTCTTGGCAGCACACTGGCGACTTTGCATCTATGAACCCAGTCAAAGACGGATGTGTCGGGCCTTTGGCGCAAATAAAGCAGCGACACAACAAATTTCCATTCTCTGGACTACACCCACTGAAAATTTATTAGGACTATTATCCTGCTACAAGAGAGAGATCCAGCGGGAGTTTGAGAATGAAAACTACAGAAAAAGAAGAAACATCTATGAACTATGGTTGTGACTCATAAATGGTTGGGACCGTTGTAATAAACAATGACATTATAAGGTCACCTGTATGTGAACTCTGAAATTAAGTTCTTTCTGTCCCGCTGATACAATGACTTTTGTGTTTGGTTCAGGATAGTCTGTTAGACAGGGTTTGAACTGCATGTAACCATAATACTTGAGTGTTTGTGCCATCCTGAGAAACTGAAATAATATTAACATGTTTCTATGCATTGAATCATTGAATAAATAAAGCTGCAACATATAAAATGATTTGGACATCTTATGGGAATGAATGACAGATGGTTGGTTGGTTGCTGATCCAGCAGTCCATGGGCTCATGCCCTTTGACCCAATGCCATTGTGTGATATATGGATGTGTTTGTGAGTTGTTGTTTTGTTCCATATAATGTGTTCCATTTATCTGGCCCTGGAGGGAAAATGACAAATAAAAAAGTGTATAATACAATCTGCTTGGTTCATGTTTGTATAATGGGCCTACCTTTTTGCAGAAAGCAAAACAAAATAAATTACAAGGGGCATTCAAATCTGTATTCTTCATTTTTTTCAGCGATTGTTTCCCTCAATTACCAATAAGTAGGTGAAGGTGGGGATATTTATTTAGGAAGGATGTATGGGTGGAGCTGTCAGTGGGTTACGTGTACATGGGGGTAGAGTTCTCAGTGGGTAGCGCTCACATATGTGTATCCGGCAGCAGTCCTCGCACATGTAACATATGTAACCTACTGTATCTCTATCAGTCAAAGGTAGGCTTAAGAAACTTATGATGGTCATTTTGTGTCTTAGAACTGAGCCGGAAATTAGTGACATCAAAATTTATAAAAATTTTGAATTAACAGCAAATGAACCTCACCAAAAAAAATTTTTGGACTGTTAACCATACCAGTACCATCTGCTCCAGTTATAGAATGATGGTTGGTCGCTGATCCAGCGGCCCAAGGGTAATGCTCTTTGACCCAATAGATTAATATATATATATTGAAGTATGGTACCCATAAGACATTTAATCTTAATACAAATCATTAATTCATTTTGGTAGATTGGGGGAGAAGGGAGAGGAGGGAGTGGTGGGACCTTTGATGTGTTGTCATGTCATCAATTTGTTTTCAGTTATAGTTGTTTTATTTTGTTACCATTCCCCATGTTTTTAACATGCATCTCTATGTTAATACGTGGGGTATGTATGTGATCACATCATTGTTACCAGAGTTTTTTTTGGTTATTAAATGTCTGCAGTCTAGTCCATTTCGGATACTGTTATTATTTTCAATGCTGTTCCCTTTTTGTCCTGTATTTTTTTATTGATAAAGACCTTATGGTTGAAACATTGATTTAGTCTATTTTGTGTATTGTTATGTATATTTTTTCGTACCAGTTAGTCAGTTAGTGTTCCATAAAACTCTGAGCAAGCAATTGGACATTGATAACAACATACAGAATATATGTGAATTGTGATGTTACTTTACTAGTTTCCTATAATAGAGGACCTCATTAGTGAGACAGTCTGCTAGTTTCAATTCGAACTGATGTGGTCGTAATTTGAACACAGTGAAAATATTTTTTGAAACACTGGCACAATGTTACTGAAATATATATGTGGTTTTTTTTCTTCTGTGTTTGTTCTCAAACTCCTGCAGATTAACAGGATGTAGTCCAGAAATGAAATGCATATTGTTTACAGATTGATTGCGTTATCTGCACCTTTTAGCTATACACAACCGACTTCAGCATGACTTCTGAATCACTTTGACCCTCTATAGAATTAAACAGTCACTTCATCTTTGAAATTCCTTATTCTCCTCTTATGACATACATAGCAGGCTAATAATGTCTCTTATTATTTTCTCTCATTTTGGGCACAAACAATACACAGGCATATATTTTTCCATGTTCGTTCTCAAACTCCCACTGGATCTCTCTTGCAGCAGGACGCTCTTGCAGATATCAAACAGGATGTAATCCAGAGAACGGAAATGTTCTGTGTCACTGGTTTTTTTTTGTGCCAACGGCCCGACACACCCGAGTTACTGGTGTAATAAGGGGATGTGGTTGGTCAAGTACGGAAAACCTGTTTACTTAAGTTGCAATGCGATTCGTTGCCGCTAGAACGGACCTGGTTCAATTCCCATCAGCCGTAATGATTATTTTTGTTTGTCCTCATGCTTCCTACTTAAATTTACTTGTATAATAAATAGTGAGGGGGTCACTAAGCAGATCTCATTGATAACCCCAGGAATTGCGAGTGATTAGCTCATACTTTCTGTGTGCAGTGGGGTTGTTGTCTGAGCTTTCTTTCATACTCAGGAGAGTTCAGCTTTTGGATTAGTGCGGTGCCTATTGAAGGAGCCATCTACTTAGAGGGGGGGCTAAAGAGATCTCATATAAAACAGATATTTCACAAGTTGTAAGCAATTGATTATTTTAAGAAATCATTTATCTAAAAATATTCTTACTTCTTTCTTTGAACCTTTCTTCCTTAAATTAGCCAAGTGACTTAGCTGGTCCTTTGTTGCCAGAACCCACTGTCTTTCAATATCACTGTTTGCTTGTACATACAAGAGGTTCATTGTGACCTTGTTCTCCAGTAAATCAGAATCAAATGAGGTATCCCAAAATCTGCAGAAGACAATTATTGTTATAAAATATCTGACATCCAAGCTTATTCAATTAGACTTAGTAAAACACAGGTTTATATATCACTTCAATGAGACATGACAGACTATAACTAAAACTAGTAGTTAATGATACACATACAAGAAATCATACAAATTACATTACACAAATCATATGCAACGTTTCAACCGAAAGGTCTTTATCAAGAAACAAACAAAACATCAAAAGATGACGAATGGAAAATTTTTTGACCGGGCTACGTTTCACTTAAATCAAAATCAGTAATCAAGTTTGTGTTGATTCGTTTGTTTTAAACGTTATTAATTTCTTGAGAAAAGTTCCATTTGGACCGCTACGTTAAAAATTGTCGTTTTGTTTTATTGCATATTTTGTATATACCATTTCATCTAAATTTGTTCATAGTTAGGTATTCCCAGTAACCTGTTTATCTAATTTTTCATTACTATATATATAAATATAACTAAACAACTTCAAAAAAAAAACCTCAACTAAAGAAGGGTGTCACTTGAACAGGAATGATGTTGTTGAACCCGCAATTTAACTAAGTGAGAGGTAGAAGTCACCGTTCCCTGATCAAAATCATCTATCACTCACCGTCATGGAATCCCAAGGGAAGAAGTGACACTAGAAAATAGATGAAAAAGTGTTTTAGAAGTGGATACCTAAATAAAACCGCTGATGAAAACACGAGATAATAGCACAGACATGGATGCATAAAGTATGCTGGTTGATGCCCTCAGGGACAACAGGAGAAGTGTCAGTGTTACAGGCTAATTTTGATATGCACAATTATCTAGATTTTCCTTTAAAGGGCAAAATTAAATTCTCAATCTCTATACATATCCAGTTAAGCTATGGTTAGTTTAGTTATTTAATCATATAATCATCAGTTAAGCTATGGTTAGTTTAGTTATTTAATCATATAATCATCAGTTAAGCTATGGTTAGTTTAGTTATTTAATCATATAATCATCAGTTAAGCTATGGTTAGTTTAGTTATTTAATCATATAATCATCAGTTAAGCTATGGTTAGTTTAGTTATTTAATCATATAATCATCAGTTGTTATTTAATCCTATAATCATCAGTTAAACTATGGTTAGTTTAATTATTAATCATATAATCATCAGTTAAACTATGGTTAGTTTAGTTATTTAATGATATAATCATTATCATTGCACTCTGGACACATCCATAGGTGCTTCAATCTTCTATTTAGTATGTCCTTCAGTACATTGTTAATGACTGTTTCCGTTCTGTGATGGCTGATAGCTCTTCTCTTGACTCCTATATCATTCTGGCAACTCCACATGTGAATTTCTAGGTCCTGCATTCTGGAAATGAAGAAGCACTTCAGATCGGCGGACGGCAAATGGGAAACTACTGCTGTATCATCCCTAGTGCATCATGTTTCAAGACGACACACCACATTCCAGTCGTGGTTTACATATATACCATCAAGATAGCAACATGGACTGTGAGAACCCTGACAGATTTAGATAAATTATAAAACATGAGAAACATTCTATGCAATTGAGTAATATCAATGTATATGCGAGTTCAAGTGCTAGAATTTTATATTGAGCTAATCATTCTTTATGGAAGCGAAGCATGGACAATAAACAAAAGTGTCCAAGATAAGCTGGAGACAACTGAGATGTGGTTATTAAGAAGAATGATGAAAATTCAATGGACAGCCATAGAAAACTAATGTAGAAGTTCTCAGAAATGCTGGAGTAAAATGACAAATTATAGCAAAAATTAGAAGCAGACAATCAAGATTTTTAGGGCATGTGATGGGAAAAGTAAAACTTGAACATTTAGTAACCACTGAAAAAATCAAGGGGAGTGGAGACCGAGAGAAAGTTTTGGATGCATTGTCACTGTGGCACAAAAAATAAGTAACCACATGAACTCATTACCTATACAAGAGACAGAGACTTGTTGAGAAACATGATAGCCTATGTGCTAGAGTGATTGCCCCTGAATTTTTTATGGTGATATAAATATCCAGTGGTAATTTATTTCACCTGAAAATATAAGTCCATTGTGTGCATTTGTCCATGTTGGTTGTCCACTAACACACACAAGCAAACAACACCTCCAAACCATATCCATTATCCACTTATCTCTATTTTCTCAGAATTTGAAATCAATAGTTCAATAAATAAAAAAGTTATGCCAAAAAAAACAAAAAGGCACAGCCCTTGATGATTTCTGAAGAATTCTTATGTAAACAAGACATCACAGCCTACCTGCAGCCTCTTGAACACAAGACATCACAGCCTACCTGCAGCCTCTTAAACATAAGACACTAACCACTATATCACAGAAATCCGCTGCCCCCCCCCCTTCAACCAATTCACATACATGTTTAATAACCTATGCACTGCCCAGATTACGTACTTACCCTTTTCTGAGTACTATTCTGTGTATTCCATTCTTATTTGCTGCCTTCAAAGATAAATATGGGGACTCGAACTCCTGAAGTCTACGCACAACTAAAATAATATTTCACAAAATTAGTTAGTTGTGTCTCATTTTATAAAAACATTGACATTTGAATGAAAATAACAAGTACAATATATAAAGCATATGTGTAAAAAAAAAATACACACACACAGTATGTATTTGTATGTATGTATATATGTATTTGTATGCATGTATGTATTTGTACGTATGTATGTATTTGTATGTATGTATGTATTTGTATGTATGTATGTATGTATTTGTATGTATGTATGTATTTGTATGTATTTGTATGTACGTATGTATGTATGTATGTATGTATGTATGTATGTATGTATGTATGTATGTATGTATGTATGTATATATGTATGTATGTATGTATATAGATTTCCAGCATGATGTAGTCTTGAGAAGTGGTTCTCAACCTGTATTGGCCCATGGGCCTCCCTTTTTGGGAAAAATTTCCTGATGTAATCCCCTGGCAAATAAAAAGAAAGTAATTAAGGTTTTCTAGGCATTATCACTATTATTCTTGTTGTTTCTCATTCAAGTGGGCACCTTCCTGTGGCCTCAAAGGACAGGTCTACCCCCTCCCTCAAATTAAAAAAATGTTTTCCTTAACCCCTTGCAGGTCTCCATGGCACCTAGGGGAGCCATATGCCTCACATTGAGAATCACTGGTCTAGGTATTGGGTATGTTAATTATCCTCTTAACATGCCGGACATGTCTATAGGTGGTGGTCAAATCTCAACTTCAGTAAATCTCTCAGGGTATAATGGCTGATTGCTTCGGTTCTATGTTGGTTTAGTGCTTTTCTGAAATCTTTGTTAGGTGTTATCTACAGGCCACACCTATTCTTACTCCCAAACGGGTCCGAACCACACATTTTCTATATTGACACGTACTTATTTATCTCAATATCCTCTGATCGTGCAAACTCATGAAGAACAGTGGGTATGTCTGCTCTATGTGGTGCAAAGTGTTCCGCACTACTCTCATGCAGACACAGGGTTAACATATAACCAAGATCCTAAAAGTACCTCTTCATGGTGCATCCTGGAAAAAAAATACATCAGCTCATGCTGTGTTCCTACCAACACTTTCGAGGATCACTTCTTTAGATGTGGTGGCTGTAGATGGAATGAGAATTGACTGCAAAAAATATAAGTAATGTCTCTGACACCTCTGCGTCAACACATCAAGCAGTACTGTCACCACAAGTGATGTAAAGCAGTATGGCTCGGTCAGCCGAAAGGCAGAGGCATTGATGGGGTGGCCTATGTTGATTTCCTATTATGGGTAGATGTCATTACAATATGGCGATGTTTGGAGTACACTTTGAATCTGGAATAGATAACACTCACTAGAGGGCAGCATTGTGTATGAGAAATGATAGGGTGACAATGAAGTTACAATTGTTCAGCACGAGATTGGTTTTCAGAAGTTTGTTTTCATACTCGAGCACATACAGAAGCCTATGTCCCACTACAACTGACCCTATTAAAAGTATAATCCATGACTATAGTCTTGGATACACTTTAACAAGTGCCCCTGGGTATGAAACAAATTTTTGAATACAGCTCACCATTGCACAAAGGAAAAGCGCTGAACAAATGTCGGGAAGAACTTTGTTTACATTTCTGACCAAAGGAGTGTTGAGATTCTTACTGTGGATGCTATGGGCAATAAGACATGGAGCAAATCTTTGTGTTTGAAGACATAGAAATCCTAGTCTAGCTCGACTGTCGCCGTTGCCCAACACGGCTCATACAGAGAGAATTGGGTTCAGTACCAGAGGGCACAGAGGGAAATGTCTTTCTTACACAAGATTTGTTTGCTAAATCTCTTCGAAGCTCTTTGTCAGAGAAAGGTGCAATCTACCTACTTCTTTGAGTGATAAATGCAATGGCAAAGAGTTAAAAACATAGGTATCAATGGGTGATGGATTGGAAAGCCGCAAATAATTTAGGCCGAAAAATGACACAAGATGAAGATACAACAAAAGAGATTTATATCAGAATTTCATTGGTATCAAATGCATTCCACTACCTAACAAACATCTGGAAATCAAAAACAATAAGTAAATATACCAAACTAAGACTGTTCAACTCCAATTTAATATCTGTCACATGGTATGTTGTAAAATAACAAAAATACAGGAGAAGAAATTAAATTCATTTGAAAATAAATGTTTTTGAAAACTCTTGCATATTGGTTAGGAAGAATTCAAGTCAAACATGCAAATAAGAGAAGACACCAAACAGCAATATGTTTCTACAACAATAAGATGAAAACAATAGACTTATTCGTACATGTACTCAGAATGAATGAAAACATACTACCACTGCAAGCATTAAAATGGAATACCAGATGACAAAAGAGGAAAGTGAGACTCTTTGTAGAACTACCATCAAAGATGGCAAGACTATGAGTCTCGACAACATACAAGAATTACACAAAGTAACTGCCGAAGACAGATGTGTCGGGCCATTTGCGCAAATAAAACGGCGACACAACGCATTTGCATTCTCTGGACTACATCGTGCCAGAAATCTAGTAGGACCATGGTCATGCTACAAGGGAGATCCAGCAGGAGTTTGAGAATGAACGCTGAAGAAGAAGAAGAAGACACACAGTAGCATTACATCACTCGAAATGGAGAGCTCTAGTTTCTGCCCTATGCACTATATTCAGTACTGAAGGAACATAGATAGATAGATAGATGCAGACGTGAGAATAGTCCTCCCTTATTATGCATATGTAAGAATCCTCTTGTGACAGATACAAAATAGAAAGATTGAAACTGTACTAGCTAATTTTGACAATGTCCATAAAATAAGAAAAATGTCAATTGTATAGATAAGACAATTCATTCATGAACATTTTACTATCTGAGTTATTTACATATATGAAATATTTTCATATATGAAATATGTTCATATATAAGTTAGCAAAAGAAAAATATTTGTATAGGAGTCAGCAGTAACAAAACAGTTAAGAAATATTGACACACGCCATTCTCTCAAGATTCAATGGGAAAGAACTTAAAAAAACAACTACCCGGTACTGTTAACAGAAATTTTGCATATTGTGAAAAAAAAAATGAATAATTGAATAGGGTAATCAAACTGAGTTTATGTGAACATGATAAAATATATTTTAAAACCCTACAATACATATATTTATATATTAACTCAACTATCACTCACTTGAGCTATCACCATCTGATTCTTTTCTGACAAGAAAAAGTCCAAAGTAATGAACAAAATCATCAGGAACTTCTATCTGCTGAGCCACAGTCTGAAGTAATCAATAATTAATCAATATTAAAGTAGTTTGTATAGCAGTGGTAAATATTTGGATATGTGAATCAATTGCAGTTTTTTATTCTGAAGCAGTTTATTCCCCCAATTACCAATTGAAAACTAGAATGGTAGAAAAACATTAATAACCAAAACAATGGAGGGTGTCTGACAAAATGGAGAGTGCCGCAATAACTAAACGAATAAATAGGAAATACTAAATAAGATAGAAAGATTATTATAAAATAACTAACTAACAATAGTAAAAAATATAAAAAAATAACAATACAATATAGAACAAGGACAATTTTTCACGCTGCTGTCCAACCAGAACCTTTTTCAAGAAACAACAATCACAATACAAAATCATAAAAATAGATGAAGTGATATAATAATAAACCTATGCTAAGTGAAAATGAGAAACAACAGCAAGTAGACAATGAAAATTATGTAAAGTAGTGGCTAGAAGGCAAATATAAATAACCAAAATGGAGGCTACTCGTCTTCGGCCCAGGCCGAACCGCCACAATGGAGTGCAACAGTATATAGGAAAGGGACGAGGAGGAAAATGGAAAGGTGAAGGACAGTGAGAAGGCATAGAGGTGCAACAGAGAAGAAAAAGAGCAGGTGGACGAAAGGTGGTAGGAGGTTATTGGAAGTATAGCAATAATAATACCCAGAGAACAACATAAAATTCACTTTGTAAACAAGATCTCACAAGCATGATTTGAACATGTGACCTCTTGAGCATAAGGCGAATGGCTTAACCACTAAAACAGGGAGTGAATTACACTTGTGTGCTCAAAGAAAGCATTATTTTGAATCACATAAAAACACTGTGTTTCAATCTACAGCCAAAACTGTGATCATAGTAATAAAAATAATAAAGCCATCCATGGCAGGTGATGAAGACAACAGTTTCAGACTTGTGTTATTACATCTCTCTGGTGTATGTGGCCGTCCATCGCAGTCGATGAAGACAACAGTTTCAGACTTGTGTTATTACATCTCTCTGGTGTATGTGGCCGTCCATCGCAGTCGATGAAGACAACAGTTTCAGACTTGTGTTATTACATCTCTCTGGTGTATGTGGCCGTCCATCGCAGTCGATGAAGACAACAGTTTCAGACTTGTGTTATTACATCTCTCTGGTGTGTGTGGCCGTCCATCGCAGTCGATGAAGACAACAGTTTCAGACTTGTGTTATTACATCTCTCTGGTGTGTGTGGCCGTCCATCGCAGTCGATGAAGACAACAGTTTCAGACTTGTGTTATTACATCTCTCTGGTGTATGTGGCCGTCCATCGCAGTCGATGAAGACAACAGTTTCAGACTTGTGTTATTACATCTCTCTGGTGTGTGTGGCCGTCCATCGCAGTCGATGAAGACAACAGTTTCAGACTTGTGTTATTACATCTCTCTGGTGTGTGTGGCCGTCCATCGCAGGCGATGATGACAACAGTTTCAGACTTGTGTCAGACATCTCTCTGGTGTGTGTGGCCGTCCATCGCAGGCGATGATGACAACAGTTTCAGACTTGTGTCAGACATCTCTCTGGTGTGTGTGGAGTTGACTGAATAGTAAAATCCTGGCATAGAATCTCCTGCCACATCTGGGACAAGTATGATCAGAATTGGACGCCTGTGTGTTTGCTGTTGTCTTTTCAGGTCGCACGTTTTATTTGTGCCTCTGAGATTTGATGCTTCACTACGATGCAAACACCTTTGCTGGTGTTGTTGCGCCACACTGTGCGATTCAGAGTGACAGACTCCCAGGATGTGGCGTCAATGTTGAATTGAAAAACAAAGTTGTGATATTATGTGCTTTTCAGTCAAACACCTCAGATTTCTACATGCATTTTGTTTGTGTTCACATTCCCTAGACAGTGAGGCTTCATATATGTCTACCATTAGTTTTTTTGGGGGTAAGATTTCATATCAAGATAGTGTGAAAGACTGCGATAGCCTAGATAATAGTGAGCTTGCTTACTATCACTGGATTACAGGTTTCCAGCTTCGAAACCATGTTTGGACACACAAAACTTTGGGTCGTGATTTCTTGTCTGATGACCGTTCCTCCAGTCGACCCAGCTGTAAATAGGTACCTGACGTATGGGTTGGGGAAGGTAAACACAGCAAGGTAAGGAACTGGTCACCCTATCTAATAGTTGCTGTGGTTTAGTACATGAAGTACATTCTCAATGGCAGCTTGCTGCCATGGGACTCACCTTTACTTTGACATATCAATATTAACCATGTTTGCTTTGCTGATTTTCCATAATTTTTTTTTTCAGATAAGGAATCTCTTCTCAGTCATTGTAGACATAACTCAGATGTGTCTGGTGCTTTCTTCTAGCATAGAACTTCATGGTAATGTACTTGATTTCCTTGGGGCAGAATTCTGTTTAAAAAATAATCCTCTCAGGATTCTTAGGACACAAGTCAAGCTGCTTCTTGTCTTGCAATTTTCTGACTGATTTTCTGAGTATGTTTTGAAATATTCAGTTGGACTATCTATACTCTCAGTCACTGGAGTTGATAAAGCTTGTGCATAAGAGAGTTAATAAACTTTGTTGATTTTTAAAAAGCCTTCAGCAGCATCCATCAACAATCGCTTTGGGAAATTACAAAAATATATGGATTTCACAACAAATATATAAATGTGATAAAGTCATTCTATACAAACTCAAAATGCTGTGTTAGAACAGAAAATGGCAATTCAGACTGGTTCTCTGTGATTACTGGTGTTAAACAAGGCTGCCCTATGTCACCATTGCTATTCAATATTGCAACTGATTGGGCAATGAGAAAAAGCACATCCAATGTAAATTTAGGAATTAAATGGATAAATAAAACAAAATAAATAAAACCTTGATTTTGCCGATGATCTACTATTGTGTGAAAACCATCAAGATGCACAAAAACACTGATACATTAAAACTGATCGCAGGCAAAATAAGTCTCCAAATCCATTCATGAAAAACTAAAATTATGGACTTCACCGGTTCACCGAATGTAATTAATTTAAATGGACAAAAACTTGAAAAAGTACACAAATTATCCTATCTAGGAAGCAAATTACCACTCGACGGTGATGTCATGACAGAAAGTACAACTTGCATTGCATTAGCATCAAATGCCTTTAAGAGACTGCCTAATATCTGGAGATCAAAGTCAATCAGCACACTCATGAAAATGTCATATGGATGTGAGAGCTGGAAAAGCTCTATATCTTCAGAAAAGAAATTACTGAGTTTTGAGAATAAATGTCTTCGTAGGATAACTAATACCCATTGGAGTTAATTCAAATCGAATGATAAAATCAGAGAAGAGACACATCACAATTTCATCACAGATGTTATCAGAAAATGCAGTTGGCCCTACATCATCGGGCATGTCCTACGCTCAGACATAAACAGAATAAATCATCAATCTCTTGAGCGGATACCTGCAGGCAAAAGAGCCAGGGGTAGAATAAAAGAAACACTCAGAAGAACAATACTTAGAGAAAGTAAAACAAAAACTTTGAACAGACAGAATTGGAGAGATCTGACCTCTGCCCTAACTTCAGCGCTAAAGGAAAATGAATGAATGATAAGCGAGTTGGCTTCATTATTGTGCCTGGACATGCGAGTGTTAGGTAAAATTAAAGAGCAGATAGACTTTCCAGCAAGGCCACAGTGACTAGTGGTAGTTCAATGGATTGTAATAATATTTCGAATGCAATCGAGAAGTTGTTCCAGTTGGAAGACGTGGGATGTGTTTCTTCTTCTATGTGTCTATAGGTAGAATGCAGGACCAGGGAGTGAAGCATGATGTTTCAAGAAATGAGCGACATATAGGAATTAAAAGAAGAGTCATCAACCAACACAGAACCGGAACAGTCAGTTACCATATGCTGTACATAATGAATATGAGAGTGGAGCAACTATGGATGTGTCCGAAGTGGTGATGTCAAAAAGATGTCATGATGATGATCTGATGTCTAATGTCTTGTTTCATTCTGGATAATATTCCAGGTAAGATAAAAACCACCTGACTAACGTCGCCTACTATACCTACTTGCTCAGTTGCGATGGTGCCATTCCACAACTTTCCCCCAACATGAACCCTGGTTCCCTACTTCCTGATAGCTTGGTAAACCACTAAAGTAATTTTTATTTCTTCTTCTTCAGCATCCATTCTCAAACTCCCATTGGATCTCTCTTGTCGCAGGACAATAGCCTTACTAGATTTTCAGCATGTTCAGAGAATGAAAATGCAATGTGTCTCCATTTTATTTGTGCCAATGGTCTGACACATCCATCTTTGGCAGAATTATTTATTTCAAATTGTGAATAACGATTAGACTATAGAAATATTATATTTTTTATATATTAGATCTGTAATAAACTATATGTCCGGCTCTGTGGCGAAGTGGTACAGAGCGCGTCTGTGACGGCAAAGGTACCGAGTTTGATCCTCACCACAGGCAATTGTGCATCCGGCCCATTCAGAAAGCAATGGCAACCTACTGAACGTATTTATATTGCCTAGAAAATCACAGCCAACAAATGCTGGGTTGATAGCTACGTCCTGGATAGGATATGCTACCAAAAAAATAAACTATATGTTATCCTTTATGAAATAATAATATTAAACCTGTGGTAACATGACACTACATCAACAATGTGAAAATAGAAATACATTAACTGCATGAAGTCTGATAACTGGTTGCATAAGTATAAAGGTTAATATGAGAAATAACATAGAAACAAACCTCTAACACATCATCTGTTTGGTCTGTAGACATCAAGGTGATTGTTATTTTATGACCATTCATGAGGAATATGTCAAGTGAGGCACGTTCTGCTTCTTCCATTTGGGATTCCTACAGAAAATAAGAGACATTATAGTTGCTCTATTTGAAACGCCTACATGAAATAAGAGACATTATAGTTCCTCTATTTGAAACTCCTACACGAAATAAGAGACATTATAGTTCCTCTATTTGAAACTCCTACATGAAATAAGAGACATTATAGTTGCTATATTTTAGATTCCTACACAAAATAAGAGACATTATAGTTGCTCTATTTGAGATTCCTACATGAAATATGAGACATTATAGTTGCTCTATTTGAAACTCCTACATGAAATAAGAGACATTATAGTTGCTCTATTTGAGATTCCTACATGAAATAAGAGACATTATAGTTGCTCTATTTGAAACTCCTACATGAAATAAGAGACATTATAGTTGCTCTATTTGAGATTCCTACCTGAAATATGAGACATTATAGTTCCTCTATTTGAAACTCCTACATGAAATAAGAGACATTATAGTTGCTCTATTTGAGATTCCTACATGAAATAAGAGACATTATAGTTCCTCTATTTGAAACTCCTACATGAAATAAGAGACATTATAGTTGCTCTATTTGAGATTCCTACATGAAATAAGAGACATTATAGTTGCTCTATTTGAGATTCCTACATGAAATATGAGACATTATAGTTCATCTATTTGAAACTCCTACACGAAATAAGAGACATTATAGTTGCTCTATTTGAGATTCCTACATGAATCATTAATTAAAAGACATTATGCCAGTGTGTTGTTTTCCCCAAAAGTAAACAAATAACAAAACTGTTACCTGCCAGACATGGTGCGAGAGGCAACTAAGAAGGTTTGAGGGATGAAGTTTCAACCCATAGAAGCTCAAAGTAAATATGAAGTCACATTAAAGTAAGATAGGCCAAAAGGCTGAGATATCGCAGCTAAGCTGTAAACCATGACACAATGCATCTAATTCTCTGGACTACATCCTACTAATCTACAGGTGTTTGAGAATGAACGCAGAGGAAGATTTACAGGAAAAACAAATTACTTAGATCAGGAAAGACATGATTTAATGTTAAATAATTTAATTAAGACATGATCTTGTCTATGTCCACAGATAACAGTAATCTTAGACATGAACTTGTCTATGTCCACAGATAACAGTAATCTTAGACATGAACTTGTCTATGTCCACAGATAACAGTAATCTTAGACATGAACTTGTCTTATGTCCACAGATAACAGTAATCTTAGACATGAACTTGTCTTATGTCCACAGATAACAGTAATCTTAGACATGAACTTGTCTATGTCCACAGATAACAGTAATCTTAGACATGAACTTGTCTATGTCCACAGATAACAGTAATATCAGACATGAACTTGTCTTATGTCCACAGATAACAGTAATATCAGACATGAACTTGTCTATGTCCACAGATAACAGTAATATCAGATATGAACTTGTCTATGTCCACAGATAACAGTAATCTTAGACATGAACTTGTCTATGTCCACAGATAACAGTAATCTTAGACATGAACTTGTCTATGTCCACAGATAACAGTAATCTTAGACATGAACTTGTCTATGTCCACAGATAACAGTAATCTTAGACATGAACTTGTCTATGTCCACAGATAACAGTAATCTTAGACATGAACTTGTCTATGTCCCCAGATAACAGTAATCTTAGACATGAACTTGTCTTATGTCCACATATAACAGTAATCTTAGACATGAACTTGTCTATGTCCACAGATAACAGTAATCTCCATTATTTTATTTTCTTGTGCTTATTCTCAGAATCCTGTTGACTAGCAGGATGTAGTTAGGAGAACAGATTACACTGTGCCATAGTTTACAGCTTGACATTGTTATCTGGTTACAGCATTACTTTGGGTCGCTTTGACCTATAGGGGTTGTACAAGCTCAAATAGCCACTACATAGGGAATATGAGCATGAATGTGCAAACAGATCATTACTACATAGGGAATATTAGCATGAATGTGCAAACAGATCATTACTACATAGGGAATATGAGCATGAATGTGCAAACAGATCATTACTACATAGGGAATATTAGCATGAATGTGCAAACAGATCATTACTACATAGGGAATATTAGCATGAATGTGCAAACAGATAGCTACTAAACTCTTTCTGTGTTGACAAACATAAATGGAGTTTACCTGCTGAGCTGTTAAAAGGAATGCATTAAACAAGTCGCTGCTGCTGATCTGAGGAATCTGGCTCACTGAAAGTTGATTATCAAGTTCATATTCAATTACAGTCTTGACTGAAAATCATGTTCATATTTTTTACAGAATATCTTTAAAAAAATAGAAAGTATGTTCAAATATTACAGACAATGACTATCTGTCCTGTCTTTCTGGCTGTCTGTCTCTATTGCTTCAGCGTAAAATACAGTGCATAGGGAAGAAACTAGCAATCTTTATTTTGAGATACTGTTGTGTGTAGTTATTAGTATGACAATCAGTAATAAGTTAGAATACAGTACAACTTTATAACAGCAGTTACTTATGTGTCAAACACAATACCGTAAAATATAGTACATCTTTGTAATAAGTTAATTATGTCAAACACAAGAATAAGTTAGACTATAGTACAACTTTATAACACGTTAATTAGGTCAAACATAATAATAAGTGAGACTATAGTACAACTTTATAACAAGTTAATTATGTCAAACACAATAATAAGTTAGACTATAGTACAACTTTATAACACGTTAATTAGGTCAAACACAATAATAAGTTAGACTACAGTACAACTTTATAACAAGTTAATTATGTCAAACACAATAATAAGTGAGACTATAGTACAACTTTATAACAAGTTAATTATGTCAAACACAATAATAAGTTAGACTATAGTACACATTTATAACAAGTTAATTATGTCAAACACAATAATAAGTGAGACTATAGTACAACTTTATAACAAGTTAATTATGTCAAACACAATAATAAGTTAGACTATAGTACACATTTATAACAAGTTAATTATGTCAAACACAATAATAAGTGAGACTATAGTACAACTTTATAACAAGTTAATTATGTCAAACACAATAATAAGTTAGACTATAGTACACATTTATAACAAGTTAATTATGTCAAACACAATAATAAGTTAGACTATAGTACACATTTATAACAAGTTAATTATGTCAAACACAATAATAAGTGAGACTATAGTACAACTTTATAACAAGTTAATTATGTCAAACACAATAATAAGTTAGACTATAGTACACATTTATAACAAGTTAATTATGTCAAACACAATAATAAGTTAGACTATAGTACACATTTATAACAAGTTAATTATGTCAAACACAATAATAAGTGAGACTATAGTACAACTTTATAACAAGTTAATTATGTCAAACACAATAATAAGTTAGACTATAGTACACATTTATAACAAGTTAATTATGTCAAACACAATAATAAGTGAGACTATAGTACAACTTTATAACAAGTTAATTATGTCAAACACAATAATAAGTTAGACTATAGTACAACTTTATAACAAGTTAATTATGTCAAACACAATAATAAGTTAGACTATAGTACACATTTATAACAAGTTAATTATGTCAAACACAATAATAAGTTAGACTATAGTACACATTTATAACAAGTTAATTATGTCAAACACAATAATAAGTGAGACTATAGTACAACTTTATAACAAGTTAATTATGTCAAACACAATAATAAGTGAGACTATAGTACAACTTTATAACAAGTTAATTATGTCAAACACAATAATAAGTTAGACTATAGTACACATTTATAACAAGTTAATTATGTCAAACACAATAATAAGTTAGACTATAGTACACATTTATAACAAGTTAATTATGTCAAACACAATAATAAGTTAGACTATAGTACACATTTATAACAAGTTAATTATGTCAAACACAATAATAAGTTAGACTATAGTACACATTTATAACAAGTTAATTATGTCAAACACAATAATAAGTTAGACTATAGTACACATTTATAACAAGTTAATTATGTCAAACACAATAATAAGTGAGACTATAGTACAACTTTATAACAAGTTAATTATGTCAAACACAATAATAAGTTAGACTATAGTACACATTTATAACAAGTTAATTATGTCAAACACAATAATAAGTGAGACTATAGTACAACTTTATAACAAGTTAATTATGTCAAACACAATAATAAGTTAGACTATAGTACACATTTATAACAAGTTAATTATGTCAAACACAATAATAAGTTAGACTATAGTACACATTTATAACAAGTTAATTATGTCAAACACAATAATAAGTGAGACTATAGTACAACTTTATAACAAGTTAATTATGTCAAACACAATAATAAGTTAGACTATAGTACACATTTATAACAAGTTAATTATGTCAAACACAATAATAAGTGAGACTATAGTACAACTTTATAACAAGTTAATTATGTCAAACACAATAATAAGTTAGACTATAGTACACATTTATAACAAGTTAATTATGTCAAACACAATAATAAGTGAGACTATAGTACAACTTTATAACAAGTTAATTATGTCAAACACAATAATAAGTTAGACTATAGTACACATTTATAACAAGTTAATTATGTCAAACACAATAAAAAGTGAGACTATAGTACAACTTTATAACAAGTTAATTATGTCAAACACAATAATAAGTTAGACTATAGTACACATTTATAACAAGTTAATTATGTCAAACACAATAATAAGTTAGACTATAGTACACATTTATAACAAGTTAATTATGTCAAACACAATAATAAGTGAGACTATAGTACAACTTTATAACAAGTTAATTATGTCAAACACAATAATAAGTTAGACTATAGTACACATTTATAACAAGTTAATTATGTCAAACACAATAATAAGTGAGACTATAGTACAACTTTATAACAAGTTAATTATGTCAAACACAATAATAAGTTAGACTATAGTACACATTTATAACAAGTTAATTATGTCAAACACAATAATAAGTGAGACTATAGTACAACTTTATAACAAGTTAATTATGTCAAACACAATAATAAGTTAGACTATAGTACACATTTATAACAAGTTAATTATGTCAAACACAATAATAAGTGAGACTATAGTACAACTTTATAACAAGTTAATTATGTCAAACACAATAATAAGTTAGACTATAGTACACATTTATAACAAGTTAATTATGTCAAACACAATAATAAGTTAGACTATAGTACACATTTATAACAAGTTAATTATGTCAAACACAATAATAAGTGAGACTATAGTACAACTTTATAACAAGTTAATTATGTCAAACACAATAATAAGTTAGACTATAGTACACATTTATAACAAGTTAATTATGTCAAACACAATAATAAGTGAGACTATAGTACAACTTTATAACAAGTTAATTATGTCAAACACAATAATAAGTTAGACTATAGTACACATTTATAACAAGTTAATTATGTCAAACACAATAATAAGTGAGACTATAGTACACATTTATAACAAGTTAATTATGTCAAACACAATAATAAGTTAGACTATAGTACACATTTATAACAAGTTAATTATGTCAAACACAATAATAAGTGAGACTATAGTACAACTTTATAACAAGTTAATTATGTCAAACACAATAATAAGTTAGACTATAGTACACATTTATAACAAGTTAATTATGTCAAACACAATAATAAGTGAGACTATAGTACAACTTTATAACAAGTTAATTATGTCAAACACAATAATAAGTTAGACTATAGTACACATTTATAACAAGTTAATTATGTCAAACACAATAATAAGTTAGACTATAGTACACATTTATAACAAGTTAATTATGTCAAACACAATAATAAGTGAGACTATAGTACAACTTTATAACACGTTAATTATGTCAAACACAATAATAAGTTAGACTATAGTACACATTTATAACAAGTTAATTATGTCAAACACAATAATAAGTTAGACTATAGTACAACTTTATAACAAGTTAATTATGTCAAACACAATAATAAGTTAGACTATAGTACACATTTATAACAAGTTAATTATGTCAAACACAATAATAAGTTAGACTATAGTACACATTTATAACAAGTTAATTATGTCAAACACAATAATAAGTTAGACTATAGTACAACTTTATAACAAGTTAATTATGTCAAACACAATAATAAGTTAGACTATAGTACAACTTTATAACAAGTTAATTATGTCAAACACAATAATAAGTTAGACTATAGTACACATTTATAACAAGTTAATTATGTCAAACACAATAATAAGTTAGACTATAGTACACATTTATAACAAGTTAATTATGTCAAACACAATAATAAGTTAGACTATAGTACAACTTTATAACAAGTTAATTATGTCAAACACAATAATAAGTTAGACTATAGTACACATTTATAACAAGTTAATTATGTCAAACACAATAATAAGTTAGACTATAGTACACATTTATAACAAGTTAATTATGTCAAACACAATAATAAGTTAGACTATAGTACACATTTATAACAAGTTAATTATGTCAAACACAATAATAAGTTAGACTATAGTACACATTTATAACAAGTTAATTATGTCAAACACAATAATAAGTTAGACTATAGTACAACTTTATAACAAGTTAATTATGTCAAACACAATAATAAGTTAGACTATAGTACACATTTATAACAAGTTAATTATGTCAAACACAATAATAAGTTAGACTATAGTACACATTTATAACAAGTTAATTATGTCAAACACAATAATAAGTTAGACTATAGTACACATTTATAACAAGTTAATTATGTCAAACACAATAATAAGTTAGACTATAGTACACATTTATAACAAGTTAATTATGTCAAACACAAGACTATGACGTTTTACAGACAAACTAATTGACTAACTGGTAAATATATATATATATAAAACAGTATACAAGACAGACTAAACCAACATTTCAACCACAAGATCTTTTATCATCAGGTAGCATATCCTGCACAGGATGCAGCAGCCATCATAGCCTTTTGAAACACTTGCAGATTTTGAGCCAATCTTCCTGCTTCTGTGAGTGTCATGTTCAAGTGGTCTTAGATATCTTGTGTCCATCTTCTTCATGGCCTGCCTTTTTTTCTATTGCCCTGGTAACATCCCCTTCAACATGGTATTTTCTAGGCTGTCATATCGTTTTATATAACCAAAATATTGTTATTTGTTTTAGAGAATCTTTTTGATTAGCCATTTTAATTTTATTTTCAATTCTTCCAGAACATCCCATCCCTATTGCATAGCTGTTAACTTATTTTTTTCATCATCATCATCATGTGTCAGGCTGGCGTAGGCGATCATGGTTCTCCACAGCTCTCTATCTACAGTAATATGTAACAAAATCGTTGTTGTTTCTCTGTCGTACCAGGTTGTTAAACTGTCTAATATATTCTCACAGTCGCCCTCAGACAGTCATTGTTCTATTTTCTGAAATATGTTGTTCATATATCACAAGTGTGATGACCATTTTTTACAACCACTTTAAATTTAGTTAGTTTTGCCCTTGACTATGAGTTTGCTGATCATTCTATGAGTTTGCTGATCTAGATCATTTCTTAGGTAATACCACACTCTTCCAGGTTTTTGTATAGAGTGCACGGTAGATAAGAGCGGCGATTTCTCCTCCTTCTGCCATGCTGGCTGCAAAGATCCTTGCACAAGCCGGACATGGTATGATTACTGTAGATGGTTTTTGATCTTCTATGTATTTCTACTGTGAGTTGCTATATATTCTTTTTTTTCTTCACACGATGATATGGTGTTTTTTTTACTGTAGAGTGTCATGTATAGCTGCTTCATGCAGTGTCTTCCCATGTTCATGATGTGTGTAAAAGTCTTTCACTGAGGTATTTAGCTAGTCCTTGTAGTGATTCTTTGGGCCAGCTTGAGAACATATGCCTTTGTGCATCTCATCATAGAAGAGTATCTTTGGTAAGCGATAATCTGGCAGATCTACCATATGACACGTCCAACATATCTGTGACTATGAGAATAGTATACACATAGTACACAATAATTCACAACACAATACTCATTTTTCTAAGTCAAACATCAATTATGTCTGGATTTATAAAATAAAACAAATGTGACAAAAATAATGAGAAATTAGTAATCATGCTGCAATTATTACCAACTAACCGAGTTGAATGTATCGCTCTAGTGTGAATCTTCTCTGTTCTATTTCCTGAGGAGTCAATGCAAGAAGCTTCTTCTTAGGAAACTCAGGAAGAACAACAGACCCAAACTCTTTCTTGAGCTATAAGTTAATAGAAGTAATTTGCACCAATGAACAAAATAAGTTATGGATTAATAATTACTTATTTATATTACAATAATAATAATAGTAGATGCCTTTCCGTCTTTCCAGATGATAGTATTGTTGTGCTATAAGAAATATAATCTATGATCCATGGTGATGGTGGATGTCACTAGACTAATCTGAGCCACAATGAGTCTTCCACAGTATGTGCAAGAAATCATAAGTTGCTTGTACCATTGTTTGTTGTTGTGTGTCTGTAGCAGCCCAATATGTTTACTCTTTCCATAGATACCGATGTCAACAAAAAGCACACTGAGGTAGCCATTTGTAGTCATGGACAACAATCTTCCAAATTAATTTCTCATCACGTTTTTATAATAACTATTTTCTAGGGTGATTGTCCCTGAATTTTGTGCGCGATATAAATACCCAATCATAATTTACTTGTCCTCTTCACGTTTGCAAGCCATAATATATGGACCTAACTTCAGTGGCTCCAATGTTCAGGAATTCTTTGTGAATGATGATTCAGACGAAGATGATTTTTAAGGCTTCAGTGTTGCAGGTGCTGTAGATCAACGTATGGGGGTTGAGGGAAATGTTGATAATACATAGTAGTGATGTAAATGCTATAATTTATGATGAGAAAAACAGCAGCACAAAACAAAACAGCAAAACCAACAACAGCAACAGCATTAGCAGATAGCTAATAAGCCCTATTCTGGCCACAAATGTCCTTGGACAGTTCGGGCATGGGGGTGACCACTGTAGATGATTTTTGGTCTACCATTGATTTCCTATCTACATTTCTCCTCCTTTCACAATAAATTTCTTGTAATAAATTTCTCCTCCTTTCAAAAGATGATGTGCCCTTTTTGAATGTAGAGTGCAATGTGATTCAGAAAGTCAAAACAGGTGATGTACGTAGGGAGTGGGTGGAGAAATTAGAGAGAGCAGAAATGCGGGCATCACTATGAAGACTCACGCTTATTTTTGTATGTGGACACGCGGGCATGGAGAGAAATGAATGAGCTGACCAATTAGATAGCCTCACCACCACAACAGATGGTCTGCCTATGGACTGAGCAGCATACTCATTGCTCTTCGTGAATCCTCATGCTCAGAGGATTTTGAGATGAATGAGCTTGAGTCAATATCGAGAATGCATGAATTGGGAGTGAAGATGGCAGTGGCCCGTAGAGAACCCCTGACAAAGATTTCAAAAAGAGAAGTGAACAACATAGAACCGGAACCATCAGCTGTTATACCCTGAGAGATTTACTGAAGCAGAGATCTGAGCACCTATGGACATGTCTGGTGTGCAAAGAAGATAATCAACATACCTAATACTTAATAAATGCACTGTAAGTACCACTGTTCTAAAAAATTTCAGCTTAGAATGTAAGTTAATGTCATTTCTATGCCCCACATTTGCATACAATTTGCCAAAATGCTACTTGCCTTGACAATCCTTATATACACTTCCTCATCAATGGTAGATTTTGCGATAGTGTACTACCATACTTAAGTTTGTAAATCTATTCACACCTTTCAGTATTATGCTACTTACCTTTATGCAGGCTCATGATAGATTTTGCCAGGTTCTGGTTGTAACATGACTTCTGTTTTCTTCATATTAATAGTAAGCCCAACGTTGGTACAGGCTTTGGAGAATTTGTCTATAATAATTTGTAGATAAGCCTCAGAGTTGGCATTTAGGGCACAGTCATCAGCAAATAGGAGACCCTTGATGATGTGTATGGATGTGAAAATGACATGTACTGGGTTTTTTTATTTAAGTGAGGAAGAGTTGTGCAAAGCATCACCCTAATTCTCATCAGCCGTGTGAAACCAGTGGAAAGAGCATATGAATGAAGCTCTAGAAAAACCTCCCATTATACACAGGAAATAAGAGCATTACTGGGGAATTAAATAAAACAAGCAACAGAATTCTCCTGTATATGAAGGTCATTATCATCATCATGTGTGTGCCAGTTGGCATAGGTCATTATCATCATCATGTGTGCCAGTTGGCATAGGTCATTATCATCATCATGTGTGCCAGGTGGCATAGGTCATTATCATCATCATGTGTGCCAGGTGGCATAGGTCATTATCATCATCATGTGTGCCAGTTGGCATAGGTCATTATCATCATCATGTGTGCCAGTTGGCATAGGTCATTATCATCATCATGTGTGCCAGTTGGCATAGGTCATTATCATCATCATGTGTGCCAGGTGGCATAGGTCATTATCATCATCATGTGTGCCAGGTGGCATAGGTCATTATCATCATCATGTGTGTGCCAGGTGGCATAGGTCATTATCATCATCATGTGTGTGCCAGGTGGCATAGGTCATTATCATCATCATGTGTGCCAGGTGGCATAGGTCATTATCATCATGTGTGCCAGGTGGCATAGGTCATTATCATCATGTGTGCCAGGTGGCATAGGTCATTATCATCATCATGTGTGCCAGGTGGCATAGGTCATTATCATCATATGTGTGCCAGGTGGCATAGGTCATTATCATCATATGTGTGCCAGGTGGCATAGGTCATTATCATCATATGTGTGCCAGGTGGCATAGGTCATTATCATCATATGTGTGCCAGGTGGCATAGGTCATTATCATGTGTGTGCCAGGTGGCATAGGTCATTATCATCATGTGTGTGCCAGGTAGCATAGTCATTATCATCATCATGTGTGCCAGGTGGCATAGGCGATCATAGACTTCCACTACACTCTATCTGCTGCATCTATCTACTCGCTGCATCTATCTACACTCTGTCTGCTGCATCTATCTACACTCTATCTGCTGTATCTATCTACACTCTATCTGCTGTATCTATCTACACTCTATCTGCTGTATCTATCTACACTCTATCTGTTGTATCTATCTACACTGTATCAGTTTCCCTTCTGACTCTCTACCATTCCAGGGTGTCAACAATCCACTATCTCCACTCTTTGCCATTCACTGTCTCTTTTTCCCTAAATTTTGTCTGTTGTTTCATTGTATTACCTTGTTGAAGACCGTACTTGAGGAATATAACTTGCAGGTATAGTCAAGGGGAGGTAAGCAAGAGGTAGACAAGAGATACAAGCGGGAGAGTAACATCACAAGATGGACTGGTTACAGTCTAGCAGAGTGTACCACCAAGACAAGAGACAGGGGATGTTGGAGGTCTGTTGCAGCCAGTCTTCGTTGCAGAGACATCACTTAATTATGACGACATTGTATTTCAAACCTCCTGTTCTCATGTCAAGGCCAATATCTTCTTCTTCTTCTTCTGCATTCATTCTCAAACTCCTGCAGATTAGCAGGATGTAGTCCGGAGAACGGAATGCGTTGTCATGGTTTACAGCATTGCTGCGATGTCTGCGCCTTTCGGCCTGACACATCCGACTTCAGCATAAGGCCAATATGATGACATTGTATTTCAAACCTCCTCTTCTCATATCGAGGCCAATATGCATGGACTGTTTTTTTCTGATCGTGATAAGCAACATTCTTTTGATCTTAACCTCCCTCAGTACCTCCTCATGATTTCTACCTCCCTCAGTACCTCCTCATGATTTCTACCTCCCTCAGTACCTCCTCATGATTTCTACCTCCCTCAGTACCTCCTCATGATTTCTACCTCCCTCAGTACCTCCTCATGATTTCTACCTCCCTCAGTACCTACTCATGATTTCTACCTCCCTCAGTACCTACTCATGATTTTTTCTAGCTGTACATAAGATTCTCAGCATTCTTCTGAAGAACCATGTCTTCTGTGATCTCTATTTTCCTACGTTTATTTATTTATTGTCCAGTATTTTCTGGCATATGAAAGAAGTAGCTCTATGTAGCATTGACGAGCTATTTCCTTTCCTCTATTGATTGAGACCTGCCGCACATGTAGATCTGGCATCCTAATAATTCAGCATTTTGAAAATTGTTTTTAATGAAGATTAATAGCTTGTTGCTATTTACAACAATTGTATATTGGAGCAATGACATCATTAGTGTTTGGACAATGCATTCGCAAAGAGTTAAGGAATTATTTATAATATATTGTGAAATACGATTTATACTGTTTGTGAATGCAACTTGCCAGTTGTACTTGTGTAATGCTTGGCACAAAAAGGGAGCAAAGAATAGCAACACTGTGACGTATAATGCATGTCAAAAGAGGTGACTAAGGAAGTTTTTGATTATGGAGTTGGTTGTCCCATTCCATATAGAGTCAAAGTGATCTACAACTGTGCTGGTGTCAAACATGCCATGTCGAAAGGAACATATGTAGCACAGCTTTAAACCATTACACAACACATTCTGTCTGGACTCATCAAGTGCCGTCTCCGCAACGAAGGTTGGCTGCAACAGACCTCCAACATCTCCTCTCTTGTCTTAGTGGTGTACGCTGCTAGACTGAAACATGTCTATCTTGTGATGTTACTCTTCCACTTGTAT
The DNA here is from genome assembly GCA_034231615.1 of Meghimatium bilineatum. Taxonomy (NCBI): domain Eukaryota; kingdom Metazoa; phylum Mollusca; class Gastropoda; order Stylommatophora; family Philomycidae; genus Meghimatium; species Meghimatium bilineatum. Next base: position 11,913,993 of record CM067306.1, read on the forward strand.
CTCTGCCTACCTCTTGCTCGTTTCCCTTTGATTTTACCTTCAAGTAAAGTATTCAGTAAGGTGCCATGTCTTTTAATTTGTCCAAAATATTTTATTTGCCTGATCTTTATTTCTCTTAGTAACTCTTTCTTCACATTAAATGTTTTTAGAACCTCTTTGCTTGTTTTCTTCTCCTTCCATGATGTTCTCCCTATTCTTCTATATACCCACATTTCAAAGGCATAAATTCTGTCTTCTAATTGTTTATTTAGTGTCCATGTTTCTAAGCCATACATTAATATAGAATAGAAATAGAATTTTATAATTCTCATTTTTAATTTTTTAATTTGTTTAGATGTTACTATTTTTCTCATGTCATTGGAGGTACTTTAGGCCATTCCTATTCTCCTTTTAACTTCTGTTTCACATCTGCAATTATTTTGGCTATGTGTCCAAGATATTGATAATGTTTTACTTGTAGTTTCTCTGCATGTATGTTTATGTTTAGCTCTTGTTCTTCTGAGTCTTTGCTGATTATCATGGTTTTTGGATATTTAGATCTAGTCCATATTCATTACTTGATTTACTTACTTGATATATTAGTCTTTGTAGTTCATATTCACTTTCTGCTAAAAGAACAGTGTCATCTGCATCTCAGGTTGTTGATTATTTTCCCATTGATCTTGATTCCTTGCATTTCTTCTATATTTTTTAAAGATTTTTGTCTGGACTACTTCCTGTTAAAATGAAGGAGTTTTAGAATGATCACAGAAGAAGCATGTATGTATAACACAATCCCATACCTCATCATGAAACTGTCGCAGCTGTTTATATCTGGCTTTGCAGTGGAATACTCCATTAATGTGAATATGATAAATCTGAAAGGAATGAAAACCTTCATTGACATTTTTTGTTTTATCAACAAATTTACTTGCTACTTACCAGTTATAGAAAGCAAGAGGAGACTTTATTGCATTAGGAAGTATACAGAAAACAAAAGATATTACATTAAATACAAATCTAAGAATTGGTAGTGTATCCTATTCAGGACGTAGCCATCAACCCATCAATTTTTGGCTGTAGTAATTTTCCAGGCAATATAAACATGTTCACTAGTTTGCCATTACATTCTGAACAGTCTTACAGATTGAGGATCTCATACACAGATGAATGTCCATGTGGATCCGGAACCCAGACCCCAGAATACATACTTCAGGACAGCCCAACATACAAAGAGCAGAGACAGCAGACATGGCCAGAGGATACAGACTTGAGGCAAAAGCTATGAGGCAGCCGCTCTGACCTGGAGAAGACAGTGGACTTCGTCTTGACAACAGGTCTGACAATATAGCATGACCACAGATGCTGAAAGCAGAAGAAGAAGATGAACTGTCTGAATGCACAATTGCCTGTGGTGGGAATAAAACTCTGTACCTTGGACGTAACAGACACTCTCTGTACCATACCACCACAGAGCTGGACAGTGTAAGAAAATTTAATTCAAATAACAAATGGTTGGTTGCTGACCCAGCTGTTCATGGGCTCATTCCCTTTAACCCATTGTGTGATATATGCATGTGTTTTTGAGCTGATGTTTTGTTCCATATAATGTATTCTATTTATCTAGCCTTCAAGGGAAAATAACAAATCAATGCTGTTGTGTGACTCAGAAACATGGAAAACAATGAAAGGGACAACCAGAAAACTACAAACATTCATCAATGGATGCCTGCATAAATTAGAAGGTTTGAAATGTTATAAGACCAAAATCATCATCATAAAGAACCATCTCCACAACGAAAGTTGGCTGCAACGTATCTCCAACATCTCCTGTCTTGGTGGTGCACTCTGCTAGACTGTAACCTGTCTATCGTGTGATGTTATTCTCCCACTTGTATCTCTGCCTACCTCTTGCTCGCTTCCCTTTGACTTTACCCTCAAGTAAGGTCTTCAATAAGGTGTCCTGTTTTTTAATGTGTCCAAATAATAATTTTATTTGCCTGATCTTTATTTCTCTTAGTAGTTTTTTCTTCATATTAAGTGTCTTTGGCACCTCTTTATTTGTTTTCTTCTTTTTCCATGATGTTCTCCTTATTCTTCTATATACTCACATCTCAAAGACATCAATTTTGTCTTCTAAGTGTTTATTTAGTGTCCATGTTTCTGAGCCATACATTAATATAGAACAGATGTAGCATTTTATAATTCTCATTTTTAACTTGTTTGTAATTTGTTTAGATATTAATAATTTCCTCATGTCATTGAAGGTACTTTTAGCCATTCCTATTCTCCTTTTAACTTCTGTTTCACATCTGCCATCATTTGTGACTATGTGTACAAGATATTGATAATGTTCTACTTGTTGTAGTTTCTCTCCATGTATGTTTATGTTTAGCTCCTGTTCTTGTGTCTTTGCTGATTATCATGGTTTTTGTTTTTTTGGATATTTATATCCAGTCCATATTCATTACTTGATTTATTGACTTGATCTATTAGTCTTTGTAGTTCATGTTCATGTAGGTAGGTATTACTAGAAGCAATAGCTAAAGATATGGCTGAATAATGACGAGGAGGTAGATTTTGATGAAAACATGTATTGGCGGGGCGCATCTGCTGTTTCAGAGACCACTGTAAACTTTGTACTAATTTCGAGGTATTTCCTAACCTTTCCCCGATCATGGTCAGAAGATGAAGGTCATGGTCAGAATGCCGGAGAACGGGCGATGTTAATAGTGAATACATTTATAAAGGGTTGTAGAATGTCCCCAGTATGCAGACCTGAGAAACAAGACATGGCCCACCCCAATCAGTGTTGAAGAGAAACTGTATGGCACAGTGGACACTTTAAAACAGACAGCAGCCTATATCATAGAATCCGAAGTCCCAACCTGACTGAGTAATGATCGCCGAAGAAGAAGAATAAAGGGTTGTGAAGTCACGGTTTTACGCATGTTTTTGCGCAGGGGGCGATTGGCCACCTCCTAGCCACCTTCAAAACTCCTAGCCACCTTCTTTGACCTCACAAAGGCCTTTGACAAAGTCTGGAAAGAGGGGCTATTGCTAAAACTTGCCCAGAAAGGAATCAGAGGCAAAATGTTTCAGTGGATAAAAAGCTTCCTACGAGGCAGACATGCAAGAGTCAAACTCCAGGGAATGAAAAGTAAAATGGTCAACATAACAGAAGGTGTCCCACAGGGAGGAATTCTGTCCCCCACACTCTTTATAGTTTTTATAGACGATCTGCCAAAACTATTCACACCATATGTACATAGAGCTCTCCATGCAGACGATCTTGCTATCTGGACCCAATCAGAATACATTGGAGTTGCAAAAGTTAGAATGCAGGAGGCAATAAACAAAGTTGAAGAGTGGGCAAAAACCTGGGGTGTTCAAATAAACAAAAGTAAGACCGTCACTACACTTTTCACCCTCTCCACAAAGCCTGAAAATTATACTCTCACTCTAGACAATACCCCACTCCCAAAAGAAAACACCCCAGTCTACCTGGGGCTAAAATTTGACAAAAGACTTACTTGGGGATCACACATTGAAGAGACAGAAAATAAAGCCACACGCAGACTACAAATAATGAAAAAACTATCTGGGACAGATTGGGGAGCCAACATACATACCATAAGACAAGTCTATGTAGGTCACATTCGTCTAACTCTGGAATATGGATTGACCACATATGCAACAGCAGCAAATACCAATCTTCAAAAGCTGGAAAAAATTCAAAATGCAGGTCTCTGAATCATAACAGGAGGACTAAGGAGCACACCTATAACATCAATGGAAGCAACAGCAGGATTACAAAACCTAACAGACCGCAGGAATGAGAAAATCACAATAATGACAGAAAAATTTAGACGCCTGAAACATCACCCTATGCATGAAAAAACAAAAGAACTAACAAAAAACAGACTGAAAAGACCAAGCTTCAATCACCTATCAAAAAAACTTATGACAGCCAATAAAGAAGTAACCAGCAACAATCCGGATGAATGGGAACAGCTAGAAGCATATTGCAACATCACAAACACTTCACCCATATATACTGCAAAACTTACAATACCAGATATTGAGAGCAAAACTATGGAAACTCCTACTGCCCTTAAGGCAAAAACACTTGATCACCTAGACACCCAATACCCTACCTCACAGTGGATTCATGTCTTCACAGATGGATCATCAGAGGGTGCAGTAAAGAAAGGAGGAGCTGGGATACTAATACTCATACCAAACACCCCAAAACTAGAACTCTCAATCACTACTGGCAAATTATCAACAAATTACAGGGCAGAGCTACAAGCAATCTTGGAAGCATCAAAGGCTCTAGAGGAATGGAGGCTCAAAGGAGCTAACATAGAGTTCTTGTGTGACTGCATGTCAGTACTCCAAACCATCCAAAAGGAACCTAAAGATCTCCTAACAAAAACAACTGTAGAACTTCTAAATCAACTGTCTGCCAACAATAAAGTTGTGCTGCAGTGGATTCCTGCACACTATGGAATAGCAGGAAATGAAGGAGCTGACAGACTGGCAAAAGCAGGTGCAAAAAAGGAACAATTCCAGCACAGAATATCACTGACTGAAGCAAAAACCCTCATCAAAGGAAAATACAAACATACATGGAGTCAGAGAACAGGCAGTAACTTTCCACAGGACCCTATTCTAAAGCTAAACAGGTCATAACAAACCACAATTTTTAAACTTCGCACAGGACACTGCAGACTACAAGCACATCTCCACAAAATTAAGGCTGCCCAAACTGACCAATGCCCATGTCAAAAGGGTCCCCAGACTCCAGAACATATTCTGCAGACATGCCCACTCTTTGATGATGTGAGAACCAAAATCTGGCCCCAAGAGACAGATCTGAAGGTGAAGCTGTGGGGCAACCGTGAGGACCTCCTGCTGACGACTGAATTCATGGAGGCGACCCATCTTCCTGTATAGACTTATGAGCATAGGAAACTGATCGCAGAAGAAGAAGAAGAAGCAAATGACCGGAGCTTATGATTTGAGTTATTCTTAAGATTTGAGACTTGTATTAGAAATAATTCTTTGTTTGCAGAGAGTTTATCCGCCACGGAACGATGAATAAGGTAAGTGTTTAATTTAATATAACACTGTTTAAATTTTTAACTAACCAACAAAAGATTTTTGTGTGAAAATAATCAGATTGATGGATTCCGAGACGCAGCAATGCCAAAACTAGGTTATATATGGGGGGGGGGGATGTGACGTCATGGCATCCTTAAATTTTATTGTTTTTGTGTGGAAATCCGTGACGTCGGCTAATTAAAAATTTAAGCAGTGTGCTATTTATAGTGCTGTGGCCTCTGAAACAACATTTTTACCACCCATATATTCTGCATGGAGCTGAATGGTGCATAGATTAATAGATTTGCTAGTTGTGCAGCAAGTTCTTGAACAGAAATGGTACCAAAAACAATATAAACCAACAAACGTGTCTAAAAATGATCTGATTATAGGCCAATCACAGTTCAAAAACTGTTGCTGTTACCAATACAAAATTAGTTATGAATGAAGTGTTCTTGTAAGTTCTTATGTGTCATTTTATAAACATCATCATCAAGTGCCGTGCCGAATGGTGTTCATATTTCTCCGTGTACATTAATCTCTCATATATGTCATCATTTCTGTTGGTGTCATAAATCGAAGCCATTTAGTCAAACTGTCCAATATCTTTTCTCTGGGTCTTCCCCTTGATCTTTTCCCTTCTATCTTTCCTGTTGTCACTATATTCTCATCGTCTCCTCTTCTCATTATGTGCCCAATAAATGTTGACTGTCTTTTTCTAATATTATCAATAATGCATCTTTTCACATCCATCCTTCTAAGACATTATTAGTAATCTTTGCTGTCCAAGGAATGCGTAACATTCTTTGAATAAACCACATTTCTGCTGCCACCAATGATTTGTGTGATATCTTATTTATTGTCCATGCTTCACTTCCATATAGTATCATAGGTTCAATTTAGCATTTGATGACACATTTTTTAGTATCCATTGATATGGACTTGTTGCATAGGATATTTTTCATTTTATGGAATGCTGCTTTTGCATGTCCTATTCTGCTTATAATTACGATCTTGCATTTACCATCTGATGTTATTAATCATTTATTAATGTCATTAAATATTTGAAACTATTAACCTGCATTAAGTTTTTCTCATTTAATACCTTTTTACTATTTGGTGGGGTACTATTTCCTGATATTATCAAAGGTTCTGTCTTTTTTATGTTTAAACTAAGACCTTTTTGTTCACTTTCTATCACCGTCCTGTTTAACATATCTTGGAGATGTTCTTGGCTTTCTCATTCTGCTATCAACACAGTATGTATAGTATATAGTTAAATATAGCATATGCATATCGCGTAGATTAAAATTATAAAATTATATATATAAATAATCACAAGTAATCTGAAATCTGCAGATGCTGAGGGTACAAGTCTAGATGACAGAATGGATTTTAAGCTGGTTTGGAACACCCCCCCCCCAATCTACGGGCTTGGGTTAGAGACTCATTCATTCTACATGTCATGAGAACAAGAAAAGAAGCAAAGGGAAATTAACGACAACTTTGACTTAAAACTACAACTACAAGTAAAAAATCAAAATCATAAATACTGAACAATTAGCTTGGCCTTACTGTAAACGAGGATGAACCCTCCTTCACTTCCTCTGTTTCGGGGATGGAAAAGTGCATTTCGCATTTCAATTCTCATAGATAACACAGCAATGAAATAGTTACATTACATCCACCGATCAGTGTTACATTATTGTGTATCATACTTAGCAATAACAAATAAAAGACACTCCCCTATGACCATTTTGTGGTCACGTGATTTACGTTCTGATCGTTAAATTTGTGATTAGTTTAATTCTCAGAATCATGAGCTCTATTTTATCAACATCATTTACGAATGTCATGCATGAATTATAAGGCACATTAGAGGAGCATCAAAGCAATAGAAACATCTAAACTGGTAGGGGCTTATAAAATATGACATTTGGCACTACAAAACAAGCAATACATATGGTTACACATATCCATTTTATGATAAAATACCTGGAATTTTTTTGGACCAAAAAAAAAAAAATTTCAATACTGCATTTTACCAGTTCAGGTGTCGCAGGGAGGGGATTGAATAACTGAATTGACAAAGTCTTCCAAAACAAAGAGGAAAGATTAAAGTCAACACTCGTCTTTCATTCATTTTCATTTTGCGCTGAAGTTAGCGCATAGGGCAGAGGTCAGATCTCTCCAATTCTGTCTGTTCAAATCTATTCTGTGCAGTTCTTGAATAGTATGAATATTGGTTGTTTTACTTTCTCTAAGTATTGTTCTTCTGAGTGTTTCTTTTGGTCTACCCCTTGCTCTTTTGCCTGTAGGTACCCATTCAAGAGATTGGTGGTGTATATATATATATATATATATATATGTTGTTCGTCCATCACAAGTAATGATGGCCATTTGTTACATCCACTTTTGAAAATTCAATTTTAGTTATGTCCTTGATTCGTAGATGGCTAATGAGCCCTATTCGAGCTGTAAATGTCCTTGGACAGTTTGGACATGGAATAACGACTGTAGACGGATCTTGGTCTATCCGTGACTTTCTAGCTGCTCTCCGCTGTTGAGCTGCTGCATTTCTCTTCTTTTCACAAGATGATGCGCTCTTTTTTTATTTTAGAACGCCATGTAGATCTATTTTGTGCAAGTTCTTCCCACGTATCGTGGTCTATTTCAATGGCTTTCAGTGAGTCCTTTAACGAGTCCTTGTAGCGCTTCCTTTGGCCACCTTGAGATCGTATACCCTTCTCTAGCTCACCATAGAGAAGTATCTTTGGCAGACGATGGTCTGGCATACTCACCAAATGACCTGCCCAACGAATCTGTGTCTGCATCAGGATCGTGTCAATATATATATATATACATACATACATACACACACACATTGAAGAAAACAACATGTAATGGACAAGATAAAGGCTATCAGTGTACAACCAGAAGGCAAGAATCAGAATGCTGAATGGAGGTTCGCTGCAGTCAATACTCGATTGCGGAGACGGCAAATGGTGATGGTGAAACCAGAGTGATACCCCCTTCAATAATAATAAAAATTATATATAAAAACGATGTTCGTTGAGGTATTGATATGGAAGAATGTTGAAGTTATCTGCATCTTGGTTTGACAACTTTTGACATTTAAAAGCAACGGAAAAATGACATTTAACTTCATGTATAGTATTCCTGATTATTGTCTTGAACCTACGGGTGGTGGGCCAGGGCCTGTACCAGGTCCAGGAATTCCGTACTATCATCACCAGCATGCACAACAATCACACCAGCATTCAAATTCAATGGTCACATCTTGTCCGAGCGTTGACACTGGTAGGTAGGCATAACTCTCAGTTGTCATCTACAACATATGTAGGCATATTACACATATAATATGTGAATCCGTAAATATGTATTTATTAATTATACACTAAACACTGTTGTCCAGTTTTGTGTTGGGTAAAAGTTGAAGGGTCAATCATCACTGACAACATAACATATATGTATAGTCATAGTACATACATTTCACAAATTTAAATTAGTAGATAACTTGTTTTTGTAGTCTATATTATAATACATTATATAATCTAGCTAATATATCTAGCTCCAAAATTATAATCAATGAGAAAATAATGTTCAGCTTAATTAACCAGTTTTATAATTACATTGAATGTCAGCATAATGAACTAGCAAGATAATCATAATGCTAGGAATAATAGACAAGATGACAAATAGGCCCTATCCTATGTTGTAAAGTTGTATATTTTGTTGTTTTTTTCTTTGGTATCTCCAGGAATTGCGAGCAACATGCTCTTACTTCTTATGTGCTGTGGAAGATGGTCTCTCTGAGCTTTCTTTCATACTTCGTAGGCTTCACCATTCGACTTAGGGAATTCACCTATTGAAGAAGCTTTCTACTAAGGGGATATGCCCTATAGGCCTATGTCATGAGCCAAGCTTATAGTTTGCCTGGGTCACCCACTGCATGTCTTTCCTCTGACAAGGAACTTCACAGTCTGAACTATTCCTCGTGTAGGAAGACCATTCCATTATCACCCTCTGTGTCCCTAGGTCTCAGACCTAATTTGTTCTGTATGAGCCATGTTGGGCTTGGCGATGATAAAGGTAGAATTAGATTTAGGATTGATATACCTTTCTAGGCAAGGAGTGAGCTGCTTTGCAAAATACGTCAAGAGTCTGAGATTTGACATGTGCATTTCTAGCACTTGCCTCGTCAGCTTGATATGGCCTTCCAATCTAGCATCAGGTGTGTTATTTTTATCAGGAGTCTTTATTTATCAGGAGTCATTTTGACTCTTTGCCATTGCGTTTATCATCCAAAGAATTAGGTACATTGTGCCTATCTTTGATGAGGATCTTCGCAGATGGTAAAGAAATCTTGTGTAAGACATTATTCCCCTCTGTGCCCTCGGGTACTGAACCTAATTCTCTCTATATGAGACTGGGCAACTGTGACAGTTAAGTTCGACTAGGTTTGATATGTCTTGAAAGATAAGAACATATTTCCCTTCTATGTTACCTGCAGCATCCATAGTCCAATACTCAACACTGCTTCAGTCAGACATTTGAACAAATTGAGCTCTCCAACATTTGTTCGACACTTTTCCTTTGTGCAATGGGGAGCTGTATTGAAAGCTTTTTTCCATACCCAGGTGTGTTTGTTCAGGTTGACATACCTAATGTCTGAGACAGGACTCCCATTTTGAATGGTGTCAATTGTGGTGGGTCATGTGGACTTCTGTGTGTTCTTGACCATGAACAATACTTCCTTCCACCAAGTGGTCTTGTGCTGGTCAACTGTAACTTTGTTGCCACTCTATAATTTCTCATAAACAACACTGTCCTCTAGGGTGTGTTGCCGTCTCCAGATTCAATGTGTACTCTAAGCACCACCATATAGTTATGACATCTTTCCATATCGAAACATCGACTGTCCCTCTATGCATCTGTTTCAGCTGACTGAACCAGAATGTATTGTGTCAATAGTGACGCTGTATGTGTTGGCACAGAGGTGTTGGAAAAATTGCTTATCCTTATGCAGTCAATTCTCATTCTATCTGCAGCCTTCACATCCACGAACACGGTCCCTAAAAGTGTTGACCAGGAAAACAGAGCAGGCCACTGTAATTTTGTTTTCAGGGTGCACCAATAGGAGGCACTTTTAGAATCTCAGTTATCTGCTAACCCTGGATTCACACAAGAGCAATGTGCACTCTTTGCAGCCAATATTTTTGTTAATTGAAGTAGCAAGTAAAGTTTTTAGACGTTATGTTTGGGGTGCAAAGGGAACGCATTGCTCTAGGCGGACCCATGGTTAGCAGATAACCAAGATCCCAAATGTACCTCCTCGCGGTGCACCCTGGTAACAGAAAACAGCAGCTCGAGCTGATTCTGGCCAAATCATTTGGGGATTGTGTCCGAGAATGTGGAGGAAGCAGATGGAAAGAGATTTGACTGCAAAAGAGACAGACAATATCTCTGACACCATTTGTATCACCACATACAGCGACACTGTCGACATACAGTGGTGCCTGTTAGTCCAGTCAGAACATTGGAGGTAGGCCAATGTAAAAGGCACGTAAAGGTGGATGCATGGAAAGAAACATGCATCAATAATGAGTACAATGACATAATGAAAGGGCAGAACAGCGCGAACTGCAAATGAAAAGTGAAAAGTTCCTAGGAAAGGGTAACTATAAGCTCTGTTAGCTCGAGACTAGCTTCTAGTTACCTGTGATCCTTATAGGCAAAGACCCAGACCCAATCGTGGGCGTTCAGAAAAGCAAGAAGACCTAAACCAACTCTAATGTCGAGCCTTCCTATACAGGAAATATGCTCGCGAAGAGAAAGGATTCCGAACCCGATGGGCTTAGGCAAGATAGGGACAAAGATGGCAGTCCTGGCCCAACTCTACTGTCAAAGTTTCCTATACCGGAAATACACTTGCAGAGAGAAAGGGTTCAGTACCTGATGGGCTCAGGCAGAAAAGGTACAACGATTTTAGCCCTGGCCCAACTCTACTGTCAAGCTTTCCTATACCGGAAATACGCTTGCAGAGAGAAAGGGTTCAGTACCTGATGGGCTCAGGCGCTATTGGGACAAGGTTGCTCAGCTCGAGAACGCCTTGCTCTCAAACGCGTGGTGTGAGACTCAAACTTGTGCGAGGAGTTCACGATGTCTATGAATGATGCCTCGGGTAGGAGGGCGAATGGGCCATGGTCCAACTCTTCTGGCGAGTTCTTCCTCATACAGAACCAGGCTCGCGGATGAGAAAGGGTTCACTACCCGATGGACACAGGCAGAGTTTGTCCAATTGCACGAGATGGATTCATGGTCGGTAGAGCACCTCGTGCCAGATAGACGCGCTCGACAGGCGTCTTGGCAAAGAGAAACTACACACCAGCGTGCCCGCCGACAAATAGACAGGCTGTCACGGACTAGGAACCAAACCCGAAATAAAGGAATGACGAAAACGGATGTGCTGGACCTCGGCCGTCCTGACCACAAGTGACCAACCGGAGTGCAAATAATCACAGTTCTACTGTGGAACTTGCAGCACAATGTACTTCACGCTCCCCAGCGGAAATCACACGAAATATTCGTTGTGGTTATAGGAGAGCAAACGCAGAAGAAGAAGAAGAAGTTATGTTTAACCAATTCTGATGAATGGAAGTGAATCTTGGATAATAAGCATAATAGTAACAAAAGTAAGTAAAGGCAAACTTCTAAACACATGCTTCCAGACTGCCCAACATACAAAGAGCAAAGGTGGTGGATTTGGTCAGAAGATATAGAATTGAGGGAAACAAAAGCTATGAGGTAATCATTCTAATGTGGAGAAGAAAGTAGACTTTATCCTGGCGACAGAATTGACAATCTAGCATGACTAAAAAACCTGAACGAAGATCAATAAAGAAGATCAATGTTGACATATGAATAGTGAGAGTAGGATGAGACAGCCAACTCCACTCCCAAATCTTCCTTAGTCATCTCTTACAATATTTATAGCAGGTAACTTGCTATTCTTTGCTCTCCTTTCAGGCCCTGACAACACACAAGCTTTTGTCTGCCTTGTGCGGTTGAAAGAGTCATTTTTAAACCTCTGCATGATCAGCTCATCTAAATTCAAGTCTTCACACTCAGTTGTTAGCAAATGTGAACATATGGGCTTCACACTTCATTGTTAGCAATTGTGAACACATGGGCTTCACACTTCATTTTTTAGCAAGTGTGAACACATGGGCTTCACACTCAGTTGTTAGCAATTGTGAACACATGGGCTTCACACTCAGTTGTTAGCAATTGTGAACACATGGGTTTCACACTTCATTCTTAGCAAATATGAACACATGAGTTTCACACTCCATTGTTAGCAAATATGAACACATGGGTTTCACACTCCATTGTTAGCAAATATGAACACACAGGTTTCACACTCCATTGTTAGCAAATATGAACACATGGGCTTCACACTTCATTCTTAGCAAATATGAACACATGAGTTTCACACTCCATTGTTAGCAAATATGAACACATGGGTTTCACACTCCATTGTTAGCAAATATGAACACATGGGTTTCACACTCCATTGTTAACAAATATGAACACATGGGTTTCATACTCAGTTGTTAGCAAATATGAACACATGGGTTTCATACTCAGTTGTTAGCAAATATGAACACACAGGTTTCACACTCCATTGTTAGCAAATATGAACACATGGGCTTCACACTTCATTCTTAGCAAATATGAACACATGAGTTTCACACTTCATTGTTAGCAAATATGAACACATGGGTTTCACACTCCATTGTTAGCAAATATGAACACATGGGTTTCACACTCCATTGTTAGCAAATATGAACACATGGGTTTCATACTCAGTTGTTAGCAAATATGAACACATGGGTTTCACACTCCATTGTTAGCAAATATGAACACATGGGTTTCACACTCAGTTGTTAGCAAATATGAACACATGGATTTCAGTTGTTAGCAAATGTGAACATATGGCCCCCCCTCCCAGTTGTCCTAGATCTTTTCTTCTTTGTTCATTCTCAACTCTGCTGTTTATCAGTATGTAGTCTAGATAATTTATAATGGTGCCATGTATTACAGCTTGGCTGTGATATCTGCAACTTTCAACCATATACATCTAACTTCAGCATGACTTCTGGGTCACTTTGACATTTTTTGGGTTTTAGACAGTGAACCACACCACCAAAACCTCACAAGTTGCCTCTTACAATGTATAGAACATATATTCTCACTAGTTGCCTCTTACAATGTATAGAACATATCATGTTCTCACTAGTTGCCTCTTACAATGTATAGAACATATATTCTCACTAGTTGCCTCTTACAATGTATAGAACATATCATATTCTCACTAGTTGCCTCTTACAATGTATAGAACATATATTCTCACTAGTTGCCTCTTACAATGTATAGAACATATCATATTCTCACTAGTTGCCTCTTACAATGTATAGAACATATATTCTCACTAGTTGCCTCTTACAATGTATAGAACATATCATGTTCTCACTAGTTGCCTCTTACAATGTATAGAACATATCATATTCTCACTAGTTGCCTCTTACAATGTATAGAACATATCATATTCTCACTAGTTGCCTCTTACAATGTATAGAACATATCATATTCTCACTAGTTGCCTCTTACAATGTATAGAACATATCATATTCTCACTAGTTGCCTCTTACAATGTATAGAACATATCATATTCTCACTAGTTGCCTCTTACAATGTATAGAACATATCATGTTCTCACTAGTTGCCTCTTACAATGTATAGAACATATCATGTTCTCACTAGTTGCCTCTTAACTATAACAGATAATATTCTCACTAGTTGCCTCTTAACTATAACAGATAATATTCTCACTAGTTGCCTCTTAACTATAACAGATAATATTCTCACTAGTTGCCTCTTAACTATAACAGATAATATTCTCACTAGTTGCCTCTTAACAACGTATATAACAGATCTTTGTTTTCTTCTTCATCGTACATTCTCAAACTCCTGCTGACTTTCTATTGTAGCAGGACCATGGTCCTACTAGATTTCCAACAGGATCTAGTCCAGAGAATGGAAATGTGTTGTGTTGCCGTTTAATTTGCGCCAATGGCCTGACATATCCGTCTTCAACGGCTCTGCTATTTAGACATGCCATCATCATCATGTGACATATTCTTCCAGAAATTAGTCTTCTTTATGGGCTTTCTAAACATCTCTTGATTCTGGGCGAGTTGACCTGCCACCTCCAGGGACATGTTTAGACAGTCAGATATATTGTTTGTCCATGGTTACCTTCTTCCTCTGCTTCCGTCTTTGGTGGATATAACAGATTATATTCTCACTTTCTCCCCCCCCCTCCCGTTTAATACACATATACAGGATTATTTAAAGGGCCAATATTCTATTTATAGATATGAAAAGTATAAACGTATATATGTGTGTGTTTATGTTTAAATGATTCGAAGATGTACAATACTTTTGAGACAATTTTACTTAAATTCTCAGTTATTTCATTTATATTCAGGTTTCCAGTATACAGATCTAAGCATAAACATTAAGCCTGAATCTGACAGTAAAACAGATAATAAAATTAAGAAAGTCAGAAAACGCAAGCCACCTGGTTCTATATGTTCTCGAGCAGAACTTAAGCGACGCAGAAATGCAGGAGAAGAATATATAACGCGGAAAGGGAAAGTAATGACTAAGAAAGAGTATAGGACTATTGAATGCAGATGTAGACTTGATTGCACAGCCAAAGTGTCTCATGATGTGAGAAAGTTAATATTTGAACAGTTTCATGCTCTTGCAGATTGGAATAATCAAACGCAGTTTATTGTGTCATCTGTGACTATTCTTGATGTTAAGGAAAGGAAGAAGAAAATTAAGGAATCGTGTGACAGCAATTCAAGACGATGCGCTTCTAGAATATTCTACCTGACCAATCAGAAGATTAGAGTGTGTAAACCAGTTTTCTTGTCAACACTGGGAATTACCAACAAAAGACTAGATTATGCATTAAGACATAAAGCTATTCCCTTGACATCTTTAGCAACTCCTGATTTAAGAGGAAAGAAAGGTCCTACCAATAAAACACCTTCAGATGTTGAAGAGCGAGTTAGAGCTCACATAAATTCATTTCCTAAGTTTTCTAATCAAAACACTAAAATAGGGAAAGCAGATGTAAACTCTTCCTCAGAAGTGACAATTTCAAAGATGTATTCATTATACCAGGAGCAATGTTTGGTGCATGGTATTATGCCAGCCTCTATGTGGGTCTATGCTAAGATTTATCACTCAGAATTTAAGAGTCCTGTGAATAAACGAGAAACTCCATGCAAGACATGTGAAAGGACAAAAGCAATCTTACGTAGTGGAGACAGACCTGAGAAAGTTATTCAGATGCTACTGAAAGAGCACCAAGAAACGGCAGTGCAAGATAGCAATAACACTCATAATGGATGAGTATGTAGTGCCTCCTTTAACCATGATTGTTGTCAGATTTATCATTTTATTGTTTGTTTCGATAGTTAATTCTGAAGTCATGCTCATGCGCATAATGTCACAGTTCTCATCATCAGAGAAGCAGAGGTCCATTCGTGATCCAATGATTGACTTCATAGTTATTAAATGATACCTTATAAAAAAAATTCTGATGGAGAAGTTGAATGTAGAAGAAGCAGAGGAGGACAAAGACAGTCATTGATAGACAACATCAAAGAATAGATTGCTAACAATTTTCTACATTCATCCGCATCACTAAAGATAGAAATCACAGGAGAACTGTGTGTTGTTTCATCCTACAACCGTGATAGGTTATGATGTTATAAATCACAGGAGAACTGTGTGTTGTTTCATCCTACAACCGTGATAGGTTATGATGTTAGAAATCACAGGAGAACTGTGTGTTGTTTCATCCTACAACCGTGATAGGTTATGATGTTAGAAATCACAGGAAAATTACGCCCATGTGTTGCTGGGGGCCTGAGAGGGAAGCAAACACTAACAACACTGTTTACCTTCCATGCATTTCTTAAGAGGTGACTAAGGAAGTTATGGGATGAAGTTGGCTGTCCCATCCATATAGGGCCAACATGACCTAAAGCCATGCTAAGTCGAATGTTTCAGGACAAAAGGTGCAGATATTGCAGCATTGCTGTAAACCATGATACAATGCATTCCATTCTCTGGACTACATCCTGCTAATCTGCAGGAGTTTAAGAACAAACACAGAAGAAAAAGATAGGAGAACTATGTGTTGTTTCATTCTACAACTGTGATGGGTTATGGGTTTTATGTATATGGGTTTATCAAGATGTCTAACAGAATAACAGTATTTATAAGCTATTATTCTGTGTTGCCGCAGAATAAATTATCAAGGACTACATGCAGCCATGGGCTGCAGATGGACAAACCTGTTCTAGGATTTTCAGTGTTGTACTCATTGAATTCTTCCTCTCATTACCGGGTAGCTGTTGTTTCTATGGTAACCAGTCCGCTGTTCTCTGAAGCAGAGTAGGAGACGGAAGATGGCTATAGTTGACTCACACTTTATTTTTCAATTATATCACACCCACATAATCAAAATAACGCAAAGAGCTGTACTGCTGAATGACAAATGATTCAGCAGTACAGCTCTTTGCGTTATTTTGATTATGTGGGTGTGATATAATTTTGATTATGTGGGTGTGATATAATTTTGATTATGTGGGTGTGATATAATTTTTGATTTTGTGGATGTAATATAATTTTGATTATGTGGGTGTAAAATAATTTTGATTTTGTGGGTGTCATATTTCATTTTTTAGTATATGGGTGATAATTTATGTTAAATACTGTAGTGCCTAAACATCCTCCAAAGTATATCTATATCAGATGTTAGTTTTATTTGTAAGGTAGTCACAAAGTTTATATTCAATCTAACCTTCCATTCTACAGATTATCCTGAACAATGTAGCATTGCTTGCTTATCTGTGTTTTATTGACAGGATTTCTTATTATTCATTCAATGTTACATTTGTGATGATGATTAAGTAATCCCTTTAGCTGTGAGCAGTTAGCTCTTGACACCCCATAGACTTTCTGACAAAAACACAGATCCTCCTCAGTAACGGTGTGCTTGTATTAGGGAGGTTTATGGGTGCATGTTTTGGGTGTAAAAGGAGGCAGTGCTGACAGTGTTGTACTATTCCCAGGTTATCACTTCCTGCTAGGAATGTAGCATATACTTCTGGGCCAACTAGTACATCAATCTCCTTTCAGCTTTGTTGAGTCATCAGCAGTGATGATACATGTAGCATTACCTGTCAACTAGGAGTCTGTCACAGAAGAACAAAGCTGCAATATCCACTGGTCAGCACCTCTTCGTCATCCATAGGGATTTTTGGTAGAAGACAAAAATGAGAAATGAATTTAACCCTAGTGTGAGAAACAACAGAACATACAATATAAAACATATATATCTGAATGTATGAGGAGTGATTTCCACTGGAAGAAAAGCTTCAGTATATAGTCATTGTCTACTAGAACTACACTGTTGCTGCATGGTTAGTTCTGTAAGGTCACTGGTAAGACCCACAGTTCTTCCTCATGTGGGTGATAGGAGAATGTTGGTGTTGAAAATGATTGACAACCCACGAGACAGAAGGTTGTGGACAGAAATGATAACCAACACTACATAACATGGACTATAAGAAGAAAAAAATGACAAAATTTCCTGAAAAACTATGGACAAAAAATAATTGACGAAATATAGGAAAATGATACCATATAAACATGATACCTGAAGTCAACTAATAGACTTGACCACATACTTGATATGCTGTTGCTTGAATGGTGCAGAAGATCTACTTTATTGTATTAGGGTTTCCCCACATATGCTCTGTCCCTTTCAATAGAGCTGCACACTGAGTGCCGAGAATTCTGTTCAGATCACATAATTCAGTAGTTGATACGATAATCTCTAGAAAAATCTTTTAAAAATTGCACTTGTATATCAGATGTTGCAATTCGTTTTTAGAACCTACAATGTCATGAGAAGGCAAATGGTTTGACCATGGATATCCCCTAATGTTGTAGAAATTGGTCCACATTGTTTGCACGTTATGAGAAAACAGAAAAGAAAACAAAGAACTGTAATACTGTCACCTTCAATGCATATCATAAAAGATGCAATTAAGTGAGTGATGTGTGAGGTTTGTTTTCCCACTCTATTATCTCTGCTGCCCCCATCGAGACCAGCTTCTTGACATGGAGATGGGGCTTAGTGCAGCCAACTGAGGCTGTAAACTAAGACTGGTCAGGTCATCCCTTCTTTGAACAGGACCACAGTTCTGCCCAAACAAGCACAGGTGCTGAAGTCAGAGATACCAGGCCAAGAGGCACACCAGCAACCATGGTATGATGCAACCTGCAAAGATAACATATCTACAGGGTAGTACTACAGTGGATACCATCACACTGTGGAAATGAAAAGAAAGACAGATATGCTAGCAAAAGATGGAGTAACACTGGAAACAAAATACCAAGAAATCACCTCGCAAGAAAAAAATATCCTCATCAAAACTATTTTAAAAGTTGCCCATTCAGCAGGCAAGTACCATTATCATGACATACAACAATACACGAGATTGACTTCATTATACTAGGACTTTCCCATATATGCTTCTAATTCTGTGTATTGTTCCACATAAAATTGCTATTCAACAATTTATATATTTATTCTACATTAATTTTCCATTTGGTGCACGGTTTTACTGCAATCTTCCATTTAGTATATCTTGACATAGCAGAACAAGTTTCTTGACATAGCAGAACAAGTTTCTTGACATAGCAGAACAATTTATTGTCTTCCACATCAGGACCGGACACAACAGATTAAACAGTCACTTACATTGACTAAAACTGGTCCCATCACCTCAGTCCTCATGTGGACAGGCAGCATAAACTGCAAAATATATTCTGCAAGATTACAGTACACTAAATCAGTTGAGGACAGAGCACTGACCCACAGAGATAGACCCCCACAAATAGCTGTATGGGAGTCTTGAGAAACTTTCAAATACAGCAGCATTTGTCAAGGAAACTAGACTTTCTGTGCATGCATATTAAAATGTATGGTGTCTGTGTGTTGCCGGGACCAGAGATGGGAGCAAAGAATAGGAACACTGGTTACCTTCTATGTATGTGTAAGAGGAGGTTATGGAGTAGAGTTGGCTGTCCCATCCCATATAGGATCAAAGCCATGCTGAAATCGGGATGTGACAGGCCAATAGTCGCAGCAATGCTGTAAACCATGACACAACACATTCCGTTATCCGGACTACATACAGCTAATCTGCAGGAGTTTGAGAACAAACGCAGAAGAAGACAGAACTGTTTAGGAGTCTTGAGAAACTTTCAAATACAGCAACATTTATCAAGAAAGCTAGACTTGCTATGTAGACTTGTTAAACTGAAAATGAGAAGAAGACCTATGTTGCAAGGAAACCTGCTGGACAGATTGATATCTGCAGAATGCCTTCAGATTGCAAGAAAGTTACTGTAAAATTCCTTTTAATGTAGAATACTTATGCCCAGCTTATGAGATTTCATCATACATCAACATTATGAGGTTTCATCGACATTGGCATTATGATATTTCATCATAATCGACATTGAGATTGTGAGATTTAAACATACATCGACATTGAGATTGTGAGATTTAATCATACATCGACATTGAGATTGTGAGAATTCATCATACAGCGACATTGGGATTGTGAGAATTCATCATACAGTGACATTGAGATTGTGAGATTTAATCATACAGCGACATTGGGATTGTGAGAATTCATCATACAGTGACATTGAGATTGTGAGATTTAATCATACATTGAGATTGTGAGAATTCATCATACAACGACATTGGGATTGTGAGAATTCATCATACAGCGACATTGGGATTGTGAGAATTCATCATACAGCGACATTATGCTAAATAATAATCTTGAGATATCAGAAGCTCTGGAAAAAATCCCCATGAAAAAAATATCAGAGGGATACCAAATGGAACCAGAAAGTAAAACTCCACTGCCTGGCATAGGCAACAAGAGTGAGAAACTCATACTCTGGAGTTTTTATCAACACCGTGAAATCCCATATAACAGCACATGATGTTTACAAGTGTGCCTGTGATTACTTTTTGTGGTAGACTCTTTGTGGCTTCAATTTCAATTGTACTTGTCACATCCATCATCATTATAGATCGTAAATTATATTTCTAATAACAGAATAACAACACTGTCATTTGGTGGCTACAACTAGAAAACCAATTATAAAAACTTGGTCTGGACTGACAAAATAATTGTGTAAATAGAAGTATTGTTAAATAGGGAAATTTGTTATAAAGGTACCTGATGTGTGCTACAGATGCACTACAGAGTCTCAGACTCTCAGAGTATGCTGTGAAAGATAGGAAAATGCATGATTAAAAAAAAGAGTGGCACACTGTTATCACCAAGAGCATCACTTGGATCTACTGTCCAGATCATGCAAGAGTCAAGGCAGGGAAGAAGCTGATGCATTGGCGGATAAAGCTATAGTGGATGGCAAAGTGATAAAAGACAGGGTTGAATTATAACAGTCATAAATACACTACAAAATGATGAAGAGGATGCAGAGAAAAGACAATACACATGTTCAGAGAATGATAGAAATGGGAGTGGTCGGTGGAAAGGTGAGGAAGTGCATCCTGACTGGAAAGACCAGAAGAATCCACAACCAGCTATAACTCACACTAAACTTATACATGTTTAAATGGCCGGTGTAAAGGCAAGAAGAGCATTTATGGGAATGCCCTTTGTACAGTGTTGCTGGTTCCTAATTAATAAATAAGAATCAAGATTCCATTGTGTCATCATGATAATCTTTCATTCTCAAATTTATACACAATCTAATGGTCAAGTTATTTATTTAATTTTCTTGAGTCATGGGTTTGATACAGGGCCAAAACATCTTGTTTACAAGTGCACTTATTCAGAGGTTTCCAGGGAGTATCAATTGAGCCTACAGAATTATGTGCTCTCAGTGGTACTCTTGGCAAGTGGCAAGCTGCTCTGTTGATGAGTGTTGATAACATATAAGAAATTCTCAGTACAGTGAAGTCAATCCTCTGCACATTTTCAGACCTTTCTGCTAAGAAGGAGTATATCTATCTATATGCTGTAGCCTTTTTGTGCCTCGCTCCATAAGGGGTAGAATAGTTCTCTGGAGATGGACTACTTGTGTGCTCTTTGTAGGCTTGTTCCATAGCCTCTTTGATTTCTGTGGTCCATCTTTTACATGGTCTGACTCTGGCTTTATAGCCATGGTGTCACCCTATCATATTCAGCGTGTCTTCAAGGTCCAAATAAAATCACAGGTTCTTCTGTTCATTCTCAAACTCCTGCAGATTAGCAGGATGTGTGGAAAATGGAATGTGTTGTTATACTTTATAGCTTGGCTGTGATATCTGCACCTTTCAGCCTGATAACTCTGTCTTAAGCATGGCCTCTGGATCACTTCAAATCTCTATGAGATGGAACAACCATCTCCTGTATCTCTTGATTACATTTGTAGTAAAATGAAACACAAAGATGTTACTTCCAGTCAATGTTTCACTCCATCTTCAAAACCTCTTTAGTCATCTCCTATGACATGCATGGCAGGTAGCAGTGTTGCTAGTCTTTGCTTCTCTTTCAGGCCCCGGCAACACACGAGTACACGTCACAAAAAGCTTTCATCCAGATCAGAATACACTTGACATTGTACCACCTTATTGAGTCCTCTAGAATATACACTTGACATTGTACCACCTTATTGAGTCCTTTAGAATATACACTTGACATTGTACCACCTTATTGAGTCCTCTAGAATATACACTTGACATTGTACCACCTTATTGAGTCCTCTAGAATATACACTTGACATTGTACCACCTTATTGAGTCCTTTAGAATATACACTTGACATTGTACCACCTTATTGAGTCCTCTAGAATATACACTTGACATTGTACCACCTTATTGAGTCCTTTAGAATATACACTTGACATTGTACCACCTTGTTGAGTCTTCTAGAATATACACTTGACATTGTACCACCTTATTGAGTCCTTTAGAATATACACTTGACATTGTACCACCTTATTGAGTCCTCTAGAATATACACTTGACATTGTACCACCTTATTGAGTCCTTTAGAATATACACTTGACATTGTACCACCTTGCTGAGTCTTCTAGAATATACACTTGACATTGTACCGCCTTATTGAGACCTCTCGAATATACACTTGACATTGTACCACCTTGTTGAGTCCTGTGAAAACCAACTCTGTCAGAAAGAGTGACCGGGAGTGACAAGGGAAACAGAGAATAGCAACACTGTTTACGTTCTATGCATGTCATTAAAGACTACTAACGAAATTGTGGAGGTGAAGTTGTCTGCTCCTTGTCACAGTCAAAGTGACCCTGAAGCCAGCTGTGTCAGGCCAAAAGATGCCAATATTACAGCAGAGCTGTAAATCATGGCCGAACACATTCAGTTCTCCTGACTACATCCTGCGAATCTGCATGACTTTGAGAATGAAACCAGAAGAAGAAGAGTGGAAATCTATATTTCTTCTGTGATTTTTGTGTGCGTAGGCCTATATATATAAATGTATATATTGTCTAATTATATTACTTTTGTTGACAAGTTTTTGGACAAATACATTCACCATTTCATGAGTTGAAATTTATTTTACTGGTAGTGAGTTATATTTATATTTGGTAATTTGTTGCATTGCACTGTTTTGTTTGTTCTATGACCCAGAGCATCTGGCTTCACTAATCATTTAGTTACATTTGCCTTCCTTATACGTTGACTAAAATTGTTATGTATTAATATGGTACTCTAAGGCATTTTTGTTTCAATAGACTTCATTTGTCTTGGCGTAAAGTCAGTACACATTCTTTGCCTGGCAACAAATAGGAAGGCTGTCACAGGCTAGAGTAGCCCACCCGAAAAGTCAATACATGCCGAAATCAGATGTGCTTGGCCTACAAGGCGCATAACCATAGCACAATGTAACTACGTTCCCGGCAGCAATCACATAAATATCTGTGCTGAATACAATGGAGCGAATGCAAAACAAACAATACACTCCATTAATATAAATATGCTATTTTATCATTGTTTTGTTTCCAATTCTAATTTTCTTGTTTTCTCATTCCTTCAAAATTTGTAGTAATAGTCTCTACCATTCCACCATTAAATGTCATTTCTCCTGTTTTTATGTTATTGAAATTCTCTAGACCATTTGCAATATAGTTGAATCCCATTATAAAACTTGGTTTGCACTGACAAAATATTTATGTAATAACAGATATTTGGTATATACTGGTGTAGGCATATATATATAGTGTTAACAATAATTAATACATATAAAATTTTGAGATTTTGAAAAGTTTTGTTAAATAAGGAAATGTGTTTATGAAATGGACTGTAGAAGGATTCCATTGTATAGTATTAGTTTTAGTATTGTGGTTCAGTGGCTTTAAACCCAAGCATAAGTTCATTTGTGTAAGTTCCAACATTGTTATGTATTCAATCGACGAGTAGTCATTAAAAAATATAGACCTACTATACATTACTCCTTCCAAATTATATTAAGCTGAAGTGTCTGAATCTAGTCCATCCATTTTGTTGAATTGAATTAACATAGTATTAGTTAATTTTTTAATATTTAAAAAAAAAATTAAAAGTACAAATAAAAAAATTAACCACGAATGTCAACAATAAGAGGGGAGGCAGTAATATATTGAAAAAGTATTGAAAAAATACTGAAAATAATTTTGAGTTATTTACAAGGGGAAAGGGGTGGGAGAGTTTGTTGTAACAAAAGTCAACAATACGGGAGGATACATTTTTTTGACATATTTAAGCAGGATAAATTCTTGACAGTTATTGGCAAGGGGGGGGGGCGGTCATAGGGACACAAAAAAAGGTAACGTAGTTTATGCACTACCCCTAATCGTGATGTACGCTTCTTTCAACCGCGGATAGCAGTCCAATTAGGTTATATCTAGCTTTTGACCATCCCAAATAATTGAGGTTGTACGGCAGTTCAGTTAACCATATAACAACCTTCGAAGATTAGATAAATCTGCAATTACTATTATTAAATATTGTTATCTCCCTTGGTCTTTCATGCCATAGCTAACTTGTCTGAATAATGCTAGGAGGCAAAACATGGTAGATTGGACGACACGATACTGTGGTGTCTAGGAGGCAAAACATGGTAGATTGGACGACACGAAACTGTGGTGTTTACATTTCTATTAGCTTACTTACCAGAAGTTTAATTTTGGAATTATTTCTTAGAAAATCCTTAAATTCCGCATTTTTTGCAAGAATTCTTCTTCAGCGATCTACACTCAGTCAAGTTGTGACTCCGGATTCTATGATATAGACTGTTGTCTGTTTTAGAGTTTCCATTGTGCCATATAATTTCTCCTCGGCGCTGATTGGGGTGATCCATGAAGAACCAGTCATCTTCTATGGTTCAGGTCTTTAGGGACGTCTGTGCGGGCATCATGATTTTATTAGTATTGAATTATTAGTTCGCCATTTTAAAATAATTTTTTTTATAGTTCTGATCGCTTATCAATAACCATCTTTGATGCGACCGTAGACCAAAACTGTGGCTTTCCAACTCCCTACTTCGAAGCTGTTGTCGAATAAAAAATTTAAAAAGGGGCGGGGGGGAATTTTCTTCTATAGCAAGCCACGAAAACAACTCACGGTTCGATAACACACCCCCCCCCCACCTTTTCGTACAGTGTACTGTATATAAAACATGGTTGAAGATTCAAATCAACTAAAGGTCATTAGCGGACCACGTGTTGCTGGGGCTCGGAAAAAAGCAAAGAATAGCAACACTGTTTTTATGTCCACGCATGTCATAAGAGCCGACTATGGGGTTGGAGTTGGCTGTTCCATCCCATATGGGATCAGAGTGCCCCGGAAGCCATTCTGAAGTCGGATTTGTCAGACCGACATGCGTAGACATCGCAGTGAAGTTGTAAATCATGACACAACGCATTCCGTTCTCCAACTACATCCATTCTGAAGTCTGATTTGTCAGACCGATATGCGCAGATATCGCAGCAATGCTGTAACTCATGACACAACGCATTCCATTCTCCGAACTACATCCTATTAGTCTGCATGAATTTGAAAACCGACACCGAAGAAAAAAGGTCCTTAGTTTTTATTGAGATCCTTTTTTTTAAGGATAACTATCACCTTTGGGAAGTTATTTCTACGGCCCTACGTGCTCCGTCATCTTCGAATCTGTGGAACTCTAAGAAATAGCGTGAAACATCATACAGTTCACTGAAGCCATTATCGCTGTTCTGATGAATATTGTAAGGAAGATTAAAAGGAAACAACGCATACAGTTCATTGAAGCCTTTAGCACTGTGAACTGATGAATTCTTCTTCTGCGTTCGTTCTCAAACTCCTGCAGATTAGCAAGATGTAATCCGGAGAACGAAATACGTTGTGTCATGGTTTAACAGCATTGCTGCGATATTTGCGCCTTCGGCCTGACACATCCTTCAGCATGGTTTTGGGTCATTGGCCCTATATGGGATGGGACAGCCAACTCCATCCCACAACCTCCTTAGTCGCCTTTTACGACATGCGTGAAAGGTAAACAGTGTTGCTATTCTTTGCTCCCCTTTCGGGCCCCGGCAACACAGGGGCGAACTAATGAATGTTGGAAAGAAGAATAACAATAAACAACTCGTACAGTTCATTAAAGCCATTGGCACTGTGAACTAATGAATGTTCGAAGGAAGAATAACAATTTTTAAAAAACCAACTAAACTTAGAAACAAATTATGTCACCAGGGAAAAACCCGTCATTGTTTATAGTAATTTTTGATTGTGTGAGCTAATTAACATCAGCACATTCATGTGACCGGTGACAACATTCACAGATATCTTAATACAAGGAAATCAATTCATCAGGTGTCATGCTGAGTGGCGTAGGCGATCATGCTTCTTCACAACTTGGTCTCTTGTGTTGTTAATAAGTTCAGTTGGTAATTTATTTTTGTGTCACAGTGACAACCCATCCAGACATCTCTCTCTTTGTCTTCTGTGTCTTTTCCCCTGGATCTTTCCGGTGGTTACTAAATGTTCAAGTTTTACTTTTCTCGTCATATGCTCTAAAGATGTTTTACACTGAAGTACTACGAAGTTTATCACTTCACGATAACAGTCGGTTGTAAATAAACATTATTGGAAATTCCCTTTTTTACAGCATAATTTGTTTATTAATGAAAATTGTTTAAGTCATGATTAGTTTTACAAGTCATCACCAGTATAGCTAAGAAACTTATACAAAATTCAAAATAAAGTAAAACAAAAAACGACCGGTAATGTTTGTTTACGCACAAGGCGCTTATTCTGTTATAAGAAAATAAGGCACAAAACTGTTATCGTGACGTTTAAAATATCGTAGCATCTCCTTGTATCTAGAGATCCATGTTATGTTCCTGTGCCTATTTATCAAGTATTTTCTGAGAAATCTATATTTAAAAAAAAAAAACAACAAGACATTGTTTACAGGACATGAGTTTTATTGTGTTGGTATCGATACCAATAGGATTGGCTGTCATCATCATCATCTAGATGCTCTCTGTATTGACTGCCCATAAATTACGTCAACAATTGGAAGGGGTGGGGGAGTGAAAATTTGACAGTTGTTGACAGAGAAAGAGGGGTTTGACAAAAGTAGACATCAATAATGTTGCTTTTATATACCTATAAATTGATTGAATTTCAAATGTTTTTTTTTCAACAATCGGAAAAACCCATGTTACTTTATCTGTTAAAATGTTTTGTATGAGTCCCTGAATTATGTATAGTTGTTGACAGGGGGGGGGGGGTAAAAATATTGACAAAACATTATTGACGCAGTTTATGGTCAGCGCCTTATCAGAGACTAACTTGATGGAGCAGAAACTAGTGTTATCCACGAATTTCAATACATCATCCAGTTTTCTAATTACGTAGAAAGATGATTCATTCGTCTGATAAATAAACCGGTATCATATTGTATACAGGATGTAGCCAACAACTCAACATTTTTGGACTGTAGTGATTTTCTTAGTAGTATTTACGTTCAGTAGTTGGTTATTACTTTTTGAATGGCCCGGATGCACAATTGCCTGAAGCGAATTTCTGACTCATTATCTTGGCCGTAACAGACGAACACTGTAGCACTCCGCCAATTCATCTGATAATTCATCTGATAATGTCTCCAAAATTATATTGTTTGGACAACTTAGTTCTGTCTTTCTTATTGACCAATGCTTCCTTACGAGTTAGCAAGTAGGTGTTCATTCCTAAAAGAGCCACTTATAGAAAAACCCCAATGCCTAGTGGGTGCATCAAGCCACAGGAGTGCAGCCCTACAGAAAATCCTGAGGCCCTAAGACAGTAGACAGTAGAATTAATCCATTTTCTTGAATCTCTTTTAGTTCTGCTTGTTTACTAGCGTATTGAAGTTGACTTTTCCTTGGAACTGATCAACATATCTGAGGGGGGAGGGGGGAGTAAGGACAAGTGGGTACGTCACTATTTTCGTAAAATCTGTCCTGATGATCAGGGACATGTGGAAGTAGATAATATGTGTCTCAGCAACTTAACCAATTTTAAGACTCATTAGAAATCGTTACACTGACCTGCTTCAAGACCGTCTGTAAAGACTCACAAGTCAATCATCATTAATGTCACCAAAGTGGACCTTATTACATGTATTAATATCTCAAAGTAAAGTAATCCATTAATTCTGTGCATGGACACACGCATGATTTTTTGAAGGGTCAGCCTGTACACGGGACCGGGAGACTTAGCTCTTTAGTTGTTGTTTTTTTATTTTAATCAATAATAGTTAGTAGTTCAATAATTCCATGGAAGAACCTAGAATAAAAAACCTAGACATCAATATCCTCAGGGTGAGGAATGAAGACATACGACAAAAAAACCGGCACCACCCCATTCTTAGAATACACCAAGAGACAACAGATCAAATGGTTTGCACACATCAGCAGACTACCATCAGACAGCATACCAAAGCAAGCTATGCTACAATATACAGCGAAGGCAGACCTAGAGGCCGACCACGAAAACGATGAACCACTGAAATAAAAGAGGCGAAAAATTCCACAATATATTCCTACTCATCACACAAGAGGGCCGTCTTCAGAAAACTTCTACCCCTTACGCCAACGGCAACAAAGGGTTTCAGCGAATAGATAGATAGATAGACCTAGAATCAGGCAAACGTGTTAGACGTATAATTTGAGATTTTCTTTAAATGGCGGGGAACGCGCTTGCTTCCCCACCTACTCCAGAGACATGGTCCAGGGTTTGATTGCTATGGACACCTCTGACATGAAATGATGCTTCACGTGCAGGCATAAACCTCATGACTCCAACACTGCATGTTGCAGAAAGTCACAATCCAATATATTGATCCCTCTCTGAGGTAGAAGACTTCTCAAAACATCGCACACAGCTGAGACAAGACCGTCGGTGGTATAGAAGTCCTTCCAACAAAATTAATTATGACCCCATTAGTTAAGTTTTTGATTATTGTTAGACTTTTAGTTTGGCACTATTTCTATACTCGGAGTCGTCTTGGATATTTTTGGCATGCGATACCAAGAATATAAATAGTGACCAACGAAAAACTCAACAATAATTAACAAAACATAACGAACGGGGTTATAATTATGTTGGAAGGTCTTTATAGAAGATTGCCATGGCTGAGACATGGATATCGATGGTGAAGGTCTACGAACAGAATCAAAATAAACTTTCATACGTGATAACTGATTATTTCCGTGGTTTTCATTGGTCACTGACAATAATTATGATGCAGAAATCCAGGCAATTAGTGTGGCAGCTAAAAAAAACTGCTGAACTCCAACTCTGGCCTACAGCCTGTGGTATTCCTGACAGATGCACGGTCAGTGCTTCAAGCTCTCCAGTCTGGAAAACTAACAGACTTGAAAAAACTACTTAGCGAATTGTCGTACCAGTATAGGGTAACCATGCAGTGGATACCCTCTCACTGTGGAATACCAGGAAATGAAAAAGCAGACCAACTGGCTAAGGAAGGTGCTGCCGAAGACCAACCAGATATACCAATCACCTACCATCAGAAAAAAACAGATGATCAAGTCAATAAGAAAGCCACAAACACCAACACAAGATGACTATCACATTATGAAAAGATCAGAACAAGTTATAGCCTAATTCTACGTCTCAGAACAGGACACAACCGACTCCGCAGTCACATGTATACAAAGTTCAAGATTGGCAACACGGCCATGTGTACATGTGGACAGACAGCACAGAGTGCCAAACATATACTTCAAGAGTGTTCTGAGCATGAAATACTGAGGCAGACATATTGGCCAGAGGAAACAACACTGGAATCAGAGCTCTATGGGACTCAGAAAAACATGAACTACAAAATGAACTACAAAAGACAGTGAGTTTTATTAAGGAGACAGAATTACAGATATAGACATGTTTCAAGTGAACGAAAGAAGAAGAATTGGTCACTGGGCATTCATTTTGTTGCGTGCCAACGACAGCAATCAACGAAATGCATGGATTTATCAACCGAACATAACATATCAAGGTCAAGGCGTGTTTTGATTTATGCTTGTATGCCTTTCCCGTCGTTAGCCAGGGCAGAGATGTGATCAGCTTTGTCAATCATACCGTCCTGCTCATCGGGTTCATTCGGTTGCGCGGTTGACATACCCGTTATTGTCATTGGTCACTTTGTGTATATGACCTACTTTGTGTCGTCAACCAATGAAAATCACGCAGAAAGGCCAAATGTGTCACTTTAGAATGATGATTCCCAATTTAGCCCACATGTCGTCTTATACAGTTCTGGAGAAACGACATCATTGCACAAAAGAACTAATCGCTAGTCATTCCTGGGGATCCAAACAACAACCTCGTAATGAAAGCGGAAGGGAAAATAATTTCCACTGTCACTTTCGTTGTGCAATAGTTTCGTTAGATTGTGTATGATTGTGTTGCACATAATTAAAAGAAAGCTTATACGACTTTAAGAGATATAGTCAATATAAATAATAAAAACAATGAGTGTTTTTAAGTGTCCATTTTTATTACTTACTTTAGGAAATAAAACAATTGAACAGGCGCCGTTGGGACTAGCGTTGGGACACACAGTGTTCCTTATTATATGATAGCGAGTTTGCGTTTGTGATGTGCATTTTCTATTGTTGAGTAATAAACATATCTTAAATATTGTAAAATCTCTATCTGCAGTTGTCGATTACATAAAAGTATAAATTATAGCCGTAAATATAACCTTGGTCAAAAAGTGGGATGAGGCTTAATACGAGTCAAAGGTAATGCAGTAGATATAACTATGGTAAAGGAGTGGGATGAGGCGTAGCATGTGTCAAAGGCAAGGCAGTAGATATAACTTTAGAAGGGTGTGAATAAATTTGAAAGCTTCTGGATGGAAAGGGTTAATAAAAGTTTACATTTTCATATATAGGCCTATATATATATTAAAGGTACTAGAGGGGTACTAGATTTAAAAAGTAGGGATAACAATTATAGTAGTAGATTTTTTTTTAAAATAGGGCTCGTCCGGGATTTGAACCCGGGACCTCTCGCACCCAAAGCGAGAATCATACCCCTAGACCAACGAGCCTATACAGATGTAAAGTATTCTATCCAGTGCAACACGACTCCAGTCCTACAAAGAAGACTCATGCAAAAATAAATACCTGTATGTTTAGCCGTAACTATCGACAGTACTGTCGAGCGCCACGGTTTAGCAGCGGAAAAATTCTCATTTTCCTTCACTCTCAAACAGTAAACGTGGACAAAAGCAACATTCCGGGGAACACAAAAGACATAAGTGGCTAATATAAGACTGCCATTTTAAAATGTATAATAGAAACATGTTTTCTATTCCACAATGAAAATACCACTAACAACTAATGAAATCAATATATATGCTACAGGGCTAATCTACTATGGTTATATGCCTAATTGTAATTAAATTGAGTAGAAGACTGGAGTAATGAGAGTAATCTCATAGAGACTAGGCCTAATTACCAAATAAGCCAGAGAAGATCCGACCATTTTTAGCTATGCCGTTACAGTAGTTACACTAGTTATAATAACAATGCACGGGCTATTTCTTTATATTTGTTAATTGTTGATTCTTCTTTCTGTCCTCATGTACCTTTCGGTGTTGAGGGGAGAGTGAGTGTACGGTCTTTTGCCCTTCTATTTGCCTCTTCCGCTGTTATATTTCCGAGTGTCTCTAATACACTATCTATCCATCTTTTACGAGGGCGTCCAATAGGTTGACTGTTTTCGTATCGTTTGTTAAGTGTTTTTTTGGATAATACTTTGCTCTTTCTGTCTGGTTATGTGGCCGTACCATTTAACTTGTTGTTTCTAGATGTATTCTATTGTTGACTTGATCCCTAATTGTTTCCTTAGTGTTTCATTCCTGATTTTGTCTCTCATGCTAACTCCAATCATACGTCTCACACATTTCATTTCAGTGGTGTTAATCTTATGTATTGTTCTAGAATCCAATGTCCAAGTTTGACACTGATAACACAATGTTGGTAAGAAAATGGTGTTGAAAGGCGCTTTTCTTTGTTTCTAGTGTAATATCATTGTTTTGTAGTAAAGGTGTTAATTGACCAATGACCTGGCAGGCCTTATTACATCTTACGTTTATTTCTGTTTATTGTCATATCTCAATGTGCTGCCCAGATATTTGAATTCATCTACTTGTTTTAGTTGTTTATTGTTTATCTGTATGTTGATGTTCTCCTTTTCTCTTGCAATATTCATTACTTCTGTTTTGTCTATGTTGATTTTCATTCCAAATTGCTTGCCTGCTGTGTTTATTATGCTTAGGTGGTCTTGCAGGTTTTTAGTGCTGTTGTGGAATAAAACCTGGTAATCTGCAACAAGCAGTTCATTTGCTTCATTAGAATTTGCTGTTTTGTTTATATGGTCCATGTATGTAATAAAAAGTAGTGGGGATAATACACATCCCTGCTTTACTCCTGTGCTAATCACAAAGTCCTCTGTGTAGCCTGCAGCTGTTCTTACAGTGCAACTGCTGTTGTTATAGAGACTTCTACAAACGTTAATTAAATGTTGGCATACTCCATAAATTTGTAATGTTTCCCATAGTTTTTATCTGTTTACTCTGTCAAATGCTTTCTCTTGATCTAAATTGTTGATTGTTTTTCAATTTATAATTTTTTATGTACTATTCTGCTTTCTTATTATATTGGCTTATTATTTGTTCCGGCGAACATCATAAATCGAAACCTCAACCGCTGCCGTCCTATTCATTTCATTAGAGTTGTCTGTATAATCCTTTATTATTATTAGTAGGCGTTTGTAAGGTATATTTACTAATTCATATACGTAAACTATTTCTGTCAAGCTGTAAAGTTATCTATCCAAGAAAAAAAAAGAGTGTCAGATCATCATCACCAACACGGAACTCCACTGTCTTGCTTAGATAACAAGAGTGAGAAACTTGTATTCCCTCGGGTCTCAGAGCATAATCCTCTTCATCACGCTATCCATCACATCATCATCATATTTTAATATCAACTACATACAAACTAAATATAAAATAAAAAGTCTATTATATAACCAAATTCTCATCCACGTTTTTACCGAGTCTGAAAGCTGACATGTTGTGTCGTTCTCATCAGCTGTCAATCAATCATTTGTCTGCACCATTTGACCTAGTCGTTAGTTTTTTTTTTATAGCATACAACTGGTGTACCATAGGTTTGTTTATATTCCGTACCCTGGCAAATACATTCCTGGCATATTTTACAGGAAACTCATCACACAACATCGCAGTGTAGCAATATGAGAAACTTATCAGTTAATTTAACTGGATTGGGATTCTACATAGAAGGGTTCTCAAAGTTAATTCGGCATAGGTTCAAAAATTTCAATTGACTGTAATTGCACTCAAATCGTTGATGTATTTTTTTGTCTCTAAAACGGGTTTTTGGTTGGGGGGGGGGGGAGATTAAGGGAGGTTCCTAAAAAATATGTTGGTCGATTATAAGTCACAGTGTAAAAAAATAATTTTGGTAAGCAAATACAGAAATAAAATAGAAAAATTGCTCAATATCAGTTTTACGTGCAACAATACACAGAAATGACGTTTCGACCAAAACAAAAATGTCTTTATCAAGATAGGGATAATTCATTTACTCAATTTTTAAAATGATGTTGGTAAAGTCCTTCCCCAGTAACAGTAAATTATACCTGCTGCATCATTCATCTGGTCTGACCTGGTATATCACTTTCTGTAGACCTATAATTTCGTGTCGGCAACCAATGAAAAAAACCCACATAAAACGTCGGATACATCACAAATCTGAGCAGATCCGAAATCAGCGCGTAGGACTATCCCGGAGAAGTATGTGATTTTGGTTAGCAGTTGGAAAGGGCGGCTAGAGGAAGGGGATATTCAATTTTTTTTAAAATCTAGTTTCCTTGTATTAAATACCATGTTTTATTTTCCTTTATTAAGTTGGGGGGGGGGGGGGGGTTGAACTCCACAAACGTCCAATTATAATTATCTACGAGAGTATTTGTGCATCTTTTTTTAATTTCTTATTTTTCAAAATTTCAAAATTATTTATATATAGTATATGATTATCAGATAGTTTTTATTTATTATAGGCAAATTCAGAAAGCAATGGCAACCTACTGAACGTATTTATATTGCCTAGAAAATCACCACAGCCAACAAATGCTAGGTTGATAGCTACGTCCTGGATAGGATATGCTACCAATTAATAGGCAAATTTCATGGAAGCTATTCCAAAAAATGGTCAAACTTCTAACTAACAAAACATTTTTCAATGAAAATCTGACTGAGCCTTTGGACAAATGGGCTGACTTGTAGAAGTGTATTTAGTGAAATGGTACGATTACAAGACAATGACAACATACATATACTATGCAAGAGAAATCAATAAGTTCAAACAGGTCCCTCCAGAGTCAATATCAATTTAAACCGTAAAGTACATTGCAACTACCCACGTGTAAACACTGATCTCATCGCAACAAAACAACAGAACACATCCTTATTGCCTGGCCCTTCCCCATTAACTACTGTGGGGACTTTTACAAACACCCTTTATGACTAATTCACTTTAGGCCTGTGGATAGCTAAGTCAACTTCAGAAGCTGCACCTGCAATGTTAGAGTGACATTGAACAACTCATCAAGATTTGGGTAACGCCAACAACAATACATGTTGTTTATCAAATGTTTCAAACGACCAAAAATACATAAACAACTAAAACATAAATTGTATAGGTATTGTATAGCGTTTTAAAATGGTAAAAAATTGTGAATTGATGCCATGAAATTTTCAAATTTAGGCAACAATGCAACTTAACATATTACTTGTTATAAACTGCACTACCAATGATTTCTTCTTCATCTAAAACTCACTGTCTTTTGTAGTTCATACAGTGTCCCATAGAGCTTTGATTCCAGTGTTGTTTTCTCTGGTCAATATGTCTGCCTCAGCGTTTCATGATAAGAACACTCTTGAAGTATATGTTTGGTACTCTGTGCTGCCTGTCCACATGGTTGTGTTGCCAATCTTGAACTTTGTATACATGTGACTGCGGAGTCGGTTTTGTCCTGTTCTGAGATGTAGAATTATAACTTGTTCTGATCTGTTCATAATGTGATAGTCATCTTGTGTTGGTGTTTGTGGCTTTCTTATTGACTTGATCATCTGTTTTTTCTGATGGTAGGTGATTGGTATATCTGGTTGGTCTTCGGCAGCACCTTCCTTAGCCAGTTGGTCTGCTTTTTCATTTCCTGGTATTCCACAGTGAGAGGGTATCCACTGCATGGTTACCCTATATTGGTACGACAATTCGCTAAGTAGTTTTTTCATGTCTGTTAGTTTTCCAAACTGGAGAGCTTGAAGCACTGACCTTACATATGTCACGAATACCACAGGCTGTAGGCCAGAGTTGGAGTTCAGCAGCTTTTTAGCTGCCACACTAATTGCCTGGATTTCTGCATCATAATTATTGCAGAATTTTCATGTCTGTGTTCTCCCATGTGAAAGGAATACTAAGCGAGGACGAACAGAACAGTGTGCAGCGAATGACAGTCACCCTCAGTTTCCTGGATGAGGAATATCCACAAGATATATGGGTCAGGGTGTACACAGATGGGTCAGCACAGAATGCTGTGAGAAATGGAGGTGCAGGTGTATATATAGAATATCCACACAAGCCTAGAGATACAATCAGAACACCGACGGGAAAATTCTGCAATAATTATGATGTTGAAATCCAGGCAATTAGTGTGGCAGCTAAAAAACTGCTGAACTCCAACTCTGGCCTACAGCCTGTAGTATTCCTGACAGATGCAAGGTCAGTGCTTCAAGCTCTCCAGTCTGGAAAACTAACAGACTTGAAAAAACTACTTAGCGAATTGTCTTACCAGTATAGGGTAACCATGCAGTGGATACCCTCTCACTGTGGAATACCAGGAAATGAAAAAGCAGACCAACTGGCTAAAGAAGGTGCTGCCGAAGACCAACCAGATATACCAATCACCTACCATCAGAAAAAACAGATGATCAAGTCAATAAGAAAGCCACAAACGCCAACACAAGATGACTATCACATTATGAACAGATCAGAGCAAGTTATAATTCTACGCCTCAGAACAGGACACAACCGACTCCGCAGTCACATGTATACAAAGTTCAAGATTGGCAACACGGCCATGTGTACATGTGGACAGGCAGCACAGAGTGCCAAACATATACTTCAAGAGTGTTCTGAGCATGAAACGCTGAGGCATACATATTGGCCAGAGGAAACAACACTGGAATCAAAGCTCTATGGGACACTGTATGAACTACAAAAGACAGTGAGTTTTATTAAGGAGACAGAATTACAGATATAGACATGTTTCAAGTGAACGAAAGAAGAAGAAAATGTCTGTGTTCTGATTGTATCTCTAGGCTTGTGTGGATATTCTATATTTACACCTGCACCTCCATTCCTCACAGCATTCTGTGCTGACCCATCTGTGTATACTCTGATTCATATGTCTTGTGGATATTCCTCATCCAGGAAACTGAGGGTGACTGTCCTTCGCTGCACACTGTTCTGTTCATCCTCGCTTAGTATTCCTTTCACATGGGTCTGAATGTATATTGGCATTCCATGCCTTTCACTCCACGGGGTTTGTTCTGGTACAGACCTTAAGGGACTGTCAACTTCAGGTAGGTCTGTAAGTTGTCTACGGAGTCGTTTAGCTTGATGGATAAAGCTGCTTCTTTTCAGTCGCCCCATTGCTAGATTTTAGAATCTTTCCTTCATTGGATGACTTGGAATACACTGAAACTTTTCTGTTTGAATTAGTACTTTTGTGTCTCTGCATTCGCCAAGTGTTTGAATTCTTCCCATTTTCTGCATCTCTGCTATGGGTGTTGATTTCATTGCTCCCAACATTATTCTAAGTGCCTGGTTTTGCACTTTATCTAGATCTTGTAATGTGGTGTTTGATGCAGAACACCACGCAGCTGAACCATATTCCAGGTGTGGTCTTATGCCTTGCTGGTAAACTTTACTGAGTATATTTCCACTGGCTCCCCATGTGGTTCCACTTAGTTTTCTCAGGATAGCTAACTTCTTCCTGGCTTTTGTTGTTGCTGTGTTTATGTGCTGCTTCCATGTCAGCTTATCATCAAAAGTAACTCCGAGGTATGTGGGTTGTTTATCTTCTTTCAAGAGCTCTCCATCTTTCTTGATATGACCAGCTTTTTGTTTTGGTGAAAGGGTAAAGAGTGTAGTGCTGCACTTATCTGTGTTAATGCTGACGCACCATCTATTTATAAGAGAGTAACTACTATAAGAGAGGAAAGCAAACGAACCTATATATCTTCCTTCATTAGACAAAGGCGTTGGACTTACATCGGCCATGTTCTCAGAATGAACAGCCTAAGAATTCCCCAGCAATCACTATATTGGGTGCCACCTGGAGTAAGAAGAAGAGGGAGACCTAGAGAAACTCTACGAAGAACCATTAATAGAGAACGCATGTCAATGAACCTAAACAACACGCAACAATTGAAAGACCTGGCAACACAAAGACAGAAATGGAAAGCTATGGTTTCTGCCCTATGCGCCGCCTATGGCCCTGGAGGAACATAACATAACATAACCATCTATTTGCACATAACGTTAGGGCATCGATAGCTCTTTGTATTTGTTTAGTGGCCACTGTTGCATGTTCTTCCGTGCACCAGATCACCAGGTCGTCAGCATACATTGCCACTTTGATCCCGTGTGGTAGTTCAGCAACTAGGTCATTGATGTAAACCAAGAAAAGTGTGGATGACAGGACTCCTCCCTGGGGGACTCCATGACGCAGTAGGACTTTCTTGCTTTTGCGACCATCTAATTGTACCCTGGCTCTTCTCTTATGCAGGTATGCTTTTACCCATTTGTACATTCTTGAGCTAACCCTGCAATTTCGAAATTTCTTTAGGAGCCCTTCTTTCCAGACCTTATCAAATTCTTTCCTGATGTCTATCCATGCTGCTAGTACCAGTTTCTTATCTTGGAAGGCATCCTCAATCTCTTGGGAGAGGTAGGTTGCCTGATCTTCAGTAGAGTAGCACTGTCTGAAACCTGCTGTGATATATGAAGGTGTTCACTTTCAAGGTACCACTGCATCCTACGATTGATAATGCATTCCATTGTTTTGCATAGACAGCTTGTGAGGCTGATGGGCCTGTAGTTGGAGACTGTGTTGCCACCTTTTCCTGATCTGAGGAGTGGTATCACAATGGAAACTACCAATGATGAAGTGTCGAATGCATTACCGAGACAAACAGCCAGTACGAGAAACTTTCCAACAGACTGGTAATGCGAGGACTGAAGCAACACTGGATAAAACACATAAAAACGGAGATAGGTTAAAGTGTTGCCAATGTATATAAACAAGCCATCTCTGAACAGGAGACAGGATACCACCAATAAATCTAAGATAGTAACTCACACATAATATAAAAGGAGTCTGAAAAGGAAATAGTTGTGAGAAGATAAGTAGAATAATTAGATATTAAAAGAGAAGTAAAGAGGGCAGGCAGACACGAAAGAGAAAAACCAGGAAGAGATAAGTAGCGTAAAACGTATGTAACAGAAATGGATAAGAAAAAAGAAGGAAAGAAAAGAAGACAAATTGGATAAGGTAAGACGAGAAAAACACAGAGAGAAGAAGAAATATATATAGTATAAAAGAAGATACAACAAGGTAAGAGATACACATAAAAATACATTTATCTTGAAATAGAATAACTAAATGTGTGTGAAGTGAACAATCACAAAAAGAAATATACCAGTGATTAAACAAGGCGGCCAAGCAGTAGGAAATGTATTGGGAATATTGGCGAAGCGTCCATATAAGCAATGTAAAAATATGTTTAAAAATGTAAATGTGTTTGAATATATTTCTTTAAATTTAAAGTAACAAAATGTAGTATAAAATTATATCAGTTTGTAGTCTTCTTTAAAGTGTATACATCTTGCCAATATTAATATTTGACTAATGATTCAAAAGTGAGTGGGGAAATGATAAGACAAAATGCATTTCTTTCTATGACAAGTTATAATATTTTGTAAGCATCTTCTACGGCCGCATACAACTTGCGCGTAATAAAAATATATAGATTTGAGATTTCCCCAAAGACTGAGAGCTGACATTCTGAATTATAGAGACTGTGTAAGCAGTTGGTCAAGCTACTTAATTAGCAATTAAGTCACCCTTAAATGTGAACGATGTTCACAGATAAATTGAGGTAAACTCGATTAAATCACATGATTTGACAGCAATGTAAGTGTGGTATACATATAATATTTGCGTTTATCCAGATGACGGTGGTTAAAGCCGACATTATAGTTTAGCTACCTGTTATTGCTTACAGATTTGAGACTGACACAGCTCACCAGATATGATGAATGTATATTAAGAAGTGCATTGAAGCAATAATTGTCTTAACGATTAATCTTCGGTTAGATACTAAATTGTCACTTAGATCCACCAGTCGTGCAGATAAGTTGATTAATCTTCATTTTGTGTAATGACTTACAAGTCGCATATAATGCATCAGAAGAGGAAATCTTTCTATCTATCTATCTATACGTTGTGACCCTTGTGGCGTCAGGGGTGGAAGGGTTCTCTGGAGATGGCCTTCTTGTCTACTGTTTTCAAGCTTGTTCTTGTGGCTTCTTTGATTTCTGTGATCCATATTTTACATAGTATACCTCTGGCTTTACAGCCAATGTCTATGTGTCATGGACATTTGTGGCATGCTATCTGTTGGTAGTCTGGAAGCGTATGAAAACCACTTGATATGTTGTCTTTTGATGTTTTTCTATTGTCTTGTGCCCTCATTGTCCAGGTTTGGTACTGGTAGAATAGTGATGGAATAATAATAGTCTTGTATAATAGTCTTAGTGTCTACGTTTACATTTTGTTCTTGGAAATATGTTTCATCTGTCCTAGGATCTGCTATGTTGTGTTGCATCTATTTTTGTATCTATTTACTGGGTTTAATCTGAGGAAATCTTTATGCGGATAAAAAGTTTGTTTTAATCCTTTTTGTGCCGCTGTGGTTTTCTTATGTAGTCATCAGAAAGTCATAGATTCGAAGACCGGGTTTGCACCGTAGTAACAGAAATACGAAAATTAATATATAATATATTAAATAAGTATAGATGTGTTACAATGCGAAAAAATACAACTTATACTGCTAAGATACCTCCTGGAAAGAAAAGACCAGAGTATCATCTTCCGACTGCGCACACAACATGGACAGATTAATAATCAACTGGACAGAATACAACCACAACACACTCCAGTGTGCCGGCTGTGCACTCATCCCTATGAAACTGTTGACCATTACCTTTTTGAATGTCCATCGCTGGGTGATGCCAGGAAAATGTTTCTCCCTCCAGGGCCAGATAAATGGAATACATTACATGGAACAAAACAACAGCTCTCAAACACGTGCATATATCACACAATGACATTGGGTCAAAGGGCATGAGTCCATGGACCGCTGGATCAGCAACCAACTAACTGATAAGATAACTGGATAAATTATAATACAGAATAAAGACAAGGCAAATTAATTTTTGCCAAATACCTTCATTAGAAACACAAACGATACAATAACAAACAAAAGAAAAAACGAAAATGTTGGTAAACAATGCTAATTGAAAGCTAATTATTGGAACCCCTTATTTACTTAGTAAAGATGCCACCACGGTCCTGTCCACAACGTTTGTGATTGCCTTTCTCTATTCGTGTGCATCACAACATTTAGAAATCCATGACATACATTTTTTCGCGATGGATACTAGAAGAATCCGGCTCCCTCTAAAGCCAGATAAGTGGGTTACCCTATACGGAACAAAACAACGGCTTTAAAAAACATACATTATATAACACAATAACTTTGGGTCAATAGATCAGACAATAATATTGGGTCAATGGATCACACAGCAACATTGGGCCATTGGATCCATTGGGTCAACGTATCACACAATAACATTGGGTGACACAATAATATTGGGTTATTGAAGCACACAATAACTTTGGACCAAAAGATCACACAATAACATTTGTCTAAAGAATCACACAGAAATATTGAGCTAATGAATCAAAGAATAACATTGGGCGGAACGATCATACAATAACAATGGGCCAACAAAACATGTGTTCACGAAACGCTGCATCAGTTACCAACCAATTAATGAAGTAACGTCTGTCCCGTGAAGTATCCAACTTGCCTATAAGACACAACCTGTGTATTGATCATATGCCGAGACATGGTGTGACACCATTGTATCTCTCATGTACTGAATAGTCTTTGAAAAATTAGTTCCGGATAGCAAAGCAGTTCTCAGAAAATTTTAAAACAAATAATTATTGCTTTCCTTCTTCTCGAAGATTCTTATTCTTTCGTCACCACGCAATGGGAATATGCTCGACACATCTTTTGTAGGAACAATTCTCACAAGCTCACAGATTCTCAACAATTATCACGGATAAATGAAAAAAATGGACATTCCAAATGAAATGTCGTAGCAAGTATTCATGAATAAGTGGCCCAGGGAAGAACAACACTAAAACTAGACATTTTGGAACTCCGAGCAAACACTGAACCCGGCGCCCCTCATAAAAACTAAATTAATTTTAGTTGTGCCACACTCCCCCCCTCTCAGCAAACAACAGATATTAGTAAAAGTATCCACCTTTACTTACTTTGGTAGCAGAATCTCTTCAGACGGAGGTGACTCAGTGAATGAAATAAATACACGCATAGCAGTCGCAGCAAACACATTCACTAAACTAACGAGCATCTGGAAATCCAAAGACAGGAAGAAATACCAAATTAAAAGTAATCAACTCCTGTGTTATCCCATCATTGACGTATGATAGTGAACGCTGGAAATTAATACTGGTAACGGATCAAAAGTTAAGCAGCTTAGAAACAAATGTCTCCGAAAATTATTGAACATAAAATAGAACAATTTCCCCACAAATAGAGACCTTAGAAATTAAACACATCAAGAATATATTTCAAATGTTACAATAAAACGTATATCGACATACATGGGACGCGTTCTTAGACTAGAAGAAAACAGACTGAACCAGCAAGAATTATATAGACACCTGAGAGAAAAAGAAAAATAGGAATACCCAAAAATACCATAAAAAGCACCATACGTAAAGAAGGAGAAATAATAGATTGCAAGTCCATACAAGAACTACTAGAATTGGAGAGCAACGCACGTCATTAATCTCAAGATCATCTGATCGTGCGGACTCCAAAGAGCAATGGGTGTATGTCTGCTTGGCCCATAGACCATCTGTTATGGTGGCGAGGATAGCTAATCGGTCAACCCGATCGTTTCTCTCCACACCCGCGTGTCTGGGAACAACGATAAGCGTGACTGTTCGCAGCGATGCCTACATTTTAGCTCTCTCTATTGACTCCACCCGTCCCCTACGTACATCATCTTTTGTGATTTTCTGAATAATAGTCATTGAATCGCTTAGAATGCACGTTTGGGAATAGGCTTGCGATTCTAGTCAGTTTAGTGTTTGCACTACGACAAACACTCCAATCGTTATATTGCTTATTGTTGCGGTAAAGGCTTCACTGGCTTCGTGTACTGTTCTTTCTTGTGATCTAGCAGTAAGGACCATGCTCACCACTGGTGTCTGATGACCGACTCGTCCGTGTATATCACAATATGTGTCATCGACAAGTTAGCAGATGAGTGTCACCTTGGATTGTCATTGTATACAAATCAGTAGTTTTCCATTGCTTTCTTAACCGGTTTTGGTCTCTTATCTGTTACCATCCTTGATGCACCCTATGCCCAATACGGGGCCTTTCTAACTCCTTAAGACGCTGTCGATTATACGATAGATGGGGTTGGTAGGTAAGTGATCTGAAAATACAAATATAACTCTTATGGTGGTGAGCATTAGTGCTTCTTCTAATCGCGGACAATAGTTCAGTTCGTGGTTAATTCAGTGCTGCGACCATAAAAACAATGAGGTTGTGGTGGAATCTCGATCTCTGAACAAGATATAATTTTGTGCGCTTAGGGTTGATAAGTTCGGTTTTTAAAAAAATAGTTCTGTAATTGTCCAAGAATTTGAGAACCACTTTACTTTTTATCGTACAACCCAAAATGTGTGTAAACGTCACAGGAAGTAGCCGGAACGTCACTCGGCGACTCGCACACAGTGTGTTCTCTAAAAGGTAAATCTTTTATTGTATCTGTCTGCCAAGATCTGGGACGCCGATATACGCAAACCTCCCATACATTGACCAGACGATCGTAAGTTTCAAATTTTATTTCTGTGCTATAATTTAATGCTTGATTATCAAAAGATTCTCGTTATTGTTCTTCTATACTTTTGGTGTTAATATCAGATCACTACTAAAATGCCTTACTTAATGCCCTCGCCATATTCTAAACTTCACCTGTACCGTACTCTTCTGTTCCCCAGTGAGAGACAGTCCATGCGTGACCTAAATATGTCTGATACTAGCCAATGAGTTTGTGTAGGAGGGATCTCATGCGTACATATTTTTGAATTCAGAAACTTTCTGAGTCACATTAGGCTTGGTGTTGAAACAGTATTGCGATTTAGTTTTAATTGTTAAAAAAGTAAATGAGTTCTTCTGCAGTAGAGTAGTCGTGATTTCCTAGTTGTCACAGTTTCATTGAAATCTGCTGTTGCTAGTGTGTAGTTTTCAGTTATATCAAAGAAGACAGTTCATGGCTTGAAGACAGTTCATTGCTTGTTCCAACTTCCAGGTTTACAAGTTAGACTAGAGGCACGAAAAATATAAAGCAAGGTAACTAAAGGTAAGATATAAAAAATAAAGAAAATGAATTTAGTTTCTATAAGTAGACTAGTAGTATCCTTACCTAAGCTACATTACTACTAGGTCTAATTTAATTATTAATATTTATATGTAAGTATGGGGTCCAAATATAATCATATTACTTGCAATCACATTTTAAATTTAGGCCTAGGTCTCAATTGAATTATATCAATTTTAATGAATGTTAAAGTTGTAAACCTAATCTATCATCATCATGAGGCGAGGTACTGTGAGCCGGCAAAAGTAAAGATTAGACTAGTTCTTCACTGTGCAATAAATAGCCCACTATTTACATTTGTAACTAGCTAACGTCATAGGTTTCCCTGGAACATCAATAATCTGTATGGTTGATAAACTGTAACAATGTGAATAAAGCTAAAGACTCACCTTATTCAGCATTCTCTGTGGGATATACTTTTTTAATTCCAG
The DNA here is from genome assembly GCA_034231615.1 of Meghimatium bilineatum. Taxonomy (NCBI): domain Eukaryota; kingdom Metazoa; phylum Mollusca; class Gastropoda; order Stylommatophora; family Philomycidae; genus Meghimatium; species Meghimatium bilineatum. The sequence continues at coordinate 11,958,164 of CM067306.1, forward strand.
AAACGAACTCCATGAATATTTCCGCTATTCTATATACTAATAATTTACCATAATTCTAAATACTAACCACATTCTAATGCAATCGTATTCAATTAATAATATATCATTTAACCTCACACGCTTTCTTCTCCATATATGAATTTATAATGAAAGTAAAGTCACCTCTAACACGTGCCATCATGGCTGTTCTTTCCATCTGCTAATGTATACCACTGTGCATATCTTCCGGCTATTGTATATAATAATAATTTACCTTAATTCTAAATACTAGAAACAGATTCTAATCTTTAACCCCTAAACACTAATTGTAATGTCATCGTTTTCAATAAATATTACTTTATTTTAAATACTACTTATATTCCAAACTCAATCATACAACAATAGTGTCAATAGCGCTCTACATGGCAATAACAATACAAAGGTTAGGAAATACCTCGAAACTAGAGCAAAGATCACAGTGAAGAACTATACTTTACTTACGCTTCATAGGCCTACTATTATAATTTATTTTGTAGTATAGGATAGGTGCAAGGCTTTCCGGTTATGGTATCTCATTGTTTTAAAATTTTCATCTGTGATCATTAATGGTTTTACTTTTAACCTAGGCCCTAGTCTGCAGTGAGTAGGCCTAAGTACAGACTATTGCAGTTTTAACTAGGCCCCCTATCCTTGCTATTGTTGACGATTTATTGTATTAAGTTCCAGGCCCCTAGCCAAATTGAAAGTTATTTGGGGAAATATTGACATACAAATTAAGTAATCAACAATATGGGAAATATTGACATACAAATTAAGTAATCAACAATATGGGAAATATTGACATACAAATTAAGTAATCAATGTAGGAAATGTTGACATACAAATTAAGTAATCAATGAGGGAAATATTGACATACAAATTAGGTAATCCACACTCCAGGTAATATTGACACACAAAATAAGTAGGGCCTAATAAACAATATGGGAAATATGGACAAACAAATCAAGTAATCCACACTCCGGGAAATATTGACAAACAAATTAAGTTGGGCTTCATCAACTCTGGGGGAAATATATTGACATAGAAATTTAGTAATCAACTGTTATAAGTATCTGGGAAATATTGACATACAAATTAAGCAATTCACACCGTGTTAAGTTAAAGCAAGTTTTTGTGTGGGTAGGCCTAAGATTAAAGTGTATTGTTTGTTCTGCTTAATGTCTACACTGTCAGACAAAATATTCTGAATGAATGAACTCTGAGGTTGTATGGAGTTCTTCTTTCATTGCATACAACTTTGGTTGGTTGAACTGCTTGGGCAAGATTTCTCTCAATTATTCATACTGCAGGCAGATATGCAGTTTTAAAGGTTTTATTAATTTATTTCACAAGTGCACAGTGATGATCAGTCGTATCTGGTGCTTGTGTTATTAATGTTATTATGTCAAAAATGATCTTGTGGGGTACAATTGGAACAAAAAGGAAGAAAAGGGGCCAAAGAAAATCATTGGTAGACAACATTAAAGAGTGAACCTGTCAAAATGTTTCCATTTATCTGCATTGCTGAAATAGATATTGCTGGAGTATATTGATTCATCAAATGTAGTACCCATAAGACGTGATGGGTTAATGGATGGATTGTAATAGTAACATTGTCCATCTTATGGATGGATAGGTTGTAATTGTAGTAACTTGTCCATCTTATGGATGGATAGGTTGTAATTGTAGTAACATTGTCCACCTTATGGATGGATAAGTTGTAATTGTAGTAACATTGTCCATCTTATGGATGGATAAGTTGTAATTGTAGTAACATTGTCCATCTTATGGATGGATAAGTTGTAATTGTAGTAACATTCTACATCTTATGGATTGTAATTGTAGTAACATTGTACGATGGATGGATTGTAATTGCAGTAATATTGTTCATCTTTTGGTAGCATTAATATTTTTTCCCAATTGTGTTGAATTTTTCATTTTTATCCTCTAACTTCTTTTGCATATTTCTTTTGAACAAATCTGACCTCATTTATCTGCAGACTGTGATCATTTAATTATCTATCAAATGCTAGGAGTTGGGTGTTTTTATTTTTAAATCTGAAAAATGTCTCAGCTTAATTTCCTCATTGTTGAACAGTTGTTTGAGACCAGCCACTGCTGTGAGTCATATCTGAAATAGGATATGCAGTTCATATAGACTAGAGATAAACGCATGATACATCACATTACAGTAGAATCCCTCTATAGTGCATTCTTTTATAACAAATGTCCCTATATAACAACACTTTTCAAAATCCCCAATTATATTTATTCTTTATTGTTTGTACTGTATATAATGAATTTCTGTTACTACATACATATTGTGTTTGTCTGGCCATGTTGTTATATCAGGATTCCAATGTATATAGATTGTACTATATATTAGTGAGTGGATTGCAGTTTGAATCTTCATCTGCGTTTGTTCTCAAATGTCTGCAGACTAGCAGGATGTGATCCAGAGAATGGAATGCATTTTATCAGGATGTACAGCTTGGCTGCAATAACTGCTCCTTTTGACCTGACACATCTGACTTCTGCATAGCTTCTGAATAAGTTAATCCTCTATGGGATGGGATAGCAAACTCCACCCCTAAAACCCCTTAGTTGCCTCTTACGATGTGCATGGCATGTAACATTGTCACTCACTATTCATGGTACACCTATCAGGCCTGGCAACACGTGGTCATAAACTTGAACAATATACTCTATCCACATTTGTATTATACCCAGAGAGACATAAGAAAAAGGCATCTTAATCTTCTTTCGTTCACTTCAAATATCTATATCTGTAATTGGGTGTCTTCAATAAACTTCACTGTCTTGTGCATCTCATACAGAGGAATGTAGAACTTTGATTCTTCTTCTTCAGCGTACATTCTCAAACTCCTGCTGAATTCTCTTGTAGCAGGACCATGGTCCTACTAGATTTCCAGCAGAATGTAGTCCAGAGAATGGAAATGCGTTGTGTCACCGTTTTATTTGCGCCAATGGCCCGACACATCCGTCTTCGGCGGTGAACTTTGATTCAAGTGTTGCTTCTATGTGCCAGTTTTTTTTCCAGCAGTTCATACAGGGGTACATTGATTGAGAACCCCAGGAATTACAAGCAATAAGCTCTTACCTATATGCAGTGGGGTGGTTTTTCTGAGTTTTCATACCCAGGTGACTTCAACCTTCAGCTTAGTGCAATGCGTATTGAAACAGCCTTCTACCCAGAGGTGCTCTATAATTGTATAGATCACATGCTACAAAGCTTCCATAAGAGAGCCTCAATTTAAAGGCGTGTCATCTACTAAGGCTTTCTGTTGCATGAGTGGTTTGTCTAAGTGGGCCATTGGTGAGGCCCACAGACGTAACTGCACTCGTACAGGGGTACATAGAACATTCTAGTGTTGTTTCTATGGGCCAGTAGTTTTTAGTCAGCAGCTCATATTCAGGACATTGTGCATGATAATTTGATTTTGTAAATCAGATAGTATTTTCCTGATAATAGAATCTATGTTCATTCAGCCTATAACTGATGAAAGTATTTTCTTTTTGCTATATACCCCTTTATTCCTTGCAGCATCAGGGGTAGAATAGTTCTCTGAAGATGGCTTTATGCTTTGCAGCGTAAATAGCAATTCCTTTTGAGCAGCAACTATCTGATGGTACTATAGAAGCATGTGAAAACCACTTAATCTGTTGTATTCTGGTAACAATCTTCAGGGATGACGCAATGGATGACCAGTGCTTTCCAGTTTGAGTGATGTGATGATACGGTGTATAGTTCCTGTATATTTTTGAGATTCATAGTCATACCCTCTTTGCTGGTTGTTCTGTAACGAGTTTCTCTTGGTCACCCTGTCTTTCTTTTGACATCTAGAATCTATTTTAATGCTTGTAGTGGCAATCTATATTCATGCATTCTAAATACATTGGATATAATTCAGCATTTATTGTATTGTTATAGAAGCATATTGCTGTGTGGTGTCATCTATTTGCTTGCTTGACTTGAATTCTTCCAATCAAATATTTTACAGATATTTATTTTCAAATGAATTTAATTTTTGTTTTACTTCAGTGTTTTTGTAATTTTCAGCATTCCTAAAAATATATATATATATATGAGTGATTTTCTCTGCTACAGAAAACATGGGGCATTTTTTTGCTCCTTATGCCTGCGTCTTTCCACTAATTGTTTAATTCTCAAATGTTGTGGCACCATTGTGCATACTAGTTTTTAGTGCTGCCTGCAGTCATCTGTCAGGTTTCCCCAGTTTTTTAGGCATCATGGCATCCAATAAATGTTTTGCAGATGTCTTTGTATCCCTGCCTTGGTCTGCCTTTTTTGTTCTTACACCATGTAAGAGCTCCTTGTATAGCAGTTGTTTTGGGATGCTGTTTTTGCTCATTCTGTAAATGTGGCCATACCACTTGGGTCTTCTGTGACCAGGTGTAAACATTATTCATGGAGTTTTGGCCGTTAGGAGGTATTTGGTATTGATTTTTTGCCACTCTATATTTTAGATTTTATGGAGACAGCATAAATGAGGTGGCTGCTATTCCTATATTCAAGCACTTATTTCTCTGTTGAGTAACCATATTTTTGTGGTGACCTTGGGACAGAGATAAGTAAAGTTCTGTACCAGTTAAATTTGCATATTCTCACAACAATTAATACAGATATTACATGGAGTTGAACAGCCACAGTTTAGTATATGTACTTTTTGTTGAATATAATGCCGTTTGTTTCAATCAGATCTTCTTCAGCATTCATTCTCAAACTCCTGCTGAATCTCTAGCAGAGCAATGGTCCTACTAGATTTCCAGCAGAATGTAGTCCAGAGAATGGAAATGTGTTGTTTCACCATTTTATTTGCGCCAATGGCCTGACACATCCGTCTTCGGCGGGTCAATCAGATCTGTGATGCTGTTATTTGTTTGTCCTGGATTTCTGTATGGTGGGATTATTAGTTAAAAATAATGGTATCCTCCATAACCAACATTCCTTTTAAAATGTTTCCTTTGTGGAATAGGTTGATTGGGAAGCCTCTAGAGCAGGAGTGGGATATACTGTGCTACCTAGTCATGATTAAGGCTGATAAAAAATTCTATATACATATCCTCTGAGCTCATCTAATATCATATCACAAGCTATTGCAGCCAAGCTGTAAACTATGATGCTAAGCATTATAAGAAGAAAGTGATAATTAAAACCTTTGATTTTTGTAAGCTGAACCGTCTTGTGGAGACAATGTTCCTGCAATGTAGCTTGTGGGAAATTATGAAAGCTTATGCGTTTGCAAGCAGTAAGTCATCTGATAATAAAGACCTCTCTAAAAATAAGCATTTCAGGTGTGCAGCAATGAATATTATATGCTGTATAATGTCAGTGGAAAAATAACCAATCTCTTCAGGTCTTCATAGATATGAACTTCTGTTGGCATGAAACTTGAAGATCTATTATTTCATTGAGTCTGTAGTGTACATTAAAGGAGATTTTAAGAAAGATGGTCCAATATTTGTGGTCAAATCATATTGTAAACAAAACTATGACTTGAATTTGTTTGCTTAATTTTAACTGGCGTGCAGCGCCCGTGTGTTGCCGGGGCCCGAAAGAGGAGCAAAGAATAGCAACACTGTTTACCTTCCACGCATGTCGTAAAAGGTGACTAAGGAGGTTATGGGATGGAGTTGGCTGTCCCATCCCATATAGGGTAAGTGACCTGAAGCCATGCTGAAGTCGGATGTGTCAGGCCAAAAGGCACAAATATCGCAGCAGTGCTGTAAACCATGACACAACACATTCCATTCTCCAGACTACATCCTGCTAATCTGCAAGAGTTTGAGAACAAACGCAGAAGAACTGGCATGCAGGACTTTCTGGTCAGCTGCATGGTTGCACAGCAGCTCGAGATAAAGGTTAACAGTGCGCAGGTGTATCATGAGTAAGGGTGTTCAGTGTATTGTGCCCAGGTATACCATGAGAAAGGGTGTTCAGTGTATTTTACCACACAATACTAAATCTCAGCTTTATTTTAGGCTTACTTGGCTGTTTACGTTGCTCAGCTGTGCAAGTTGGCTGACCATTTGTGCAATTGAGTCAAACAAGAACCACCTGCACGTTAAGTTTAACCCAAAGGAAAGTCAATATGTCCAAATTCAGACTAAAAGATTGTAACATCTGGCATCGCATTAAGCCAGAACGACCATACTGCCTACCATGGGACATTGTTAATGTGAATGTAGTGTGATGGGAAAAAGGTTGAAAGGTGATTCCTGATTAGAAACTGGCGTCACAGCACGTCAGGCATTCCCATAAGTGTTATGCTCTCCGTTCCAGCAGCCATCTCAGAGTCCAGATCAGGTGTTGATTGCGTGATCTTCGGGGCCTTCCAAAAGATTTACTTTTCCTACTCTCCCCTCTAGATACTGCCATTTCTAACATTCTCTATATGTGTATGTTCTCAGCCTCATTGACATCATCTTCATCTTGAAATGATTTTATTACTGCCTAGATCAAGTCTGCTTTATCTCTTCTCAGCATTGTGCTGTCTGTCACTGCATTGCTTGCCAGTAAGTCAGGTTTCTCATTTCCTCTGACCCCAGCATGACCATGGCAGTATATGTAATGCTCTGGACAATTGAGTTGTTCAGTAAGTCTCATCATTCTTTTCTCAGCATGTACATTTCTATCTTGCGCAGCATGCTTTGAGGGTCTGTGAGTATTACCGAGTGTGTTGTTGTATCAGTTATCAACCAATTAAGTGCTGCTGTAACTCTCCCTATCTCTATCCTCATGCTCGATGTGATGCCGTGTTCATCTATTCAAAACACTTTATATGAAAGTCTTTTTCAACTATTACAAAAAACACGTTTTTAGAAACTAATATTAGATAGCCAAAGAGTGCAAATTTGCAGCTCTGGATAGAAGTAAAACTGAGTTGGCTATGAGGTTCTTGTCGCTTCACATAAACAAGGATCTATAGCTAGATACAAGGGTATGCTACATGATTGGTACATTACAGTAACATGTTACATTTGGCCTGTAAACAAATGTTGATGTGAATTACTTAAGAAACTTACAGTACTACAAAGTTTTTTCATCTATACTAATAAAATTTACTGAACTAATTAAATTTTTACCAGTGTTGCTTGGAAATGAATATTATTGTTAGGGAAATTGTATCAATGTATGTTTATAAATGTTACCATGAAGTTGCAAATTCTGTACTGTATATCCGTGAATACTGGGAAGTCAATAAGTAATATATGGCTGGAAAAAATAAATGGATATGATACACAAATGAAAAAACTATATGCTGGTAATTTAAATTATCTCTTCATGTTAAATGTTTGCCATTCTTGAAATGTTTTCCACCAAGGTGGGTTTTGAGTGAACAGAACAGGTGGAAGGAAATTGCCTGGAGATAGACTGTATGTGGTGTGGTATTGTCGTGATGAAATAGTAATCTTCTAGGCAGATGGCATGGACATTTTCTTCAAATTACATCCGGAAGCATGACTAGAACTTTATAGTACAATACTGCATTCACATGGTCATTTTCTCTGGAAATTACTATCACTCTTTCAGAATCCAGACAACTGTGAGCATAACCTTTCATACTGATGGGATAAGTTTACATTTCTTGGCAGAATGTGAAGGATGCTTCCACATCACTGAACCGCACTTTGATTCTGGTTGATAGTGATACACCATTCATTGAACCACACTATGATTCTGCATATCTTCTCCTTCATGTGACAAAGATGCTGCATGGACATGCCCATTTGGGCCAGTAAGTTCTCTGGGTACCCATAAGGTTCACACTTTTTAGAATTTCAGTCATGCATTATGCTAGTCTGAACCATGTGCACACCATATTGCAGTTGCTACCGTGTCAACATTTATAAACATTTTAGCTTAAATCATTTTCCCACTCTCTTCGCAGTTGCTCCTCTTGCATTTTGAACAGGATTGAAGGTCTCACTTCATCAGCAAGTGATGTGTGTTATGTCAAAAATTGATTTACCCAGTTATACACCAATTTACTTGATAAGCTGTTCTCAAAGTAAACAGTAACCTTCTCCTTATGGACAGGAAATACTCTTTTCTACCAAAAAACAAATGCAAAACCTGCACACTGTTAATTCCTTGTACATTTTTGGAGCATTGTCGTGATTCACTGTGCTCTAGACATCTGTGTACAACTACTGATGGTGCAACAGTCGTCTGCCACACACATTAATCACATAACTGAATGCAGTAATCTCATAAAATACTTTAAAAAACTAGCAACTGCATTTCTATTCTATTCCGCATTAGTTTGTGACTAATTAGCTTCCTCTAGCATCTAGAGATCCATGACTAATCTCTCAACCGAGGCACGAAAGTGAAGTCACGTAACGTTGAACAGTGTAAATTCTGAATTAGAATGTCATTATCAGCCGCCATTAGTTGATTTCTCTCCACAGTTGTGGTTAATTAATTCAGTACATTTTCCTTCCTCATACTTTCCTTCATTTTAGTAGCAAAATAGTTACAGCATGTGTCTTATGTTTGCAAGATTGCAGGCCTCATACTTTATTACTGCCTTCAGTTAGTCTGCTTTATCTTTTCTCAGCAATGTGCAGTCTATCGCAACATTGCCTGCCAATAGGTCCGCTCTCTCGTTTCCTCTGACACATACGAATTTCCTATAAAAAGCATAAAATAAATATGTACAGAACAAATACAATAGAGATGTATCAGGTCCACAAGAACAATAACTTTCAATAGTGAAACGATGAAAACTTGCATGGTTTGGACATGTATGCAGACATGATGGCTTGCAAAAAAAATACCATATGGAACTGTCGAAGGTGGAAGAAGCAAAGAGGATTATAATATCTTGGACAGACAACACCAAGGACAGGACAAGATTTGTCCTCACTCTTCCGGCATCGTTGAAGATAAAAATAGCTGAATGACTCGTGTACTGAAGCATCCAACGTGCTACCCCTACAACCCTGACGGGATCGATGGTTACCGGATTATAGGATAAGAAAGCTATAGTGGATGACATATGAATGAGAAGAGACAAATCACAGATAAATAACAGGTTGATAGACATTTACGTGGGTAGTGCTGACAATCTAAGAAATATACTGTCTTTCTGAGTTAAAGGGTATATGTATTTTTGGTTCATTATTCTCTCCAGTCAGTCTCGTCATTGTTTTATTATTCTGTGATTGTTGGTGTCGTTTATGGGCTCGTGCCCTTTGACCCTGTACCATTGTGTGTAGAGATTGTTATGCTGGGACGTCTTTATTGTCTCTCCACAGAGGGCCATAACCAGACAATAATTGTCACACTATCTGGGAAGTAAAGAAACTGCTCCAAGCTACTGAATCTAATATATGGTTTACTGTGTTCATTCCCTGCCATCCATTGCCTACTGGTTTAGCCGAACTTCTCCATAGTTCCAAACATGTTAGCAAATGTTCAAAGCAAGAAGTTTCCTCCGTTTACTGTGTCTGTATGATAGACGAATGAAACAACGTATTTAGCCTCACCCCTCGATGCTGTTCATTACATCTTTAGCTCCCTTCCATTGTAGGATTTACCTATAACCCAAACTAGCTATAGCTTAGGGCTCCTGCTCTCTTGGGGTCCCCAAAAAATCATATTTGGCACTGACATAATATCTGGACTTATAAAGGGCCACATATCTCAAATAGCTTAGAGCCTTATCAGGTCTAAATCCTGCGCTGCTCCCTTCCAACCACTAAGGATGCATGAACATTGACAAATAGAATACAAAACTGGACGAATGAGTTACAACTCAGACTTTCAATAATAATAATAATAAAAGCTCCCACTTTCTAGTATTTTGTCCACTGAGTTATATTGACCATCGGACCACCGAACTTGTGTTATCTGCACATGAAAAACTTTGTTATATAAATGATGTGCAATGAGGCGTACACAAGTAGGAAGCCTCGCATTTATAGGCGTGTCTTATATTTGGGGTATGCTCTAGCGTGTTGGTACGTCACTCATACCCACAGGACCCCCCCCCCCCGCATGTGGGTATGTTGTTAAATATATTGTGATTTTAGTTTAATTTTTGTCATATGGATAAATAGTGGTCATGTCCGAGTCCCCTTCAATTATATGGTCCCGTGGATTCGGCGACATCATTTTTCAAAAGTGACTACATGTACTTGACATTCCATGATTTTCATTGGACACTTTTTTGTTAACACCCAATGAAAATTACGGGGACAGTAAAATATCGTCACATTTGAGCGTACCAGATTTATCAGAGTTCATAGGACTGTGTAATGATGAGGGACACTGCTTTGAGCATCAGTGTTTTTTGTTTGACTTTAGTCCGACTATTGAAACAGGAAGAAAATCTTGTTTGGGGATTCCTTATTTCCGTACTTAATTCGACGCGTACGGCATATATAACTAAAGTACTTGTAAGTAGCATATATCTACAGTTTCGAGTGACAAAGTTAATTGCTCTTGTCAAAAATAAAGCAGACGGACACTTGTCGTTTTCAGTAAGTATACGTGTACAAATTCTGCTTCTCTGGTTACATTGATTTTTATAGTAATTTTCCGTTTTCTTCCCAGTTGAAGTTATCTCTTGTACTGGTAATTATAATAAGGCGCATCATACTATAATAAATGATTGTTTTCCTAGCTAATATTATAAGTAAGAACTTATGCCTTTGCTCTCAAACTCCTGAAGATTGGCATTGTGTAGTGCAGACTGCTTTGTGTCATGGTTTACAGCTTCGTTGCAATTTCTGCGCCTTTCAACCTGACACATCCGACATCAGCATATCTACTAGATCACTTTGACCTTCTATAGCATGGGACAGCCAACTCCACCCTAAAGCCTCCTTAGTCGCTGTGTTAATAATAACAGTGTTGCTATTCTGGAACCCCCCGTTTTTTTATATAGACCCCGCCAATACATAGGTCATGTTTATACTAATCAGTTTATACATAAAGTCGCCGTGTGTTAGGCAGCCCTACGTTTCCAGAGTCGGGTTGTTTCTAACAACGGGTGATTTATTTCTTTACTTTGCACTTATCTGCGCCGCTCAGCTTTCAGAGAAAGTGCACACGATGTTTCCACTGCACTGTTTCATTTTGTGAATTGTGTATCCGTCAAATTATTTTTGTTTCAAAATCTCATACCTTTATCCTGTCTGGCACAATATTGATCGATATCTGATGTGTCGTTGCCGAACTTCAGGCGTGAGAGTTTGTTTCTGGACACACTGTCTATTCTTGGGCTAATTCAAACAAAGGAGGTCCTACGAGCGTGAGTAGATTAATTGATGGCAGACGTACTGTGCATAATGGCGTGTGCTTTTAATGGTTGATGTTTTTGCCTGGAATTTCTTATCAGTGTGTTTATATAGCATTACAATTAGGCAAAGACATTAAATAGTTTACATGCTGGACTGTGACTTGTTTAACATTTACTGTGTTGACAAGGCATGTGAAGTCAGACTCGACAATACTAAGATGGTTTCTTTTCGGAATAGACATCGTTGTAGAGAAATTTATGCCTGGAGGCTGGTAGTTTTATTATAATCGTACAAGTTTTGTTTTGACTTGTCTGAACCTTTGTGTGCTGTATATTTCATGAAAGTTGGGGTGTTGTGTAATATATATATTTGTTTGTTAATGTAACCGTTTATTTCAGATCGAATGATGGTAGATGTGAAACATTCTAAAAGGAGAATTGTTATCATAAGGTGCCGTGCCAGCTGACGTAGGCGATCATGGATCTTCACAGCTCTGTATCACGAATACTATGTTTTAGGTTCGTTCTTGACTCTATGCCATGTCAGGTTGTTCAATTGTCCAATAGTTTCTCGCATTGTCGCCCTCAGTCTCTCTTGCCTTCAATCTTGCTTGTTGTGACTATCTTCTCCAAACCGTCTCACATTTGACCCTTTCAGCACCTCCACATTAGTTTCTCTGGCAGTCCCTGGTATTCTCAGCCTTCTTCTGTAGAGCCACATCTCTACCGCCTCTAATTTCCCACTATCCTGTTTGTGTGACTCTCATCGAAAAGTAGAACAGGAATGGTTAAAAGTACTTTGACATGAGGAAAATATTAACACCGAAACAAATCACACACTAGATAGAAGTGTTTTTAAATGTTACAATAAATGTTACAATAAATATATGATTCAGAAACATCGATAATGAACAAACAACTAGAATTGAGGAATTTGAGACTTGGATATGAAGAATAGGAAGAACTTCATGGAACGAGTTGGAAAGAGTAGATAATTAACAAAGAGGTTTTTACAAAACTGCGTATAATAACATAACTTTTAATAGAAATAAGAATCAAACACATTAAATACTTTTGTAATTAAAATACATGACACCGCGTTGAAGACTTGAACGCGCTGAGCGCAATGCATCAATAGACTGGGGGGGGGGGGGGGGTATGACTAGCCACAGAAACAATCAACATGCTTGACATTTGATGGGGGTGACTAAGTACCTATCATGAGATAAACAAGATTTAATCTGTCAGAGTACATCATGGAGTCAGGATATTGATGGTTCGTTTCAGCCAAACATCGTTGCGGAGACGGTACGTTATGATGGTGGTGACATAATGGAGAATCCAAACTACGAGCTTATGCATTATTCTGGCCACGAAGTTGTACGTACTTTGATGAGTATTTCTCTAGGTGAACCCCCACAGGGAACTAATTACTGTTATGGATTTCTGTGTGACCCACATACATTGCCAGATTGGATATATAGCGCTGAAGCACTCTTGTTGCATAATCAATGTGGTCAGGTGTACTGATAATGGACATTAGTGTAGACCAGGCAGCTTTACCGGACGTCTGAATGATTTTGGAAGTCTGGTAGCTTTGTGAAATCAATGAACTATCGATATCCTACTCATCTGTTTTAAAAAACGTGTTTCTGCTTTGAACGTAGGCTCGTGCGTGTTGATTGTAACATAGGCGGTACTCGCAAATCAATGAAATGTATTGTGTAACATTGATTCTATATTTGTTTAAAGTTATTGATATGTCAGATTGAAGCTAATATTGCATGAATATGTATATCAGTAGTATTTATAAAGTATTACATTCATAATTTAAAAGAAATGAAGACGTATACAGTAAAGGACTTTACTATTCAATTATTGCCGAATTTTCTTAAACGTTAGATCAGTGTTGTCAACATGCTCAGCGGGTCAGGTTTAGAATTTTTTTCTGTAGTGTGAGACCAAACCTCCGTTATTAAAACATTTTTATTTTAGTCCCTCGGATCTCCAGTAGCGTTTTATGATCTATGGGGTCATATTTGTTTTAGTCCCTCGAATCTCCAGTAGCGTTTTATGATCTATGGGGCCATATTTGTTTTAGTCCCTCGAATCTCCAGTAGCGTTTTATGATCCATGGGGCCATATTTGTTTTAGTCCCTCGAATCTCCAGTGGCGTTTTATGATCTATGGGACCAATACACATTGTGCTTTTACATCAGCCTGGCGGGCCTGAATAGAGTGCTTTGGGGGTTGTGGATTTTTTTCTCGGGCCATAATGGCCAACCACTTAGATATTTCAATATCCATCCCGGAGTAGCTTGAAGTAGTTGGACAAGTGTATACGGATAGATTAGCGCAGAATATAGTAAGAAATGGGGGAAGTGGTGTATATGTGGAATACCCAGATGGCACCACTGATACCACATGTATACCTGTAATTGCTGTAACAACTATGAATCTGAAGTCAAAGCTATATGTGTTGCCGCAGAAGAACCGTTAACACCGGACAGGATCTTACACTTTATTGTAATACTTACAGATGCAAGATCAGTACTAGAGACACTACAATCCAATAAACTACTAGTTAAAAGACGCATACCACAGAAGACGGATGTGTCGGGCCATTGGCGCAAATAAAACGGCGACACAACGCATTTCCATTTTTTTGGACTACATCCTTATGGAAATTTAATAGGACCATGATCCTGATACAAGAGATTTCCAGTGGGAGTTTGACAATGAACGCTGAAGAAGAAAAGACGTATTATCCATAGTGCAAAATAGGTGTAGAATTATACTGTAATGGATTCCATCACACTGTGCAGGAAAATAGCAGGAGCTGATCAATTGGTCATGGAAGGTTCTAACATGCAGCAACCGGATGTACTAGTCAGTTATCACCAAAAGAAATCCACGATAAAGGCACAACGAAAGCCTAACTTATCTTCACGGAACGACTACCACCTACTTAACAGACAAGAACAGGTCATCATATTTCGACTCAAAACTCGACACAATAGACTAAACAGTCATATGTATACACAATTTAAAATTGGAACAGCATCAAAGTGTACATGTGGGCAAGCCAATCAGACTTAAGAATATATTCTTCAAGAATGTGCAAACTCTGACACATTAAGGTGCACATACTAACCTTCTGATACACCTATGAATGTTAAACCTCATGGTATAAAACTTCACTGAATGATGTAGTTCTTCTTTCGTTCACTAATTGTGTTTTGTGCGTGGCAGGCATCCTGATTAAGTGTGCGTCTTTTGCCGCATGCCAAAAATAGCCACGGTTGACCAACGAAAATCACGGAAATGATCACAATGGGCATTTCAGGTCACGTTAACATTTCCGGTTTAAAGGTCTTCTTGTCGAAGGTCACCTTGTACATGATGTTACTCGGAATATAACCACTTTCATTATTACGGTGTACTATTTTGTGCCTTTATTGAAGTTGTGACCACGGTCATGACCTACGGGACCCTGGATCACCAAACAACCGACCTTATGGTGGTGTGTCCATTGCTTATGCTTTATCCTTAAAGTATATGTGTGGTCTATAACCATGATTCTTTCTACCTGTTGCCTTGTGGCCTACTTTTGTAACATTTTACAAATATCTGTAGTCCGTTCTGGTGCCATATGCCCCGGTCCAGAACCACGGGTATAAGTCAGAGACACTGACTGTCTGTCTGTTGAGTCATTGTGATTAGTGTTCGACCATGTCCTTGTTTGTTTACAAGTTGTGTAAACTTTCCACAAACATTCTTTTTCCTCCTTCGTCCCAATCTAGTATTTTCCTCGTATAAGTTTAATTGGGTAATTTTCCCCACTCATGTTTCATGTCATTGTTTCAACCATTTTTTGGTCGTTCCTATTGTGTGCTACGCGTGGGAGTCTTGTATTCTTCTTCTCGTTCGCAGTTTAGCATGTCTACGCAGCAAGTCTGGTTTTCTTTGATAAATGTTGCTGTATTTGAAAGCTCATAAATGATCCCGTATAGTTTAACATGTCTACGCAGCAAGTGCCGTTTCTTGATAAATCCTGATGTTTGAAAGCTCATCAAGGCTTCCATACAGCGTTCTGTGAACGTCTGTCTCTGTGGATCAGTGCTCTTCTCTTAACTGGTTTAGTATAATGCAGTCTTGCAAGATATGTTCTGTTCTGCCTGCCCACATGGACACAGAGATGATGGAATCAGTCAGTCTATTGTAATAGAGTTCAAATGTGGAACTAGCAGTAGAACATACTTCATGCTCCCCTGCACATACTTCATGCACTCCGATTTATTCGTTGTGGTTATAGGCCTAAGAGAGCGAACGCAGAAGATGTCTCATATAATCAATGACACGGTGAAGCCGGATGTGTCGACAAGCACTAATTCCTTACTTTAAGCCATGACACAACATATATCGTTTCAGCTATTACATCCTGATAACCCGCAGGAATTTGAGACCGAACACAGAAACTTCGTTGTTATTTTCGTATCTCATGTTCTTTATATTATTCTCACCAGCAAATCATATTTCTTCTCTATAGGGCAATAATAACATAACATTTATCTGTGGTTCTCCATAGTACAAAATAGGTGTAGGATTATACTACAAGGGATTCCATCACACTTTGGAAAAGCAGGAAATGAGAGAGCTGATCAACTCACCAAGGAAGGTGCAGATATAGACCTGTCCGATTTATACAAGAAACAACACTGCAGATATAGACATTATTAGCGAACGAAAGAAGAAGAATCTGTGGTTCTGTTCTTTAAAAAAATATATAATAAAAACTTCCCGGAATTCTGCCCTCTAATATTCGTCTTTCCATGCCATTGTTCCTTTTTATATGTCCGAAATGTTTAGTTTTCTATATACAATTGTATTCATCAGTTATCCTTCTTCTATATTCAGCATATGCAAAACCTCACTATTTTTTATGTTCTGTCCAGGAAATTCCTAACATTGCACTATAACACTTTAGTTCGAAAGCCGATATTCTTTTTTCCGTTCTATTTATTTCCCAAATCTCACTGCCGTAAGTTGCAACTGGAAAAATATTTGATCTAAGAAGTATAACTTTTGTCTCTTTATAAGTTTTCCCCCATATATTTTTTCATTTCTTTTAATTTGTTATACGCATGCGGTTACATCTGTGGGTCTCACCAATGGCCCACTAGGCAAACCACCCATGCAACAGAAAAACGTAGTAGATGACATTCCGTTATATTGAGGCTCTCTTATGGATGCTTTGTAGTATGACATGTATATACAATTATAGACCCCCTTTTAGTAGAAGGCTCCTTCAATAGGCATTGCACTAAGCCGAAAGCTAAGTCTCCTGGGTATGAAAGAAAGCTCATAAAAAGCACCCCACTGCACATAGGAAGAAAGAGTTAATCACTCGCAATTCATAGAGTTCTAAAACAAACCATTTCGCTATCGCTATTACTAATCTTGTCCTAATTGCTATTGTTCAATCACCTAAGATGTTTATATTTTCACCCATATAATCAAACTTGTCGACGTTTTCCAGTTCCGTGTTATCTAATTTAATTATTGGTGTTACTTTGATTTTATCTGTTTTCATGATCTTGGTTTTTTGTGTATGTTTAATTGAAGGTTTCTTCTTCTTCGCTGTATGATTTTATTTTAATGATCAATATTTCTAGTCCTTCTATGTGTGTAGTTACAAGTACCGTATCTTATATGTGTTATTTCATATCCTCCTATATTTAGGGGAACTTTGTGTGTTCCTTGTCGTTCCTTACCTTCCTCATGATGTTTTCCGCATATATATTATATAAGTATGACCATGTAACTTTGTATAAGGGATGAAACATTGTGTTCATTGTCGTTCCTTACATTCATCATGTTTTCCGCATATATATTATATAAGTATGGTGATAGGGTGCAACCCTGTCGTACTCCTCTATCTACTGAAAACTATTCTGAGATATTACCATCAACTCTCACAGCTGCTTGTTGATTATAGTAGAGCAGGGCTATTCAACTATATTTACTCGGGGGCCGAAATGGGGATCATCACGGGCCAGATTTATAAACAACACATTGAATGATTTTATACATTTAGTTTTTTATAGCTTTATTTCACTGTTTTAGCAATGAAAAGCGGGCCGCCAATTGAATAGTCATGTAGTAGAGTGATTGAATAAGATATTTTAGATGTCCTGGGAGTGGTAGAAGTACATGCTTAAAATTTTATTTTTTATTTACGATTGTATTTTATACCTTAGAGCACTGGTTCTCAACCATTTTTTGCCTGTCCCCCTTTCTCCCCATATGATTTAAAATGGTATATACGCTGCTAGTAACACAACAATTGATGAAACATTAGTATTGTAGTACATATCAATTGCTGACACAGCAGTAACTCTCTCCCATGACTGGTCTGTGGCTCCCACAATTTAGCATTTCTCTCTCCGTGGCCCCCTAGCGGACCATATAAACGCTCTGAGAACCACTGCCTTAGGGGACAATCTCTTTACTTTTCGTGGCTATGGATCCCTCAATATTTTATTGTGAGAGCCAATGTGTGTGCTGGTCATGTGAACACCATGTGACCTTTATTTGGGCGTGGGAAGAGAGCCTAGTGATATCGTTAACAATACAAACCATCTCTCTCTTACTCTCTGTCCGTACTTCTATTTTTTTTTAAATGGATACCATATTTGTTGTCTGATCTACAATATGTCTACTCTGTTTTGTTTCATGCGTCCAGCAGCTCTGTTGTGATTATGCGTTGAATTGCAAGATGTCGAAGCATTTTATCGTCAGTGGTATGCTGACGACCTGGTGATCTGGTGCACGGAAGAACATGCAACAGTGGCCACTAAACAAATACAAAGAGCTATCGATGCCCTAACCTTATGGGCTAATAGATGGTGCGTCAGCATTAACACAGATAAGTGCAGCACTACACTCTTTACCCTCTCACCAAAACAAAAAGCTGGTCATATCAAGATAGATGGAGAGCTCTTGAAAGAAGACAAACAACCCACATACCTCGGAGTTACTTTTGATGATAAGCTGACATGGAAGCAGCACATAAACAAAGCAACAACAAAAGCCAGGAGGAAGCTAGCTATCCTGAGAAAACTAAGTGGAACCACATGGGGAGCCAGTGGAAATATACTCAGTAAAGTTTACCAGCAAGGCATAAGACCACACCTGGAATACGGTTCAGCTGCGTGGTGTCCTGCATCAAACACCACATTACAAGATCTAGATAAAGTGCAAAACCAGGCACTTAGAATAATGTTGGGAGCAATGAAATCAACACCCATAGCAGAGATGCAGAAAATGGGAAGAATGCAAACACTTGGCGAACGCAGAGACACAAAAGTACTAATTCAAGCAGAAAAGTTTCAGTGTATGCCAAGTCATCCAATGAAGGAAAGATTCCAAAATCTAGCAATGGGACGACTGAAAAGGAGCAGCTTTATCCATCAAGCTAAACGACTCCGTAGACAACTTACAGACCTACCTGAAGTTGGCAGCCCCTTAAGGTCTGTACCAGAGCAAACCCCGTGGAGTGAAATCCATGGAATGCCAATATACATTCAGACCCATGTGAAAGGAATACTAAGCGAGGACGAACAGAACAGTGTGCAGCGAATGACAATCACCCTCAGTTTCCTGGATGAGGAATATCCACAAGATATATGGGTCAGAGTGTACACAGATGGGTCAGCACAGAATGCTGTGAGGAATGGAGGTGCAGGTGTATATATAGAATATCCACACAAGCCTAGAGATACAATCAGAACACCGACAGGAAAATTCTGCAATAATTATGATGCAGAAATCCAGGCAATTAGTGTGGCAGCTAAAAAACTGCTGAACTCCAACTCTGACCTACAGCCTGTGGTATTCCTGACAGATGCAAGGTCAGTGCTTCAAGCTCTCCAGTCTGGAAAACTAACAGACTTAAAAAAACTACTTAGCGAATTGTCTTACCAGTATAGGGTAACCATGCAGTGGATACCCTCTCACTGTGGAATACCAGGAAATGAAAAAGCAGACCAACTGGCTAAGGAAGGTGCTGCCGAAGACCAACCAGATATACCAATCACCTACCATCAGAAAAAACAGATGATAAAGTCAATAAGAAAGCCACAAACACCAACACAAGATGACTATCACAATATGAACAGATCAGAACAAGTTATAATTCTACGTCTCAGAACAGGACACAACCGACTCCGCAGTCACATGTATACAAAGTTCAAGATTGGCAACACGGCCATGTGTACATGTGGACAGGCAGCACAGAGTGCCAAACATATACTTCAAGAGTGTTCTGAGCATGAAACGCTGAGGCAGACATATTGGCCAGAGGAAACAACACTGGAATCAAAACTCTATGGGACACTGTATGAACTACAAAAGACAGTGAGTTTTATTAAGGAGACAGAATTACAGATATAGACATGTTTCAAGTGAACGAAAGAAGAAGAAGAAATCGTCAGTGGTGATCTATAATACATTAGGCCCGTGTACTGCGTTAGTCCGCTCCGAATATTATAATGATTTTTATTGGTCATTTATTTGTACTTTGTTTCACCAGCCAATGAAAATCGCAATGAGTGGGATTGGCCTTACGCAATGACATAAATCTAAACAATATCTAATATTTTATATAATATCTAATAGTTTATTAATATCCAAACAAGTTACAAATGAGAATTATAAAATGCTACATCTATTCCATATTAATGTATGGCTCAGAAACATGGACACTAAATAAACAATTAGAAGACAAAATTGATGCCTTTGAGATGTGGGTATATAGAAGAATAAGGAGAACATCATGGAAAGAGAAGAAAACAAATAAAGAGGTGCTAAAAACACTTAATATGAAGAAAGAACTACTAAGAGAAATAAAGATCAGGCAAATAAAATACTGTGGACACATTAAAAGACATGACACCTTATTGAAGACCTTACTTGATGGTAAAGTCAAAGGGAAGCGAGCAAGAGGTAGGCAGAGATACAAGTGGGAGATTAACATTACACGATGGACAGGTTACAGTCTAGCAGAGTGCACCACCAAGACAAGAGACAGGAGATGTTGGAGATACGTTGCAGCCAACCTTCGTTGCGGAGACGGCACTTGATGATGATGAATGACATAAAATGAGTTAGTATTCTGTCCTGTTATATTGTATGTCACGCGTCAGGTCAATCTGTTAAACTAAAAAAATTTGTTGGAAGTCAAACAGTGTTGGAAACTTAGTAAGCATTTGACATACATACATACATACATGAACCGTGACTTGTCACATTGTCATGACTTGTATCATGTATTTGATTGCATCCATTGATTTGTTTGCTTGAGGATGAACCAAATACCCCACACGAACAGCTTTTGAACAAGTATTGAATTAATAACAGAACTAAAATATGATAGAAATACGATGGAGTATAAGTTGATCAATTGTGTTTTCTACACAAGACTGGAGTTTTATTGGCAGCTCGTGTTTGGTGTTTCTCTGAAATTCTTCTCTGACAAGTTGTCCAGAGCTTTGCAAGTCTCAGACTGACGACTTCTATTCAATGTGGTTGTAATGATGGAAATACCGCCATGAAACTGTCTCAGATCTAATTACATGTCTGATATAAGTTCATCGTTTTCTTCTTATTGATGTAGAAACATATTGCTGTTTGGTGTCTTCTCTTACGTGCTTGTTTGATTTGAGTTCTTCTCAACCAATATTTAAGAGTTTTTAAAGACATTTATTTTCACATTTAATTTCTTCTCTAGTGCTTTTGTTATTTTCCAACGTTGTGACAACGTGACGGATATTACACTGGAGTTGAACATTTGTAGTTTGGTATATTTACTTATTGCTTGTGAGATGTTTTTTTTTGATTGCACTTGATGCAAAGGCAGTTCTTGATAGAAATCTCTTCTATCTCCCATCTAGTGTTATTTTGCTTCCTAAATAGAACAAGTTATCAATTGTTTAAATTATTTCTCCGCTGGGAGTGATTTTAAGATTACAGTTAGTAAAATACACGATCTTAGACTTGGAAGTGTTTTCTAGAAAGCCAATTTGTTCTGAGAGATGACAAAGTCGATTCATCATATCTTGTGCATTAGCATAAGTTCGACTTCCAAGTATTCAGTAAAATCAAGATCACGAATAGTTCTATCGCCTGTCCATTGTATATCAGAATGTTCATTGTGGGCGTAAAATCAGATACATGCACTGTCAGCGAGCGAAAGAAGAAATTGTCATCTTTCTTTGTACTTAAGTTTCAGGTCACGAATCAAATCTTGACGTTAAACTGACCACTAAGTACACTTCGATAATTTCCAACTGCTGATGTGTGCTATCTTCTAGTGTCAGCTGTAAGTGTGTGAAATCGATATTCACACACCTTCGCCATCTTTGATCATCGCCCGAACTCAGAGCACATCCCGTGTACTTGTACTCTCAGGAGCGGTGCACAATGCGCTATTCTTCAACTATCGCGATTCTGTCACTGATGGATGAAGATCGTGACCTGGGATATAGAACCGCGGGATAATAGTGCCGCTGCACGTTAGCGAACAAGAGACGCCGGTCTACGGCATAATTGATGCCGGGTTAAAAAAATAGAGTGCAGGTATCCTCCCAATTTCTAGCCAGCGCAATTAATGTGAAAACGAGGACGTTCATTATAGGTTGTTCTTCTAGCTCAATGGTTCTAAATGTATTTTTACACATGGGCTTTTTCGAGACATATTCTTCCGTTGTCCCATACATTCTTCTTCTTTCCTTCCTCTTTTTACCCTTTACGGGTGTCGAGGGAGATGCTATGTTCGTGTTCTTGCTTTTCTGGCAGCTTCAGATAATGTTATTTGGTGTTCGTGTAATGTCTCTTTGATGTTGTCGATCCAGCGTACTCTAGGTCTACCCTTAGCTCTTCTTTCTGCTTCTCCTCTCTTCGTATATGCTTTATAAACTAATGAATCACACAGAATTCTTTCCAGTTGTCCCATACCACAGTATCTTATTTTTATGTAGTTCCACAATGTCGTGTGACCCATGGCAAAACTCTGTACCTACCCCTTCCCCCCAGAGGGTTGTATATCCCACGTTGGGAACCGCTGTTGTGGCGCTAGCGTACCCTTTAAGTTCAGGATAGTGTTGCAATAGGCATCTGCGTTATAACAAGATATAAAGTGACGTATTCTATTTAGGGCGTGTTGCTCGGTGGTAGGGTGGTTGATGAGCACAACTTAGTCGAACTTGCTTGTTGTATGAAAGCAGATCGCCAACATTGTACTGGGTATGCGATAGGACGTATTAGTGGGGCCAGCCTTTTTTTAGCGGAGATGGGACTTGAGCTAACAGAGCCTCAGAACTAAAACTGGCCAGACAGCCCTATGATCGAGTATGGTCTTAGTCTACTTTAGGAAGTGGAAATGTGGGTTTGTAGTACCATCCTACCTACCATAAACCTTGATTCAGAGAAACCTAGATGCAACAGAAAACCTTAGTAGATGATATGCCTTTATATTGAGTTTATCTTCTTATAGAGTCTTCATGACATGTCATCTATACAATCCCGTAGTTGTAACCTTCGATAACAGTTACCATGTTGTTCCGACAGACTGACGCTGTGCTTGAACTAGTTACAGGCACGGCGTGATCGGGCGGAACAAAGAAACCTGTCGCAAAGGCCAGAGTTGTGCCCTGATGTCGACGCCTGTTTCGGCGACATTGGACTTGGAGCAATTATTTGAGTCGCATTGGTTATTTTTGTCATGTTATTCCAAGTATATATATATAGTGACCAACCGAAATCTAGAGAATAATGAAATAAGTAACGACTGAAGGCCTAATTAATTATGTGCAACAATTTTCTATTACATACAGTCATGACTCACTACATCCACGGACATCTAGATAAAAAAGAACATGCTACGATGCCACAAAACAGTCGATTGTCTATAAACATTACTGGAATTTCCCTTACAGTAAATACCAGTCCTTTTTCAAAATAGTTCTGCGTGATATTCTCACAGTCACTCATGTTGGTTGATTTGACTGATAATTAGAAGATATGCGTATACTTTGTGTATGAAAACATAATTCTGGTAAGCCAAAATTAGTGACGATGAGGGAGATCAGCACGCAGAGCCACACCGGAGAAGGTATATACCAGTGGGATTACATTTTCTAGATATACTGTAGAAAATGTCTTCAAGGACGAGAATTCCCGGCAGCAGCATGTCGACTACCGACTGTTCTCGTGACGCTGTTATTTTGTATGTCTAGATGTCTGTTCACATCTCGATGTTTCACATTGGTAGCTTGTAACTTCAGATCTGCTCGATTTGAAGTAACGACTGAAACTTGTTATATTACACGACTACGGATGTTGTTAGCTTCTCAAATAGTCAGAAAGTTACTATTGCACACACATGCCTGAATGTTGTACATCTGATGATTTTTACACATTAACACTGATTAAGACTTCCACGCTGCTTTCTGTGTTATTTTGCTCTATATGATACTGTCTAGTTTTGTTAAACATTTCTTTCATTCGCATCGTTGTAACTTGAACACATGTCAGATGTCTTCATCCAGTGTTGTTTACCTGTGACAGTGTGCATTTCGTATTATGGACATTCTTAAAGTATATGTTCTGCAGTCTGAAGTGCCTGACTGCAAGCTGCGGAGTTGATTTTGTCCTGCATAATGGCGTAGAATAACAAATTGTTCGTGTCTGCTCATACTGTTGTGTTACATCTCCGCCTCTGCAATTCTCTTAGAATATTAGTCTATTTACACCGAGCACTAGTTAAAATTACAAAGGGCTCTCCAATATATACTCATTTAACGGAAGTATCAGCGACAGGGAACTTGCGCTGTATAGTTTCCATGAATCATGAATTTCTCCATAACGCGGACGTCCATTACAAATCGGCGGACCAGAGAATCGACTGCAATGGGATTTTGCCATTTTAACATTGCTGTAAAATACTGACAGCATATCATTTCGTCAATTATATAGTCCTGATGACGTATCAGTTATCATCTTTCTAAAGTGACGCGTGTGATTTTTCTCGTGTTTTCATTGGTCACTTTGCTTCGACAGCCAATACAAATCAGGGGTAAAGTCAAATCAAGGGATAAATGTTCCAGTGTTGGGTAACAACCCTAAACAGGAAGCAGGTGGCTGGAGTAACACCGGGCAAATGTCAAGATAAACAAAAATAGGTAGATGTGTTACCAAAATAAAACATAACACAACATAACAACGTGATACAGCAGTCGACATAGGAGAGCTGTGCACATATTTATTTAGGCATT
This sequence comes from Meghimatium bilineatum, assembly GCA_034231615.1. NCBI lineage: Eukaryota > Metazoa > Mollusca > Gastropoda > Stylommatophora > Philomycidae > Meghimatium > Meghimatium bilineatum. The sequence continues at coordinate 11,982,810 of CM067306.1, forward strand.
GAACCGTTACGTTTAAAAAAATTAATGTAGTGATTTCCATTGGTCACTATCTATATACTTTGAGTCTCCATGACCATTTTTGACATGCAATTCAAAGTATATAAATAGTGACCAAAAGAACCCATGACAATAATAAAAAAAGTAACGAATGAAGGCCTAATTATGTGCACATGTCTTCTTATGCCGGTGGTCACGTTTTATGTCGTCGATTATGGTTACGCACCATCTTACATTGACTGAATAAAAAAATTTGCAGCAGCATCAAATCATATCATCGGAGACACCATTCACTCGTTATTACTGATATCGTATCGTTCACCAACTTACCCGTATTCTCTGGAATTTCATGTTTTAAGCGTAACTTACGTCTACATAGCATTCAGTCGTCAACTGATACTTTTTCTGAAGGTAAGCTAAAAGCAGGTAGATTACAGTTGCGCGGTGTACTTGTGCAAGTTGTGGTTGGTTGAAAGAACCGGTTATTTTCAGGGCTGTGCATAAATCAAGTTGTTTGTGAATGTCTTTTCACTTTAGGACATGTACAGTTTGTGTAAACGTTAGCCGTTGCAAAGTAGAGACGCCGGAATTTTAAAAAATCACATTTTAGAGGAACTCTAGAAAGGTTTGTACGTTATTTTCCCATTTGTTCAAGATATTTGATACCGGGATGTGGTCTCGTTTTAAGTGGATTTTTAGGCACAACTGGGATTGTTGTTTCGATACCAATGAATTACGAGCGGATATCTCTTTTTTCATATGTTTAAATGGGTAATTACTCCTTTACTTCATACACAGAAAACTCCCAACTCTCACAGGTGTACAATGTTTTTTGAGAAGTGTCCAACTCGTAATTATATGGATTTTGCGGTTTTTCAAAAATGCAGAACCATGGGCTTCAGCTTGCGACCTTCGACTACTAAAAAGACCTCTGTACATAATTAATTAGAATTTCATTCGTTATGTTTTTGATTGTTGTTTTGATTTTCATTGGTCACTATTTATATACTTCGAGTCGCCTTGGCCATATTTGGTATGCGACTACAGATATATAAATAGTCTTTCTATCTATTCGCTAAGCCCTTTTTTGCTTTTCAACGTCAGGGGTGGAATAGTTTTCTGGCGGTCCATCGTTTTCGTTGTTGGCCTCTAGGTCTGCCTTCACTGTATCTGTGTAGCATAGCTTGCTGTGGTACACTTTCTGATGGTAGTCTGTTGATGTGTGCAAACCATTTGATCTGTTGTCTCTTAATATGTTCCAAGGTTGGGGTGGTGCCTTTTCTTTGTCTAATGTCCTCATTCTGTCTCTTAGTGATATCCATAGGATTCTGCGCAAACATGTCATTTCACTGCCACAAGTTTGCGTTTGTCCTGTGCTGTTGTCCACGTCTGACATTGGTAGTATATCGTTGGCATAATAATAGTTATGAATAGTGCTGTTTTGGTGTTTAAGTCTTCATTTTTGTTTCTGAGATTGGTGTCATTTTCCCTAAGGCTTGATATGCTTTACTGCATCTATTGTGTATTTCTTTACTGCACCTACCGTCTATTGTTGTATTGCTTCCTAGGTATGTGCATTTTGTCACATGTTTAAGTCTCTATATATATGTTTCTTTCTGGTCTTCCTATTTAATTACTTCAGTCTTTTCTATATTTATCTTCATGTTCGGTTGATAAACAGTATTTTTTATACCAACTCTGTGTTACCAATGTCAAACATAGCACTTGACAAAGACACTAGCGAAAAAGATCACAGTTTGCGAAATTAAATGTTTGAGGAAAGCATATATATATATATATATATATATATATATATATATATATATATATATATATATATATATATATATATATATATATATATATATATATATTGTCACATATAAATTATCACGAGAAGAGACCGCAGGAGAAATAAAGATATTAGGAAAGAAGTAAAGACTACTTCGAGAAGCAGCAATCCAGATGGTTTGATCACATTATTAGAATGGAACATACGCAACCAGCCCTTCGTGCATACATCAGCTGAAGACCTTCTGCAAGGCACGGGGAAGACCAAGAACTAGATGGGCAGAGATATAATCAAAGAAACATTAAATAGACACGGGATTACCATGGCAAATAAAACTCAAATGGAAATGGCCAAAGACAAAAAAATTCCGAATCATACACATCCTTCCACGACGCTTAACGGCACAATTGGAAATGACAATTGATAGACATATCTTCATGTTAAATGTGTGACATGTTTTATGTAATCTGTATATTTGTCATTGTAGTTGCTCTTCTGATGATGCTACTAGTGCTAGGTCGTCTGCAATGTATAAATAGCGACCAACGAATAATACAACAATAATAAATACTAAAGTCCTAATTTTGTATCTTCTATGCGGAATCATTTCTCTTCTACGGTTACACATGTATGCCCCGTGACTAGGTATTTTGTCCGTGTCTGAAAGACACGCGCCACTGGTTCAACACGCTGACACACCTGACTTTCATGGATTTTGGTATAATCAGCAAAATTGTATGCTGCATTTTGTATCTTCTACTGCCGAGGGCCCCCACTTCCAGCTCCCCTGTCAAGCATCCTTTCATGTCAGAGGTGTCCATAGCAATCCAGCTGTAACCCATAGTCACTGCGATGGTTGGGGTAGCGAGTTACGCATCATCCAAGGCTTCTCCCCACACCCCGTGTTAATTTCTAACTACAGAGTTACTGTTTCTGAGGATATTCTCCGCAAGCGGTGTTTTGCTCTGTTGAGAGGGACGGAATACATAATAGGAAACGCGAGTACAGTGAAGTCAAGTCTCTACGTTTTTTAAGTCTTTTTTTATATTACAGAAATGGTTAATCATAACAATCATAATGTAAGAAAACTTAAGGTAGGTAGTTAATGAGTTTACTTCTCTTTTGGAGAGTTTTGCTCCTTTCAACCAGCAACGTCCAATTATATCAGGACACACTACCATAAAATATTTTAGGTAACGAAGACCCCATTATAACGAATATTGAATATTTAAGCGCACTTAAATACAAGGGAACGGCTTTAAATATTTCTGGGGGAAACCCCCCCCCCCCCAATTAACAGTGCATGTATATTATACATACATACATATACAGTTTATATATTGGGATGCACGTATCGGCATGTAACGTTAGATAAAAGCGTCTTTGACATCGTAGTCTGAGCATGCGTGGGCAGAGATGCGGAAGGATACATACACATTAGCGAGTTATTAAATAAATTTACATACTTTTAGTCTGAAGCAATGTTTCTCAGCCTTTCTTGGCTGGTGGTCTCTTTCTGGCAATTCCCCCACCCCAATTATTGTCCCCATTGCCTAAAAGGGTTATTAATTTTCTTTAGATATCCCCAATGCTTTTTTAGTTATTTTTTTGGCCACACAAAATAATCAATGAAAATCATGCACATATTTAAATGCGTCACTCTAGGATTATTCCCGATGTGCCAGCAGGGCTGTAGAGTTGCGGACTAAAAATGCGATATAACTGTCGAAAGGTACGGATAGTTCAAGAGGGAAAATTCTGAAGGAAATGATGGTCTTTTTTATCTTTACTGCCAGGAAGCTGATCAGTGTAAGACTTTTAAATATATTATTAGGGTTTTAAATTGGTTAAATTGCCGAGACACATAGTTCCTACATTTCACATATGATTGCTGTAGAGGTTTTTGGGGGAAAAAAGGAAATTATCAATTTGCACTAACCCTCTCTCGATTCTCTTTATTTGTTCCAAAGGAATGGATATGCTAGTTCGCTTGGAAAAACTCAGAGCTGCAGATAACAAACGATGATTTAATGTACCTTAGACTACCTTGGGGGTATTCCCTCCGGATTTTCTGTAGGGGGTTTACTTACTTAGCTGAGGCACTTTCGGACTAACCCGCTAGACAAGTGGTGATTTCCTCCCACAGCCAAAGGTTTTTTTTTTCGTGTTAACCCGCAAGACAGCTGGTGAATATGACAGAAGACAAGTAAAAGTTTGAGACAAAAAATGCAGTGACAATATATTGTTTGCAGGTGACAGGTTGTCAGCCTATCCACCAACTACTCTTAGTCGTTCCCTACAACATGCATGTAGAGAAGCGTTGCCACTCGGGCGCGAAAGAAATAAGGCAATGTTTATCTACAGCCGCCCCCAATAAGCCGCCGTAGATAATCCGTGTATTATAACATAACGTCAATCATGTGGGATTGGTACGAACGCCGACATTGCTCAAGAAAACCAATATAACATAAATACATATCATAAACTAGACATTTATGAATAACAACCTAAAAGGAATACTAAATATTAGGTGGCAGTGAACAATTTTAAAAAAATGAAGAGATCTTGAAGTGCTCCGACCACGATTTGGTGAACACACATTAGTTAGTTATTCCTCTAGGGCCAAAGACCTAGGGCGGATGTTATAGATTTCCAATGTCTCATGTTTCATTGCAATTTGCTTTAGATCTTCATTGTTTCTGATACCGATGGTGAAACGTTCTCTTGTATAGTTCTACGTAAAGTTTCTTTTGGTCTTCCTCGTTTTCTCTCGCACACATTAAGAAGAGAAAATTCAGATGGATTTGGCACTCTCCGAAAATCAGTAAAAGTTATAGCTAAGAAGATAAATGGCATGTATCCACAACACACAAACAATAGATGTAATTATGTTGATATTTATGCAACACTGCAGACATCTTCAACTCGTAAACCCCATGCATAAACAAATCTACCAGAACATAATAATGTTAGATCAGATTAACTTCATGACAATCCGGACAAGTCCATATATGCTCCGATCTTATATTCAGTATGCCATTCAATTTGTAGTAACTGACTACCGGTTCTGTGTTGGTTGATAACTTTTCTGTTCATTCCTATATTCCGCTCGTTTCATTGCAACATCCTAGCCATAGAAGAAGAAATTCACCCCCACATATTCCAACTGGTTCAAACTCATTAATTGAATTAAAAATCATACTAATAATAAAATATACTGCTGTCGCTACTACTACTACTACTACTATTAATTATTATTTTCGAAGCATATCATGTATATTCACAGCAGGTAAGATTAAGGGCATCAGAGATAGAGGGCGACAACGTGAGAAAATATTAGACAGTTTAACAACCTGACACAGCAGGGAAACAACGATTCTGATACATAATACTGGAGATAGAACCATGATCGCCTACGTTAGCCGGCATGACACATGATCATGTATAGGGCATTGCTATTCAACTATTGTAACATTTGTAGGCATTATATTTAATTACATCGGCAGTGCAATATACACGATCGGCTTTCGAACCTTCAACTGAGATATATTTATGAGGCTGGTCCATTAACCACTCTGCCAAATTTCTGTGTGTATGAAAAACAGCCATTAACGTAGATTTGTATCACGTAACTGTACCGGGGAATCATTTCTATGCTACGGTTGCACATGTATGCCCCGTGACTAGGTATTTTGTCAGTGTCTGAAAGACATGCGCCACTGGTTCAAAACGCTGACACACTTGACTTTCATGGATTTTGGTATAATCAGCAAAATTGTATGCTGAAAGTTTTGATTTGTGTATGGAGTATGCGACCTTTTCCCCCGCGCAAACTTAAATTGTATAAGGTAGTAGTTCTTAATCTGTGGACCGCGGACTAACTGTGTCCGTAATTTTTTTCAGGAGGTCCGCTGTGGGTAAAAGAAATATGAACGGTTACATTTCCAATGTTTCAAACGGTCGTCTGCTGATATGTGTATATTCCAGTATGGTTCATGAACAGGATGTGTGACGTTACCGGTCTCTCTTATATATACTGGTTGACTCTTGTATACCGGATTTACATTCTGTCTGCGAGTCTCTCGTCAAGTAAACAGTCACGTGGATTCATCGAGAAGCACTGTTCTTACGTGACACTATGGGACTTTTCAGCACCAACAGACATTACATAGAAGAAATATATACATTCATTTGAGAGATTGCTGACATCACGAAGGAATAATATAACGTACAAGAAACGATAAAAAAAATCTCTTGTTATCCACCTTGTGTTATGATGTGAAATAATATAGCGTACAAGAAACGATAAAAAAAATCTCTTGTTATCCACCTTGTTATGATGTGAAATAATATAGCGTACAAGAAACGATAAAAATATATTGTTATTTGGCGGGCTTTACAAGAGCTTACGTGCAAAACATTGCGTTGACTATAAAAAAAAAAGCAAAGCATATCTGACCTTGAAGAAACAGTTAAAATTCCTATTCCTAGACTTAAACCGAAAATGAGGATCGACAGAACTAAGATCCAGCTTCGGCAAGAGAATAGACAATACAAAAAAGGCAAGAAAAGAGACATTTGTTTAATTCAGCGTTTCAACAAACTTGACGGCGATGTATTATCTCGCTTTGTGATGTTTTATTACTTCCCATTTTTCTAGTAATTGCACCTCTTACACTGTCAAGAGGCGAGTGATACAATTACTCTAGAGTGTTAAATCCGGATATTGTTTTTACGTAGCACGTGCTAATACTTGAGTTTATTCTGTAGAGAATTCAAATTTATGCTAAAATATGAGACATTAAAAAATAGAATGTTGTTCTTGGCCGTACAGGTAAAACTCTGAGAGTGAAAATGTTGAAACAAAACCAGTCAAAATGTTCACGTAGAACCTATCAAAACGGCAAAATATTGCTAATAAAAACTCTATCCGAATATAACAAAACATCCAGACAGAACTAATTTAAACGCGCAGACAGAACCAATCATAACTCATATCACACAAGTGAAAATGACAGAATAGAACCAATCACAACACCCAGATAAAAGCAATCTTAAACTTCCGGATAGATAACATGGAGATAGCCAATCCGATTCAGGATGTAGCCTTCAACCCAGCATTTGTTGGCTGCAGTGATTTTCTAAGCAATATAATACCGTAAGTAGTTTGCCATTATTTTCTTAACGGTTGGATGCACAATTACCGGCGACGAGATTTAAATCCGGTGCCCAGGCCGATGTGTTCTCTATTGTGCCTCCATAGAGCCGAACAACACATAGGTAGAACCAGATAAACACACAGATAGAAACAATATATTTGATTTGCCTGTTCTTAATTTTCCTAAATAATTCTTTCTTCATATTTAGTGTTGTTATAGCCTCTTTTGTATTCTTTTTCCAACTCGATCCTGTTTTTATTAACGTGGAAATGAAATTACTCTCATTAATTTCATTTGCCCTTGTCGTTCCTCGTAAGGAATTCAATATGCCAACATGATCCATTGCCCTGTCGCCATTTTATTGTTTTCTGTTTCTGCTGCTCGATGTCGCAGGATTGAATGACGATTAGTTTTAAGGTTATGTCATGCTTGTTACATGCATTAAAATTGTGACGTCTCAAACTTTAGTAACTTCTTCAATTCTTCTTCTCAGTCCTTCCTCTACATCTTGATGTTTCCATTCTCATGTTGTATGCTCTTGCCGATGAGCAATATGGGTTCTCATTAAGTATCAGAATAATTTTAGTGTTTTCAATATACTTGACCACAGATCTGGATTGTTACATCGGTTCTTGTAATCTCTTCATTGCTTACATGATCTTTTCTTTTTCTGTTTGTTGCTTTTCTTAGACATCTCATTTCACACCCAGTAATCTTTCTTTCGTGTTCTGTGGTTAGTTTCCCTGTCTGACATCGATAACACAATGGTGGTATTGAATTTATGATTCGCCTTTTTTGTTTTTATTATCTGTTTGAAGATTGGCACAATTCCTCTTTAAGTCACTATCTTAAAAGATATAAAAACAATTTTCTGCTTTCAGAGATGTTGCCATATAATTGATACTTTTTGTGGCCAAATGTTTGATTTAAAAATATTTACGAATGTCTTTAAAGTGTGTACACTTTTTCTCCGGTTTGGGCATTGCAGCGTCAGGGTGTACTTCATATATGTATGTTTCCATAGCTCCTTTTGTTTATGTAATTAATCTTTTACATGGTCAACCTCTCGTTGTTTTCTATCCATTGTTTCTTCCTAGCGTTGGTTTTATGTAAAACGATTATCTGACTAGTCTGGCGGCGTGTGCATATCCTTTAACCGGTTGTCTTCTGATGTAATTCATTGTCATTGTGTGTCTTCTTAGGCTCCGAATGTTGTCATTTCCGAATGTCTCTCTTATTCTGTACACAAATACTTTTTAAAAAAGCGGACTTAAAATTAGTGTCGTTAATTTGTTGTCTTGAAAGCTCTAATGAATGGATCTAGGAGATTTAAATTTCATTCTGCTTCTTTGTTTTGAGAATACGGGTAATGAATGTGTTCAATCTGTTAGCACTGAAAGAGCGGATTAATTCTTTGAGTAGAATTAGCTTCTGAATCCAGCGAATTGGAGATTTTCAAAAGTTGCTTGATATGACACTTTAGTGTCTCATTAACCATTTCTTGTAGTTCTTTGTGGACCGTGGTGTCGAATGGTTACCAAATCTGTTTCACAATACTGGTGGCTGAAAATTCATTTTCTCACGAAATTGCGATTACTATATCCAAGCAACCTTTATTCTTCATCAGCTATTGTCTACGCATCAAATTCTTATCATCACCGGACCTCCCAACTTTTCCTCTCTTGCCGTTGCAGCGCAATCTGATTGTCCATCTGCTGGTGTTTCCCTCTCATGTGTATCTCAGCCAATCACTTTATCTCCTTACTTCAACTTTATGGTGAAGTCGTTATCATCAAGTGTCGTCTCCGCAGTGAAGGTTGACTGCAGCAGACCCCCAACATCATCTGTTTCTTGTTTTGGTGGTGCACTGTAACCTGTCCATCTTGGGATGTTACTCTCCTACTTGTATCTCTGCTTACCTCTTGCTGGCTTCTCTTTGTCTTTACCCTCAAGTAAGGTCTTCAACAAGGTGTTATGTCTTTGAATGTGTCCAAAATATTTTATTTGCCAGATCTTTATTTCTCTTAATAACTCTTTCTTCATATTTAGTGTTGCTATTACATCTTTGCTTTCTTCTCTTTCCATGATGTTATTCCTATTCCTCTATATATCCACATATTAATAGCATCAATTATGTTTTCAAATTGTTTAATGTCCGTTTCTGAGCCACACATTAATATAGAATAGATGTAGCATTATATAATTCTTATTTTTAACTTGTTTATAATTTATTTAAATGTTAATATTTTCCACGTCATTGAAAGTACTTTTAACCATTACTATTCTCCTTTTAACTTTTGTTTCACATCTGCTATCATTTGTGATTATGTGTCCTAGATATTGATAATGTTTTACTTGTAGTTTCTCAAGAAACTAAGCTCTCCAAGATATCGTGTCTTTTTATATTAAAAAAAATATTTTGTTTGATTAGTATTATTTGTACCACTACATTGTCGTATGAAATTTTACCAGAACCTCTTTGTCTGTCGTTTCCCCCCCCCCCCCCCTACAATGGTGAAACAAAATGCCTGAAAGTGAGGTTCTGAAGAAATATGAATCTGTAAGCGTACACACAATGTTGGTGATGGCGTACACAATGTTGGTGATGGCGTACACAATGTTGGTGACGGCCTAGAAATGTTGAGTAGGCCACCTGGTTCATATAACATATTCATCTGACAAAAAAAATCATCCTACTTGAATAACTCAGATCCCGCAAAGCTAGAGGACAGAAGACTTTAAATAACTCAGACAGATCCCGCAAAGCTAGAGGACAGAAGACTTTAAATAACTCAGACAGATCCCGCAAAGCTAGAGGACAGAAGACTTTAAATAACTCAGACAGATCCCGCAAAGCTAGAGGACAGAAGACTTTAAATAACTCAGACAGATCCCGCAAAGCTAGAGGACAGAAGACTTTAAATAACTCAGACAGATCCCGCAAAGCTAGAGGACAGAAGACTTTAAATAACTCAGACAGATCCCGCAAAGCTAGAGGACAGAAGACTTTAAATAACTCAGACAGATTCCGCAAAGCTAGAGGACAGAAGACTTTAAATAACTCAGACAGATCCCGCAAAGCTAGAGGACAGAAGACTTTAAATAACTCAGATCCCGCAAAGCTAGAGGACAGAAGACTTTAAATAACTCAGACAGATCCCGCAAAGCTGGAGGACAGAAGACTTTAAATAACTCAGACAGATCCCACAAAGCTAGAGGACAGAAGACTTTAAATAACTCAGACAGATCCCACAAAGCTAGAGGACAGAAGACTTTAAATAACTCAGACAGATCCCACAAAGCTAGAGGACAGAAGACTTTAAATAACTCAGACAGATCCCACAAAGCTAGAGGACAGAAGACTTTAAATAACTCAGACAGATCCCACAAAGCTAGAGGACAGAAGACTTTAAATAACTCAGACAGATCCCACAAAGCTAGAGGACAGAAGACTTTAAATAACTCAGACAGATCCCACAAAGCTAGAGGACAGAAGACTTTAAATAACTCAGACAGATCCCACAAAGCTAGAGGACAGAAGACTTTAAATAACTCAGACAGATCCCACAAAGCTAGAGGACAGAAGACTTTAAATAACTCAGACAGATCCCACAAAGCTAGAGGACAGAAGACTTTAAATAACTCAGACAGATCCCACAAAGCTAGAGGACAGAAGACTTTAAATAACTCAGACAGATCCCGCAAAGCTAGAGGACAGAAGACTTTAAATAACTCAGACAATTCCCACAAAGCTGGAGGACAGAAGACTTTAAATAACTCAGACAGATCCCGCAAAGCTGGAGGACAGAAGACTTTAAATAACTCAGACAGATCCCGCAAAGCTGGAGGACAGAAGACTTTAAATAACTCAGACAGATCCCACAAAGCTAGAGGACAGAAGACTTTAAATAACTCAGACAGATCCCACAAAGCTAGAGGACAGAAGACTTTAAATAACTCAGACAGATCCCACAAAGCTAGAGGACAGAAGACTTTAAATAACTCAGACAGATCCCACAAAGCTAGAGGACAGAAGACTTTAAATAACTCAGACAGATCCCACAAAGCTAGAGGACAGAAGACTTTAAATAACTCAGACAGATCCCACAAAGCTAGAGGACAGAAGACTTTAAATAACTCAGACTGATCCCACAAAGCTAGAGGACAGAAGACTTTAAATAACTCAGACAGATCCCACAAAGCTAGAGGACAGAAGACTTTAAATAACTCAGACAGATCCCACAAAGCTAGAGGACAGAAGACTTTAAATAACTCAGACAGATCCCACAAAGCTAGAGGACAGAAGACTTTAAATAACTCAGACAGATCCCACAAAGCTAGAGGACAGAAGACTTTAAATAACTCAGACAGATCCCACAAAGCTAGAGGACAGAAGACTTTAAATAACTCAGACAGATCCCGCAAAGCTGGAGGACAGAAGACTTTAAATAACTCAGACAGATCCCGCAAAGCTAGAGGACAGAAGACTTTAAATAACTCAGACAGATCCCACAAAGCTAGAGGACAGAATACTTTAAATAACTCAGACAGATCCCACAAAGCTAGAGGACAGAAGACTTTAAATAACTCAGACAGATCCCACAAAGCTAGAGGACAGAAGACTTTAAATAACTCAGACAGATCCCACAAAGCTAGAGGACAGAAGACTTTAAATAACTCAGACAGATCCCACAAAGCTAGAGGACAGAAGACTTTAAATAACTCAGACAGATCCCACAACGCTAGAGGACAGAAGACTTTAAATAACTCAGACAGATCCCACAAAGCTAGAGGACAGAAGACTTTAAATAACTCAGACAGATCCCACAAAGCTAGAGGACAGAAGACTTTAAATAACTCAGACAGATCCCACAAAGCTAGAGGACAGAAGACTTTAAATAACTCAGACAGATCCCACAAAGCTAGAGGACAGAAGACTTTAAATAACTCAGACAGATCCCACAAAGCTAGAGGACAGAAGACTTTAAATAACTCAGACAGATCCCACAAAGCTAGAGGACAGAAGACTTTAAAGACACTTAAAAAATGACACTCTCAGTTTAATATGGGCGCTAATTCATGGAGTCTTGCACAAGGCAGACAAGATTAGCGTCACAGAATCAGGAGTGCTGCAACTTCTGCGCTGCAGAGAACCTTTAGCACATTGCCGCTCAACAAAAACGTGCGAAAAGAAAAGCAAGAGCGCAATGTGGCACAATATTTTTACTACATATGTTCCGAATATAGAAGAACATTTCAGTCACGCATTAGACTCATGAGTCACAGCCGGACACACCGCAGTCACTATCATGTTCATCATCATCATCCCAGTTGATGTGTATGATTCACTGTCGACTCCGACTTAACAAACAATTTCGTTGGTGATATAGTATGATGTGGCGGGTTTTAATACCACATGTATGCTTCCCTCTACATTCATTAGCAACTGAAAATTTAAATCACGCTCAACGGAACAATTTAGGAAGTTGATAATTCTTCCCACTTGGACAGCAACACGAAGTAGGATGGAGATACAGCAGAAGTGATTTCTATTCGAATTTATGTTTTGGCATCCAGCGAATTCAAGCACCTAAAACATGAAAATCAAATACAATAAGTAAATATACCAAACTACTATTGTTTAATTATAATGTAATAGCTGTATTAACATATTGTTGTGAAAACTGGAAAGTAACAAAGACACTGGAGAAGAGATTAAATTCAGTTAAAAATAAATAGAAAAACTTGAATATTGGTTAGGAAGAACTCCAAGTAAAATAAGAGAAGACACCAAATAGCAATATGTTTCTACAACAATAAGATGAAAACACTGCATTGTAATAAGAATGAATGTAAATATGCTGCCATTACAATAAAATTGGGTACCAGATGGCAATAGAGAAGAGCACAAAAATAAACTCTGCATAGAAAAACCATCAAAAATATGAGACTGTGGGTCTCAAAAGCTTGCACAAACTACAGAACACGAATTTCTTCCACATAACACTCATGAACAGGTAGAAAACATACAGTACACATTTAAGTTATTTTACGTTTTCTCTCTCTTTTTTTTGTGTCTTTCAAATTTCTTATAGAGGGACCGCATTTGTTTACGAACAGCATCCATGGCGATGTGCTATATTTTTTGTTGAATAAAACTCTTAAATGAAAGGACCCGCTTGGGTAAGCTATTAATGATCGGGTTTATAAAGAAGGAACACATGCTGTAATTGTTATGCGCCCCTCTACACGAACAGGACCCAAACCGGTAATGTTTTTGCAACAAATAAAGCTTCCAGTGCACTGTCCCCAATAAATAGGATATAGGTCACCGGAGGTGTGTTGGTTACGCATTGTGGGAACTGAAATCGGCGAGGCCTGGGAATACTATCGTTAGTCAAAGGCTCCAACTGAAAGGTCGTTATGATCGCTGAAATGCTTTGTGTTGACAACGTCGTGTTTGATTAGTGAGTGCCGTCACGGCTACCAGGTCGATCTCTAAATTAACTCACAGAATAATTAATTATGTTAACATCACACAAGATTGACGTCTGAAATTGTTAACATTTGTTCAGCTTGTTTGTTATAATTTGTTGTTATTCACACACGACAAATGCATGTCTGTAATTCTAGGAATGTTCGGTCAATTTTTAGAATAGGGTCATCATGATGTTGCACTCCGGTTAGTTTATAAGGGATCAAAAGTTCTTTAAAAAAAATTGACTTCATTGTTGTTGGATTTACCCATTTAGTAAATCTCAACAGAGAAGTCGCTTGGCAAGAGCTTGAGTCAATTCTAGAGTGATTGAGATATTTCATCAATTAGCTGTTGAAACTTTTTTCTGTCCTCCACATGAGCGCGCGCGCACACAGAGAGAGAGAGAGGGAGAGTTCGGTGATGATGGCTGTCAAGCTGGGCATGACGTCAACGTTGAAAGATTTGTCTAAAAATGAGGGTGTAGTCCGCTGAGTATTGCAAACTAATTTTGTGGGAAAAACACACACAAATATACCCCCCCCCCGATATTAATAGTTACTAAAAAGCAATAGAAAGGACACTTTTTTATGAGGGGGGGGGAATGCGCACTAAAAAGTACAAACCCTTTTGTCACTATGTTGCAAATGTCACAGTATAATTGATTAATGTCAGTTAAATAGAATTAGTGTTATTCTGGACATGCAAAATCAGACAGAAAAACATATCCTTATTTTCTGTAGATGGTTTTTATGGTTTTCTGATGTATTGATTGTTGCTAACTCATTGCATAAAAAGCATCGTGACAAACATGAAAAAACACGTTTAAAAAGGGGCTAACGATATTTTTTAAAAATGTTATAGGATTTTCCATTTATCATTAACCACTATTAGTTAATATCAGAAATAGATTTATTCCACATTTGCCAAATCGAAGTCAGAAAAATCTTCACTATTTGTTAAATTTTCTGACTGTACTTATATGTACAGGTTGTAAAATCATGATGATATTGATGGTGGAAACAACACTTTGGTAAGCGTTCTAGGATCAATCTTTTTGAAGAACATCGTATGGTAGTTTATAATCACAATTCACATCATTCACCGTATATTTTCATTCCTTATTTAATATAACTCTTATGTTACTCGGAAGACACTCGAGTGCAGCTTGGGACACAGCTAGGCAAATGAAGAACTTTAAATTTTAATTTCATATGCATTAAAATATTTACACCTGCACGACAGATACATAATCACTGCACAATGCAACTAATCTATGCAAACCAAGTCCGTTTGGTTTGTCCATAATATTATTTTATAACATTATATAATTGCTTCAAGGTTACAGTCACTACGTCTAAAAAGCATTACCTAACTGTTTTCTTTTCTCTAAACTCTAAATAACACCTCACAGACATGCCAAGTAATTTCGTTGCATAAATGTCATTACTCTCTTTCTTTAAGTTCTTGCATGTCTTAACTGTCACCAAATTGCACCTTATGAAGTTAACTTTAACGAACGATATCGCTTATGGAACACATGGAACAATTTTCAGTTATAAACAAACATATGTCTACTTGTGTTATTTTACCCTGATTGAAAGTCATTATATTTCTTCCCTGAATTTTTATTCAGCTGTGTTATGTTTTGTTGCATTAACGTGTATTTCAATGTCTTTCAATGTCCCCGTCTTTGAACATTTGCAGTATTTACAATACCATTTAGTGTAATTTCTTTCTACTCTTATTAAACCATTAAAAAAATGAATCATTGAGCCACTGTGCTCTTAAATATTGTGAATAATTATTGCTCATAACGAATCTACGATTTGGGTACCTGGCAAATTATATTGTGGTGCAGTGATAAGGGAGATAATATAAAATGCAAGGCTCCATCATGCAATGACAGTATGATTTACACACTGCCGTTCAACTGTATTGTAGGTACACGATTTTGGTAATAGTTGAATGACGTTAAATAGTTGCTACTTTTACCTGGTAATGTATAAAATACACTTATACCTATTCCCCTTAATTTTTTATATTTGCCTTGTGTTACGCTAGCCGTTTTCTAGTTTGGTTGTTTCCGACATGAGTTTTGTTTTTATTTCTTGGTAAAATATAAGCACATTGGCAACTTTTTAAGTATTCACCGTTTGACATTTTCCAAATTTTTTTTTGACCGAGCTAAAAGCACTAAAAAGCATCAGAAAATAAATGTCACTAAAAGCACCAAATAGTTTTTACAAAAATAAAGAAACCCACGAAACTACTGCGCTTGCACTATTTACAAAATGTTGAAACCAGATGACTTGAAAATCACCAGACCTGGTTTGAAAAGCACCAAAATGGCAACTATGAGTCCACCGAACCACCTGCATTTATGCTGTAAATACCCTTATCAAGCCCATGTTTGGTCACAGTGACTCATTGAGCTTGACATCCAATAAAAAAAATGGGGGTACAGTACACGCAACCTGATGTATTTGTAGGGGCAGGATATACACAACAGTTGGTCTGCTATAAATAGGTGAATGAGGAAAGCTGACTAGACACTTGTTATGTTCAATGATGTATTGAACTTGGATATAGAAATAACTGTCTAGAAGATGTGTATGGCTAGTTCTAGAGAATGGAATGTCGTGTAGCATGTTACAGATTGTATGATTTACTGGGTATGGTAATTTGTGTGATTGCTAGCTGATCGTGTGCTGTTTGTAACACGTTACTGATAAGTGGTGTGTATATGCTGAGGTTAGGTACCTGTATGTAGGATACCGGTCTGTCGTCTATGTAGAGTAAGTATATCTTTCATCTCATGTTCTTGACAATTTCTAGTACTCGTATAGTGTAGAATGGTAATATGTCTGTCATAGAACAAATTCCACAATCTTTTCCAGCTTACGCCCCGTCTCCCCGTGCACTTTTCAAAGGCCTTATGTACCACCCCCCCCCCCCCCCCCCCACAACTACTGGCACAATATTTCTCTCTTCATCAGGACGAGATTTTTATAAGGACATAGTCAAATTAATTATTTACTGTCGTTATAAAAACAATTTGTATTTTGAACAAGTCATTTCTTTTTTTCCCCGCAAATATATTCCCCTCCGCCGAAGACAGGCTTGTCGGGCCATTTGCGCAAATAAAACTATAACATAACGTATTTCCATTCTCTGGGCTACATTCTACTGGAAATCTAGTATGTCCAAAGTCCTTCTTACAAGAGAGATCCAGCCGGAGTTTAAGAATGGACGCTGAAGAGGAAAAATGAAAAAACAATTTTAACGGAAAAGTAATCACGCCGTTAATGCACTAAATTTCCAAATCGCTCCACCCTCCCTTAGGGATTTTCTCCATCGTATGTTGGACAGGTCAGCAACAAGTAATTCTCCATGGTATGCTGGGCAGGGTAGATAGAAGTATGTAGCGGAACACCGTATGCAATGGCCGTATGGCTAGAACGCCGGTCTCAGAAGCCTGAGGTCCCGGGTTCAATCCGTGGCTGGATCTGTGTCTTTCTGAGGTGCAATACAAAATTTGTTCCAGTACATGTCGCGGCGACATCTGCACACATTAACAGGAAAACACGCATTAGTGACAGAAAGATGTATGTCTCACAGCTTTCACCTCGAAGTTATTGTATCCCAGTAACAATTGATATCCCTTTAGTTTTATCAGAATTCCTCCTCCTCCATTTTTAAACAGTATTTCTAGAAGAGCCTTCGTCAGCGTATACATTTTTAATGACTGATTGGTTGATTTGAGTTATTTTTTTTATATATTTTGTTTTGAATGAAATTGTATACCAGATTTTTTTTAAGTGTATCGTGATGTCGGTGTTAACCAGATTTGCACTAAGAAAAATTCCAATCTGTTATTGATTTAGTTTTATTCTCACTTCTTCACGCACGTGTCACTAGGGTTAGAAAAGGGTGCAATCAATATTGGCTCTGCCATTCATGTAGATAGATGCGATTAAGGAAATTTGAGATAAGTTTGCTACCCGATCATTCATACCCGCTGCGGTTTATGAACTAATGAGAAGCAATTCTAATATAGCAAGCATAACTCGAGACTGCAAGATAGTCACAAGACGTAGATGATTTAAAGTCACTTTGCTCGGGTTCCCCCTTATGTACTCCGTTCTTCTCGAGTACCACGCACAGCACGTAACTCCGTAGCTTTAAGCGGTAATCCAACGGTATCTCTGAAAGAATGTACGTTGGGAACAAAACGTACACATTAGAATACTGCCCAGTTCGTGGATACACTTTGGGAACAAAAAGTACACAGTCGAATACTGCCCAGTTCGTGGATACACTTTGGGAACAAAAAGTACACCGTCGAATACTGCCCAGTTCGTGGATACACTTTGGGAACAAAAAGTACACCGTCGAATACTGCCCAGTTCGTGGATACACTTTGGGAACAAAAAGTACACCGTCGA
The DNA here is from genome assembly GCA_034231615.1 of Meghimatium bilineatum. Lineage (NCBI taxonomy): Eukaryota > Metazoa > Mollusca > Gastropoda > Stylommatophora > Philomycidae > Meghimatium > Meghimatium bilineatum. The sequence goes on from CM067306.1 coordinate 12,000,681, forward strand.
ATACTGCCCAGTTCGTGGATACACTTTGGGAACAAAAAGTACACCGTCGAATACTGCCCAGTTCGTGGTATTACACCATACAGCTACATTTATTCAAACAATTCTCTGAACTCACATAAACTCCCATATCAGAGTGCAGGCGGGGAACCAGGTCGTATAATGAGTAAATGACGTGTCTTTGAAGTGATGTGCTATTTACCCAATGCTATTTACCCAATGCTATTATCATGGACTTGTCCGGTGTGCGAAGAGAATAATCAACATAACTAATACCTATTATCATTTTTGGTAGGTCACAATGTAGTTGCGTATCATCACTACACGCTGGACAAATTGGTGAGCGAGTCCTATCTCACCGTCAATATGTTCATCAGAACGCTGCAACCGATAACTGAATTCTTTGTTGATCGATCAAACTTCGGTACTTGTCAAATGTGACAGCAAATGGAATAATGTGACCAAATTATATATTGTGTGCTTACTGTGCCCCGTACATACATGACCTATATTTTTAATTTTCTTAAAAATAGATTCGTAAAATGTGCTTCGTGTGCGTTTTCCTGGAAAAGGTTTTGTAAGCATCATCATTACAAAAAATAAAACAGCAAATAAACCCAGTGGTAATTCTTCTTCTTCTGAGAAATCATTCTAAAATTCATACTGACTAGAAGAATGTAGTCTGGAGAATGGAGTGAGTTGTCATAGTTTACAGTTAAGCTGCGATATCTGTGACGTTTGGTCTGACACATCTGAACCCAACATGGTGAAGAAAAATGGATTGAAGACTTCGTTGTGGAAAATTATCGGACAAGAGAGGCAAAGGTAGATAGAGCACAATGTACTTAGAAAGCTGAAATTATTGGGCAATCAGATAAAGTTAGGAGGATCATGTTCACCATACCAGGGCATGAAGTTGAACAAAACGGGAACTCCTTTTGCAACGCATGGGCATTGCTAATTGTAATGGGAGGGAGAGCCCATAAAAGGATCTGGGAATGACGGACAATCCCAGGTTGTAAAACTTTTAGGCTACTTGTCTTATCACGAGCTAAAGCTGAGAAATAAATTCATGGCGTCTTTCTGTAAATTTAGAACACGTGACAAAAATAAATGTGTCCTGTATATAAAGTTAAGCCGGATCTATTTAATACGTCAATTAATCAGCTAGCCACGGAATAAGCAAAGATTACAAAAATGTGAAGGTATGTACCGTGCGTAGTAATAATAAAATACAGTATAACATTTTCGGTAAAATGTACTCAAGCTTCGTATGCTCCCCATTGTGAATCGCATGTGCACATGCTCTACACATTTTACTGTCAAGTTACAGCAATCGGAACAAATACCGTATGTCTTCCTACGAATTGTGGCTTCTAGTTTGGTTCACTGATCTTCTTTCTTTTCGCTTTATACCCCTTTACGTCTTGCAGCGTCAGGTGTAGAAGTCTCAAGAGACAGCTTTTTTATGTTCTTCATATATGTTTGTTTTCTTAGACTCTTTTCTCCGCCGAAGACGTGTGTGTCGGGCCACTGGCGCAAATAAAACGGCGACACAACGCATTTCCATTCTCTGGACTACATCCTACTGGAAATCTAGTAGGACCATGGTCCTGCTGTAAGGAAGATCCAGTGGGAGTTTGAGAATGAAACGAAGAAGAAGAAGAGACTCTTTTCTTTCTGTAATCCATCTTTTGCATGGTCTGCACCAGACTTACTTTGTATCCATCATGTGAAATCAACGATTTTTTGAGGAGCACTATCTGATGGTAGTCTGGCCGGAAGCATGCGAAAAACACTTTATCTGTTATATTCTAAAATAATCCAGGTTTGTGGTTGCGTTTATTAGTCTTCTTTTTTTTCATTTATGATTCCATTTTGTTATTACTCTGAGGAGGATTCTACGCAGACAAGTCATTTCTGCTGTAACAAATTTTCTTTTGGGCTTTTGTTGTTAGTGTCCACGTTTGGCATTGGTAGCATAGTGATGGTTGGTTGCTGATCTAGTGGTCCATGGGCTCACGCCCTTTGACCCAACATTAGTGAGATAATATGATGAGTGTTTTATATAATGCAGTTGTGCAGCAAAAGTAATAATCCACATTGTGCTGGTGATATGATTGGGTGTTTTAATGGTGCATAACTCTAATTTTCAACAGCTTATAAACATTATCATGTGCAAATATACTTCTATTAATATTTACTTATGATCTTTCCTCTAAACCAGTGTCTCCCAGCTTTAAAAAAACAACCAAGCACCACCCAAGTCTTTCTAAAATTCTGATTCTCCCCCCCCCCCCCCCAATCATATGTAATACATATTTTTTAATATTCAAACTTTTAAAAAATATATTCCTGATTTTTGGAAACACTGATATGAACAATAACATGATGCTTGAAAAGTATTGTTTTCCCATATTTTCACAGAAGCTGACCAAAATACAGGAAGCAAATCCAGAGATAATTTGAGACATTATTTGACATCATCCGTTCATAGTCGTACACACACAGAGCAGTCATGGAGCAGATGGTTGCACTGGTCTTAATATTTCTTGTGGTGTCAACCAATGGTCAGAATGATAGTAAGTTTGGCTTTATTCTGTTATCTTCTTTATTTCTCAAAATCCCTCAGTGTCTTTCTTGTAGCAGGACTAAGATCATACTAGATTTCTAGCTGAATGTAGTTCAGATCTTGTAGCAGGAACATGATCATGCTAGATTTCTAGCTGAATGTAGTTCATCTTTCTTGTAGCAGGAACATGATCATACTAGATTTCTAGCTGAATGTAGTTCAGATCTTGTATCAGGAACATGATCATACTAGATTTCTAGCTGAATGTAGTTCATCTTTCTTGTAGCAGGAACATGATCATACTAGATTTCTAGCTGAATGTAGTTCATCTTTCTTGTAGCAGGAACATGATCATACTAGATTTCTAGCTGAATGTAGATCAGATCTTGTATCAGGAACATGATCATGCTAGATTTCTAGCTGAATGTAGTTCAGATCTTGTATCAGGAACATGATCATGCTAGATTTCTAGCTGAATGTAGTTCAGATCTTGTATCAGGAACATGATCATGCTAGATTTCTAGCTGAATGTAGTTCAGATCTTGTATCAGGAACATGATCATGCTAGATTTCTAGCTGAATGTTCAGCATCTTGTAGCAGGACCATTATCACCAAATGCTTCTGCATCAAATGCACCACTCCCTACTACTTTGATAGGTTGTTTTATTGATAAACCATGTGTGCTGATGTACCCAATGTACCGGCTCTTAGACATTGATGGGATGTTGTTTTATTGATCAACAATACTGTTCAGGATTATTTGAATAAAGATTTGTAGAATGTTAAATATACGGTATGTCATGTCTGAATAATGTCCATTATGAGAAATTAAGGAGGAAATTAATTCTTCTTCTTCTGCGTTCGTTCTCAAACTCCTGCAGATTAGCAGGATGTATTCCGGAGAACGGAATGCGCTGTGTCATAGTTTACAGCATTGCTGCGATATCTGCATCTTTTGGCCTAACACGTCCGACTTCAGCATGGCTTTAGGTCACTGACCCTATATGGGATGGGACAGCCAACCCCATCCCATAACCTCATTAGTCGCCTTTTACGGCATGTCTGGAAGGTAAACAGTGTTGCTATTCTTTGCTCCCCTTTCGGACCCCGGAAACACACGGGCGGGAAATTAATTCATACCTGGATTGTTTTATGATTTTCTCAGTAATGTAATCTAATACCTGGAAAAGAAAGTGACATGGCCAACTTGCAGTTTAATTGTTCAATAGACTCAACGGTTATGATTATATATGAGTTGATAACATAGTAGTGATCAAGTCACAGGGACATTGTATACATACTATTATGACATGATTATCATATTCCCACACCAAATTGTCCACTTGTATTGCATGAACTTCATCATTTGCATGCATTCTGGATTGATTCTACTGGGTATCAAATAAAACTCAGGTGAAATCTCCCCCATACAACTGAGTCTATGCTGTATAAAATAAAACTCAGGTGAAATCTCCCCATTGCATACAACTGAGTCTATGCTGTATAAAATAAAGCTCGGGTGAAATCTCCCCATTGCATACAACTGAGTCTATGCTGTATAAAATAAAGCTCGGGTGAAATCTCTCCATTGCACACAACTGAGTCTACTAGGTAGAAAATAAAACTCAGGTGAAATCTCCCCCATACAACTGAGTCTATGCTGTATAAAATAAAGCTCGGGTGAAATCTCTCCATTGCACACAACTGAGTCTATGCTGTATAAAATAATGCTCAGGTGAAATCTCCCCCATACAACTGAGTCTATGCTGTATAAAATAACGCTTAGGGGGAATTCTCCCCATTGCACACAACTGAGTCTACTGGTATAAAATAAAGCTCTGGTTCAGGTAAAATCTCCCCATTGCTCAGGATACCTGAGCTCTATTGCCCACAATTTCTGGGGATTTAAAAATACAAAACACAAAACATACATTACTAAGAGTGTTTGCATATTCTTGCAATCTCTTAAAACTTCCATGTCCACAAGACGTTCAAAATTATTATTGCCATCTGTCATGACAGGTGTGCTCCTGAATGTAGTTTGTCAACTCTTTTGACCTAAAATTACACCATGCCCAGGACAAAATATCGCAGAAAATCACTGCAGACACAACACCTGAACATGTACTACCCACTAGTCTTGAGAGATTAGAACAGACAACATAGCAGTGTCATTTTACCACATTTCAATCATGTGAGATATTATTGTAATTCTAACATTTTCAAATAATTTATGTACATCCACAGATTTAGGTAAGATCATTTTATTTTTTTGCTTAATATATTGTTCTGCGGTGTTGTATTTGCTGTATTTGTCTAGAGTAAAACTGTTGTTTGTATTTGTGTTGTGCATATTTGATACACCTAGGTAAAGCTGTATTGCATGTTTTAACCTTTGACATATAACAGCATGTTTTAATTGGTGACCCGCCCATTTTTATTTCCTCGGTGATTATCTTACTAGATGCGCTGATGCCTTCAATCAAATCAAATGCCACGCTGAGTGGTATACGCTATCATGTTTCTCCACAACTCCTCTGTATCTTTTGTTATTAATAAGTTCAGTTGGTGACATTCTCCTGTGACAGCCCATCGAGCACTTCCTCTGTCTCCTCTCACCTTTATCTTTCTGGTTGTTACTTAATGTTTCAAGTTTTGCTCTTCTCGCCATCTTGAAAATCTGGACAATCGGCTTTGTTTTTCATCATTCTTCTAAAAAATCACATCGCAGTAGCATCTTGCTTACTTTGAGTGTTTTTGTTGTGTCCATTCTTCACATCTATAAAGCAGATGTATCACATCACTTAAAAGTCACATTTAGAATGTTTAACACCTACCAGATTACCAAATCTTGATTGTTTACAAGGCATCATGCTGAAGATCAGTTGTCCATCTTTTTTTTTTTGGTATGTGGGATTCCCAACTTTCCTGTGGAACATTTTATTCTGTGGCTATTGATGCCTTACAAAAGGGTCATTGAGCCTTGCCCTAGTCACCAAGGTGTCTCAAAATTTATCGTTATAAATCTTGTTTATTGGTCAAATAATTATATTCATATGGCCCTTATAATGGGTCTGTTGCTCCTTTCTCCTCCCCCAATTCTTCATGGCATTCAAGGGTGGAATATGCCCCCACATTGAGAACCACTGCTATGGATGACCGTAGATACCCCTTACCCTTGATTTATCTGGTGAATACATTTTTGTCATCCCCCTATAAGTATCTTCTTCAGCGTTCATTCTCAAACTCTCGCAGGATCTCTCTTGTAGCAGGACAATGGTCCTACTAGATTTCCAGCAGAATGTAGTCCAGAGAATGGAAATGCGTTGTGTCTCCGTTTTATTTACGCCAATGGCCCGCCCGTCTTCGGTGGCTATAAGTATCTGTAAATAGCTGTCTATGCTTATTGCATTACCTCCCTCTGCATTCGTTCTCAAACTCATGCAGATCAGCAGGTTGTATCTGGAGAATAGGGTTTGTCGTGTCATGGTTTACAGCTTAATTGTGATATTGCATCTATCAGCCCAACACATCAGACTTCAACATAATACAGAGAACTGCGAGGCGAGACATGGCCACAATGAGGCAAAAAAACTTTGGGGGCTGCCGCTCTGACCTGGAAAAGACAGATCTTTGACCTGGCAACTGGCCTGAAGATCTAGCAAGACTAAAAGAATCCTGAACGCAGACTTCAACATGGCCTCTGTGTCACTTTAGTTCTATGCGGGATGTGGTGATAACTCCACCCTACTACCTCCGTAGTCGCTTTTTATGACATACCGAGCCGTCCGTGTAAATCAGCATGTTCGCATATGAGTGCCTTCACCTCAGCATTCACGATCACAGGGCTATGTTTCTTTACTCTCTTTTGAGGGTAATGCCTATTTATATTACTTTCTGAAAGACTATAGGAGTATGTATCCATTCCTCACCAGGAGTTATTCCTTCAGTGACGCAAATATATTTATCAGTATCCTTGGAGCAACCCATCCATGATTTGCCATTCTTCACACGAGGGAGCTCACTGTGTAGTGGATGATCTGTGTCAGAACTAACTCTGAGGTATGCACAGGAACACCACATATAAATTCTGTGAGATATGCTCAGAAATTCAAGGAGGAACCTCATAGCCACACAGGGCATATCCCTGGTGCAACCAATGATGATCCTCATCAATTCATTTGAATTCTCTCTAGTCTCTCAATCTGTGTGTGACTGTCGGTGATAGTGGCACCTGTATATTCAATGACAGGGAGGTATAGGATTACTAGCTGTGATTGTTTAGTATCAGCGCTGCATCACTCTCAAAGCTGAAAAACCTTTACTAACCTTTGTGATAACATGATCGATGTGTTCCAGAAAGCACAAACTACTATCAAATCTTGATGGCACATCCAGGTATTGTAGAGATTAATTCCTGATTATATTCTGCCCTCTCATGGTTATATGAGCTACAATCACCATTATTTATAATGGTCAAACTCTCTAATATAATCAAACGAATTACGGTCTGATGTTAAAAGGAGCCGTTCCTTATTATGGAAGGTACAATTTTTAAAGAATAAAATCATTTGCATATAATCTTATACATAATTAAGACTCTTTGGCTGAAACATTGTTTTCTGTTTGACATATTTAGACTTGATGTTAATCGTGAGCTTTTTCCCTTGTATTTTGTTCTACCTTTGTAACTTTACCATTGATTGCCCAGTCCTGCTTATTTGCCCGTTGTTATGACATACATGCTGTTCCTAATTTGATCTGCTTTTAACTTGTTATGTTGATGATGCCATAAAGTGGGTGGCAAAGAATGACAACACTGTTCTGCCATGCATGTCATAGGAAGCGAGCAAGGTGATTTTAGTGATGAGATTGACTGTTCCATCACATAGAGCGTTGACATTGCCCAGAAACCATGCTGAACATGGGTGCGTTGACATAGCTGATGTAAACCATAATACAGCTTCCATTCTACTACTATACAGCAGTAGTTTTAGAATGAGTGCAGAAGATAGTCCATGGAAAAAAGGAGTTTCTAACACGCATGTGGCAGTCACCATAGGATGGACAGGAAATGTGAAAATGGTGGTTGGAACACACAACAGGAAATGTGAAGATGGTGGTTGGAACACACAACAGGAAATGTGAAGATGGTGGTTGGAACACATAACAGGAAATGTGAAGATGGTGGTTGGAACACAACAGGAAATGTGAAGATGGTGGTTGGAACACACAACAGGAAATGTGAAGATGGTGGTTGGAACACATAACAGGAAATGTGAAGATGGTGGTTGGAACACACAACAGGAAATGTGAAGATGGTGGTTGGAACACACAACAGGAAATGTGAAGATGGTGGTTGGAACACAACAGGAAATGTGAAGATGGTGGTTGGAAAACACAGCAGGAAATATTGCAGGGGCATGAGATTAGAGATATTCTGATGAATAGATAAATATTTTCAAATTGCCAACAAAACAATGAAATTGTCCATCAACACATCTGGCAAAGTTGCGGAGAATCTTATCCACTACACCAGAAGCTGTGACACTTAAAAGGAAAACTATAATGGCAATATGAGTAATGAACCAGTCATATGATATGAAGCCTGGCCCACAGAGATGGATATCCACAGAAAGATGTATGGGAACACTAAGGAGCTTTCAAATACAGCAGCATTTATTAAGAAAACAGGACTTGCTGTGTAGACATGTCAAACTGCGAATGAGAAGAAGATAGGATATGAAGCAAAGTGTTCAGGTGCCCAGTCGGTGATTGGCTAGAAACCTCCTGACAAGTGTTGACTACCGCACTTGCTCAGTAGCAAAGATGCTATTCCGTGACCTTCATAGAGCCTGAGCCCTGGTAGTCTAGCTCCTTGTGGCTGGGTGATGGGAGTAATTGTTATTTCACACCATGAATAATTCATGAATTATGGCCAACACTGGTTTGCTAGCCATCGGGTAAATGACCTAACATTACACTACCATGGATCCCAGAAAATATAGGTTATGTCATCCATGGCTGTTCAAATATTGATGTCTAATTATGCAACCGCTTAAGCAGAAAGCAGGCGGCTTAATTACTGTACCAGGATATACTTTCTGAGAGATCCCATTTCATCTGTAATGATGAGCAATGTATCATGAGATGCAACATGTGATTGTGCTGATTAACCATGCTAAGCAGTTATATTTGTGAATCATGTGCTTGATGAGGCTATAATGCATTTGTGTTTGTATTATTGCACAATTAACTACGTTAAATTTAACTATAAAATGTAATGTTAAGTGTAAAATATATCTATATAAAAATACTTGACTGACTGAGAATTAATCACAAATGAAACGAATAAATTTATTTACTTTACTGTTAGTGTTTCCCATGTTAGCAACCGTACTATATCTATGTGATGTTATAGAGGGGTGTTAAGTAAAGCAAAATGTAGGTCACTTTGTTTAAACTGTGATCGATTATTGCCACATGAATTTGCACATTCATCATTGATGCATGTTTTGATGATTGCTGTTAGTCTGAAAAGGGTAGTGTTTCATATCTTTTGGGTACGCCACTTTCAACCACAGATGTTAGTACAATTTGTTATATTAGAGATTTACAACCATAAAAACACTATGACCTCTGGATTATAATATGAATGTTTCATATCAACACTTAGCATCTCAGTCAAGTGTATGTAGTGTCAATGTTAGCATGGAAAGCACTATATTGTTATAAGACATAGATACAATATCCTGGTTATGAGATCTGCACACTGTCTAGAGAAGTAAGATGTCTTTAAGAAATTCTGTCTTTAAGTTTCTTCTTTTTCTTCAGCGTTCTCAAACTCCCGCTGAATATCTCTTGTAACAGGACTATAGTCCTACTAGATTTCTAGCAGGATGTAGTCCAGAGAATGAAAATGCGCTGTGTCGCCGCTTTATTTGCGCAAATGGCCCGATACATCCTTCTTCGACGGGTCTTTAAGTTTGACAATCCTGTTATGCAGTATAAACTCTTGTAAATAATTATATAAAATGTAAAGTCAAGACATTTTTTTACAGGGGAAACATATACATATCATCTAACCAATAATCTCCACACTTTGTGTCTATATTTATCTTTGCATAGAAAGTGTTTGCAGAAATGGGTATTCCTTGTTTGTTGTATTTATCTAGCATAATTCCAAACCTCCAACGAGTGCATATTTCTTCTGATATGGAAATATGCCCAATATAAAATACTTCACTTACTGTAAATAGGCAAGGGGAAATAACTAACTAAAAGTGCCTGTTATGAGGACACGTACTGGGTGAATTATTGTGGCCCATTTTATTAGACCACTTGTTACCAATCATTTTAGAATGCATGACCACAAACATATATAAAACGTATATTTTGAAAATTGAATGCATAACCACAAACATATATAAAACATATATTTTGAAAATTTAGTGCATGACCACTAATATATCAAACATATTTTGAAAATTGAATGCATGACCACAAACATATATAAAACATATATTTTACAAATATTTTATAGTAAACATCCTTTTGTCCTTAATTCTGTTTCATGTATTAGATCACGTAATTCGGATTAGAAGTTGCGGCATAGCGCCAGTTTACCTGCGTTTATATTATGCATTTTGCTGTTATGTTATTTTATGGAGAAAAAAAACACAATGAAAGCTTGGAAATACAATTTTCACAACAGCTCGCAAATGACATAATATGAGTAAGCCTGCCCTAAACATTATAGTTACATTCTGAATGTTATAAAATATGAAATAATCGGTAATCTATTAGTAAGAGAACCTTGCCCGTCTGACAACCTGGAATTCTAGCACAGGGAGCAAAGAATAGGTCCGCTGTCTTCTTAATAGGAGATGACTAAAGAAAGTTAGGGAATATAAATAGTCGGACAACATGTCACTTGTGAAAAAATACATTATTGTAGCTGCATGTCTTATCTCAATTTCGTACTTCTGTCAATCATCTATCTTCATATCCTCATGGATGATGAAGAAATGCAGTCCAGCAGTCATTGCACCACTGTCCTTTTGTGGCAGATTCATAGGTGGTGGGAAATATCAGATGTGCCATCACTGTAGATGGGTCAACAAATCTGACAGAAGAATGATGAGATAGTTGACCCAGAGGTGTATACTACACTCCTGACAGGAGGATGTGCCATCACTGTAAATGGAGTCCACAAATCTGACAGAAGAATGATGAGATAGTTGACCCAGAGGTGTATACTACACTCCTGACAGGATGTGATGATCCTAGGATACTGCCACATTGGAATACCTCTACATGGGACTAAACATGCATTCATGTACCCCTTTAACACAACCATTCAGGGACTAAACATGCATTCATATACCCCTCTAACACAACCATGTTCTTGAGATAGCAAACCTTATATGAGTCAGCATTCCTGACATAGATCCAATCTGGACCCAATTAGCACCAATCTGGAGATCCAATAGATCCAATTAGCACCAATCTGGAGCTAAAAGTCACTCTTCTCACTGACGTAAGAGAGCACCAATCTGGAGCTGATAGTCAAACTATTCTAACTGACATAGAGAGCACCAATCTGGAGCTTATAGTCAAACTATACTCACTGACATAGAGAGCACCAATCTGGAGCTAAAAGTCAAACTATACTCACTGACATAGAGAGCACTAATCTGGAGCTAAAAGTCAAAACTTTTCTCACTGACATAGAGAGCACCAATCTGGAGCTGATAGTCAAACTATACTCACTGACATAGAGAGCACCAATCTGGAGCTAAAAGTCAAACTCTTCTCACTGACATAGAGAGCACCAATCTGGAGCTGATAGTCAAACTATACTCACTGACATAGAGAGCACCAATCTGGAGCTAAAAGTCAAACTCTTCTCACTGACATAGAGAGCACCAATCTAGAGCTAAAAGTCAAACTATACTCACTGACATAGAGAGCACCAATCTGGAGCTAAAAGTCAAACTATACTCACTGACATAGAGAGCACCAATCTGAGCTAAAAGTCAAACTCTTCTCACTGACATAGAGAGCACCAATCTGGAGCTAAAAGTCAAACTCTTCTCACTGACATAGAGAGCACCAATCTGGAGCTAAAAGTCAAACTATACTCACTGACATAGAGAGCACCAATCTGGAGCTAAAAGTCAAACTATACTCACTGACATAGAGAGCACCAATCTGGAGCTAAAAGTCAAACTATACTCACTGACATAGAGAGCACCAAACTGGAGCGGATAGTCAAACTATACTCACTGACATAGAGAGCACCAATCTGGAGCTAAAAGTCAAACTCTTCTCACTGACATAGAGAGCACCAATCTGGAGCTAAAAGTCAAACTATACTCACTGACATAGAGAGCACCAATCTGGAGCTAAAAGTCAAACTATACTCACTGACATAGAGAGCACCAATCTAGAGCTAAAAGTCAAACTATACTCACTGACATAGAGAGCACCAATCTAGAGCTAAAAGTCAAACTATACTCACTGACATAGAGAGCACCAATCTGGAGCCGATAGTCAATGTTCTTTGTATTTCACCCAAAAAAAATTGATCTGCAGGAAGTCCCTTGAAAATCAGTTTTCAGGTAAGCATAAATTGCTGAATGAGGTATAAAACAATACTCACTGACATAAGAGAGCAACAACCAGGAGCTGAAAGTGAAACTCTACTCACTGACATAGGGAACAACTGAGACAAGCCCATACTCCCTTGCAGTCCTGTCTTTATCATTGATTTTCTATGGTTGTTTTGGTGTCGATTGTATATAATAGGCAATAACAACAGTAAAACTGCAATCCAGTAGGGGGAAACTTGGAACAGAGTAATAACATTTTACTAATCACTGATAGACACATTAAATATGGCTGAAAATCAATTTGTACCTTTCCAGTATTTATTATTGAACATTCAGATAAGGATGTGGGGAATGTGCAGATGTGTGATGTACATATTTGTAATGTACAGATGTGTGATGTACATATTTGTAATGTACAGATGTGTGATGTACATATTTGTAATGTACAGATGTATGATGTACATATTTGAAATGTACAGATGTGTAATGTACATATTTGAAATGTACAGTTGTGTGATGTACAGATGTGTGTATAGAAGTGTAATGTATAGATGTCTGATGTACAGATGTGTAATGTACAGATGTGTAATGTACAGATGTGTAATTTACAGATACAGATGTCTAATATACAGATGTGTAATGTACATGAAACTCTTTAATAGCTTGATGAAAATACACAACCCAAATGTAATAATTATCTTCCCTACAGTTCGCAAGCCACCAAACATAAAAAACCCCACCTCTGCCCAAATCTTATACTTCAGTGCAAATTCTAAAGTCCAGATTGAATGTGAAGCTGATGGTATACCGCAACCAACGTAAGTTTATATACAGTATAGTGCTGTACCCATTAAATGTAACTTGAATGTTTTTAAGTATAAGTTTGTCTTTTGTTCCTTTTTTGTGGTGAACATTGTCAATTGTAACGATAGGAGACTGGTAAACCAACAATGAGTAGGTGTGGTCAGTCATTAAACATTACTAATATCATGTGGAGGAGATCCCAGGACACCGGCATGTGCAGGCACATATATGAAGTTGATTCTTGTTAGATTAATTGGTGAGGCAGTCTGATCTGGCAAGAATCAACTTCATTTGTGTGTCTGAACATGCTGGTGCCCGAGGAAATGAATGCGTAGACAGTCTTGTTGGTACAGGATCATGGAAATTGAACAAGCAATGACTGAACTCATGTTCTGAATGATATTAGGGAGATAGGACAATTGACAGATGTAAAAAATGTTTGTGAATCTATAACCCTGAGTAAGATTCGGGAATGTCTTGTCAAAATGGGCATAACTAAATAACATTATGTAGTTGACCAAAGGAGACTGGTAAACCAAGACAAAGAGTAGGTGTGGTCAGTTGCTAATGCAGTATAAAGATCAATGATGTAATATTAAATCAAGTTGATTAAGTTAAGTATCTTGGACCCTTTTAATGACCAGATGACTGGTGCTCCATTGAAATCCTCAGCATTTCAAAAAATGAGATACATTCTTTGCAATATAGCACAATCACTGTATATGTGAATTAGGCTTTTATATCGAACCAATTTTTTAAACGGATGTGGTTTCTGATCCAGCAGTCCATGGACTCATGCCCTTTGACCCAATGCCATTGTGTGTTATTTTGTTCCATATGTGTTCCATTTATCTGGCCCTGGAGGGAGAAGCATTTTCCTGATGTCATCCAGCGCTGGGCATTAAAAAAGGTGGTGGTCAACAGCTTCATAGGGATAAGTGCACATCCGGCACTCTGGAGTGTGTTGTGGTTGTATTTTTTTAGATAAATGCATCCAGCACAACCTCTTTATAATGAACAACTTCTTTATAACATAGACAGTCACAAGTGTACACATGGTATAAATGGAACATAGACAGTCACAAGTGTACACATGGTATAAATGGAACATAGACAGTCACAAGTGTACACATGGTATAAATGGAACAACTTGGAATGCAAGATAGACTCACAAAAAGAAAAAAAATAGATGAAAAATAACAGATGCACGAGTAATACCTAAGATGTGTGCAGACACTGACCATAAGGCGGTAATACCTAAGATGTGTGCAGACACTGACCATACAGCAGTAATAATAAGTCAAAACAAACATAGCAAGCACAAGAAAATCATAAAGCACCAGAGGCAACTAGGTATACAGAAATTATAAGAACTAAACATGTGCAAAAAATATATCCAGGAAGTTAACAAGTAATTCACAAACTATCCAGAAAACACACAGCACATAGAAGAAGAATGGAAATATTAGAAAAAATATCATCATACAAGCAGCAGGAAACATGCAGATATAAAAACTATAAAAGTTAGGAAACCAAAAATAACAGCTTGGTGGACAGAAGAGGTAAAGAACGCAACGAAAGATAAAAAAACAAAAATACAAGAAAAGGGCAACAAGCACAATGCATTAAGATTACTTAGCATACAAGACTGCAAAGACTAACACAAAGAAAATCATAAAATCTGCAGAAAATTAAGTCTTGGCAAGAATATGGAGAAATGCTTAACAAGGATATTTAAAATGCACCAAAGATGTTCTACAAGAAAGTACAAAACATGAGAAGTAAAAAAGACACGAACCAACATAAATAATCAATGATGAACATGGCAACACACTACATAGGCCTCAAGAAATCATGAAAAGATGGAAAACTACTTCAATCAACTATCAAACCTAAAGGAAGGAGAAATGATTACAACAATAAAAACAAACGAATAAAACCTAGAACCACACATCCTGAAATCCGAATTTGAAGACGCAGTTAAACATGCACCAAATAAGAAAGCACCAGGAATAGACTGCATACCTAAAAATGCAAACAGGGACAGATATAAATTGGCTACACACACTGTTCAATGTGATATGTTAAAGACACCACGGGAGTGGAATACAGCGGTGATTGTTCCCATCTAGAAGATAAAAGGCAGTAAGAGGGACTGCACAAAGTATAGAGGCACATCACTCTTAAGCCCCATAGGAAAAATCTTTAGCAAGATATTAGAGAGAAGGATGTGCACATATATAGAACCACAGCTCAACAACACACAATTAGGCTTTCGGAAAAATAAAAGCTGTACAGACGCAATCTTCGCCCTTAAACAACTATCAGAAAGAGCAACAGAACATAACCAAGACTTATATCTGGCTTTCATGGATCAAGATAAAGCTTTTGACAGAGTGGATATAGCACAACTATGGATAACATTACAGACATACGGAGTCCCCCAACATCTGATAAGTCTATATGTGTGTATATATATATATATATATATACACACACACACACGCCAATAGTCAATGCGCAGTAAGAATGAGCAGAGGTACATCAGATAATTTTCAAATTCACTCGGGAGTGAGACAGGGCATGCTATCCCTCTATTGTTCACAACATACATAAATCACATTTGCAAAGTAGCAAAGACAACGAAAGAAAACAATTTGAAGGATAGCTTAAACGAATTGCTATTTGCAGAAGACCAAGTACTAGTAGAATCATCAGAAGAGCAACTATAAAGACAAATAGACAAATTACACCAAACCTGCCAAACCTTTAACACGAAGATAAATATAGACAAGACCAAAGTAATAAACAAGAAAGATACACCTATATATATATATATTGGAAACAACAGACTTAAACAAGTGATAGAATTCACATATCTAGGATGGAATATAAAGACAGGAGCAGCATAGAAATACACAATAGATGTAGTAAAGCATACCAAGGCAAATGACAAATCTTTAGAAACAAAAATGTAGATTTAAACACCAAAATAACACTGTTCAAAGCAATTATACCAACACTGTGTTACCACCAATGCCAAACATGGACAATGACAGCACAAGATAAACATAAACCTGTGACAGCTGACATGACATGCTTGCACAGAATCCTAGGAATATCGCTAAGAGACAGTGTGAGAAATGAAGACATTAGATGAAGAATCGGTATCACACCCACTTCAATCTTGGAATATATTAAGAGACAACAGATCAAATGGTTTGCACACATCAGCAGACTACTATCAGACAACATACCACAGCAAGCTTTGCTACACAGATACAGTGAAGGCAGACCTAGAGGCAGACCACGAAAACGATGGACCACCAAATTAAACGAGGTGGCAAACTCCACAATCTATGGTAGTCAAGCGCACATGAGGACCATCTCCAGAAAACTCTTCTACCACGGACGCTGAAAGGCAACAAAGGGTTTAGTGAATAGACTTATTGTGGTAGAAATGCATATATAATAATTGTAAGGTAGAGATTCAAACAAGCGGAAAAAGGTAAAGCATGCATGACTACAGTCAACTTTGAACTTTATGAAAGTATGAGAACATGTTCTCTTGCGCAGCTGGCCTATGATACTAGCAATAATGCTACAGACATCCAGTTCTCTCGCATGGCTGGCCTACTATACTAGCAATAATGCTACAGACATCCACCGTTCAACAGAACTGGTTAAAAACACATAATTTATTAGTTACCAACACTGAAGTCTAGATGTCCTGTGTGATTGACACACACAAAAAATGACAGAGAATTTCCGTTCTCTGGATTACAACCTACTGGAAATCTAGTAGGGCCATTATTCTACTTTAAGAGATATCTGGTGAGAGTTTGAAAACAAACAAGAAACACAAACAGAATTGGAATGACAAAACAAGTTACCATAACAACAGTACTAATGTTACTTCTCCATTTCAAATTCTTGACATATTGTAGTCGCCAAAGCTGTCTCTCATTTGGCAATCTTTTTTGATGGATTGTTAACTGCCTGTGTGTTGCCGGACCCAAGTGGGATTTTAAATAATAGCAACACAGTGATCTTCCATGCATGTTGTAAGGCACGATTAAGAAAGTTTGGTTGGCTTGGTAGGTCTGAAGGTTTGGTAGTGCAGTTGGCTGTTACATCCTATAGAGGATCAAAGTCATCTGAAGCCATGCTGAAGTTGGATGTGTCAGGCAGAGAGATGCATATATCGCAGTCAAGCTGTAAACCATGATACACCACATTCTGTTCTCCAGACCAGATCCTACTAATTTGCATAAGAATGAATATCAATCATTGCATAAATATTAGCTAATTTTTTTAAAAATACATGCATTCTCTCTATTTTCTGATCCATTCAACATAATATTCATTTCTGTACCGTATGTAGATTTCTGCTACTCACCAGCATTGTATTTTTAACTATTTATATTAAAAATATATAACATTGTATATTAAAAACGCACTATTAACTTCATTATTTTATTATTTATTGTTATTATTATTATGGTTGAGTTTTTGGTCATCGTCGATCACGACGGACGAACATCATCATCATTTTTAACTTCATTGATCTCTATTGCGTATCAATATATATATATATATATATATATATATATATATATATATATATATATATATATATATATATATATATATATATATATATATATATATATATATATATATATATATATATATATATATATATATGATTATTTACTTGCAGGTGTATCTTTCTTTACCTGTCTTTGAATACTGAACTCTTGTTCATGTTCTGTGTACATTTGTATAAAGTTTGTTTTATTCCAATTGGTTCAAATGGGCCTTATTTTACTTGATTACCATTACATATCACAATATAAAAATATATTCTCGATTTCAAAACCCATGCAACTACGTTTTGTTTATAAATTGAATTTATTCAGAAATGCCTCTGGATTATTGCCTGAAGCTGCGGAGTTACGTGCTTTGAGGAGCACTCTCAGCTAGCAGCGATGTCGATTCGTTGAGAGGGACAGAGTACATAGGGGCCAACCCGAGTACAATAAAGTAGTGCTCTACACCTTGTCCGTAGTTTTTCCCCATAAGTGTTCAGCTGACTAGTCAGTGTTTTATTCAAAACACTGAAATAACACAGCATCTCCTCCCAGCAGTATTAGTGAGATTTGTACTAAGAAAGGGACATAATAAATAAATGTAATGTTAATGCTAACACTGGTTTGTTGCCCCTAATTGCACTGATCAGTTTTGCTTAAACGAACTTTCTGAACGAAAGTTTGTTGAGGTAAATATGTGGCCACTGATTCTTGTACAGTACCAGAATGTGTAAATTTTGTTTATTTTCTTTGTTGATTACAAAAGTTTGTGCTTTATTCCAATAGGTTCCAATGGAGAAAAGATGGGAACCCAATCACAGTAGATAATTTTATACAGTATGATTCAACATCAGGAACTCTGACAATTCCAGAGTTTACCAAACGAGAAGAAGGAACTTTTATGTGTGTTGCCAGTAATGTGTTTGATAATCAAGGTGGACGGATAACAGCATCCAGCTTTTCTTACCCTGTAAAAGTGTTCCAGACAAGTAAGTAATATTATAAAGGTTGGACAGAAATTGTATGTTTTATTAAAAGACTTTAGGTCTTATTGGTATTCAATGCTTTGAGAAGCCCCGTACTCAGAAGTCCATGCTTGTATGTTGCAAGACATGTTCTACCATGTTGTATGAGTACCCCGCCAAAGATGGATGTGGGCTCATTGTAGTATATCATAAGTTATCTAATGTTGGCCTACCTCGCCCGCGTTCGACATCTGATAATTAATCAGCTCAAATCTTTGCGCGGTTTCTGCCAGGCAGCATAAAGTATGTGGTACTTCTAGCTTTACGTGACACAGCACATCTGATTTCGAAACTGGATTGGCCTACTTATCATCACACAACCAATATGACTGCATGTCTTTGATGTGGACATCATTTTATGTTACATCATGTAATATATGCAGTGATAGAATATTGTGGGAATTATCTTTAACCTTTAGGGCTCTGACTTAAAAATTAAGAAACATCCCCTGGGGCCTGACTTATTTTTTGGAAAATTTGCATTATTGATGGTGGATGTTTTGAAAACGTGATAACATTTTTGTTTTAAAAGATATCAAAATAATTTTTGCACATCTAAATAAAGGAGTGAATAGTGAATATAATTGTGTTTTGTATGTGTGATATGACAGCTGTGAGCAAGTTGTGAAGTTGAAAATTCGGGCAAAAAACGCAAAACACCATTTTCAAAATCGCAAATATATTTACGTGACGACCCTAATACATGAGCAATGTGTGGCAACATTGAAAAAATCCTCATAAATACCTATACTTATTGTATATGTATTGTTTTATATCCAAACTAATATAATATGGACTAAAACACTCTACGTCATATAAGCTTTAACTTCGTGAAGTTCCGTACTCGGGAATGGAGCGATATCGTATGGCATATTATTGCGACCACAGGAAAGGTGGGACGCACACGCACGACGCAATGTTGCGACCATAGGGGCCTAAAGGTTAAGTCGCTTGTTATTTGGGAACACTTCAGCCAAGGAGTGTGAAGTATGTTGTGCCGCTGGTGTCACAATGGAGCTACGTTATTTTGCACCTCCCAGCCCTACAGATCCATGTTTTGTATTCTTTTAATTCGGGTGAGCTTTCCTAGCCTGTGACAGCTTTCCTAGCCTGTGACAGCTTTCCTAGCCTGTGACAGCTTTCCTAGCCTGTGACAGCCTTCCTATCTGTTGTGGATGTTCTTGCTTTCATGGATTTGTATAGACTGTGCTGTGAACATTTATTATCTACTGTGCCCTTGGACTTTACAGGTCACAACATGTCCCTTGGTGGCAGTCTCAGAAGAGGCAGTAATCAGGGATTTAGGCTTGGGTCAACTACGTCAATCTCACATGAGGTGCTCCGCTTTCAGTGAACATGTCTCGCAATAAATATACCAGTAGTTAATATGTATATTGCTTTAAAAAAATATAGTTTTTGAAGCATGCTTATATATTTAACTGAAATGCAATCATGCGCTTAATCCAATAAAGTCCAAAATCACTGCGCACACCCTTGTTATCACTTCATGCACCCCCAGTTTGGGAACCACTGATCTAGAGTGTGAAAACATTGGCACAGTGAATGCACAAGGTTGACCATCCCTGCTCTATAGCTTCAAGTAGCAATCCTCCTGGAATTACAGAAAAGTGCATCATATATCGAAATGGTTAATGACCACTGATAGAGAATTGAGTACAACAATCATTAAAATCGCACCAAAAGCATGACCCATTTTCACCCGTGAATTTCTTATTTCAGAGAGCAATTTTCAAACTATGTGTGTGTACGGGCTCACTTTAATGTTTCACTTTTTATTGCTGTCATGTTTTAGTCCAATTTTGTGTTCTTCACCTGCAAAACATCAAATTGTTGAATTCTGGCCATATTGCTAGTTGAATCAAGTTGAAAATGAGCATACACATTAGTAAAGATTCAAGGAGTAAAACGTCATCTTCTGTTTTCATCAAAAGAAAGTGTTTGATATGCCTTGACTTCCATCACAAGAGCGATGGCAGGCTGCTGGTATGCTGAGGAATGGTATAGTGAGAAGTTGTCAGACATTTTAATTGTGACCGTTTCACTATAGTGAGGCCGAATGAGAGAATTAGAATTAGAGAGTCTACAGGTACAACCAATGACAGTCCAAAGCCTGGCCAACCTTGTGTAATAATGGTAACTCAAGATCACCCTGTGTGACCATTTCTAAACAGCAACGCAGACAACAGCTCTTACACCTGGCACTAGGAGACTTGTCAGCGCAGGCACGGTTTAATGTGTCCTTTGAAGATTGGAGAATTCACATCTTGTATCATTCTGGGCAAAGATTTGCAGATGCGTGTATGGTCCAGCATGACAGATAATGGAGGATGAAGCATAAATGTGTGGAGTGGATTCTCCTATGGCCACATTACCCCTCCCCCATCACGCTGTCAGAGTTAACGTTACTGCTGACGTTTACGTTAACCAAGTCAGGTACTGGGGTCTATTATAGTGCCTTTCTTCTAAAATCACCCAGGTCTAAAAATCTTTCAGTAAGATAACACTAGGCCTCACACAGCAAACATTACCAGGAATTTCTTAGCTCAGCAAACATTTTGTGTACTGGATTGTCCTGCACTCTCTTTCCTGACATGAATCCAATTGAGCAATCGTGGGATGAACTGAACAGAAGAGTCCACCGGCATGTCATCAACAATGTCCATGATATTGAGTGAGCAATCATTGCAGAATGGGATCTCATACCCCAACAGACACATTGTAATATCATGACACGCCAGTGACACACAAACTTGTATTAAGGCTATGTGGGGAGTCATATACAGTATTAATGATGTCACTTACTTATCCACAGTGATTGCGATTTTTTTTGTAACTGCTTAGTCGACGGTCCTGAATTTGTTCACTTTTAAGAAAAATGCACATTTAGGTCTGTAAATGGATCAGATTTGTAAATGTACTTGTTTTGTGTATTTTAAATTCAGCACTCAAAATTGTGACGCTTAAAACGAAGTAGTTTGTTTTTAATGATTGCTGGTATATATAATGAAAAAAATATAAAATAGTGGAAATAACGGTTTTACAAAGGAGCAACAAGAGAACTAATTCATATTTTGACCAAAAGATATTTGATAAAAGAGCAAGATTGGGAGTGGGGGTGTTGAACGCATGTGCACATACACACATCCACAAAAAGGAACAATAAGCTCAGGACTACATGGAATTATGCCATCTGCAAAAAACTGTCATAAATGAGAATAGACCACTATGCCAGGTAGATTCAATATTCCCCTGACAATAAGTTGCTACTTGGTGGCAGAGTCAGTTGCCCAGTTTGCTTTCCATACCTGTATTTTTGGTGACAAAAAAAAGTTGAAAATGATTGAAAAAAATACAGTGTATAAGAATCATGAATGATACAAATTTTTTTTCTCCAGGAGTTGAGAAGTTTCTTGATGCTGAAGCATCAAGACTGACGGTCTCAGAGTATGGATATGCTCTGCTTAAGTGTTCTAACAAGGGAGAGGTTGTTGGCGGTGAAATTAACACCAATTGGTATGAAAGTGAGAAATCCAAAGATGTCAGTATGGATTCGGGACGCTTGTTTGTTGACTACAATGGTAAGTGGGTGCATACTTAGTATCTGTGTCTAGCTAACCATGAAATTAATCAATGGAACTAATGTAGTTCCGTATGCTCTGTTCTTGGCAATGACTTTGATCTCAGCCAGACCTCTTATCATGATCCACAGATTCATCAGTGACCACAATATCATCATCTCCAGAATTACCAGCAATCAGCTGATCGATTTTCAGGTTTGCATTTCCATTTAACCACAATCTACATTCTCTTCCAAGATTGATGATTACCCTGTGAAAGCCTGTCATTGTCTGATTGATTGAACACCATTTTTCTCCTGTTGTAAGATCAAACTTTGCCTACCTCTTCAATAGTCCTTTCAGCTTGTGGCATCCATGACATGCTGTACTTATTCTTGCTTCCTTTATATCTTTGATATTCTTGTGGAGTGGGTGTCTCTGGTTTGCAGTGACACGCATGTATGTTTTAGTTTGAGCAAGAACATGCTGAAAACGTAGTGTGAGAAGTCTAAGCATATGTCTAATTTTCATTATCAAGATATCCCTTGTGCTGCTGAGGAATATCCACATTCCCTCATTCTGCACATGTTCTAGATACCCGCATTACGAATGTGAGAGCATGATGATCCCTAATCAAGTATAACTCGAGGAACTCACCTCAAAATTGGAAGACCTTAATTAGAAATATGTCATGGAAATTAGCATTGATAAAATCACGATATTGGGGACTAGTGAAGCCAAACAAGAGCCTACATTCATCAAGCAAGTCTTTTTTCTGTCATTTGAATGGATTGTCAGCTTTTGCATCTGCAGGTTAGTAGCGTAGAACAGGTATCACGCAGGAGTTAAAAAGTTTGATTTTGATTGTGTCTTTAATCAACTCTTGAGTATTGATTGCTACATCTTGAATAGAATATTTCTGGGTGGAGTTGGCTTGTTTCATCCTATAGAGAAAGTGACCCAATATCCATGGTTAGCCAAAAGTTGCATATATCACTGCTAAACTGTAAGCCATAACACAGTACATTTCAGTCTCTCAACTACTTCCTGCTAGTGTGAATCAGAATGAACATGGCTGAAGAAATGTAAAATGCTTACTTCAAGAAAAGGCTCAATAGGCAGAGAATTTACTGCATTCTGCTTGGGTTTTCCTGTATCCTCTACCAATCTCAACACAAAAACATGCTGCCTTTAGAGAGCACATCTTATAGTATGTGATTTAACCTTTAGGACGTGTGCGGGAACTTTATTCACCGACATTTCCCCTTCTCTGGTTAGCGAGCGGCGAGTATATTTGCCGCCGTAGACCACAGTTGCTAGGTACACTTCAATCAATTAAAAATCTCCAATATTTAATATTTTTTTTCACCAGATTTGTTGGGATGGTTGGTTGGTTGCTGATCCAGCGGTCCATGGGCTTATGCCCTTTGATCCAATGCCATTGTGTGATATATGCATGTGTTTGTGAGCTGTTGTTTTGTTCCATATAAACCAGATTTGTTAAATCTGGCATTTTATTCAATTGACTACCTTTTCCAACAGTTTTAGTGGCAACCATATGTCTAATGTCATGCAAATATCAATATTCTCATAACATAATTTCAAACAAAAGCATCGCCATGATGGTAAATTATGTTTTATAGATGTATATTTTATCGAATTTTCATTAAAATTATTATGGTTTATGATTCAAATGATTATTAATGGAGAGATAAGTTATTTCCACACTCGAAGATCAGTTAAACCATGCTGTTTTATCTAATTTGATATTAAAACATCAACCAAGTTCGAACGATACATTTCTGGACTAGATCTAGGTTTATAGAAGGATTTTAAGACATACCTGAAGGTGTAATTCTTGTAATCCGTGAAATTTTAACGATTAATCCGTGAATGCCGCATGAAAGGCACGTGAATGGTGCGCGAACTCAGTCTATCTTACATTGTTTCCACTCTGGAATATTTAATAAACTTCGTGCAATGGTATTTTTGTTCTAAAGGTAAAAAATCTCTGGGTTTTTTCTGGAAAATTGTCTTTGAGACTGTCTTACATGTCTTGTATCACACACACACACAAACAAATCCCACAACAATATATGCAGAATTCAATTCTTTATTTATATGTGCAACTTTTTAAATATTTCTATCAGCAAAAAAGTTATCGCAATTTCAAAACAGCCACTGACAATTGCGTAACATTTCCGAAAATTCTGTGGCAGGACAGAAATTATGTAAATGTAAACACAGTATTCTACAGGTTAATAGCTTCAAGTGATATCCACGGGATCCAAAAAAAAGAGACTAGGTTTGTAAACAAGCTGTCACAGGCTGGCATTGAACACTCTCCCTCTTGAACATATATCAAATGGTTTAATTACTATGCCATGAATATCCCCTGTGCTTATTGAAACTAGTTAACAAATATATTTTGTTTCTTTTCAGGTGATCTTCATTTTTCATATGTACTAATGAAGGACATGACTGTAAACTTTGTATATTTGTGTGGGATATCAAGCACCATTGATAAGCTGATCAGACTTGGGAATTACAACTATTTGACTGTGACTCCTGTAGCAAGTATGTACAGCATTGATATTTCTTCTTTCATTTACTTGTAATGTCTTATCTGCAATGATGTTTTCTGTATTGTTTTGTTTGATGTTTTTTTTGCTCCAGGAAACTAATTTATAATCCCAAGAAGACATCACTTATAGTTGCTAGAGATTGAAAGGGTAGATAAGCAATATGTTTTACTTACCATGCATGTCGTAAGAAGACCAAGGAGAATATGATGTGAAGTAGACTGTCACATCCCATAAATGGTCATAGTGACTCAGTCAAATGTGTCAGGTCAAAAGGTGCAGATAAAGTAGTAGAGCTGTAAACCACGACACAATGCATTCTATTCTCTGGACTACATCCTACTAATCTGCAGGAGCTTTAAGAATGATGGCAGGGTTTGTGCGTGGATGATTAGACATGTGATTGTGAGAATTATTGTCTATATGAATCCAAGCATTGGAAAACTCATATTGAGCACAATTGTGACTACAGTGAAAAATGTTGAAGTTGTAATTTGTTTTAATTTTTCCAGAATTTATTCACCAGCACGCATGCACCCAACCCTCCCTCAATATTTAATGAGTTTAATATTTAATTTGAAGCACCAATGTGCGAGAAATGTATCCTTATATCCAATTGTACAGGGGTGAAAAGGGTCTCATTGATCTCATCCGGACCCAGGGTTAGCAGATTACCAAGATCCTAAAAGCACCTCCTCGAGGTGCACCCTGGAAACAGAAATACAACTGCTCCTGCTGTCTTCCTGGCCAATACTTTTAGGTCTGTGGAAGGTGTAGAAGGAATGAGAATTGCCTGCAATGAGACAGGCAATATCTATATGTCTTCTATGCCAACACACCTAGCACTATTGTCTGCACACAGTGACATAAGGCATCAGTGCACTTTGTCTCTGTTAGCCAAAAATGCAGAATTATTGGATGGTTGGCCAATGTCTATGTCCCAATATGGGTAGATCCCACTAAGATATGGTGATCCTAAGAGTACACATTGAAACTGGAAACGGCAACATGTGATAGAGGACAGCGTTATGTATGCGAAATGATACAGTAGCAGGAAACTACAATTGTCCAGTAAGAGACTGACTGGCGGAAGTGCTGTTCATGCTCATGAACACAACGAAGCCCACATGTCCCACCACAATTGACCTAATTCAAAGTAGGAGCCATGACTCGGGTATTGAATATGCCAATTTGAAAATGCACTTCTGGGTATGGACATTTTTTTAAATACAGCTCCCCGTTGTACACAGGAAAAGCATTTAACAAATTTTGGGGAGCATTTCTGTCGAAGGGGTGTTGAGACTCGTACTCAGGATGGTGTGGGAAGCAAGTTCTTGTCTTCGAGGACATCGCAAACCTAGTCTAACTTTTTTGGAATTGGGTTCAGTATTCAAAGACATAGAGAGGAATGATGCCTTTCTTACACAAGACTAGTTCACAGACTGCGAAGGCTCCTTGTCCAACATAGGCGCAATCTACCTACTTCTTTGGGTGATAAATGCAATGGTGGAGATTGAAAACACAGGCTGCATCTGATGATTTTTGGAAGGCCACCACAGATGGATGTGCTGAGAGCAAATCCCAGACCCCCTTTGTATTTGGCAAAAGCACCTCGTCAGGAAGGTGTATCAGCATTGAGTCTAATTCGACTCGCCGTTGCCGAACACAGCTCATACAGAAGAAATTAGGTCTGGGACCTAGGGACACGAAGGGTGGTAATGGAATGGTCTTCCAACATGAGGAATAGCACGCTAACTGCGAAGCGGCTCGTCAGTGAAAAGGCCAAAAAATGGGTAACCCAGGCAAACTATCAGCTCGTCTTGTGACATGTACTCCCTCTGAGTAGAAAGCTCTTTCACAACCAACCAACAACCTATCTATTTGTTTCTTTTGGAGAGGTTTCTCAAGAGCTTTATTTGAAACCCAGAATCCAACTGTCATCAGTGAGAAGCCTCATTTATTTAGGTTATTTATGTTGGTTATTCCCTTTGCACACGGGACATGTCCATAGGTGTTTAGATATCCGCTTCAATAACTCTCATAGTATGACAGCTGATGGTTCCGGTTCTGTGTAGTTTCAGTGCTCATTTTGAAATCTTTGTTAGGTGTTCTTTATGGGCCATGCCTATCCTCGCTCCAAAATCTTGCGTTTTTGATATTGACTCATGCTCAATTGTATCAAAATCTTCTGATCGTGTGGACTCCCAAATAGCACAGAGTATGTCTGCTCTGTCTATAGGCTGACCATCTGTTATGGCGGCAAGGCTAGCTGATTGGTCGGCCCGTTGTTTCCCTCCAGACCCCGTATCCAATGGACAAAGATAAGCGTGATTTTTTGCAATAAGGCCAACATTTAATTGGAAAGATGCAGTGCTGTGGAGTAAAGAATAAACCCTAGTATGGTCGTGAGCCAAATATGGTCTGTGAGCCAAATCAAGCCATTTTTTCCCCTAGCCAGCCAGATTAATCTTAAAGTAATACATCTGCTGGCCCCAAAACTCAGTAAAAAACTTAAAAGAAAACATGTGGGCCCCATACCACATAAAAAGCTCAATCCGGCCTGCCAGCCCAGTTTGTCACCTGATCTAGATATATCATCTACTAGTGTTGTGCTGTTGCATAGTGGTTGGTCAGCCACTGCAGAGACCATCAGATCTTCCACACTCTGCCTCCTATATAAACTGGATATTTTCCCCAGTTTTTGTTTTCGACAGCAACCATGATACAACACACATTTATTTATACCCTTGGGAGAGGAGGAAAAATTGAATGATTGAGAGAGTGCAGTAAAACTAATGCAATTACATCATCAATGTATCTTTCACAGTAAAAGGACATACCTTTCACACTTTTTAAGAAATCTGAGGAGATCAGAAATTTTTAGTAATGTGTGACATCACTCTGCCATTTCATTCCTAGTTAAAAAATGGCAGCTGTATACATGAATCTACTGTCCAGGTCATGCTGGGGTCAGGGGAAACGAAAGAGCTGATGTGTTGGCTGGTAAAGCCTTGGTGAACGGCACCGAGATGGGACAAGATTAAATTGATTAGAGCAGTCATGGTCAGCTACAAGAAGATGTGGAGGAAGTCAAACATATTCAGAGAATTGTAGAAATGGGAGGGACTAGAGGTCATGGGAGAAAGTGCTCCCTCTCTGGAAAGATCAGAAGAACGCGTAATCAGCAACTGACTGGGACACTGAGCGTATACGCTTTTAGATGGCTGACGGAACAGCAAGCAGAGCATATTTGGGAATGCCCCAGTGCTGTGATGCTTGTTCGTAACCAATAACCAAGCTGTATACATATGCTGAATTTTGACACATAAAAGATGTGTTGTGCTTGTTACAGTTGTGAGGATGTGCTAACCACAGTCTATTCCCACCCCTAACCCCAGTTTGTTCCCATCCAGACAACCATACAACCCTCCTAAATAAATTTTCCCCCATTTCTTGTCTTTAAATAGTTAAAAATAAACATCCACCCATCGCCAGATAAATAACCATGGGGAATAATTAAAAACTAAAGAACACAGTTTTGTACACTATTTCATCTCACTTTCCATAAAAAGTTAGGAATTACTTCTGGGAAAGAATCTAATATATATTTAATATAATATAAATCTTTTTAAAAAGTTGGTAGCACTCAGGAAGTAGCGATCAACATAGCATTTTTTGGCCATAGTTATTTTCTAAAGATAGATTTATTAAAAAAAATATAAATACATCAGAGCTGTAGATATGATTACTGTAAGGAGGGAGTTTTACCTATAAAAAAAAGATAATTCGTCTGTTTCGTGTCTCGCATATTTCATGTCTAAATTTTACAGTTTTGGGAAACTTGAAGACTTTTTTTTGTGAAAAATCGTTAAAGGAGGCATTTTTATCAACCTTTTGGTTAAGTTCCTAGTGCTAAAGTAATATATTAGATTTTCGAAGGGAGGGGTTTCAACACCTCAAACCCTTTCCTTTATCCACAGGTCTGAAATATGTTCCTTATGTTATCATTGCTTTCTGGATGCATAGTTGCTAGTCATCATCATCATGTGACATATCTTTTCATATGTGGTCTTCCATATGGATTCTCTGAACACTCTGCGATTCTGGACGAGTTGACATGCCACATCTAGAGACATGTTTAAGCAATCTGATATATCACTGCACCATGGTCGTCTTGGGCGCCCTCTTCCCCATTGCCGTTAACTCTGCCTTCCGCTATTAATCTTTCCATGCTGTTATATCTCTTTATAGTAACAAAAAAACACAGCTTACTTGTTAAGATGTTGTTAAGGAACCAGCAGTTTGAAATTTATTAATCTTAACTCTTCTTGATTTGTTGTTTTAGCTGTTCGTGGTATACATAAAATTCTTCTGTAGCATCTAATTTTGAAAACAGCGATTCTCTTTGCTGTTGTTGTAATGTCCATGTCACAGCCATATATTGCCACTGGAAATACGCATGTTCTGATCATACACAGTTTGTCTATTCTGCTGGTACGTTGTCAAAGGTTTTTTATGTGTGTTTCAATGTCACCATTGCGATTCTTCTCTTTATTTCGACTACAGTCTCCTGAGAAATTTATGTTTCTAGGCAAACACTGAATTTTGTGTTAATGTCCTCTAGTTCAAAATTGTCCATTATTATATTTGGTTGTACTTTCACTTATCTGTTGTCATAATATTTGTTTTCTTCATATTTAAGAACAGGTTTTGGGCTTCAGCTACCAGTAAGAAGCCGCGTTGGGGAGCCGCGTTAGCGCAGTGGTTAGCGCACTGGCTTCGCATATGAGTGGTCATGGGTTCATTCCCCAGTTGAGGTGGAAATGTTTTTCAGATCGCAACGGCTCCCAGGTCGACCCAGCCTTAAATGGGTACCGGATTAATCCGGGAAGTAAAGACTGCGAGGGAGAGGAGATGGCTACCGCCCTCATTTGCAGAGCCTGTGAAATGTGAGATCGCTAACATCTCACACCCCCTACGGCATTAATAAATGCTATGGGTTACTTTTTTTTACCAGTAAGAAGTAAAAATGCTACCAAGATATTTAAAAATTCATGTGCTTGTTTTACTGGTCGATAATTTATATTTATGTTTATTGTGAATTGTAAAAAAATTTAAAAAAAATCTGTATGTGTAAATTATACAAATCATTTTCAGATCCTACTCCCATTGCACCACAGTTACAGTACAGCAACACAGGTGTTAAGGGGATTCTGTACAGTACAGCCAGACTAGAGTGTTTTTTTTCTGGATAGTGAGTATATGTTTGTCAATGTATTTTACTCTTATCTCTTGCTAAACTTTATTTCTTCTTCTTCATCGTTGTTCACTCGTATGACCACATTGATCTTTCTTATAAAGGTGTAGGTCTCTCATGTTGCTATGCAGTTTTTCTCTATCAGGTAGGCCAAGTGGGCTTCATCTCTGTACTGCTTTTTTTCTTGAAGATGACAGTCTTCTGACTTAGAACTGGCAAATCCAGACTAACCTGCCACATGTAAAATAGGCTGAAAATTGGTCTTAGACGTGTAAACGTGGAGAAAGCAAGCAGACAGTAGAACATGATATTGACACATTGACATGTATGTTCACATTAAGCTTTAGCAAGCAAGTAATTTAAAACTACTCAATTTACCGACAAATCTGTTTTTTTATACGAGTGTTTGGAAAATGCAATAACTTTTTTTATTAGAGATTTTAATATAGTTTTTGCACATGTAGATTTCTGCACATAAAGAATTACATACTGCAAATATGTGTGTAATTTGTGTTTTTGTATGGTGTGATACAAGAGGTTTGAGAAAGTAGTAAATTTCTAAAATTGAAAACAAATTGGGGAAAAAAAGAAACAAAAATTATACTGACTTGTCCTATGTAAAGCATGATTATGACTTGTCTTACGTGTGGTATCACTGATAAAATGATTCTACATACCTAGGTATATTATTTCATAAACAAACTAACATTTTAATAAAATTAATTTGAGGAAACATGTGAAACATGTAGTCAGATCCATTCCTCTAAGTCTGGTAGTCAGAAGTCAGCTACATCCATATATTAATATATAAGGCCTATTGTTTCCGATGGTTGGAAATTAATGGCACATTAATTTAATAACATAACAAAATATCATAACAATTTAACAATCATAACATTTAATATCATAACATAACTCATGTGTCTTTTTAAAAACTATAAAAACAAAAGCCTGTTGTCTTTCCCCATGTGGATGATGGTTTATATTATCCACACTTGCCATTAAGCGTAGGGTTGAGAGCCTAAGTTTTCTTTCCAAAGGTAGATGTGTTGCCTTTGTTATGTTCATATCCATGTTTGTTGAAGGTTTTCTTGATCTTTTCTATCCACAGTTTCGTGGTCTACCTTTAGCCTTATGTCTGGATATTCTTTTGTTATATGCCATTATTGGTATTTGGTTTGACTTCATTCTTATAAGGTGACTGAACCATTTTACTTACTTTTTTTTTGTTAAATTTAATACATGATAAACATACTCTTTCTCTAATTTCTTCCATTTGTTTGATCTAGTTTAATAAAACAATGTCGCTTTTCTTTGACACTTCATTTCACATGTGACAATTTTCCTTTGCTGCAAGACTGTTAGAGACCATGTCTGACATTGGTAGTAAAGTGTTGGTATAAAATTTGTAGATATTGTCTGTCTTTTTATTTCTATCTTTGTCTTTTTATTTCTATCTTGATCTTTGGGTGACCTCCTAATGTTATGAACTAGGTTTACCGGTCCAACAACTTCTGAAAAATCGCGATGCCAGACATGACTATCTGAAGGTCCATGATCACTATATTCTCCCACAGACATCTCCGATAAACTGGACAACACAGAACTATTATCTAGATCCCCAATCATTGGGTAATGGAGCAATATCTATGGCTGTAAATCCCAAGAATCCTCATGTAGGAATCCATGAACATTTCAGAAAAGATGGTTTACTGGATTACAGATTTATTTTGATTGGAAAACTGAAACTGTTGCTCTATATTACATTGTACTTTGATCATAAATAAACAAGAATGATGTGACATATTAATAACAATGATCGTGTGCATTCTCGGTCAGGACATTAATGATTATGTGAGCCAAAACTGCAAAATACGGTCACAGCAACTGTCAAATACACCCAACAACAGCTGTTTGTAACGGGAAAACTGTTGTTTCATGAACACGTCAATGGCATGCCAAATGTTAATGAAAAATAAACTATATGCAAGATAAAAGTTATCTCAAAACAGAAAGGTGTATATACACACACACACACACACACACACACACACACACATATGTATATACACACACACAATGAATAATATAATTAGAAAGCATCGAGAAGTCATAGATAACACAGGACAGCAGACAGGATGTGAACCATTTCGATGAGCTTGAACATATTTGCCTCTCAACTTGTGTCAGCACGTTTTTCTAGTTCAGACCGGGTTCAAATTAGGCCTTGTGGTAAAAATATTGATTCTGTGTATTTGTAAAATTGAATTTTAATATTTAAAAAAATATATATATACATTTCTTTTTTGAAATACTCAATATTTTCTCCTTACTTGTATATGTGGGAGAGGCAAAAAAAAGGCCTGGACTTGTATCAAAAATCGGGCCACTGGTTTCTTTCTATACATGTTATATGACTAAGGTAAGTTAGGCTAACAACCTTTTCACCCATGAAAAGAATCACCATATTTACTGAAATTGAACAATTGATTAAGAACATGTGAAATAAATCTGAGAATGTATCCAAGGATATATACAATTTTTAAATCCATGGCGTGTGCACCTTGAGGATGTGTAAAAACCTGAGTGGGCCGTAAGGATTGATTGTATCTTATGCGCTAATCTGATGATGACAATTCAGGAAATGAGATTAATCTAAGATTCGAGATGGCGATGGCTGCCATGGCAAGGTTGAAAATGATTTGGAAAAGTAAGATCAGTATTGATCATTAAAGATCAAGAACACTAATGCTAAGTATGCTTTTATACGGATATGAAAGTTGGACACTCAATGCAGACACAGAAAGAAGGATTCAGGATTTTGAAAACAAGTACTACAGAAGTTTGTTAAGAATTAGCTATATAGAACACAAGATAAATATATTTGTCTGTCAACAAATAAACAAACTTGCAGGTTATCAAGAACCACTTTT
The DNA here is from genome assembly GCA_034231615.1 of Meghimatium bilineatum. Classification (NCBI taxonomy): domain Eukaryota; kingdom Metazoa; phylum Mollusca; class Gastropoda; order Stylommatophora; family Philomycidae; genus Meghimatium; species Meghimatium bilineatum. The sequence continues at coordinate 12,033,636 of CM067306.1, forward strand.
GGCAGTGGTGAGATGGCATAAACTTGTTTGGATATGTAACAAGACACAACTTACTGTATACAATTATATTGCAACGCATGTGGTTGCGTCTGTGGGTCTCACCAATGGCCCACTAGACATACCATCCATGCAACAGAAAACCTTAGTGGATATCATGCCGTTATATTGAGGTTATCTTCTTATAGAAGCTTCATGGCACGTCATCTATACAGTTATGATTTTGTTTTGTTGTTGAAATGTTTTTCATGTTTGCTTGAATATATATGTATGCACCCTTTGTGGTTGGGAGGGAGCCAGAGATGTACTGTGCAGCACTGAGGAGGAGGAAACTGACATCACTGTTTTTCCTATGGCTGAGGCCCATCATAGAGGCACAGTGACTCAGGACGTGACTATCCTTTTGACTTGAACATTTGATTGCATGCCTGGAGCTACAGAGAAGTTCGGCATAACCAGTAATCAATTGGTGGCGGGGAATGATCACAGTGAACCCTATCTTGGCTACAGTGGCTAGGCGCAGTGCATAGGTTGAAACCTACCTTCATGGGGGTGTGATAGTTATTCTCTGGCTCTGTCCCGGGGTGGGCCGAAAATCCACAGACTTCCCAGCAATATAATGCCATCTAATGGCATCAGATCAAAGGGCATGAGCTCATGGTCCGCTGGATCAGCAACCAACCAACCAACTAATTATATTGCAAGGAACAGTCGGGAAGAAGGAGAAGAGGACAGAGAAAATCCCAGATTGATAACATCAAGGAATGGTCTGGGTGTGATTTTTTTTTTTGACACTTCTCCAAATGGCAGAGAATAGAGTTTGGAGAGTTTTTTGTGCTGATGTGTCTAGTGTAGCACCTCTACGACCCGGATGGGTTATGTGTCTTATTATTATTATTATTATATTGTCATGTGACGTATTCTCTCCAGAATGTTGTCTTCCCAATGAACTCCCTGAATCCCACTCTGTCTTGGACTATACGGCTTGAATTTTCCAAAAACATATTCATATTATCTTTAATCATCATTTTGGTCTGTCATTTCTTCTTTGCCCAGGATTATATTATTATGCACTAATTGAATGCTTTTGAATGAAAGATTAATGAATAAGCTTCAGTTCTGGTTATTTTTTTCTCTCTCTTATAAAATTTCCAACAGTTATCCAACTCCACCATATCTGTCGGACATATTCTGGTTTGATGACGCTGGCAACGAGCTGACTGCTTCAGCTAAGTACAGTTTCACTGCAGACCGAAGAGTCTTAAATATCTATAATTTACTGGAGATAGATGAAAGAATATATTTCTGTCAGGGTAAAAACCCAGCTGGCGATTCATCGAAGATGCCAGTTTTCCTTGACGTTACATGTAAGTTTACACATTGAAAGAAATATTCAAAATAATGAGTGAGTGATAAAACATGAATAATTTTGTCGTGCTTTAATAAGGAAAGGTGTAACAGTGAATCATGGACAATTAGAAGAATAGTAAGATAATATATGTAAGCTGCATAACAACATAAAACCATGGATGAATAGAAAAGGTAATGAAGGTGTGCTAAAAAAGTTAACTCAGAAAGAGATTATGAAACAGTGCAGTTTAGATCAGGAGGAGAACAGCGATAGCATTGTCCAAATTAAAACACAGGAGCTAAGGTATGTATGTTACATACATGTTAATTCCCAGTGGTGACCTACTACTGTGAAACATGGATAATAAATAAAACTATAACCAAGACAAATAGACGCCTTTGAAATGAAGTGCTATAGAAGAGTCGTGAAAATACCATGAACAAATGAGACTAACCGAGACGTGCTAAGAAAAATTAAAGTTCCAAAAGTCTGGCTTTTAAACACCATATCAAGAAGGAAGTTCAAGTAGGAAGCCAGAGAATAAATTAAAAATTACGAGACTAACTGGACGTGAACCAGTTCGTTCAATGGCACAAAATGACACAGAATCGCCAAGCAACTATCGGACACAGATTTTTCCATACTTGACTAAGTAAATTCAAGTAATCTATTAAGGAAAAACCAGTGTACGATAGTTGCTAGGTGATTTGGTGCCGTTGAACAGACTGGTTCAATTCCCGTTAGTCTCAAGAATTATTAAGAAGGAAGTTGGGTTTTTCGGCCATGTGAAGAGACACGATGGCATATAGAGAGTGATTTTGAAGGTACATTAGAAGATAGTAGAGGCAGAGGCTGACCAAGACATCGTTGGATAAGAGATATTCAGCAATGCATGCACATGTTGCTAGAGGAAGAGGGACAACTTGCCAGAGACTGGGGATTTCCGGAGATTCATAAGGAAGACTGTTCTGGAAAGAATATGACACATAAAGAGAACTGTCCACTCGTATCAGAAAATAGTCTACCATATATTTTAGAATATAAGCCAATCCAATTTTAAGTTGATCCATTTATAAGCAGAGGATGTAACTTTAATGAACAAAATGTGATAAAAGTCGGAAACCCATGTATAGATTGAGATGACGATCAATCATCCTTCTTCTTCAGCGTCATTCTCAAACTACAGCTGGATCTCTCTTGTAGCAGGACAATGGTCTTATTAGATTTCCAGCAGGATGTAGTCAAGAGAGCGAAAGTGTTTTCACAATTTTAGTTATGCCAATGTTTACACATCCATTTTGATGATCTGAGGCAATACACATAGTTTTTTTTAAAGAGGGAATGTTGCCTATAAGTTAACTATACAGAGTGAAAATACAAATTTCACTTCTTGTTTGGAACATGTTCCTCTCCTATTTGATTATTTCCCTTGCAGTGTTTGTCAGTTTATGTTTATACTTTATTAATTTTAATATAAATTTCTTTATGGTTAGGGTTAGTTATGTAATGCATACATCTCCTAACCCTAACCCTAAAAAAATTAATATCAAATCAATAAATGATATAAACTAACAAACATTGCCAAGGGAAATAATCAAATAGGGGAGGAGGCATGTTTACCAAACAAGATCCCAAATTTCTCTGCAGACTGCTGGGCCACCACTACTGCCTAATAATCACACAGAAAATGTCCATGTGGGTCATGTATCCAAACCCCTAGACCATATACTTCACTATTGCTTAACACAAAAGGAGCAAAGATGTGAGAACTAGCCAGAGGATAGAGAGTTACTGCAAAAGCTATGGGGTATCCACACTGACATGGAAAAAGACTGGACCTTTCCCTAGAAATTTGTTTGACAATCTAGCTTTACCACAGAACTGAAAGCAGATAAAGATGACAAATTCCAGTACTTGGTACAGAGAATAGATTGCAACCATTTAGTACATATGTTAATGGTAAACAGTGAACACTATGAAGCAGAATCAATCAATTGATTTTTCTTGATAAAGACATGGTTAAAATGCTGATTTTTCTGTGTTGTAAACTTTTAACTATATTTATTTCATGTCCGTTTGTATGTATGTTCTTCTTTTGTTCACTAAACTATGTCTATATCTGTAATTTTCTCCAATATTCACACCTATACCAGGGGTGGGCAAACTACGGCCCGTGGGTCGCATGCGGCCCGACATTGCATATTTTGCGGCCCCCAAACACATTTTAAAATAAACCGACGATCGTCAGTGTAAATCTGTTTTAAAAATTAAGCATGTTATTGGCCCAGTTGTCAGTGTCATAAACCTCATCAGATCAAGAGGACTCAATCACATGCAGTTCAGAGCATTACTAGACGATCTAGAAACTGAACATTCTGATGTCCTGTACCACAGTACAGTTATATGGTCGAATCTCGGAAAGGTGTGAAGGAGAGTATGGGATTTTAAAGAAGAAATAGTAATGTTTCTAGAGATGAAGGGCATAGAATGTGACTTAAATGCTAACAGTATTGATGCAGAGTGGAATCTTGATTAAATTGAACTGAATGTTAAACTTCAGGGCAATAGTTTGTTTACACATGAAATGTATGTTTATGTAAAATAATTTCAAGCCAAACTCTCACTGTTTTCCAGACAAGCAAGTAAAAACATGTTTTGTCACTTCCCTTTGCTAAAACAAGAAACTATTTCTGATGAAATGAGTAAAAAATTCAAAGCTCAGATGTATTGGTTGAAGAATTTCGGAAAAAGATTCCAAGATTTCAAGAACTTGAAGCAGCACTTCAATGTTATCAGTTCTCCCCTCAGTGCAGAAGCTGAAAAAGTCCCAGAGCACATACAGTTGCTGTTGTTTGAATTACAAGCCAATCATTACCTGAAGGAAAAATTTACATCTGAATGTTTGTTAGATTTCTATGGTTTTTTGCCTGAACAATTATTCCCAAACTTAAAAAACTTTGCGGCTAAATTTTTGTCATTACACATATTTGATCTACACATATTTGTGAACTGGCATTTTCTTGCTTAAAAATCAACAAATCTAAGAACAGGTCTTTGTTATCCGATTGCAACTTAAATGCAGTCATGCAAATTTCTACAAGTAAACTTGTTCAGGATTTCAAAGGAATTATAACATCTTACAAGCAATTACATACATCTCATTAGAAATTAATAATATCAATAAAGTTTAACTGTTGTGACTGTATGTGTATGGTGTTTTAAAAAAAATCTTCATTAAAACTATTGATATGAACCCATATTGTAACTGTATGCAACATAATATTAATCAAATATTGTTAAAATATTTGCAAAACCTTTTATCCATATTAGAAAAAATACTGTTATAGTGTAAGTCAGTTAGAAATGTAATTTATTTCAGAAGTTATCTACATTATGTAAAACTACCTTTCTTTACAATAAAAATATTTAATTGATTACTTGCGGATAATTTTAAACAAAAATATACATAATATTATATGTGGCCCTCGAATAGCTTTACAATTTTCAATGTGGCCATATGCACAAAATGTTTGCCCACCCCTGACCTATACAATTCTGTGTTACCAATGTCAGACATGGCCCTTGACAAAGACACTAGCAAAAAAGATCACTGCGGGTGATATGAGATAATTGATGAAAGGTATAAATGTCACTAGAAGACATTGATAGAGAAATGAAGATACTAGAAAAGAAATAAAGACCATCTCAAGTCAAGACTTCATCGAGAGAGCAAACCAGTTGATGTGGCCACATAATGAGAATGGAACCAACACAACAAGCCTTTCGTGTGTACAATAGCAGAAGATCGGGCTACAAGACGTGAGCAAGACCAAGAACTAGATGGACGGAGACAATCAAAGAAACCTTAAAGACACAGGCTGACCATGGCCAATGTGATCAAAGTGGCCAAAGACACAACTCCAACTTCCCCCAGCGAAACTTAACGACACAAGTGGAAATGACAATAGATAAATAGAATAAATGTCACTGTATTGTGCAGCTCATACAGAGGTCCCATAGAGTTCAGATTCTAATGTTGTTTCTATGGGACAGTATGTTTTTCTCATCTCATACAGTCCCATAGAGTTCAGATTCTAATATTGTTTTTATGGGACAGTATGTTTTTCTCATCTCATACAGTCCCATAGAGCTCAGATTCTAGTGTTGTTTCTATATTTTTCTCATCTCATACTCAAAGACATTCTTGAAGTATATGTTCTGCAGTCTGTTATCAATCCTTTGTTTTGTGTATATGTGACTTCAGAGTCAGTTATGTCATGTTCTTTATGTGAATGGGAAAACATGTTACTTTTTGTTTTCTTTTAATACCTATTAGCAAAATTTTTTTTTACTGCACTCCCACCTATTATTGGTTGTCATATTGTATCAAGATGTAATTTTTATTTATTTTACTTTTTTCTAGCTAAGCCAATCTGGGTCTCTGGTCCCAAAGACCAGACTGTGGTTGAGAACGTGAATGTGAATTTCAACTGTGATGCCAGATCAGCTTCCAGTGAAACTCCTCCAAGCTCACCTATCTGGTACATCAATGGTCTGAAGATGGGACAGCACACAGGTCAGTGAAGTGATCTCTGTTGGAATGTACACAGTAGCATATTCAGTCGGACAATACACAATTTGTGTTCGGTATTTGTATTGAAACTTTAGAATCAGTCATGATATTAGAGTGTGTTAGCGATGTATTTAAAAAATACATTGTCTAGTTTATGATAAATGTTTTAATGTTCATCTCACATGTTGTAATCTTTCAAACATGATCTTTACTATCTTTCTGATGTCTTCATTTCTCATTTGTTCTCTTCTGGTGACATTTATAATCTTTCTCAGACATTTCATCTCACATGTTGTAATCTTTTTCATGTGCATTTTTGTCTAGCATTGGTTAGGTCAACATGGCATAAATCAAACGGTAGGGCAAAATATTTCTCTTGGCATAAATCACAAGTAAATTTGTGTTGGTTACCAGAGTGAACACAGAAGAAATATACATTTTCTGTGTTCATATTTGGGTCTTCGTTTTGTGTTTGTATCTTCTGGGACTGGGGTGAAAAGCAACTCTGCGCAGGTGTGACAATTTCCTTGGGGAGCCCAGAATCAGGCAAATATTTTTAGCACTTCATATTTTTAGAGCCCCCTTTGATAGCGAAGAAAACATGGTTGCTCCACCCATCTCAGTGATTATGAACCAGAGCTGGGTTGCTATGGACACCTCTAACAGGAAAGTATGCTTTCCAGGAGAGTTAAATCTCAAGACTCTAGTTCTGCATGTTTTGGAAAGGTAGAAAAGCCACAAAATACCGAGAATTTATATCCTCTTAGTAACGTCTTCTCACAACAATGCACAACATGGATAGTTTAAGTCTTGTGGGTATGAAATTTGGAGAAACCACTTTATTGATCTTAGTAATAGCTAACTGCTTGTAATTCCCAAAGATGGAAACAACAGTATTATTCAGTGCAGTTTATTTAGTTATTGGCAATCATTGTCTCATGCAATAACGAGATAAAACACTTAATGCAATCATTATCATATGCAATAATGAGATAAAACACTTAATGCAATCATTATCATATGCAATAATGAGATAAAACACTTAATGCAATCATTATCATATGCAATAATGAGATAAAACACTTAATGCAATCATCTCATGCAATAATGAGAAAACATGGAATGCAATCATACTCTTTCATTTATCTTTTTAAAAAATAACTAATTTTTTACATTTTATATCTAAACTGTTAAAAAAAAAAAGAAGAGCAACGTGGACTTCAATGAACCGTTGGGAATGGCTGGAAACAGGTTTCGTTTAGTGATGAATCATTTTATGTGCTCAAGTGACACGATAGATGGAGTAGAGTTTACTGCAGAGTCCATGAGCGAAACACCAAGAACAATGTTGATGAGGCTTCTCCACATGGTAGGGGAGGGGGGCACGAGGGGAGGGGGGCGCCGATCAACTTCATGGGAAGAAGTGACCTGCTGCAAATTGAAGGATGCCTGAACGATACATCGAGGATGAAATTGTTCATCCTCACATCCAATTTTGTTGCTGCATGAAGGTCGATTTTTCAGTAGGATATAACACTCAACTTCATGTGGCAGAACTCACCATCCAGTTCCTCGCTAACAACAATGCCCAGACCATTTCCATAGCTAGACATGTCATCAGACATGAACTTCATAGAACTATGAGCTCAACAGATGACTCTGCCAATGAAACGTGGCTCCAGCCAATCAACAGTTATCTCTGGCACTGCGGGAAGAGTGGGCAGCCGTCCCCCAACAGATACAACAGATAATCAGATCCATATCACAGAGATGTCGTTCTCTGATAGAGGCTAGAGGTCTTACACCTTACTGAAATGTAGGTCTTACACCTTACTGAAATGTAGGTCTTACACCTTACTGAAATGGAGGTCTTACACCTTACTGAAATGGAGGTCTTACACCTTACTGAAATGGAGGTCTTACACCTTACTGAAATGGAGGTCTTACACCTTACTGAAATGGAGGTCTTACACCTTACTGAAATGTAGGTCTTACACCTTACTGAAATGGAGGTCTTACACCTTACTGAAATGTAGGTCTTACACCTTACTGAAATGTAGGTCTTACACCTTACTGAAATGGAGGTCTTACACCTTACTGAAATGGAGGTCTTACACCTTACTGAAATGGAGGTCTTACACCTTACTGAAATGGAGGTCTTACACCTTACTGAAATGGAGGTCTTACACCTTACTGAAATGGAGGTCTTACACCTTACTGAAATGGAGGTCTTACACCTTACTGAAATGGAGGTCTTACACCTTACTGAAATGGAGGTCTTACACCTTACTGAAATGGAGGTCTTACACCTTACTGAAATGGAGGTCTTACACCTTACTGAAATGGAGGTCTTACACCTTACTGAAATGGAGGTCTTACACCTTACTGAAATGGAGGTCTTACACCGTACTGAAATGGAGGTCTTACACCTTACTGAAATGGAGGTCTTACACCTTACTGAAATGGAGGTCTTACACCTTACTGAAATCGAGGTCTTACACCTTACTGAAATGGAGGTCTTACACCTTACTGAAATGGAGGTCTTACACCTTACTGAAATGGAGGTCTTAAACCTTACTGAAATGGAGGTCTTACACCTTACTGAAATGGAGGTCTTACACCTTACTGAAATGGAGGTCTTACACCTTACTGAAATGGAGGTCTTACACCTTACTGAAATGGAGGTCTTACACCTTACTGAAATGGAGGTCTTACACCTTACTGAAATGGAGGTCTTACACCTTACTGAAATGGAGGTCTTACACCTTACTGAAATGGAGGTCTCAATTGCAAAGAATAAAAGTCGAAGACAAATTTAATGAACATCATTTCATTGTTAAAATTTGAAAGGTTTTTCATGCCAAGGTTAAAACATTAATTCTGTAAAATAATATTTTGGTACATATTTGAAATTTGTTGTCCCATTTGGTGCAATTTACTGTTGCAACAATTTTGCATTTCTTTTTTATTTGACAGTATAGAAGTTACTTTTTATGTTCCTGTGATGAATGTGCAACAACAATACAAGAAATATTCTGACAGAAGGCAATAAAAACTGCATAGAAAACAGTTAAATATGTTCTTAAAATTCTTAAAAGTTCCCTATCCATAATAATTATCTCTAATAAAAATAATTTAAGAAATGCTCTTTTAAAATGTCATTTCAGATCCCAATAAGTTCCAATTATCTAATGGAAACAAAACTTTGACTGCATTGAAAGTCAAGAAAGCAACAGACATTTTTTGTGTGCAGTGCGAAGTCACAAACCACGTGGACACAACTTGGGGTGATGCCTGTCTCAATGTCATTCGTAAGTGATTTTCTGAATATTACTTGGTCATTTGCAAAATGTTGTTTGCTAGTTAGTATCACATTATGTGCAATTTCTGCAATGAACATTGATTGCAATGAACATTGATTGCAATTGATCTCTAAAACTCACTGACTTCTGTTTTGGTGGTACACTTTGACAAAATAATTTTTTTCCATCTCTGGATGTTTCTTTCCAATTGTATCTTTACCTTCCTCCTGCTCAACATCTTACAACTTTACCTCTAGTATGGACTTCAACAATCCTTTTATGTGATCAAATATTTTATTGTATTGTATTTATTTTGCACTCTCTTATCTTCACTAATTTTTTCTTATTTGCTTGTTTATCACTAGATTAAAATTTACTTTTTCTTCAGAATATCTACATCTTACAGGCATTCATTATGTCTACCACATCTTACAGGTATTAACTGTATCCATCCACATCTTACAGGTATTAAATGTCTTCCATCCACATCTTACAGGTATTAAATGTCTTCCATCCACATCTTACAGGTATTAAATGTCTTCTATCCACATTTTACAGGATTAACTGTGTCTTCTATTCACATTGTACAGGTATTAATTATGTCCACCCACATCTTACAGGCATTAATTATGTCTACCCACACCTTACAGGCATTAATTATGTCTACCACATATTACAGGTATTAACTATATCTTCTATCCACATCTTATAGGCATTAACTGTCTTCTGTCCACATCTTACAGGCATTAACTGTCTTCTGTCCACATCTTACAGGCATTAACTGTCTTCTGTCCACATCTTACAGGCATTAATTGTCTTCTGTCCACATCTTACAGGCATTAACTATGTCTTCTGTCCACATCTTACAGGCATTAACTATGTCTTCTGTCCACATCTTACAGAAATTAACTGTGTCTTCTATCCACATTTTAATAGGCATTAACTATGTCTTCTGTCCACATCTTACAGGCATTAACTATGTCTTCTGTCCACATCTTACAGGCATTAACTATGTCTTCTGTCCACATCTTAATATGCATTAACTATGTCTTCTGTCCACATCTTAATATGCATTAACTATGTCTTCTGTCCTACAAAACTACATAATAGAAATGAAACTGCTAATGCTAAGAACTTTTGTTTTTCCGGTTGCAACATACGGCTGTGAAACATGGACCCTAAGTAAAACAACATAGATCAAAGCCTTTGAGGTGAAATGCTACAAAAAGATACTTAGAATATCATAGAAAGAAAAAAGAGAAACTCAGATATTTTAAACACATTGAAAATTTCAGAATGTTGGTTACTAAACACAATAGTAAAAAGAAAACTACACATGTTTGGTCATATTAAATGACACAACTGTTTAGAAAGACAAATAATGTATAGCAGAACACTTGGGATGAGGAGAAAGGGCAGACCAAGAAGACGATGGACTGATGACATTAAAGATAACATGAGTAAGTCGTTGAAAAATGGAAGCCGCATGGCTCGAGACAGAAGGGTTCAGGGAGTTCATTGGGAAGACAGCATTCTGGAGAGAATACGTCACACGACATACCAACATCTTACAGGCATTAATTGTCCGCTATTCATATCTTATAGGCATTAACTGTCTTCTGTCCAGATCTTACAGGCATTAATTCATTGTGGCTTCTGTCCACTATTTTAAGTTTACCATTCTTTGTGACCTTGTAGCTGACAATTAAGTGGCACCTTGATGTTTCATGAAAATTCTCTTAGCAACCAATATGCATCTAATAAATATATCTATCTATAAACCCTTTGCCAGCAGGGTCATAGGAGTATCACAATGGATGCATCAACAGATTCCTCCAGTGATTTCTATCTTTAACGATGTGGGCGAGTGAGGAAAAAATCCTCTCTGATCCTTGATGTCTGTTCATGCTTGTATTTGTCCTCCTCTGTTTCTTTCACCGTTGATAGTTCCCTGCAGTATTGTTTGTGACAAGGAATCATGTAAGCATATATATCTAAACCATGCTAGTTTTCATTTTCACTATTGAAATGACTCTTGTGGCCCTGTATACATCTTTATTTTATTTCCAAGGTTCACATTTGCCGTAATGCTCTCTATTGGAAATTCGTAGAATTCATCTGTAACATTTGTTTTCAAAGACCTGTAATCATCTCTTCCTGTCTGCAGCATGTCCAACTCTCACAACCATATAAGACAAAAGAAAGCATTAGTGAGTTATAAAATTTGATTTTCTCTATCACTGATGTTGCTTTTCCAAATTTTAAGTTTAGCCGTGACATAGCAGCTAAAGCCAGACTTATCTTTAATTCCTTAAGCTGTGGGTAGACATATGAGTGAAATGGTTAATCAATCAAGTGCCATGCCGACTGGCGTAGGCAATCATGTTTCTCCAAGACTCTCTGTCTCTTGTGTTGTCAATAAGCTTGGTTGGTGAGCTTCTACCGTGCCACGATACAAGCCCATCTAGTAACTTTTCTCTTTGTCGACCTCTATCTCTTCTCCCTTTGATCTTTCCAGTGGTTATTAAGTGTTCAAGCTGTGTTCTTCTCAGCACATGCCCTAGAAACCTTGACTGCCTGCCTCTAATGTTTGATATGATTGATCTTTTTACGCTAGCATCAATGAGAACCTCTGCATTAGTTTTCTTGGCTGTCCATGGTATTTTCATCATTCTTCTCAGAAACCACATTTCTGTAGCCTCCAATTCACTTTGAATTTTCTTGTTTAAATGGTTAATGCCAAACCCATAATTTTTACTGATTTTTATCTACTCCTTTCGTTCACATGGAATGTACTGATATCTGAAGTTTTATCTCATCTAAAAACTTGATTATTTTGTAACTTGTACAGAGGTCCATAGAGTTTTTCTTCCACTATTTCTTTCTTCCACTGTTTCATTTTGCCATATCATTTCATATTCTGGGCATTCCTGAAGAATATGCTCTGCTATCTGAGATGTCTTTCTACATGGCTGTGTTGCCAATCTTGAACTTTGTATAAATGTGGCTGCATTATACATGTATACTTTTATCAAACAGTTCTTGGTGGTTTAAAATGGTAAACTTCCACAGCTCTGCAGAGGACATGTTTCGAGGTTATTTGCGCTAATAAAATGGCAACAGCACATTTCCATTCTCTGGACCACAATCGTGGTCCTGCTAAAGTGAAATCCAGTGGGAGTGAGAATGAACACTGAAGAAGAAGAGACTTCCTCAGGAACAGGATAATGGTCCTTCTAGATTTCCAGCAGGATGTAATTCAGAGAATGAAGATGCACTTTGTTACAGTTTTAGATACTCCAATGACTAGATGCATCTGACTTCAGCAGTAACTAATAATGTTTTACTAATCTCACTGTAGGGTGGATGTCTAAAACAAACAAAGAAACAAACAGGTGTGGTTGGGGTTTCGTGGCCTACTAAAATGGCAAGAAATTGGCCGAGAAGTCAGCTGCCTACCCCACTAAAATATCTAGTATGAGAATGGAAGTGGAGACGGTGACAGCAGCTCTCACTTGGCGGGAGCAACCACCAACATTCTCAGTTATTATATCGGACTCTCAAAGTATGCTGCGCAAGACAGAAAAGTGTATGATTAGAACTGAATGGGTCATCTTTCTTGACAATGCGAAGAGCATTACATGGATTTACTGTCCTGGTCATGCTGGGATCAGGGGAAACGAAAGAGCTGATATGTTGGCTGGTAAAGCTTTGATAAACGGCACTGGGATAAGAAGAGACAGGATTGAATTGATTAGAGCAGTCATGGATGCCCTACGAGAAGTTGAGGAGGAAGTCGAACGTGACAATGTACATATTCAGAGAATGATAGAAATGGGAGTGACTAGAGGTGATGGGAGAAAGTGCTTCCTCTCCAGAAAGATAAGAAGAACACGTAATTAGCAACTGACTGGGACACTGAGCTTATACACTTTTAGATAGCTGATGGAACGGCAAGCAGAGCATATATGGGAATGCCCCCAGTACTGTGACGCTTGTTCCTAATCAAGAATCAAGAGTGGATGTCCATAACCATATCACTAGTAGGCCACTATATGTCGTAAATTGTTTATAAACATTGCCTGCACTGCATGCTGGTCACCAAACTAAATGATAACCGTTGTCAAATTGTGTGGCCTTTTGCTGCTATGTCACTTGATTTTGCTAGTTGCCCACTTTTGATCATTTAAAAATAGTCAATTTTTTATCATGCGAATGTTGATACGAATTAATGTGAGGAGATTTTAACACATGCAGAAAAACGGATATGCTAGGCCTATCTACTGCAAATTAAACACTACTATCGTGTTCTTCTGTCGAAATCGATGGCCACCATTCAACTCAACTGGAATGATGACGAAAATTATGTTTGCAGTGGGCCCGACTGTGACTAATAGTCCTATGTGTGCCTGGAATTATCCACCACACTCCCACCCTTAGCATGCATGTGGGACATTGAGCAGTTCTTTCCTTTTTTTCTAGCTGGTTTTTGTTTTGCAGCTTGATATCTGAAGTTCTCTGCAATTGCTGCACCACTCTTGATTTTGTGATGCCAGTCTGATTTTTCTTGTGCAAGGTTCTCCCATGAGTTTGTGTTTATATTACAGTGAGTCAATGATGCCCTAAGATTGTTTTTAAAACATTTCTTCTGTCACTCTGGCCATACAGGAGCCCATCTGGAATTCTAGTCCTGCTCAGTGTGTCTGCTCCTTTATCAACATTGCGTGTATGCTTGCAGACTTAATTTCTTCAGTACTTCACTGTCTGCTATTTTATCCCATCATAACATACTTCACACTCCCTTTGGAGATCACAAAATAAATTTTTGCCTGTTTGTTACCGCTTGTGTTGTTCTTTGACTAAACTGTTGCAGAATAATAATGTTGTGACAACTACAATAGATACTAAGAGAAATTGTGAGTACAGTACACATAGTCCACATTTATTACTTTCAGTGCCCATCAAAGTGGAGACACGGCCTCGAGAAGTACAAGAGATTGACCATGGTGATGTAGTAGATTTGACAGTTACAGCATCTACAGATCCTGCCATGAGTCTCAGCTACAGGTAAGGGAAGGAATGTAATTTTTAAGATCACAGCTTCTTGTAGGGGCTCCTGAAGTGGGGAGCAAATGGATCAACTCTTAGACATGATATGCTATGTAGGAAGTGATCAAGAGATTTGTGGGGATGAGGCAGTCTGCCAAATCTCATAGAAGGTCAGACTCAAAGCCATGCTGAAATTGGATGTGTCAGATCAAATAGTATAAATATCAGCCAAGCTGTAAACCATGGTACAACGCATTCTGTCTTTCAGAATACTTCCTTGCTAATGTGAAAGAGTTTAAGAATAAATGCAGTAGAATCAGATATCTGATATCTTGATTTCCAGGGTAGCACTGATGCAGATGCATGAGGAAATGAGAAACAATTCTTGTCTTGTCCAGTCGTTGATGTTGTCTGTTCATGCTTTTATTTGTTCTTCTGTTTCTTCTACCTTTAATGGTTCCCTGCAGTATTATTTTTGACAAGGTATCATGTCAGCATACATGTCCAAACCATGCCCGTTTTCATTGTTTTACATTGTACTATTGAAAGCAATGGTTCTTGTGAGTCTGTACACATGTCTATTTTATTTCTTATGTACACATTTCTCTTATGCTCTCTATAGGAGATTAACCACAACTCTAAAGGCACTTCAGCATGGTGCATTCTGCTAACAGGTTGATTCAAAGCTTGAGTTGTACACTTTGGGATTGATGCAGGGATGTGTTGGCAAAGATGGGCTCAAGAAGGATAATATCTCCAATCAGTAACTCGTGCAATTTCACATCCTACAAAACTGTCACAACACAGTACCTCACAACTGGCTTTGAAAGCTGCATTGTTGCACAGAGACAGCATGGGTGAAGATCGGCAATATGAAAATTGGCGAAAGGTCAAATTTCTTGAGTACAATGTCTATAGTCAAGGCAGCAAAGCTACAGAGCACAGTGCTTAGTCAACTGGTAGTAATATGCTCATGGCAGCAAATTACAGAAACCAGAAACTGAAACATGTTGATGGTTCTTCATATTTTAATAGCTTATGGTAAAGAATAAGAATTTGTGTAGGAAGTACTGTCTCACTGTCTGGCTTCATAGATGAAAGAGTAGAAGCTCACACATGGACGAAATAGATATTCATGTTGCTGGTAAACGATTTTTTGTTGTAGTCAAAGAAGTCAAAGTTCAACCCTACTGTTGATCATTTCCTATACCAAATACTAGGCTGTCAATTGTCAAAAATAGATAAATTCTCTGGAATTGTCACTTTAGTGAACTAGGTAATAACGTGTTGTGGCATAGAGTTGATACACTCCTGTCTATATCTGGAAGGCTGTTGCAGGTTAGGAAAGCTCACATGAACAAAGGTATGCTGAAATTAAATGTGTTGAGCAGAAAGACACAAATATTGCAGCTCTGCTGTAAACTGGTAGTACAAATATTTACACTAGCCAGATTGACTAACATGGTAAATTGTGCTAGTTAATTTAGACGAAACACAGAAGAAAATACCTAATGATCTACAAAACAAAACAAGCCTCAGATTTAAAATAGAGAAACAAAATGCCAGAAGGCAAATGCATTGACTAAACATTATCATTATTCAGACTTCTAGATCAATATGGAAATTTAATGATCTAACACTATGTTGTAATTGTCAGATCTGCTCTCTGCCAGAATGATGATGATGATGTTCGTCCGTCGTGATCGACGATGATGTTCGTCCGTCGTGATCGATGATGACCAAAAACTCAACCATAATAATAATAATAAATAATAAAATAATAAAGTTAATAGTGCGTTTTAAAATGACTAGCAAGTCCAATGCGCGCACAAAATGTTCTTTTACAGAATTGACAACAATAGAAGGTATCTGTGTGAGGTTGAGATGTTTTTTCTTTTCTACGTGTCCGCTTCTGTCTTGCAGTTTCTTGTCTGAATTCTTCCGCCGCTAGTGCTCCCGTCAGAATACCACCAGATTGGAACACTTAATGCAATCATACTCTTTCATTTATCTTTTTAAAAATAACTACTTACAGTTTATATCTATACTGTTAAAAAAATCAACTTTTTTGGAGTTACTTTTATAAAAAATATTTGCTGATTGGACATCATTCAACCTATCGACTGTGCACCTGGTCATTAACTTCTCATGGTTACCTAATTGTATTTACCTCATGATTCACAAGCTCATCAATTGTGAAATGAAATGTTTCCTCAAAGCTATTGGCATTATGAAAACTAACAGAATATGAAATGGAGACCAAAAATATGAGTTTGTTGCTTTTTAAAAAATAAACTTTTCAAGAAACAAAACAAGACATAAAAAAGTAAAGTAACCCATAGCATTTATTAATGCCGTAGGTGTGTGAGATGTTAGCGATCTCACATTTCAGAGACTCTGCAAATGAGGGCGGTAGCCATCTCCTCTCCCTTGCAGTCTTTACTTCCCGGATTAATCCGGTACCAATTTACGGCTTGGTTGACCCGGGAGCCGTTGCGATCTGAAAAACATTTCCACCTCAACTGGGGAATGAACCCAGGACCACTTATATGCGAAGCCAATGCGCTAACCACTGCGCTAGTGTGGCTCCCCAAGACATATATAATAGACAATTGTTATCTGGAAAAGGTCATAAAACACCAAATTCATCGTTGTCTATGTTAGTTATACCATCTGTGTTGTTTCCTGCCAATACATAGTTTTTCAGTTTCAAATCCCTCTTTATCTTTGTCTGTCATCTTTATGACTTCCGGTTGATGATGGCGGTTTGCTATATCTCTGCCCGCCGCAAAAGGAAGTAAAGTTTCTGTGTTTCAGCGTTTTCTAGATGGACTATGTGATTTCTTTTTTGAATTGGACAGATTAGAACACGATGTAACCATTTAGAGTCACCGAAACGACACTGTGATTGGCTTAGTGACCCGACAGTGTAGAAACTAATACTAACTAATACCACTTGTAGGAAACAATGTAGAGTTCTCAGAAGAAGCCTGTCAATAGTACATGAACAAGCTTACAAACAGCACACAGGAAGGCCATAATTCAGGGTGGAATAATACAATTTTTGAATATTAAAAAAATATGTATATTTTACATATGGTGGTCATCAGAATTTTAGAAAGACAGGTGGGACATGGTAAAAAGAGGTTGGGAAACACTGCCCAAGACAATTTTATGTTTCTCAGTTTCAAATGCTTCCTTTGTGGCCTCTCAGTAAAAGACTGTGCCCCATGAAGCCTTTATGGCCCACTTTGAGATCTTACATTAATGTAGCTCTTCATCACGTTTGACTATTTTTACTTTTTTACATGTGAAGTGTGTTTATTTCTAAATATTCACAGATGGGAGTTCAACAATAACACTGGAGCAGGCTACTATCCTCCTCACATGCAATATGATATCATGACAATGTGGGCATATATCAATACCAGTGGCCTAACAGAAGAAGAGTATAATTCTATTGGTGGTGTATACAGACGTTACATCTTTCATACATATGAGACAGTTGTTGTCGAGGTCCGTGTTACACTTAAAGACAAACCAGGTATGACCAGTTTTATTCAGTTGGCTGTACCGTGCTGTAAACTCCAAGTAAGATAGATAATAAAAAACAAACCACGTAAAGATATACAATTGTCTCATTAAAATTAAACATTATTTATCACTTTCAAGAATGTATATGTGATATCGTGACTGAATGCTTAGGATACATGTACCACCACCTTGACATCGTTGGTTCATATCACACTAAGAACTGGATTTTGTCTAGCTTCAGCATGCAGAAAACTACACGAACTTGTCAGAGACAAATTATAACAACATAACTGAACATTGCTCATTTTATAAATTACCAGCATATGCACCATTTCAGCTCATTGATCAGGCAATATTTATATATATATATATATTTATGTATATATATATATATATATATATATATATATATATATATATATATATATACATTGCCAGGAGAGGCTAAAATCAGAAGATTCCATAAATGATGTGAAGATTACATTTCCAGGAGAGGCTATAATCGGAAGATTCCATCAATGATGTGAAGATTACATTGCCAGGAGAGGCTATAATCGGAAGATTCCATAAATGATGTGAAGATTACATTGTCATCTTATCTTGTGTTCATTCTCAAATAATAACACACATTTTTATGTGCTTTGAGTCAGAATGTGAAATGTGTATTCTTGCTAACTCTACAGCAGAGTTGCATTATTTCTGAATTTTGACCCAGCACATCCTTTTGAGTATGTTACATTGCCAAATATTGCTGAAAAAAAGTTAACATTATAAAGGACAATTTTACATGTATAATTAAGAAATGAATGACATCTTTGCATTTATAGCTTTGCAGATGGAAAGACTTGTTCTGCAGAAATTGAGACAAACCTCCCCATTATCTGTTCCACTAATTTTCACACCATCATTCTCATTGAAATAATTGTGACTAATGTTAAATAATCATATGTGCATTGAGAACTTTGCAGCATTTGTATTATACCATTTGTGAAATGTTATTAATACTGCAGTTCATTGAATGGCAGTTTTGTGTATTATATTTAACATATATATATTGCAACCACAAAATATACTGATTTATTGTGTCTGTGTAATTTGATATATCAGAGCCGCAACCGATAGACAATAATGGGGATCATGATTCTCTTCTTTTTTCAACGTTCATTCTCAAACTCCTGCTGGATCTCTCTTGCAGCAGCGCAATGGTTCTACTAATTTTCTAGCAGAATGTAGTACAGAGAATGGAAATGTGTTGTCGCCTTTTCGTTTTATTTCCGCCAATGGCTTGACACATCTGTCTACGGCAGAGAATCATGTATCAAGTCCTTCCTCGCAACCTTTAAAGTTATATAAAATCTACTGGGGCATATTATCTTGTATCTGTATACTTTCATTTGACCTTTCCTGTCGATGTCTGCCATATAACATCATCTGAAAAATGATCAACCAATCTTATCTCTCATAGCCCTTCAGCATACAACGTAAATGACTGTCAATAAAATGAATACAACCCCTTCAAATGTTTATCTCCCCCATTGCGTTAAGCCACAGTTCATAGCACAAGCAGCTTATAGTTTTCTGATCAAGTCACTGAGAGAGCAGACATTTTTTCAAAATTTCAAAGTACCCAGTTTTAGGTACATGGGTATGCTGAAGACATTTAACTCTGGCAGACACCTGCCTACTATAGTATGAGTTATTGAGAGTTGCCTGGTTTGTTAATCTTGTTGCTATCGTGTCTGTGTGTTCGTTAGTAATGAAGGCGTGACTATCAACATGTGCCATGCAGTCATAGCAGAAGTAGTTGGTATATTTTGTTGTTTTTTGCTTACAATACTCAATTCAGGATACATTAATAATGAGTATTAATGACTGATTGATATATGGAAAAATTATGGTGTGGCACATAGTCGAGAATTAGAGCGTTAGTCTTGCATCTGTGAGGTCCAGGGTATGACTCTCAGTAAGAAAATGTTTTCTTTTTCTGTTGGAGGGTTAACTAAAAAAGTGTATCTTGTTCATGATATTTGATGACAGCAAGACATGCAACATTTATCACACAGCTACACCTCCCTGCAACTTTTATCACACACCTACACCTCCCTGCAACTTTTATCACACAGTTACACCTCCCTGCAACTTTTATCACACAGCTACACCTCCCTGCAACTTTTATCACACACCTACACCTCCCTGCAACTTTTATCACACAGCTACACCTCCCTGCAACTTTTACCTCCCTGCAACTACATAAGAGGAAACACGCAGTATAATACATTAAAAAAAATACCTTATTAAATGATATATTTTCTTTTTCATTTTAGTGACAGCTCCAGCTGCAGCGGCATCCGTGGATATGTGGATCATTGGTCTTATTATTGGTATCATTTTCCTTCTTATCGTTATCATCATCATCATCTTTGTCATCTGCCGCAAGAAACAAGAAGGAGACTACAATGGTTAGTAAAGTTAACAGCATTTGGTACTTTTTTTTTTAACACAACAAACTTGGAAAAGGGTAATGAAGTTTTGCACATGATAAAACAAAAATTGATGTTCTAATCAAAAGGCCTTTATAAAGAATGCAACATAATTTAATGACAGGTGCATTTGTTAAGCAAGTGGAGAGGTTTGAAATATTAAAAAATATAGATATACATTATTACAATCTCCTTTCTTCTTCAGTGTGAATTCTCAAACTTCTGCTGGTATGCAAGATGTTGTCCAGAGAACAGAATGTGTTTGTGCCATGGTTTACAGCTTTGCTGCAATATCTGCACATTTCAATCGGACACATTCAACCCCATCATGATTTTTTGGTGTCACTTTGACCTATAGGTTGAGACAGTCAACCTTACACCAAACCTCCATAGTTGACTTTACCAACATGCATGGCAGATATTGTTATTCTTTGCACCACCATTTTGGTCCAAACAACACATGGGCCGATGATAATTCCTCTTTATGTTCACTTCCACAGCGTGGTCACACTTGACTGATGCAAGGTTTAATTATTTTAGCATTCAGTGTAGTTATGGAATGATGGCATCAGAAATAAAATAGGTATTATATATGATGCATTGAATATATCGATGACAGAAAAAAGAATGGTTTGAACATCTTATCAGAATAGAACATGTCCAACTCCTTACAAAATAAAACATTTAATAAAACAGGTTTGTTTATAATTACATAGCATAATTACAAAGTTAGGGACATTTCTGTTTGTTTTATAGCATTGCTTATAATTACAAAGTTAGGGACATTTCTGTTTGTTTTATAGCATTGCTTATAATTACAAAGTTAGGGACATTTCTGTTTGTTTTATAGCATTGCTTATAATTACAAAGTTAGGGACATTTCTGTTTGTTTTATAGCATTGCTTATAATTACAAAGTTAGGGACATTTCTGATTTATTTTATAGCATTGCTTATAATTACAAAGTTAGGGACATTTCTGATTTATTTTATAGCATTGCTTATAATTACAAAGTTAGGGACATTTCTGGTTTATTTTATAGCATTGCTTATAATTACAAAGTTAGGGACATTTCTGGTTTATTTTATAGCATTGCTTATAATTACAAAGTTAGGGACATTTCTGGTTTATTTTATAGCATTGCTTATAATTACAAAGTTAGGGACATTTCTGGTTTATTTTATAGCATTGCTTATAATTACAAAGTTAGGGACATTTCTGGTTTATTTTATAGCATTGTTTTTATTGAAAAAGTTCAGAAAAGAGGATTCAAACATTCTTATTATTGACATGTTTATTTTTACACGTTCCTTGTATACTATATTTTCCTCTCATGTAACATCTGTAATACTTGCTAGCTATTTTGTTTGTTCCCTTCTGTGTTTTTGTCCGTATCTTGGATAAGTATCTGCTTTCCAAAATATTGCTCCCATGTATTTGTAACACAAAAAGCTGCATTTTAACCTGTTATGGGGTTAATATTTGTTTACTAATTGGTATTTTGGTTCTTTCCCAGATAAAGGGCATACATTTCAAACTTTCAAAGAAATTTGTGCTGGCCCGAAATTCTGTGTAGTTTTATGAAGCCATTTACTGCCTGTTTAGTCCTATATACAAAATGGCTACTGTAATTGTAGGTTTATTAGAGATATAGGTACTTTACAGGATAATATGTCCACGCTTTCAACGAAATAAACCATACATTATTTAATGAAACAAATTTTCGTGAAAAGACGCATAAATCGCAGCATCCATCGATCTGCATGCAACACACTGAGATGCTCCCCTTTCCCCTCCTTTTCAGGACCGCTGGGGGATGGCTTCTCAGTGCATTGCATGCAGGTCGAATAATCACTAGCAGATGCTGCTTGTTTTTTTTATATCCACGTCACAGATGCTGTATGAAATCAAACCTAATATTAAAAAGTTGAAATGTGCTGGGACACATATTCCCGTAATGAACTGTGATGTACAATTCTGTTACAGTCGCAAGGACTGCTGCTGTATTCAGCGTTTTTTTGTACCACCCGCTGAGTCTCCACCCCATCTGCACACCACCCACTGAGATCCAACACCCATACAACCCTGCTAAAATAAATATCTTGATACTTCTTCTTTTTCAGCATTCGTTCTCAAACTTCAGCTGGATCTCTGTCCTACTAGATTTCCAGCAGGATGTAGTCCAGAGAATGGAAATGCGTTGTCGCCGTTTTATTTGCACCAATTGTCCGACACATCCGTCTTCGGCGGGATACCACGATACAGAACCATGGATCGGTAGCTATAGACTGATTAGACAATCGAAATAATTTGTGGGGGAAAAAAATTGCCTAAATTTTGTTTCATTTCCTGCACACACACAAAAATGCAAAAAAATGTGACTCTTTATGTGGGGAAAGAACTGGTATGTTTTTACTGCGGTCTCTTTCATTTAGAGAAGTCATAATTTATAATGTCATCCACAGTGGACAAGAAAGAAACAGGGGCAGGTCTAGATCCTAAGAAAGAGTTGAAAGACAAAGGATTTAATGATTACTCCAGACCGTAAGTTTTAAAATACAATAGAATATATGTACTAGTTAGTGAGCAGAATGCATTTTCTAAATCAGGGCTGTCCAGCTGGCAGCATGTGGATTGTGTGTGGCACTTGAAATTATATATTGCAGCCCATATAACCAAATGAGATCAGGGTACAAAGCCAGAGGAAGACCACGGAAAAGATGGATAGAAAACGTCAGGGACATCCCGAACAGACACGGTCATATCACAGCCGAGGCCACACATCTGGCTTTAGAACGCAACCTCGAGCTCCAATCACGCCTACGCTTAACGGCAAGAGTGGATCACAAACCACCTGGGGATAGACAATAGCCCATGATGCAGTAGAACTGCTCAAAGCAATCAAATGGATAGGAATTATGATAAATACAATCTTCAACAATTTATTGAAAATGCAGCAAATGCTCTTTTTAACGCAACAGTATAAACCACTGTTGGGCAAAATACAGCTGCAGACTAAATCTGACCTGGCAAGCCGTTTTGCTTGCTTTTCAGGCTGATCTAAAATACTATATACTGACCCCCCCCCACTGGAGCTTTAAATGTCTTTAAAAAAATCTCCACACCACATGCAAAAAGCTCTATCCAGCTTGTAGACCCAGAAAGGTTGCCTGCATCTGGTATATGCACACGGTGTCAGTATTTTATAAGTGTTCTAGTGCACTTCTTTTCTAGTGCACTTCTGTTCTAGTGCTAATGTTCTAGTGCACTTCTGTTCTAGTTCACTTCTGTTCTAGTGCTAATGTTCTAGTGCACTTCTATTCTAGTGCTAATGTTCTAGTGCACTTCTGTTCTAGTGCTAATGTTCTAGTGCATTTCTGTTCTAGTGCACTTCTGTTCTAGTGCTCTTCTGTTCTAGTGCACTTCTGTTCTAGTGCACTTCTATTCTAGTGCACTTCTGTTCTAGTGCTAATGTTCTAGTGCAATTTTGCTGACATTGTGTGAACACACTCACCTGTGGATGGCCTGAAATGGTTCAGACTCTACACTTGACTGACAACCTGTTAGGAAGTCTTAAAGTAGTTGATGGTCATGCTGAGACTGTCTCCAAAATCATGACAGTCTTGTCAATCATTACACACAAATTATGATTTTCTGTGAACTTACGCATGTGGGACACAATAATTTGTCCGCCTGCTGGACATAGAGGCGAACAAATTCCAGTGACAATGTTATGTGGGCTGCTTACAGCATAATGAGACACATAGAAAACTATGGTCATCCACTTCATGTCCACTCATCTTGATTTATCTAGTCACTGGTTTAAAGTAAGGTCTTATAAGAAAGTGAGGTCAATGCTTTACACAACTCTTCTTCATTTAAATTAAAATCCCCAGTATGAGTCATTTTCACATCCACGAAAATTCGCTAGATGACAAGCTAAGCAGCCGTTTCGGCATATTGTACGCAAATGTGTGGCATAGAAATGTCATTAACCTACAGACTAAGCTGAAAATTTTCATAGCAGTGGTACTTCCAGTGCTGTTGTATGCTGGTGAATCATGTACTGTGTATAGATGACATGTGTGTTTCAAAAAAATAATATGAACATCAGATGGCAAGACATGATTCCGGATACCACTGTCCTTGACAGATCTGGTATCTCTAGCATTGATACGATTCTGATGCAGACACAGGTCGTGTGGTATGTATGCCAAATCATTACCTACCAAAGATAATTCCCACCGGTGAGTTGCAGAAGGGCATGCATTCTCAAGGTGGCCAAAAGAAGCGCTACAAGGATGCATTAAAGACCTCACTGAAAGCTTTTGAAATAGACCAAGATGTTAGACCTCATGGAAGTTAGATCCAATGGGAGTCCTTGTATAAAATAGAGCTACGGTAAATAAAGGCATAGAATCATGGGTGTATCACTACCAACCAAATCAAAGCCTGCTTCAATGAAATGGAAACATCCTTCATGGCCTCATGGACAAATATTCAAGGTTACACCATCAGCAGGGAAGGTTATGCTGACAGTGTTCTGGGATTGTCAAGGAGTGCTTCTAATTTCAAGAAGAGAGATGACAATGTGAATTCTGAATCCTACTGTGAAGTTCTGTCGATGCTTCGGGTTGCAAGTTGAAGTGTTAAAGTCCAGTTGCAAGTTGAAGTTCAGGTCTGCTGACTAGATGAGTACTGCTCCTTCATGACAGTGCCAGACCACATATGGCTCGTTTAACTCAGGAGGGAATTGACCATCTAGGGTGGGAACTTCTGGAACATCCAACTTACAGTTCTGACTTAGCCCCTAGTGATTTCAACCTTTTTGACCCACTGAAAAACCCACCTTGGCGGGAGACATTTCGCAAATGGTGCAGAAATTGAATGTGAAGTGAAAATGTGGTTTAGAAAACAGAGCACACAGTTCTATGCAGCTGGTTTGGGAGGACTGATAAAATTATGGGATAAGTGCGTCAATGTTGGTTAAAATTATGTTGCAAAAACAAAAGTGACAGGGCAGGTTTAAAAATAATAAGTTACCAAGTTGTTATTCCTTTTTTTGTTTTTAATTTTTATATATAGCTATTTGTGACTTACTTATTGATTTGCCCTCCTATATATATATATATACTTTCTTAAATTCTTATATTATATATATATATATATGTATAAGTGTTATTATTAATTTATATTCTGACCAATAAAGTGGAATGTACAAATGAACATACACATACATATATGCACAGCTTTATCATAGATATATTTATTTGGTATGTTCGTAAAATAACACCAGACTTTGAAAATATGTCCACACGGGTTTCTGTAGTGCTAAGCGCTGTGTCCTGATGATTGTGGTTGGTTTTTCTTCTTCTATTAAGTGCATTGACAGTGCAATGTTGATTGATTGTGATTTTGGTACCTTTTTCAAAAATGCACCTCTTTATATGAAATATAAACCCTGCATTTCTGGAATAATTTGCATTCTACATTTTGCATTTTACACAAAACAAAAACACCAGGGAAAAATATTGTGTCTTCTGTGCTTCATAAATTATGGAAACCTATGTGCACACGTTTCAAAGTCAGGTATTATTTTAAGAAAACAAACCACTGCTTTATTTACAATTGTGTATGCTTGCATATTTCAGTGACTATGATTATGATACCTACTCAGAGAAGAGACCTCGAGGAGATCTGGAATATGATGATGTTCCTATCGGAGGTGATGATGAGAGTTTAGGGGAGTATGGTGATGAAGATGATACACATTTTAATGAGGATGGATCCTTCATTGGCATCTACCAGAAAAAACAACAGCCTTCATCTAAAGCACATGAATCTACAATATAGGGGGGGGGAGGCAAGTTCTTAGATGTTATGCAACAATGAAAGTTACTTGTTAGCAAATAGAATACAAGTGCAGAAAAGAATGTTAGTGAATAAGTGTATGATTGGTTGAGATGTTGATTGTACTTGAACAGAAATAACTGTATGCTGGTTAAAATAGTACGCAAGTAACGGTGGCTGTCTTGTCAAGTTCTAAAAATGCATGGCATTCTCTTAGTAAATGTGAAAACACAGAATAATGAAGCATTACATCTCACTAAAAGCATATAAAAAAGATGCTTCAAATAAAGGGCCTTTATATAGAACACAAAATTGAGAGAAATAATATTCAGGAGAGAAACACAGAATATCTAATGGTTACAGATATTGTTGAATTCATTGTGCAAAATGCTCATTTTTGTGTGTTCTTCTAGTTTTTTTTTTTATAAAACTGTATTATGTTTTCAGCTTTAGCCTATTGGGTTTAACTGTAGTTACATCTATTAATGGTTACCCTTCTGACTGGAACAAAATGGGGAGAAAAAGCCACATAAGTGGTATTCAGAGACTTCATAACAGTTGTACTGTATTACATGATACACATAGACATCATGACAGATAGTACTGTATTACATGATACACATAGACTTCATGACAGATAGTACTATATTATGTGATACACACATTCAGAGACTTTCTGACAGATAGTACTGTATTACATGATACACATAGACTTCAGGACAGATAGTACTGTATTACATGATACACATAGACATCATGACAGATAGTACTATATTACGTGATACACACATTCAGAGATTTTCTGACAGATAGTACTGTATTTCTTAAACAATCACATCATCTAAATAATTCATCATATAGATGTAGTTTTCGCACCACTAGATTCCTACATATTTTATAAAATATTGATATACCCCATGTGTCACTTTTAGCAAGTATAGGATTTATTCTCTCCATATATTGTCTTTTCTCTGACTTTGCTGTTAGGCATCAAAAGATTGAATGACAATTGGTTTTCAGGCTATGGCACATTTTATTGTTGCTTGGTATGCAGTACTTAATATTATCTACGACCCTGTTGACACGGAAATATTCATGACTCAGACATCTTCAAATTGTGGCTTCTGAGAACGTTGGTAACCCTTTCAATCCATCGTCTTATTTTTGTCTTCCTCAGCTTCCAGTGTCATGTTGTATGCTCTTGCAGCTGGCCAATAGAGTTCAGTGTTATTAAGTGGCCAAACCATTTCAGTCTGTTTTTCAACATATTTGACCACTGCTGTTGTTAAAACATCTTGTAATCTCTTATTTCTCTCGTGATTTCTTCTTGTTTTGTTTGCTGCTGCTTTTCCTGGACATCTCATTTCACATAGTCAGCTTTCTTTCTTGTTATTTAGTTAGTGTCCATGTCTCACATTGATAACACCATCTTGGTGTGAAGCCTTGTTATGAAGATGGAATTTATGATTTTGCATTTGGTTTCAATCTGGATATATTTGTGTTTAAAGATTGTAAGTTAATAATTTACACAGTTGATTTTTTCAATTCCTGTCTTGATCTCTTAGTCCATTCATCTGTCATTAGTAAAAATACTCCCGAGATATTTAAATTCCAGCACAATATGTTTTATTAAGATTTAAATTATTGGCTTGGTAGTAGAGTGTTTAATGGATCTGCCTCACAAAGATAACTGGTTTGAACTTGCTTATGCTTCAGAAGCCATTCTCTCACAATGCACTGTTGATACGATTGGACCAAGCCTAAAGATATGTAATTGTGATGACACCTCCTCCTAATATTCTCTCAAACATGCATGGGTGAGGAGCCACACACATAATTAGAAGGTATATGCTCATGATTGTAACACCTAGTGCAAATAAAGAATGATGGCATGATCTGTGAATGAGGTCGTAAAAATATACGCGTACTGCATCATCCACAGCCCTATTCATGCTCAGATGTCTTCAGATTTGCTCACAGGAGAAAAAAATTAGATGGAACATTGCATCACCTCAATGTTTTTTCTTAAGAAAAGATAATCAAACTTTCCACAAAGACAATGTGGTAATTTTTTTTATTTTGGACCTACCCCAAACCAAAACCTAAATTTGATTTCATTTTCTCAATTAATATCTACGGTCCTGCAGTGGATGTATTAGCTGCGCTAAGACCTATACAGGAGTTGCGTCAATTGATTGCTATTACTAAATTCTAAATTTGTCTGATTTTCTCAGCTATGACTATGCAAATAGTAAAAGATAACAATGACCAGGCGACATTGATGTTTTGAAGTATGTTGTGACAGAGGATTTACAATAGAATATTTATTTTATATTGTTGCCATTTCTTTGTGTGAGTGTGTGTGTGTGAGTGTGTGATGAGTGCGTGCATAGATAATTCAGAGGTTATTAACACTTATTTTGTAAATGTATATTTTATAATACACATTTATATCTTTGTTAAAATGTAGTTTGTGTTTCTGTATATTGTAGTTTTTTTTTTCACACATCAAGAGGAGAGACCATGAAGGAATCACATGGAGTAAGGCTGATAACATATCCAAGGATAAAGATACATGAAAAATCCTTGTCTTCTGTGTCCTATGCAACAGATGATGTGTAAACTTGATTGATTGTGTTGTTATTTGATGTTTTAATTACATTGTCACATCTGTCAGGAATACATAAATTTCTCATTAGTTATTGACAAACTGATGTTTTTTGAAAATAGCGTGTGAAACACCATGTATTTTTTACCGTGCCTTCTTGAAGTTTAGATATAAAATGATAATTCTGATTGTTATCTGACTGTTGATTTGTATATGAATCATCTATGTCTTGAGAAATGTAGTTTCTATGTTGAAATTGAAATACTTTCACAGACGCTGACATCAGTGAGTTATTTTTTTGCTATAGGCCTTCCTGTTCTTCTATGTTCCTGTCATCTGATATATAAAGCTGCTGCAGCCTTATTGAGGGCAGTTAAGTATTATCAGAAACATGCATTTGATTGTGAATTTAGAGAGCTCATTATTTTCTGTATATTCTGTACATAATTTTTGTTTAAAGATTTGTTTTAGGTACCTGTTTTAATACTGCCGCAAAGCAAAAAATGTACTTGTTACTGCTCTTTAGGGATCTCGCAGAGATTCTAATTATATGGCTGGGTTAGGTTTAGGGTGTATTGCGTCACCGCATTTTATCAAAACCCGCTAGTTATGTTATGTGAGTTCAGTTATGAGTGCATGTTATCAGCGCACACTAGACATGATCATAGGTGCTCTAATCTGTGCCAATAACTCCATGAGTGTAGTGGCTGACAGTTCCAGTGTGGTGTTAATTAATCAGTCTCTTCATATATCTATTATGTTTACACCAGTCTCCTACAATATTGAGAGCTGCCTTGATTTTTATACCTCTGAAAAGCATATTAACTGATGATATTCTTCAGTGCTTTTACTGTCAGATTGATCTGGTGATGTAACTTTTGACACTGTGGCCATGCTTGCCAGTGTATCAGGTTGCTCATTACCCTAAACACCCACATGTCCGGGTACAAAAATATAGGTGATCTTTCTGGTTAGAGATTGCATCAATAACTCCACTCATTGACAGCTGACGACTCCCGCTTCAACTTTGCGGAGCATGTTCATTGCATCACTAAATGTGCTTGCATGATAATAGTCCTGTGACAACAGAAATGAGAGTATCTCTGTCACAGCTTTTATCTTCATCATAAGACTGTGGTGAAGTCATCACTGGATTCTTTGACAATTTTCTCATTAGACCACGCAGAAACTGAGGTCACCAAAGGGAAGTAACAAATAAATGATTTGTGGAAGGATTGAGGACATTTATTACCTTGTTTTGTATCTCTAGCTTAGAAAGGTACATATATCATAGTTAATATTCAGCTACAGGTTTGTTGTCATGATAGTGTGCATTGTGAATATATGGTGTTATGTCCCATGATCGTGCGTTATTTTGACATGTTCTTGTTCTAAACTGAGAGTAGTATGCTTCGACATATCATGCGGAGAGTTGTGATTCTTGACTTGCTCAGTGACTGAGTTTCAAATCATCATTGCACTGCATTTGAGAGTAGTTTGAGAAAGTGATTCCATGAGTTTTCTTTGCCAGGAGTAATTTATGCAGGTGTATAACATCATTTAACATTGTTTGTGAACTGATGAGGACTTTTGTTTCTCACAATCCCAGAGCAGGAATTTGCACTTGTGCTTGACGTAGCTCCATTTTCAGCTGTCTCTCGGTGACACACCTGAAAGGGGAATTATGTCAGAATTTGTTTTTAAATTGCAGAGATCTACTTATTGACTCAAACAACTCTGAACATGATGTTTGTCCGTCGTCATCAACGATGACCAAAAACTCAACCACAATAATAATAACAATAAATAATAAAAATAATAAAGTTAATTTAAGTTAAAAGTCTATTATCTATTAAAAGTTTTTGAGTTGACTGTATTTTAATTAGTTATAAATAGTTGAGACCATACCTAGCACATTGGTCAGATGTTCAATGAGTCTCACCAATGCTAGAGTGTGTTCATCAATAGTTCAACACCGATGTTGTCTATTATCTCCGTAAGTACTGAGTGTATAGGCTTCATATTTTGCAAAGAGTATTATTTGATAAGCATGTTAAAAATTTATCATTAATTATTATCTTTATTATCTAGACTGAACGAATTTTATCGCAACAATTTGCTATGATATACTGTATTTATCCATGTATAAACCCATCTGATAATAGACTGAGGGGGTGGTTTTGGCTTTCCCTAAAGTGTCTTAAGTCTAAAGTCTGTTTATAGACAGACATCCCATAAAACGTAACAATGCCAGCAATAATGAACTTCATCATCATAAGAATGAACGGACATGCTAAATGGAAATTAACACACACTAGCAACTGTAAGATACAAGCACATTCCTTTCATTTGCTCCACCCATGTTACCTGAATGAATGAATGAATAAATAAATAGTGTCACTGTATTCTGGGAACAATACATCAAAGATAATACAGCACAACCTTCCCTAACCCACTAGGTATTGTAGCTATCAGATATCCTATTCAGTTAGTTTTTACAACACTGTACAACTCTTGTAACATGAACTTGCTTATGTTCTCAAATGCTGATGACTCAACATTCAACTAAAAAGTCTCTATTAAGATATGAACAGACAAACAAGATTCAAACACTAATATAGCTCATGACTACATGGAATTATTAGAAAGAAGAGGATGGTTGTGAGGTTGATTACCTCACTCCATGATCTCTGCTGGTGAATTCTGCTGAAAATCCATGCCATGGGCAATTCAATTGCACATGCACCTGTTCGACCAAGTGTACTTGTAAAATTTCATCGAGCTAAGATTACACGTTTTGTGAGTGGTAGAATATAGATTTATTTGGTGACCTCTGTATATGAGACTGTTTTGTTTTGTCATGGCTAGTTTTATCATTAAAAAAAAAAAAGGTCAACTCTGAAACTGTTGTAACAAAGAACAAGAATTTGTTTTAAATCATACGCACATCAATTTTGACAATTGAAATAATAAATGAAAAATAAATGTGTAAATAGTCACGTCATTTGCATCAAATGATAAATAATAGTTAAATATATTTTGTAATGTGCTTAACAAATGTCTTGTCAACAAGAACCATATCCATACACAGCTGAGTATCATTTCCTGTGTCATTTCCTGTGTCGTTTCATGTTCGGACAAATTGTTCTAGTTTTTAAAATTTGAAAACAGTTCCTATAGTTGTCTTAGAATTCTATATTATTATGCTTGCAGACACCAGCCGAAGTAGTATGTGTTGGGACATTATAGTAAATAAAATGACGATTCAAAACATCTCTGTTCTCTGGACGGCATCCTTTTGGAAATCAAAGTAGGACCATTATTTTGCTACGAGAGATCCAGTGGGAGTTTGAGAACAAATGAAAACAAATACTCTCATGCATGCTTGTGTTTGAACATCAGACAATATACACTAGCGTGGCATTCACAGAAAGTACAATTTGTCGAGGAAGGATGATGATGACTTAACCCTAATGGAGTGTGAGATTGTCACTCTTGTTGCCTGCGCCTGTGGTGGGGGTTTCACTTACAACTCCAGATTTGTGTTTCTCTAGCATTCATTATGATAGGAAAGTTATCCAGAATTTTTTGTTCAAGTCCTGAAGGACTGTTTTACACAGAATAGCTATTCGGGGAATTACTGTGAGTGTTAACATTCGTCTCTGTAGGGTATTTTGTTGTGACTTTCTTGAAATCTCTAGCAAAACTGCAGATAAAAAACATTTACTCTGAGCAATCCTGGCATGGGTATTCAGCAGATTCATCAGAATGCAGATCATGGAGTGGGTATGTTGATATGGAGTAAATTTATAATGGTAAATTCTTCAAACCACCTTCTACTTGTCTTCTTTCTGCCTTTTGCTGTTTTCATGTTGTATGCTCTTACAGCTGGCCATTAAGAGTTCATTCTCAAAGGTGACAAACCATACAAACCATTTCAGTCTCTTTTTTTGTAACATATTTGACCATAGTTGTTCCAACAGTTCTTGTAATCTCTTCATTCCTCACATGATCACTTTTTTTTCTGTTTGCTGCTTTTCTTAAACATCACATTTTAAACGTAGTAAACTTTCTCTTTAGTTGTAAGTTATTGTCCATATCTAACATTAACACAATGTTGGTAGGAGAATTGAATTCATGATTTGCCTTTTAGTTTCCATCAGGATAGGTTTGTGTTTCAAAATAATTGTGTAATTAAAATTTTTTTTTTTAACCAGCGGGAAATTTTTGTGTGTGATGGTTTTTTTTTTCGTGCCCCCTAAAAAATCATGAAAAAAATTCTGGTTTCTTTCGTTAAGGATTGTAGTTGCATATCTTATTAAAAACTGTCAATACTGCATGTTTCCTGTTAGAGGGTTGCAGGGAGGTGGTATGTGTAGCTGTGTGATAAAGACAGCATTGCTATCACCACATGATGATGATGTACAGGGCAAGCTTTTTCACTTACCCTCTGACAGAAAAAAACAACTCAGTCCTTACCTGTAGCCAAACTCTGGACCTCATGAGTGTGAGACCAATGCTTAGCCTCTTAATCATGCGATACATTTTATCTTATTGACAAATAATCATTGACAAATAATTACCTTTCTGTGAACCCCCATCTGTGGGTGGGCCTGTAGCACCAATTTTTCATATTTTTATTAATTTTCAATTAATAATATGTAGTTCTGCTCATAATGGCATAACGAAGTAATACTGGAGGGGAAGGAGCACCTGTGAGAAAGGGCAGATCAAGAAGACGATGGACAGTTGGCATTAAAGATAACATGAATATGCTTGTTCAAAAATGCAAGCCACATGGCCTAAGACAGAGAAGAGTTCAGGGAGTTCATTGGGAAGACAATGTTTTGGAGAGAATATGTCTCATGACAACAAGTTCCACTCGGCTAAAGGCTGATGTGAGCATTATGATCTTTGTTAAGAACCACTGTTCTGTCATACAGACAACATATTTTAAGAACCACTGTTCTCTCATACAGACAACATACTTTAAGACCCGTTGTTCTCTCACACACACAACTCACTTTAAGACCCGTTGTTTTCTCTCACACACACAACAAGCTTTTTAGAACCATTATTATACAAGAAATGTTTCAGTTATGACTCCCAAATCTGCAGGTTTTATCTCACACACACAACACACTTCATTATCTTTTTTAACATGGAATATTTTATAGAAAATACTGATCAAAATTGAACTAACATGATAATTAGGATTTGACAAAAAATAATGTTTTTTTTGGGTGAAT
This sequence comes from Meghimatium bilineatum, assembly GCA_034231615.1. NCBI lineage: Eukaryota > Metazoa > Mollusca > Gastropoda > Stylommatophora > Philomycidae > Meghimatium > Meghimatium bilineatum. The sequence continues at coordinate 12,067,628 of CM067306.1, forward strand.
TTTCCAATTTACAACATTGCACAACTCTGTAACATATGAACTTGATTATATTCTCAAATGCTGATGACTCAGCATTGCTACATTTTGTGAAGTAGCATTTCATTTTATTTTTCTGTTCATTAATTTCATCTCAACTCTGTTAACAGTACCAGCAGAGGACATTATTTTTTATATTTGGTCATATGTCCTAATCGCTATGATTTTCATCACATATATTTTTTAATGTTTAGGATATGTTTCAACTTTTTATTTCTGATGATCAGAAGTCAATGTTATTCAAGTTCTCATCTTTAACTGCTTGGTGCTGTTACAATTTCTGATCATGGGATGGAGTTTGAAGATTGGATGTGATAATTCTTGATTCAATTGATAGCTATTAATATCAGGGATGTTGATGTCATTGTGTTCACTGATGGATGTGCATGTTGAGGGTGAGATTCTTGCTGGGGTTGTCACTCTTAGTAGTAACCAGCACACACTGCGACCACATCCTGTATGTGAATGAAAGTTGAGGATGTTACATTTGCCCTGAATTTACTTTCTATGAGTCCATTTATCTATCTTCGCTAAACCCTTTATTGCCTTTCAAAATCAGGGGTAGAAGAGTTCTGTGGAGATGGCCCTTATGTGTGCTAAGTATATTGTGGAATTTGTCGCCTGTTTTATTTCGGTGGTCCATCGTTTTCGAGATCAGCCTCTAGGTCTGCCATCACTGATTTATTGAGGCAGTTATTGTTTCAGACTTCTAGTACATGCTTCAAATGATCCAAAAAGGATGTTGCTGTGAGTAGGCGGTGTCTATACATGCTTCCAACCATCTATGACTTAAATTGATCTACTGCCAAGAACATGCAAGTGTTCATGGTGATGATTCGGCAGGTATGTTTGCATCAAATTCATAACTACAAGGAGAGTTGGTAATGGATGAAAGGGGGAGGCATGCTGAAACTACTTCATTAGCTCCTTCTGGATGCAGATACTACAATTTGAGACGCATCTTAGTTGAGATCGGGGGAATTTAGTATTTGATGTGGTGCCAGTAGAAACGGGATGCCAGCGGGGTAGAATGAGCGGCATATTAAACCATCGAGTTATTAGCATGTATACCTTTCGACATCTGCTAGAGAAAACTCAGAGTACAATGACGTCATTTTATAACTCATAATTCGTGAATGTAAAATTCTATTCATGTTTGAAATCGAAGAGTGCTTGCAATATTTTTGTGTATATGTGTAATATTATTGTCCTGGATTGTTGAAAGATAATCTGTTTTTTGTAATACTAATATTGATATTTGTATTTGTTAATTCATATTTGCTATTCTCATGTGCTTCATTGGTAAAACCATCTGATGTTATCTGGTAAATGATCTGTTAGGATATATTGACTTCATGTATTTCCAATTTCATGTTTGTTTGTTTACAAGACTAAGAAAAGTACTGTGTAAGCTAAATCCATTTTGCAACCAGAATCAAACAAAATATGACAAATGAAAGAAAAGACACATTATTCAAGACTCGTACAGAAGCATGTCAGTTCATTGTGAATTGATACTGTTGAAGAAAGGTATTCTCCAGGTTAGTCCTGCTCACCGATTTATTGCAGAGACATTTATCTTGACTTATCTGAAATTTCCATGCTTTTTATTGTTTAGTGTTACAATCAGTGTCCTTTGCAAAAGATGGATGTGTCGGGCCATTGGCACAAATAAAACAGTGGCACAACACATTTCTTTTTGGACTACTTCCTGCTGGAAATCTAGATGACCATTGTCCTGCTACAAGTGAAATCCAACAGGAGTTGTGTGTTGCTTTGTGTTTATGGTTTACAGCTTAGTTGTGGTAGCTGCTCGTTTTGACCCGTCACATAAGACTTCAGTTTGGCATCTGGGTCACTTGACCTTTTATAGAGTGAGACATGCATGGTAGGTCACAGTGTTGTTATTCCTATCTGCCCATTTAGGCCATGACAACACACTGGTGAATGTATGACCGAATTTGAAAACTAGATTTAACAGGAATGTCATCATTTTATGTATATGCACTGAACATTTCAGCAGCTGTCGGCAAAACAAAAGAGATTACAGTTTGATCATATTTGAACGTTTGCAGTCTGCCGATCAAGTTTCTGTAATGCAAATCTAGAAATGTTTAACCTTTAGCAAGCCAGATTAAAAAATACGAAACGTCTCCCTGGCACCGGATTCTTTTTTGAAAATTTTCATTATTGATGGTGACTGTTTTGAAAATGTGATAATTTTTTGGTTGTTAGAGATATTTAAATAATATTTGCACATATAAATAAAGAATTGAATTATGCATATATTGGTGTAATTTATGTACGTGTGTGTGTGATACCAGACGTATGAGAAAGTGGTAAAGACGTTTTTCACAAAAAACATATTTTATAACAAATAAAGAGGGAAAAAATAAGGAAAAAAAATAACTTACCTTACATATCGAATTCCTTGGCAACACTGTCAACTAAATCACGTAAATCTGTTGTATTTATGTTCTTTCACTGCGAAATTATCAAAATATAGCCAGGGGAACTGTATAAAACATGTAGATTTGCAGTAAAATCGTTCTTTGAGCTTAGGCCTAGAGTTATTTTTTCTGCCACTTCAAAATATTCGATATCAAACGTACAAGTCCCCATACCAGCACGGCATTCTGTATATTCACTGCTGTGAAACTAAATAACCTAATAATCCATGATTCAATCCACAATTCAATGTTATTTTATTCGAAATACGATGAAATAAAGGTCTGTAAAACCGATCCATCATCATGGCATCGTACCGGTGTACAGATGTGGTCAGATTAATTGCTCTTAAACTTTTACGAATAGCCAGCCATTCTCAAAAACGATCATGTCGGAAGTGGGGGATGTACCGGCTTCGATTGCGCATGTCCCCAGCTATGTGCACGACTGTGGTACGTGTAAATCAGCGCGCCATCAGCGCGCGGCCATTTTGTTTTTCGGCGGCTGGATATCATATCGGCTCGGTGAAGGTTAATTTGATTACAGAAGCTCATATGCACAGATCTCAAGAAATAACCATCAGCAACAAAATATATGTTGCTTTTATAATTAAGTTGCTCGTTGCTCAGCTGAGTCTATTTTGTCTTACACAATAGCTTAGAAATAGTAGCCTATCAGAGTGCACTGCCAAGACAAGGGACTGAGAATATTGGAAGCCCACCGCAGCTAACCTTCTTTGCGGAGATAAACTTGGCGATGATAACATTTTATTGCGTTCTAGATTAAGATATTGAATTATATTATTTAGTTGTTAGAGTAAAATGCTTTAAATGTCATATTGGTACTGTTGTATGGCTCAGAAACATGGACAACAACATAAAAAAACAACCAGAATTCTAAACTTTTATCAGTGGATGTCCGTGTTTAATAGAAGGTTTGAAATGATATGATAAGAACAGCTAAGAGAAGCTCATGGGAAGAACTAAGAAGGCATCAGGGGAGAGAGAGAGAGAGAGAGAGAGAGAGAGAGAGAGAGAGAGAGAGAGAGAGAGAGAGAACTCAAAAATGAAACTAGAGATGAATAGGGCATGCACTAAGAAGACCAATGGAATGTATTGTAAGACAGACATCCTTCTGGAATCCACAGGGAAAGAGAAAAGGAGAAGACTAAGCCATAACTGAATTAAATAATTAGATACATGTATAAACAAAGGATGCTTAGGACATGGAAAGAACTTGAAGCAATAACTAATGATAGGACAAGTGATAAGACAAGTGATAGGACAAGTGATAGGACAAGTGATAGGACAAGTGATAGGACAAGTGATAGGACAAGTGATAGGACAAGTGATAGGACAAGATGGATGAAATTTGTTGACGACATGTGCTCTAAAACAGGGAATTGAATAGAGACAGAAAATGCTTTTCAGAGTTTTGAAAATTGAAGTACTTAGTGACAAAATGTAAGATTGAAGGAAATGGAATCAGAAGATGACAGCATGAAGAAATGTGTGTTATGATGTATGACCAGTGATTGGAAATAGCTGTGGTTTCTAACAGGATAAATGTGGTGTGAGAACTACTGACATACAAGTCAGAATGGAACTTAATGATGTTTTTATTGCTTCATTTTGTGGTGACACCTGTGTAGAGCGAAACCATCAGAAATAAGGTAGAAAGAATCTATATTACAATGTCAGATAAAACGATAAGTCTTTTCTGAGCTGCATACACGAGAGAGTCCTGTTTTTGCTCGATAACTTTGTATTGACATTGTTTGTACATCACCACAAATTTAAGACATTTCTTTTTTGCTCCTTCATTTTTACTAAAATGTAGAATCAACACCTTTTTGTATATTCTGGCCAAGGTCTTTTTACAACCTGTGGCCAGATTTGGCAAGTCAAGTCTAATTGTAGGCCCTCCATGTATGTGGAATCTATTCTTTATTCTGTACAGTCTTCTATTGTTTATATAGCATTGTATTTTTTTTGTTTACTTCTAAATACATGTGCGAAAGGTGTTAGACTGACTTGCCATTTTTAATATTATTTTCTTAGTGGAATTTTGTTAAAGTGAAAGTTTTCCTCATTTATGCACTTCCTGTTTTTGCTACCATCTTACCCATTCATTTCTTTATGCGCATTTGTTCAAAACATTGTCTCTGTATAATTGTTTTACTTAATGCATTGCTTTCTCAACACATTATACTAGTACGATTGCTTAAATGTATGTATAAAAAGCCAGTTTTGTGTATTTCATGTACTCATCTGATTAGGAATCAACTAGCTGGTGATTAATGACAAAATCGTGCAGGATATAAGCTATCTATTGTCTTGATGTTTCAACATCTACCAATAGATCATCTACTAATACACCATCTACTAATAAATTATCACATTTATATAGATATGTTGAATATAAAATAGCAGGCTGTCAACTTTCTATAGTTACAGTATGTAAAATATATACTGGCAGGATGTCAACTTTCAATAGATATGTAAAATATGTACTGGCAGGATATCGACTTTTTATAGTTATGTAAAATATATACTGGCAGGATGTCAACTTTCTATAGATATATAAAATATATACTGGCAGGCTGTCAACTTTCTATAGATATATAAAATATATACTGGCAGGATGTCAATTTTCTATAGATATATAAAATATATACTGGCAGGATGTCAACTTTCTATAGATATATAAAATATATACTGGCAGGATGTCAACTTTCTATAGATATGTAAAGTATATACTGGCAGGATGTCAACTTTCTATAGATATATAAAATATATACTGGCAGGATGTCAACTTTCTATAGATATATAAAATATATATGTAAACTTTCTATAGATATGTAAAGTATATACTGGCAGGATGTCAACTTTCTATAGATATATAAAATATATACTGGCAGGATGTCAACTTTCTATAGATATGTAAAATATATACTGGCAGGATGTCAACTTTCTATAGATATGTAAAATATATACCGTTAGGAAATACATGTTATTAAAAGGTTTCCAGTATCAACTCCCTTTTACAAACAGGAAATTATTTAGTTGTAAATGTGTGCACATTATACTGATAGAATATAAACTATTGTTGTATGAATATCACCAAGCAGGGTATAAACTATTATGATATGAATATCTGCTAGCATAGTATAAACTATTCTATGAATATCTGCAAACAAGGTATAAACTATTCTGTGTGAACATTTGTGGGCAAGATATAAATTATTCTGTGAACATATACGAGCAAGGTATAAACTATTGTGAGTATAAACTATTAATAACTCTGAAAGTTGTGAATAGATTCACATACCTAGATAGTACACAATCACAAATTGCCACTTTTGATGATAAAATGTATACCAGGATATCGAAGGCAAGTAGCACTTTTGGCAGACTGTGTGCTAATGTGTGGCATAGAAATTCCACTAACCTACAGTCTAAGGTGAAAGTGTACAGAACAGTGGTACTTCCAGTACTGTTAAACACTGGCGAAGCATGTACTGCGTATAGACGTGAGGAGGTTCAATTACTTTCACACAAGAAAAGTTATGAACATCAGATGACAAGAAAAGATTCCGGATACCACTGTCCTTGATAGATCTATTATCCCTAGCATTGACACTATCCTGATGCAGACACAGATTTGATGGCAGGCTATGTGTTGTATATGCCAGATCACTGCCTGCCAAAGATGTTGAGCTGCAGAAGGGCATACATTCTGAAAATGGCTAAAAGATGCACTACAAGAACTTGTTAAAGACCTCACTGAAAGCCTTTGAAATAAACTTAGAAATGTGAATACATTGCATGAAATAGAGCTACAAGGCTCTCTATGACCAAAAAAACATCAACTTGTGAAAAGAGGAAAAAATGCAGCAGGTCAATTGCAAAGTGTAGCTAGAAAATCACAGGTAGATCACAAATCATTTACAGTGGTCATCTTATTCTCAAACTGACCAAGGGCATTTGTGATCAGAATATGGCTTAATTTTCTTAATCCATGTGCAATCTCATAATCAAGGAAATAACTGAATTTCAAAAGTGGATGTAACAAATGTTCATCATTTGTGATGGATTAAACATTATTGAGGGAATATCTGAGAACACGGAATAAACTATTGTTGTGTGAATGTTTACTGTGTCCTTTGCAAGTGTAAGAAATTGGCTACTCACAAAAATTACAGCTATTTTGCATCTGTTAAATTGTTATACTTACACTAGAATGTCCTGTCTTTGATATAATAGTTTTACATGACGTGTTATATTTACTGTGAAATAAATGGTTGAATTATGAGTACAGTAACTATTGGTTGACTAAATGGTTGTGACTTGTTGCTAATACTCTGGTTTTGAGTTTCAGCAATGGCAAATACCATTCCATATTATTCCAGTAATGTTACTACAACAAAATACTAGTTCTGATACAAATTTTCTAGTTTTATTTTGATGTTGAAATTTGAATAGGTTAACAACTACCATTCCATTTGTGGCAACTTGAAAAACTATCACTTACCGTGACTGATTGTTATTGACATGATTATTGAGTTTGAAAGTGATTTTTTTGTTTGTTCAATGATGTATTTCACATTATAATTCATCAATGTCAATTTTTTTAATACTCTGATATATTTTACATTAGCCATTTCCATATTTCGGTGATATATGATGATATATATTCAAGTCAAGAGTTTCCATATAGTTGCAACCAATCTGGGCCAAATATTACATTTTAAAAAATGGTTATAATCTTGTGTACACATATTACTGAAAATATATTCAAATGAGATTATATTCAGATAAATGCAATAAAATAAACCTCCAAACTATATACCAGTAACTTGCATCTACCTGGTAGTTGAATGAAAAAATATTTCTTTAAAAAAAAAAAGCAACGAGTTAACGAAAGAAACACTTTTACCAATATAGTCATTGTGGCAGATTTAATCTTTTCATCCTTTTAAACGAAAATATATAATAATGGATACATTTTCATTTGATAGAAAATAAAAAAACCCAGAGAATATGGTACATTTTTATAGCCAGTGACATTTGAAAATGTTGAAATCATGCCATTAAATTATTATTATAACGACCCTGGCTCTAGTTTATTGAAATCACACGTATGTATATTTCACAACTTAGGTTCAATTGGAGAAAACAAGTTGTATACACCAGAGTTCATGTGTTTAATTGACTTTATATCTGTGTGACTTTCAGACTCTATTATAAGTTTATACCTGTCCAGCACCTACCATTATATATCATCATATGAATTTCTGAAATAGTAAAAATATTTTTGTATTTCATTTTTTTGTTTATTACTGTAATCACGTTTCTCTCATATACCTTGCTTAGTAACATGGAGGCAACCTTTTGCACACAGCGTAACTGCTGTCAGATGTTTCTAGAAATAAAAAGCTTTATTGATAACTGTATTGTGTTTGTCAGTAATGTTTGTGATCTACATTGTACGAATGGCTGCTGGTAGAGGTGCCCATATGAAAGGATACAAACCTTATTCTCGAGCAGTGTTTCCGAACATGTGGCCCACACGTTCTACAGGGGGGAGGACAATTATTCCTTACATATTTAGGGGATAATTCAATTTCTTAATATAAACAAATATGTAGGCCTTATATGCAGGGTGTTGGGGGGGGGGGTGAGATCAGTATTTTAGAAAGAGGTGGGGCATAGTTAAAAAAATGAGGCCGGGAAACACTGTCCTAGAGTGTGGAGATGCAAACAACGGAGCACACAAGGTCCTTCCTGATAGTCAGACAAATTGAATACATTTCTATTGATCTAGCAGCTCTTGAAATTTGCTCTGTTCCAAAGGTATTGGTGTTACGACAATCTGAATAAATAACAGTATACACATATGTGGTAAACCATAAGTAACTCTAATGTGATTTGTAAAGTCAATAACCTCAATGTGTGGTTTGTTGGAGGTGGGGTGCTGAGGAAGTATACTATTGTCAGAAAAGGGATCCATGGGGAAAAATATATATATATTGAGAACCACTGCTCTAGATGCCTGTCTACTGCAGAACTGCAGAAGCCCAAATATAGAGCAACAATCTGCCATAATGTCATAAAAGACAACTAAGGTATTGGGAGTGTGATTAGTTGCCCCTTGCCAAGATGGTCAAAGGTCATATCGACCTAGAAGCCACGCCGAAATTGTATGTGTCCGCCCAAAAGGCAAATATATCACATTCAAGCTATATAAACCATGGCACAAAGCATTTCATTCTCTGAATGACATCCTGATAACCGTAGGAGTTTTAGAATTAACATAGAAGAACAGAAGTGTGCTCATGAACAGTCATTTTCAATATGGGGGTGGGGCATGAAGAAAGGTAACTGAAATCATTTTATATATACAGTGCGATCCTGTTATAACAACGTGGTTTGGACCAATAAAATATGTATGTAATAACAGAAATACCGTATACAGTACACACAATATAGAATTAATAATTATTTTTTGGATATGAAAAGTGTTATAGAGGGAAATTTGTTATAAAAGAATGTACTATAGAGGGATTTCACTTTATATATAATATTAAACTTGAACAGAGTTTACAAGCACCATTTTAAGGCACATCAGTACCATGGAGGAAAATCTGTACCTTAAGGTTGCCTGGCCATGGGCAAAAAAAGGTTGAGAACCACTGCTTTTAGCTTTTCAACATTTTTCATATACAAAACTACATTTTTCATTTCACCTGACAAGATGAATACACATAATTATTTTATACACACAAAAGCAACACAATATGAATGCACACAATTTATTATCACAGCATAACATAAGTGGAAACATGACAATGTTATACTATATATATATATATATATATATATATATATATATATATATATATATATATATATATATATATATATATATATATATATATATATATATATATATATATATATATATATATATATATATATATATATACAGTTGAAAGGACTACACAGTTTGAAAGGACATATATATATATATATATATATATATATATATATATATATATATATATATATATTACTTTACTTCCATATATATATATATGGAAGTAGTCCTTTCAACTGTCTTTCATTTAGTTCTTAACAGCATATAGCTTTTATGACAAAAGCACAGACCATCCTCAGTTTGTAATGTACATGTGTAAGAGTGTATTGTAGATGGTTGGAAGTGGTAAAACTAGGTTGTGTCAAAGGTCAGCCAGCCTTAGAAATTAGAGCAGCAATTGTTTCCTCATGGTTGCTGTGCCTACAGTTCGGATTGTATAATGGATGTATTATTCTCAGATGTTTGTTGGCTTGGGCAAGGATGGTTCTCAGTTGAAATATCTGACTTAGTGCTTTTCTCACCAAAGTTGTTTATATATATTCCACATGTGTGGCAATCTGGATCTAGACTTCTAGTTCTTTTGCGTTCAATCACAGATTTCTGCTACATTCTTCTTATAGCAGGACAGTGGTCTACTAGATTTCCTGCATGATATAGTCCAGAGAAATGAAATGAGCTGTGTTGCCATTTTTTGCTAATGGCCTGACACATCCATATATATAGCGGTAAATTCTAGTTAAGGAAGCAAAGAATAGGACCACTGTCTTCTTTCCAAGCATGCCATAGGAGACAACTAAGAAAAGATTGTGGGGGAATAGGCTGACAACATGTCACTAGTGAACAAATCTATATGTCTTATCTTAATTTCTGTCTTTTGTCTTACTTATTCATCCGTTGCCGTATGTGTTAACATGGTAGTGTCTCAGGCCAAGGGAGTAAACCCCACAGAAAATCTGGAGGGAAGACCCTAAGGCAGTCAGTGGTGTACCATCTTCAAGCATCTACTGTAGTTTTGTTTCCAAGTGTATTGTCATTGCCTTTCCCTTGAAACTAATCAAGTAATCCTGACACTGTTCTGCTTACTGACCCAGACTTGCTTCCTGACACTGTCCTGCTTACTGACCCAGACTTGCTTCCTGACACTGTCCTGCTTACTGACCCAGACTTGCTTCCTGACACTGTCCTGCTTACTGACCCAGACTTGCTTCCTGACACTGTCCTGCTTACTGACCCAGACTTGCTTCCTGACACTGTCCTGCTTACTGACCCAGACTTGCTTCCTGACACTGTCCTGCTTACTGACCCAGACTTGCTTCCTGACACTGTCCTGCTTACTGACACTGTCCTGCTTACTGACACTGTCCAGCTTCCTGACACTAGCCAGTTTACTTTCTCTGTAAAAGAAGCAAAACACCATCATCTTCGTGTTGGGTATATAAGTTAGAACAATAGTGAACATGGCGCCCCCCACTCCAAGATATTCCCAAAAAAACAACAGTAGATGATAGAAACAATATAAATCTGTAATATGATAGTCGCTATTTTTCCATAAAGTTAGATGAGACCACAATAATATTGTACAATGAAAGTTCATACCATTTTGCTTAATCTATCCAGACATTGGCAAATCGACCACAGTTTGCCTGATGTGCAAGCGGATCCTGTGGTAATGCATGGGGTAGGCTAGTTTAAACATTAGACAATGTCATCTCATGTGTACCATTATGATACAGGAAATAAGGAAAAAAACCATCAAAAGAGGGTATGACTACGGGTCACAAAAACATGCAAGAATTACACACAGTAGCTATCATCTCATCACTCACACTGGAGTAGTACTTGTTTCTGCCTTATGTGTCATATCCGACATTGAAGGAGTATATACTAGCAACCATTAAAAATGCATCAGCATGTTTTTACATGATCCACTGCACGTGTTGAATTCAAATTAATGGAATAAATTTTTGTTTCACATTTATGAATGATTTTCTGAATCAAATATGCAGTATAAAAAAATGAAAACCGTGACCTTTTAATATTTTGCTGGGTCCCAGCCAATCTGTTGGTTATGTGGTGTTTAGTAAGGAAATGACTAATGTTAGGACTTCTTATTTGTAAGCAAGAGGAGTGAAGTCTCCTTCGCACAGTGTATGCGATAATAAGCCCTGTGTATGAGCTGATATCTTCTTCTTCTTCAGCGTTCATTCTCAAACTCCAGCTGGATCTCTCTTGTAGAGTGACTACTAGATTTCCAGCAGGATGTAGTCCAGAGAATGGATTGCGTTGTTGTCACCGTTTTATCTGCGCCAATGGCTCTACACATCCGTCTTCGGCGGAGAGCTATCTGAGTTGCTGTTTGAAAGCGGTTGGGCAGATGCATCAGTACAATACAACAATCTTGAGCTAGTGTTGTTATACAAGGTTGACCAGATCTGGTGCTGTTATCGATGGTACCTGTCGCCAAGAAACGTTGGTGCAGCCGTACTATAGTGGACTAGTCACAATTGAAATGTCTTGCAATTTCTATGGTATTATTTCTACTGACACACATACTTGCATGAAAAAACAAACAATAACAGACTTTTAATAAAATCAGGTAATGACTTTTACTCGCCTAAATTTTATTAATGCTTATGCCAAATTTCAACTTGTTTTGACTTTCAATAGAGCAGAATTTGTTTATTTGCTGTTTTGCATGTGAAGCGCGAAAAATGCGAAAGAAACATCACATGAGGTAAAACAAAACAATGGGGCTTCACAAACTTCATTATTTTAAAGTGAGAAAACATATCACATTTTCGATGCGTTTTTAATTGTTGCTAGTATATATATATATATATCGTTTGATAGTATAGGAATAGATAGTATAGGAGTAAATACATAGATAGAATGTGCTGAGACAGAATGATCTGAAGAAGCTGTCTCCTAGCAACCAATACTGTTAGCACAATTCCCTACTGTGCCCATATAACTCACTATAAAATGCGTAAAGGGTAATATATTCTTAGTTATGCGCAGATATAACCAAAATAAACAACAGTCTTAGGTTGAAAAAGGCATGCCTCGGCAAAAAGAGGATTTCATCTCTTAAATTAACAAACAACAAACAATTTATTCTGGCCATTAAACAGCAAGGCCATTTTCTTGATAATACAATTCAATAATTGCAGTTTCAAAAGTCTAGAAGGACACTTTTTATTTGTTGCCTCAATTTTTGAAATCCATGTTCTGTTCCTCTAAAGCTTAGTACAAAGGTATAGTTCTGAAATGGAAAAAAAAACTGTAATAAAAAGGACAATTAATCTTACATCTATTACCCAAACTATATTTTCTACGCAAAGAAACAATACAATATTTATCATCATCAACATAAATCACTACCACCACCATCAGAATTATCATCTTTATTATCATCTTTATCATCATCATCATAATTATCATGATAATAATAATAATAATAATAATAATAAATTATTATTATTATTATTATTATTATCATCATCATCATTATTACAATCATGTGCTGTGGCGTAGGCAACTATTCACATTGCATGTATTGTGTATCCACCGCCACTGTTGACTCTTTTCCATGCCAAGATGTCAGTATCTGTCCAATATATTCTCACTTTGTCATCCTCTGTCTCTTGACATGCTAAATGTGCCTGCTCCATTGTATTCTAAACTTCCTCTTCTTACGATGTGGCTGATAAATGTGAACTGTTTTCCCCCCTCATTTTCTTGATTCTTGATTAGGAACAAGCGTCACAGCACTGGGGACATTCCAATATATGCTTTGCTTGCCGTTCAGTCAGCCAAATAAAAGTGTATAAGCTCAGTGTCCCAGTCAGTTGCTGATTGCGTGTTTTTCTGATCTTTCCAGAGAGGAAGCACTTCTCCCATCACCTCTAGTCACTCCCATTTCTACTATTCTCTGAATATGTACATTGTCGCGTTCGACTTTCCCATTGTTTTCCCGCAGGGCATCCGTGACTGCTCCAATCAATTCAATCCTGTCTCCTCTCATCTCGGTGCCGCCCACCAAATACATCGGCTCTTTCGTTTCCCCTGACCCCATCATGACCAGGACAGTAAATCCATGTAATGATCTGCGCATTGTCGAGAAGAGTGACCCATTCAGTTCTGATAATACACTTTTCTATTTTGTGCAGCATACTTTGAGAGTCCGATAGAATCACTGAGTCTGTTGGTGGTTGCGTCGCAAGCCAAATGAGAGCTGCTGTCACCGCTTCTATTTCCATTCTCATACTCGATGTTTTAGTGGGGAAGGCAGCTGACTACCCAGCTAATTTCTTGCCATTTTGGTAGGCCACGAAACCTCAACCACACCTGTTTGTTTCTTGCGTTACTGAGCCTGTGTAAACCATTGTATCGTGTGGCTTCACATGTTGCACGATGTTTTTCAACATCATGTTGTTAAGTAACTATCTTATGGTATCAATCTGCCCTTTAGTCTCGCCAATAGTGGTGTTTTCTGGTTGTCTGTGGGATTCTCAGTATTCTTCTGAACCACATCGCCTTGAGATTTCTACTTGCTTATTTATTATCCATTATTCGATTCTATATAACAGTAGTGGCTTTATGTTGCATTGTTCTTTCATGATATTTAGTGATCAGTTACACATGGTACTTTTTATTCTATTAAAAGAAACTTCTTTTGTCTTTTATAATATTACAAACATGACAACTTAGTCATCATATTAACACTTTATTACACAATTGAAGGTTTTCCATGATAAATTATTACATAATTGAAGGTTTTTCATGACTAATTATTACACAATTGAAGGTTTTCCATGATAAACTATTACATAATTGAAGGTTTTCCATGATAAACTATTACATAATTGAAGGTTTTCCATGATAAACTATTACATAATTGAAGGTTTTTCACGATAAATTATTACACAATTGAAGGTTTTCCATAAGGTTTTCCATGATAATAAACACTCTATTACACCATTTCCATGATAAATTATTACACAATTGAAGGTTTTCCATGATAAACGATGTAGATAGTGACAAATAAGATCAAGCAAAGTTGATCATGGTCAGCTTTGAGGCTGTTGATGAGTTTAGTACGGGAACCAGTTCTCTAGCACGGGTATCCAACTAACATCATTGTTACATTTCTCTAGCACGGGTATCCAGCTAACATATTGTTACATTTCTCTAGCACGGGTATCCAACTAACATTATTGTTACATTTCTCTAGCACGGGTCTCCAACTAACATTATTGTTACATTTCTCTAGCACGGGTATCGAACTAACAATATTGTTACATATCTCCACTGTAGAGTAGAAATGGTAAAAACACTACTAAAAAAGGCAACATTTGAACTGCAACAAAGTTAGATACTTAAACAGATCATAATTATATTCATCATAGCATATGTTCATGATGGTATTAATAGTTTCTTCTAACAAATATTTGTTAAAGCAATAATATTTGATCTATATATCAAGTTTAAAACTTACCAGAGAAATGTACAAGTCTAAGCATCTAGGGCCAGTACTCATCTTTAGCCTGAAAAAGAAAAGCAGGAAATACGACTTAACATAGGTCCACTCATATCCACTCACACCCACAATTATACCATATATATATATATATACACACACATATATACACACAGAGAAAAAGGTAAAGAGATAGATAAAGAGAGATAGTGATAGAGTGACAAAGTGAGAAAGACAGAGAGGAAGAGACAAAAAATACAGTGAGATTGAGACATAAAGACAATGAGAGAGACAGACACAGAGACAAAGAAAGACAAAGAGAGATTTGGAGAGACAAAGAGTGACAGAGAGAGGAGAATTGAAAGAAGCAGAGAGAAGCAGGAGGTGGGTGAAAAAAATGAAATTGGGGGAAAACCACATATTCGTATATGTTTATAACTCTTTAGACGTCTTGCTGGGCTTAAGAAAGTCGATATCCTTTCATTTAGGTCCTAAGTCTAAGTTAATTTTTGTTTCTGGAGAGTGTTTATAGTGTATAAATGCATTTGGTTCATATATTATATTTTGTTATTTCTGTGTAAGTTCCGATGCTGGAAGATGATCAATTAAAAATAAAAAAATAAATTTCTCACCACAAAATTTTTTTTTTTTTAAATATTTCAAAATGGGGTCACATCACAAATAGAGTTGAGAATCACTGCTATAGAACTTCGGCTCCGACAAGTGAGATTCCATTTCATAGAATCAAAGTGACCCGTACATGTTTAAACAAAGGCTTTTTAATATAGAAAAAAAATTCTCACAAAAACACACTTAAATATCTGTTTCAGCACAATATAATTCAATATACATATAGTTTGAACTAAGGTGTACGATTGCAACTGTAACTTTTTATAAAACTGTCAAATTCGCGGTTGAGTTTCCTTCAATGCCAACCTCCTGCAATACTTAACATTTGATATTTATTATTTGGCATTCAAATAAATAAGCGCTGAAGATTCACTCGCAGACAGAACAAATATATATTTATATTTAAATAGGCCCCGTAGGCTTATACACAGTGCCGGATTTACTTATAAGCTAAACAAGCTATAGCTTAGGGCCGGCCCCAAGGAAAAAACATTTTTTAATTTCACTATCTATATATTCTTAATCGTCAAAGGGCTCCATATCTCAAATAGCTTAGGGCCCCATATCTCAAATAGCTTAGGGCCCCATATCTCAAATAGCTTAGGGCCCTATCAAGTCTAAATCCGGCCCTGCTTATACATATAAGGAGCTGTCCAACGATATACGTAAATAGTTTATTTTGCCATGTCAAGACAACCCCTCCCTCTCAATGTCATTAGAATGTCAAGACACCCTCCCTCTCAATGTCATTAGACTGTCAAGACTTCAGTAACCAAGAGCTTAATTAGGCATGGCAAAAATCTCTCCCCCCTTTCTCCACCTAAATATTTTCATCAGAAAAATACCAAAAATGTTTTTTATAGATTTATCGAAAATAATTTCAAATACACTATTCATTTTCATCTTCTAATAATCTTCTTCTTATTCATCTTCTTCTACTAATAATAATAATAATAGTAATAATAATAATAATAGTAATAATAATAATAATAATACTAATAATAGTAATAGTAATAATAATAGTAATAATAATAATAGTAATAATAATAATAGTAATAATAATAATAGTAATAACAACAACAACAACACTAACAATAATAATAATAATAACAATAATAATCTTATTTTTCTTCTTCTTCTTCGTCTTCTTCTTCTTCTAATAATAATAATATTAATAATAATCTTCTTCTTCTTCTTCTAATAACAATAATAATAATCTTCTTATAATAGGTAAATAATGCCTAAATATTTTTTGTTACCGTCAACTTTTGCCACACCTCTCCTCCCCCTTGTCAAACGTTCTCAGGCCCCCTCGACCCAGCCTACTTGGTGACGTAATTTATGGAATCATTTTTCTCATATAAATTTGGTAATATTTTATATTTTATATATTTTTAAATATATATTATATATCACATATATTTTAGTTATAACTTATAATATTAATACTATAAGATAGGCCCTATATTCAAAATGAAAATTTCTTTAAAATCAATATTTGTATTAGTAGAATGTTTCCATTCTGGAACATATAAAAAGCCCGTCATAAAGAACACGATCTACTTTAAATAGACATAGACCTACTTTCATTGTATTCTTTTCGCTACTTTCTTATTCCGTTATCTGTTAATTTCTACCATGTAGAATTCTATGTAGTATTGTAGCTATTTTTCCCTATCTGTAGGCCTATTTTTTTTTCCGATTTCAGATCAAACTGTCAGGAAAAAAAGACCTTGTATATAAGACCTTTTGTATAAAGATATTTTGGTCGAAACGTTGATTTAGTGTACTTGAAAACTATTATGAACACGTACAGTAGAAAGTAAACACGCCATCAACACAAGAAATGAACTAGAAAAGGTTTACCGCTGTTGCTAGTCATTGACTAGAGTAGCCTTTTCTTGTTCGGTAACCTCTATAATGAGATTGAATTGTCACGGCCGCCCTGTTCTGCTGATCTAATTCATCGTTGGTGTCCTCACGAACATCCGGATGTAGTCTTTTGGAATTTGTATATCCCTTATCTGTCTTCTTTTTGGAAACAAGTTTCTCTTCATCACCAGGTGGTCTTGTATTGGCACGAGTGCTTTCTTTCTGCGCGGCAATTAGCTCTTTTCTGTCTTGATGGCCCCGAAAGCCGGACTGAACCTTTGTAGCGGCTGCCGTTTCTTCCTGGATTCGCTTGCGACTTTGGTAGCCACGAAAACCGGCCTGAATCTTGACAGCTGCCTTGTTCTCTTCTGTGTTCTTGTGATTTGTGCTAGGCTGTTTAAGAGAATGATTGTCACGATTTATAGATGTATTCTTTTCACCTACTGTTTGTCTCGTCACATCGACTGTTGATTTTGGTTTGTGATCATTTTGATAGTCGTCATAAGGAGATGTCTGAGCGTTGTGATTTCTATCAGTTTTGTTGGGGTCTTGCCGACTCTTGCTTGGATCTGAGTTTTGACTCTTACGAGCTTCGTGACCACGGTATCCAGCCTGAATTTGAGCGGCAGCATAATTTTCTTCATCTGATTTGTCATCAGTGGAGAATCTTCTGTTTCGTCTAGTAACATCCGACTGAGGAAGAAATTGTATCATAACGTAGGTTAAATGTCAACATTGAAACAATTCTGTGGACACATCAGATGGCGAATATTTGTTGTTTATTATGATATTCCATGTACTTAATAGAAAATAAGTTATATAAATATGATATTCCATGTACTTAATGGAAAATAAGTTATATAAATATGATATTCCATGTACACAATAGAAAATAAGAAACTGACCATTCCACGTAATAGTTTCTGCGGCTTAGTACATGAAGTATCTTCATCCCCGACAGCATGTTGCTGCCAAGGGACTTACCAACTTTGTCCAACTTTGTTAGACAAACAAACAACACACTGTAAAGATATATACACTTCTCACAGAACACAAATACAACATTCCTCAAATCTAAAACAGTTTTAAGTTTAATAACTAACACTGCTCCATATAAGCAACAACTGTATCATGGTCCGTTCTAATATCTTTCTCATTATTCCTACCCACTTTCAGCAATTACAGCTCTCATCAGTGGCTACAGCTCTCATCAGTGGCTACAGCTATCATCAGTGACTACAGCTATCATCAGTGTCATCCTGTCAGACCACCATTTAATTCATGAATACGTGACATGCTTATGTATTGAGTCTGTCTGTTTGATGAAGCCTTGCGTCACTCCATCTATATAATGATGTTTTCATACACTCTGAGTAAATAGCTTTTCCTAAAAGTATTGTGCACAGTTGAAAGCTAGTCTTCTGAGAATAAGTAAAAGCTCTGGAAAAGTCTCTCCAGTGCACAAGAGGATGCAAGAGCTCTTTTACTCATACTTACTGGTGATAGAAGCAAAAAACAACAACAAACAAACACACACAAGCAAAATAACAAACACAAACAAATAAACAATCACACACACACAAACAAACACAAACACATAGACAAACATACAACAAAGAAACTTTATCTCTTTCGTATATGGTTTATATTTTACTAGAAGAAATGCCCTGCATTGCCCGGGTGAGAATAAAACGGAAACAAAAAAATAGAATAGATGCGAATATTTTTCTTATAAATTAGCGATGACTTTATGTTTCATTTTCTACACGCTAGCGCTACGACAATAGTATAGGTCGACACTCTGATTTGAAGAAATACCATTAAAATAAAAACAACAACAACAACAAAAGAATGGCAGCGAATTATTATTTAAATGCACCAAAGACCTATTTAACTGTGCCTAAGATTTTTAAATTAAAAAAAAATAAATTGTAACAACGCCTCTGGGGAACGCACTCCGAACACACTTTATCTATGTCCCCAATGCTCTACTGACTTTATTACGGGAACTGTATAGTTCAGAAAGTAAAATTCAGAAAATCGAGAATTGTGTGTGAGCACATCTCCGGAGAAGTAAGGCTAGCGTATTAAGTACAAAGAGAGTGCAGCAAAGTGCTAGATGGCCACGTCATGTGCAAATAGACTGGAGAAAACCCAATAAGGAGAATGTAACTGAAACAATGTATAGCTTGAGAACAAGATTCTAGTTACCTCCAAGAAGCATGTCTCGTGGACAAGCAGAAGCTGCAAATGTCCTCAGGTGGTCCACAATGTATGTAAAGGCTCAGACTTGGGTGTTCACGATGTCGGTGAATCTTCTTCACCAGAGTTCATTTTCAAACTCCCGGGATCTCCTTTGTAGCAGGACCATGGTCCTACTAGATGTCCAGCAGTATGTAGTCCAGAGAATGGAAATGCGTTGTGTTTTGCCGTTTTATTTGCGCAAATAGCCCCACAAATCCGTCTTCGGGGAGCGTCGGTGAATGAAACCTCAGCTACGAGGGCGAACGAACCTGAGACCAACTCTATACTGTAGTTTTTTCCTATACCGGGAGCATGCTTACAGACGACAAAAGGTTCAGTACCTGAGGGATAAGTGCCATTGCGTCTAATTACACAAAACATGTTCACTGTTAGCGGAACATTTCGTGCGAGATAGACGTAGTTGAACCAAGTATAAACAGCGCCGTGACGTGCTATGACGCAGAGGCGGTCGCATCACGCGGCACTAATCAAAATACATTGTCGGGGGCGGTATTTTGAAGAAAAACAATTTAACGGGAGGGGCGGCATTTGGAAGACTTGCATGATACTGAGAAAATTTATCGCAAGGTCCTGAGTATAAATCTCTGCTTACCACCTTCTCGGAGACTCCCACCCACGGACATGTTTTGATCTATAAAGTCCAAGGGCACAGTGGGTGATAAACCGTCACGGCATAGAGTCAATTCACAACCTTGTCCTGGAGAGAGATAGGAGGAAAACTGTCACAGGCTAAGGAACATCACCCGAATTAAAAGCATGTCAAAATTGGATGTGCTAGGCCTGCATGACACAAATTGAACGACAGAATAATGTACTTCGTGCACCCTTGTAGAAATCACAAGAAATTCATGATGCTTATGTGAGAGCGAACCCACGGGATGAAGATGAAGAAGATGATGATGAAACAAAATAAATGTCTTACCCTTCTGGTATCCATGCCATTATTTATGTCTTCCTGCAAGCAGTAAAAGATACATTATATCACAAAAATGGCAGTAGACGGTAAGAGCATCAATGTATGGAAACACGCTAGTTATATATTGGAAACCGATAATAGATAATAGCTGCAGCAAAAATGTAATCCAAATGGCGAAACTTGGAACAGGGTAATGCAGTTTTGAGAGTTATTGGTAACGCACATGATAACACACACCAGTTGTCGTTTCGACTTAAAAACCATTAGCAAGTACACAACATAACACAATACGAGTAAAAAATAGGTTTGTTTCATATTTATCCTTCTAGTATTTTCATAATTGATACTCTTCTGGACATCTAGCCACAGTTATGTGAACATGGACAGTGCCATTTCGTATTTCTCGTGGAAACCATACATTATTCTTATATGCTGAAATGCCTAGTGTTCGATTATGCTCAATTGTACAAAGTATAGTGTTTTGGGTTGAGTACGGAGAGATTTGTCTACACAATACAACTTTTAAACATTAGGATTGATTTGATACAGCTTCCGTGATGAGAGATTAAAAAAAAAACCACGCAGCGTCATCTACCGATCATTTGATCTGACCATTGCGCACAAAGCCCCCCCCCAATGTTTTCCATGGACGGGGAAAGGGGTACTGATAGATGGATACTGCGTTGTATGCACCATCTGCGAAAGTTCGTTTCCTTAAATAATGTTTGGTTTGTTTCGTTTAAAAATGTGGACACATCTCCCCTTAATATACAGTAGATTGGTATATTAAAAAAAACCAGTATGACCTAATCGACGTCCGGGAGTCATACGGTTTATGTTGCGTTTTTTTGTAAACTATACAGTCCTATATAGCTCATCTGGGATCGTTATTCTAAAATGATGCATTTGTAGTTTGCTCTATGGTTCATTGACTACTTTGTGTATACTTCGTGTCGAAAGCCAATTAAAATTACGAGAAACGTCGAATGTGTCAAGTTAGAAGGATATTTCCCAATGTAGTCCACGGGTCTTATATTGTCCATGGACCTGTTTATGTGGTCACAAGTAGATCAAAAAAGATACCCCCAACTCGTGGCTACCAACAGTAAACAGAATCTAAACGTAGCTTGTTACATTATGTTTTCTGTTGATGGCAAAATGTTTTCACAAATAACGACAGATGCGAAACAAGTTAAAATGAGAATAGGAATGGCTAAAAGTACCTTCAATGACACGAGGAAAATATTAACATCTAAACAAATTACACACAAGGTAAAATGAGAATTATAAAATGCTACATCTATTCTATATTAATGTATGGCTCAGAAACATGGATAACGAACAAACAATTAGAAGACAGAATTTATGCATTTGAGATGTGGATATATAGAAGAATAGGATGAACATTATGGAAAGAGAAGAAAACCAACAAAGAGGTTCCGATAATATTTCGTAAGAAGGAAGAATTATTGAAGGAAATAAAGATCAAAGAAATAAAATATTTTGGGCATATTAAAAGACATGACACCTTATTGAAGACCTAACTTGAGGGTACAATCTAGGGGAAGTGAGCAAGAGATAAGCAGAGATACAAGTAGGAGAGCAATATCGCGAGATTGACAGGTTACAGTCTAGCAGAGTGCACTACCAAGACAAGAGACAGGGTATGTTGGTGGTCTGTTGCAGTCAACCGTCTTTGCGGAGACGGAACCTCATGATGATGATTCGATTATTTCCTCGCATTTCGTTCGTCGGCTATGTCAGGTGACACAAAATACACACACTGACCAACAAACATCATGGAAATAATCACAATCATCACGTCTGAAGGCTTGTTTTGATTGTGCTCGTAGACTTTTACTGTGACTAGCCACCTCTAAATGGTTGCAGGATTTCATATGATTGGATATGTATAAGTCTGACAAGCTCATGTTATTACAGGATTTCATATGATTGGATATGTATAAGTCTGACAAGCTCATGTTATTACAGGATTTCATATGATTGGATATGTATAAGTCTGACAAGCTCCTGTTATTACAGGATTTCATATGATTGGATATGTATAAGTCTGACAAGCTCATGTTATTACAGGATTTCATATGATTGGATATGTATAAGTCTGACAAGCTCGTGTTATTACATCACATAGCCGTCATATTGAGTGAAACCGTTAGCTGGGACGTGAGAAAGCTCTGGAAAAAAACATCCCTATAAAAATATACCATGCAAATATGTTAAAGAAACATTATTCTGGAGACGAAAGTAAGATTCAACTGTCTGTCTTAGGAAACAAGAGAGTTCTTGCAACATTATCAGAATGTTAAGTATGATTACAAGATGCTAGCAAATCTGTTATGGTTAAATTGTGTGGAATACCTAGGATACTGGAATACCTAGAATACTGGAATACCTAGAATACTGCTAAAAATGGCATCCCTACGAAATTGTGTATAAAACTATTGAAAAGAAAACTTGAATTTATCAATCATGACAATTAGAAACACCTCCGAAATTATGTACTAAACTATTGAAAAGAAAATTGAATTTATCAATCATGACAATTAGAAACACCTCCGAAATTATGTACTAAACTATTGAAAAGAAAACTTGAATTTATCAATCATGACAATTAGAAACACCTCCGAAATTATGTACTAAACTATTGAAAAGAAAACTTGAATTTATCAATCATGACAATTAGAAACACCTCCGAAATTATGTACTAAACTATTGAAAAGAAAACTTGAATTTATCAATCATGACAATTAGAAATACAAATGATAAAAATTACATCTTTAAAATGAAGTTTTTTTATCTGTTAATTTTGCTTTCTGTGGTACCATATATATAAAATAAACAGAAACAGGCAATCGTGTTACCACAATAACTCGATAAAATAACATAACAATGAGATACAGTGACAGACGAAATAAAACTAAAATGTCTTCTTCAGGATAAACAAAATAACACAAACACCAAATTTTACATAAAGACACATATATGGTAAGGAAATGATAGGAAGAACAGAAGAAAAATGAAAGAAAATGATTATAGAAGCAGAGGCAGGTTATTATGACAGAAAAAAGTGAAAGAACTGTTGGAGGGAAAATGATAAAATAATGAAATGGGATGAAAATCATAGCAAGTCAGATAAAAAAAATAAAATAAAGATGAACATGTACTTAGCTCGGATTACTAAAGCTAAGTCTTGTCTTGTCCAGAATTAAAGACTGTAAGGAGACTGGAAGGGAGCGGACACAGAGCGAAAGAAATTAAGCGGACCGTGGACAAAGAATATATGGTCAAGGTACGAAACTGAAGTCTTGTATCAAACTAGCCAAGCAGTAAACGTTGCGTATGACTCAGGAGCGTATTAGGCCATTCCTAATAAAGTAACCTAGTGGAAAGAGGAGGTGGTGTAGGATAGAGACGGAAAGAGCCGCAACGTTCATGTATCACGATAACATGGCAGCAACCATGACTGGAACAAAAGGCACACAATAATAAATATAAGAAAGAGAAATAGGAGAAATGGAAGTGGAGAGAAGGAACTGAAAGAAAAGAGAAGAAGGAGAGGAGAAAGATAGGGTAAAGAAGAAAGGAAACAGTCAGGAAACGAAGTAGCGAACCGGTGAGGGCCCCGATATATAACAAGATACGTCACAAGAGATGTGCGGGCGGGGGTGAGAGCAGGAGGTAGTGGAGGGAGGGCACTGCAGAGACGGAGGAAGCCGGCGCGGAAGAGAACGTCGTAGGAAGGTATTCCTGTGTATAAAGCTGAGAAACTGATTTAGAAAGACATAGGATAAGAGGACGAGAGAGCACTTTGGAAGACGGCGCACAAGAATGGTACCATATATATATTCCACATATATTTTTCCGCCCCCCCCCCCAATTTCACCTATGCTTGGTTGATACAGTTGCTTCACTATTCCCCACGTAAAAAAGCAGAAGCAACAGGGGGCAATATCGTCTAAAATGAGAACCACTGCTATATCGGGTATAGTACTGTAGATCAGCTGGCTAGAAGAGGCGGCGAACTAACAAATGAGGCTGCTCTACGACAGATACTGTACTTACATCTATCTCATGAGCATCTAAGTGGTCAACAGGCAGGTCAGTCTTCGTGTGTTTGCTATCAGCAATTTCTTTAGCCCCACGCTTGTGAATGTTATTATGTTTGGCTCTGAACATTCCGCCAGGATCTGATAATGACAAGAATGACTTTAGTAACAGATTTCTAACAGATTATTAACAAATTAGTGACAGATTAGTAACATATTAGTGATTCCAATTTGTGCCTACCAGTGTTTACAATGATCATAATTTTTAAATAATTCTCCGATTGTAATTTTTAAGTTTTTTTATGTCGTCATAGACGAATGCAATTGTTTGGTACTTTGTGACGTCACATCGCTTTAACGTGTGCATATTCCATCAAAATGTTTGTCATATCAATGTTAGACTTGCCTATAAACGAAAAAGATGCAATAAACTGCAGTTTCAAGGAGATCTTCCTATAGAGAATGTCGGCGCACAGGGACATTCTATGATGTTGATCTACTATGCAAACGGAAGGATTAGTGGCTCGTCATTTTGTGAACGTAACCAAGGGAAATAACCAAAGAGAATATAAAGAATAGTTTCTTTTATTTCCCCTTTAGTATTTGGTATTTAGGGAAGAAGGGAGGATGCTAGGGTTAGAATAAGTTCGAACCCAACCCCTAATCCCCCGCTCATAAATTCTAGGATAATCCCGTCTACTCAGGTGCGACATGACATGTTGGCACAACTGAACCCCCTCTTACGTTAGCCATTTTAACGAATGACGCAATTTCATTGACCGCGCGAAAACTATCCACACCGTTACGCACTTGTAATGAACATGTGCTTCTATGTTTGTACACATTCCGCTTCTAAACGAAATATCAGGTAGGCACTAATTGGAAACAAGAACCTAACTTTTATCTGTACATGAATGTTTGGATATATTTTGTGAGCTATATTTTATAGGAATATATGAGCGGTTGGAGATGACCCCACCAGACCAACCACCTGAAATGATCCATCAGACCAACCACCTAGTGACCTATCAGACCAACCACATGAAGTGACATAACAGAACAACCACAATTAAATAATAAATTCTTAGTAGATGAATTGCTTATATAGCGATGTTTTCATTGTGTCGAATCACTAAGTCCATTCATCTGTACAATTATGTTTCTACCTTCTCTGATTAGGAAGTTTCTCCCCAAAGCATTGCATATCAATGCGAGTTGGAGCACTCTGTGTATCATTCGCGCATTGTATATCAATGTGAGTTGGAGCACTGTGTATCATCCACGCATTGCATATCAATGAGAGTTGGAGCACTCTGACTATGAAATAAAACTCCAAAGAAACCTCTTTAGTACATGAAATGATTACATAGTTCTTTTTCTTGTAGTTTCTGACGATCGAAAAAATCGTGTGTGATTTTTAATTGCAGTTTTAATATATCAAACATTCCAAATAAGTTTGGGGAAAAAAAACGCGCGCGTGCTCATCCGCCCTCATGAACGCAGAGATACTTCTTCCATTTTTGTCGAGTTTATCAGCACTTTCAAGTCTCAATGTAGAATTCTAGCTATCAAGCTAATATCTAATATGCTTGTGGTACGCTACGAGTTAACGATATTGAATTGGGGCATAATTAGAATAAGATAATTGTCATAAGGTGCATAGTTTTACTGCACTCTCCTCATCACTAAATTTTAGCAAGATAGTTGAGCGAATGGAATTTCTACATATACTATTTATATATTCTGCTATTTCGGCATATTATTTGGGAAAATCTAGCATAATATTCTAACTTGCACGGATGCGCGACCGCGAACATCATTATATGGTACCGCTCACAAAATGCACCACTCGCGCACATACAATACGTGCGAATATCTCTTTTTGTTCTATGTAGTATAAGTAATAGAAGCCCTCACTTGGAAATATTCACCGCTCAGTCATCTTCAGATTTTCTTACATAAGAAGACAATTACAGGGAATATTAGCTAGCACAGAAACCGCATTGATTTCGACAAATCACAAACATTCCTTATGGTTTGAGTAACTACAACAATGTTATTGTGGAGGTTGATGTCGTGCAAGTTCCACTCTGCTTATCCACGTAGTTGCACTCAATCTATCCAAAACTCCACGTAATTTCTCGCCATATAGCAGAAGTTAATCAATTATTCACAACATGCCAGAAGTACGAGATGAAATGATGGCACGGCACTGTTAATTTTTAATACAATAAGTTGCTATTTTTAGTATTCTTCTTTTCTTGTTATTCTCGAACCCCAGGAATTACAAGCGATTAACTCTTACTTCCTATGTTCAGTTGGGGGGGGGGGGGACTTCCCTAAGCTTTCTTTCATACCCAGGAAGGCTTCAGCTTTCAGCCTAGTATAATGCCCATTGAATTAGTCCTACTCAGAGGGGACTATTTAATAGTATAACATTTTATCATACTATTTAACTATTAGATAATTAACATACCTAGTTAACTATTAGATATTTAACATACCTAGTTAAAGTATAAAACATTTGTTCAAAAAAGAATATTATAGTGCATTTTCTATGTATGGATATAATTATGTTTAATGCAAGACGAACGCACAGAAGAAGAAGCACAAACTTACCTTTATCTAAATCAACATTACGGGCTTTCTCCGAATCTCGTGTGTATT
The DNA here is from genome assembly GCA_034231615.1 of Meghimatium bilineatum. Lineage (NCBI taxonomy): Eukaryota > Metazoa > Mollusca > Gastropoda > Stylommatophora > Philomycidae > Meghimatium > Meghimatium bilineatum. Next base: position 12,094,887 of record CM067306.1, read on the forward strand.
TGACAGGTTTCGCTGGAAAAACTCGATCGTCATTATCATCATGTGCTCTCCGTCTAGAAACATACAGAAACGTAGATGAAACTATCAAATGATGTCATCAAATTGCATTTTACTTATTGGCGTGACTAATTTCTATATTTTAAAATATATGTAAAAATGGTCCGAATGTGTGGCGAAGTAGTACAGAGCTGGTCTGTGACAGCCAATGTACCGAGTTCGATCCCCGCCACAGGCATTTGAACATCCGGACCGTTCAGAAAGCAATAGCAAACTTCTGAATGTATTTATATTGCCTAGAAAATCACTACAGCCAAAAATTGATGGATTGATGGCCTCGTAGGATACGCTACCATTTTTTTTTAATGTAAAAATTATGTTCTCGCTTTCAATAAAACTGGTTATTTGTCAAAAAAGTCCACAGCAAAAACTATGACACTGAACAAATATTCAACTTGAATCAATGTTCAACTTGAATCAATGTTCAATTTAGTACAGAACTTTAACTAACTATCTATGTTCCAAGGTCATTGAAACACTATCACTCGATGAAGATACAAGTGAAGAAGAATAGGAATCGTTTCCACAACGTTACACAACAGTCAAAAATAGAGGTTAGAGTTGACAGCGACAACAAGCTCCTGATGTATCAGACATGTATCATCATTGTCCTTCTCTATGCACCTGAAACATGGTCAGGACCGTAGATCTCTTAAAGGATGGGGGAGGTTTAATCTAAAAGCAAGGTTATTCGAGTGATTTCGGGTCTCAGATCGTCTTTTGTAATGTAAAATTTGATGATGACCTTTTTTGTGAAAAATCGCTAATATAGGTTTTTTGTGGTTCTTTTAAATCTCATTTTTGACCAATCTCGTAGTGCTAAAAGTCATATTTAAATTTGCTATTAAAAAATGAGGGGGGGGGGAGGAGTGGGCTGACTGTTTGAAGACACCTCCTTTATCTATAGGTCTGAACATGGACGCCGTATTCGAGGCAAGAACAAAGGCTGAATAGCTTTCACCTACGCTGCCTTTATAAAATTTTAAACATCAAGTGGACAGAACAAATTTACCAACATGTAGGTCTTCCAATAGGCCAAGATCACAATTGGTCATAAAAGACTCAAAAGGCCACACTCAGATGATTAGTAACAAAATAACTGCTATACGGGATGCTGTCAAACTCTCACAGGGTTTAAGAAAATGAGGAAGACCGAAGCTGTGATACAAAGACGTCTGCAAAACATACATGAATGCTTTTGTTATCACACCCGAAAAATAGGCGAACCGAAAATTGGCGAAACTGGAGTAAGATCGCGTTACATGGAAAACTATTCTGCATAATGGTGCTAAGACATTTGAGAATTCAATAACGAGCAGATTGAAAGAACGAAGAGGTAAACGAAAAGAGCAATAACCTAGCGACATGACATTCACAGGCGTCTTCTGTTTGGTATCCACTATAATGTTAGATACTTGTGTTTAATGTTTGTGGTTCTCGAAATGTGCATACTTCTGCAATGTGTTTCTTGCTGTTGTCTGTATGTCGATCGACCGGTCCATATTCATTAATAACGTTAAGAGCATACACGTTGAGATTTTGTCTAAAATTATAAATGATAAATTATGTATCTCTTATAAAAATGCTGACTGGTGGAATTCGGAAAACGTGTTGATTCAAGTTAAATTCAAGAAGGAAGCAAGAGGATAAATTACAAATTCTTGCGACCAACGGGAATTGAACCAGTCCGTTCTGAGTGATTCACGTTGATTCAATTTGTGAAATTGTTTCATAATCTGCCAGCTGAACGGACTTGGTTGAAATAACTTCTGACATAAAATAAGACAGTCATAGCCCAGTATCGAACCAATGGCCTCGTGAATACATGGCAAATGACTTAACCACTGTGCCACTGAAGCTCCCTTATAGTACTATTTTTTGCTTTCAGTGTTTTACATGAAGAATTGTAACAATCAGTCTACACAATTACTGAATTCACGTTATTCTAGAATGTAATAATCCATCTACACAGTTACTGGATTCGCGTTCTTCTAGAATGAATTTCAGGTTTAAGCACTAACCTATACGCAGGTCACGATGTAAGTTCATAAAGAAGCACCACATTGCGGTGCATTCATCAAACAGATACATCTAAATGTTACCGTTTCGTTGTCAGAATCATGAATACAGAGTTAGCAGCTGATATTTAATGTGTAAAAATATTTGTTCCATTTCCAGACAAATATCGCTCGCCTCCCCCAAGCACCCCATTCCAATTCAAGCAGCTCATTAAGGTATAGGATTAGATGCGATGTCTATCGTCCTCACACATGTCCATAGGTACACCGGACATGTCCATAGGTACTCATATTTAAGTTTTTAGTTCTGGTTTTGTGTTTGTTGAGTCGTCTATTTAAAATTTGTGTAAGAGTTGTTATCTTCCCTACCGATCCTCATTACCAACAGACACATTCCCGATACCTACTCATAGTTAATCAACCGCAAAATCCTCATATCGTGCAGACTTGTAGATCAATGAAAATGTCTGCTCCGTCCATAGGTTCATCATCTGTTATAGTTACAGAACCACCAACTGGTCGGTTTTTTATTTCCCTCCACACTCACTTTCCTTATAATATTATAAGGGGACAACACTCCTCTTTGGTGTAGTGGCTTAGCTGTTTGGTTTGTGCCCAAGAAAGTAGCGGTTTAGAATCTCGTGTGCGTACCATTGTTTATGGTTGCTGATCCAGCGGTCAATGGGCTCATGCCCTTTGACCCAAAGCATTGTTTATAAAATAGACATTTCTCCAATATCCTTGGGGATTATCTGAACTACGGAGTTACTTGTAATGAGTGGAACCCTCGGAAGGCAGTGTGCCGCTTCGTTAGAAAGGCCGGAGTACAATAGAGGGTAACACATGTACAATGAAGTCAGTTATCTACGCTTTTTCAAATTTTTTGGTTAACTAATAAGATGCCTATAACAATGATTGTTTTTGTCAACTAAATAAGATGTCTATAACACCGATTCTATTTTTTTGTAGCTTTTCAAATGTTGGATACTAAAAAGTTGGATTTGAGACCAAAATATTAACAGGAAACTGGCATATGAGAATACAACTACCTGTGAGGGTTACTCGTGACAGAGCTCTGGGTTGAGGCCTGAGAGTTCTCGGTAGAGGATTGACTTATGCTGTTGCTGTTAACAGAACGAGGGAAGATCGGTGCCAAACTGTGGACGTGCGATGGAACAGTTTCACTATATATTTAATATCCATAAATATCTACTAATTATAAATATAAAATAAAAGACAACATAACATAACATAACATTACATAACATATTAAAATAACATACCATTACATAGCATATTGAAAAAACATAACTTTACATAACAATATTAAAATAACACAACATTACATAACATTAAAAACATACCATTGCATAACATATTAAAAGAACATACCATTACATAACATACTACACTAGTCAACAAATTTTCAAAAATGTTTTGCGCCAAACTTTAAATACATAATTTCAGATTGATTTTGGCATGCTGATTTCAAATATCACAATGCAATTCTCCAATTGGCTCTGGTCTTTTTTTAAATGATGAATTAAAATTTCATCCCCACCAAGTGACATATTCTTTCCAGAACGTAGTCTTTCCTATGGATCACTTGAATCTCCGCGGTCTTGAGCAAGTTGTCCTGCATCTTTCAGTGACATGCGCAGGCATTGTTGAATGTCTTTTGTCCAACTGCGACTTGGTCGGCCTTTGCCCCTGTTGCCTTCTATCATCCCCTCCAGTAACACTCTCTCCATGCCGTCGTGTCTCTTAATATGACTCAAAAAAAACCACAACAACTAGCTTTTTCTTTAATATGGTGTTCAGAAGCCAGCCTTCCTGGACGTTAATTGTTCGTAACACCTCCTGGTTTGTTTTCTTCGCTGTCCATGGTATTCTCAGAACTCTTCTATAACACTTTAATTCAAATGATGTTATTCTCTTGGCCACTGTTTTATTTAGTGTCCATGCTTCACATCCATATTTCGCCACAGGAAATACACATGTTCGTAGTAAACACAATTTGGTTCTTATGTTAGTATCTTGTCATAGTTTCTTTATCTGTTCTAATTTTGCCAGCGCCACTAAAATTTCTGCAATACAAATTTCATGTATACTTGTTTAATCTCTTTGGTGAACAGTTATTCTTTACACTTCAGCATTATAAAACTTGTTATCACAAATTCAATTAAGTAATTTACAAGAGAAATCGAGTAACGTGAAATGAAATACTTGAGGGATGTTGTCACCATATAAGATTAGCCACGTGACGAAATGACGACATTAGAGAGGAAACAACTATATTGGTTTGGATATGAAATGAGAAATGGAATACCCACAATTCCTTAACATGTAAAAACACTGTGAACAAACATGTAAATAGTACACCACAGGCGACACATCTGAAGAGGAACAAAAACTAAAGCTCCAACACCTAGGCTGAACGGTAAATGTGGTATAAGTAGTGTCTAGGTACATAGAGGGAAAAACTGGCGACATTTTAGAAACAAAGAAATCAAATAAAAGATGACCTGACACATCAATGTGTGATTTTATTTAAGGATAAGCAGATTAAAGCTCATATGTCATATGATTTATGACAAATGATTATAACTTTAGTGTGCTTCATATATGTTTGTTTTCGTTCACTTTTTTAATTTCAGCTCTGCAATCCATCTTTTACATGGTTTGCCACTGGTTTTTAATCTGTTGAGCCCGTATAACAATATTTTTTTTTATGGACACTGTCTGATGGTAGTCTAGAAGCTTGTGAACACTTCGTAATTTTAGTCATCTGTTGTAATAAAATATTGACATTGTGTTTGTTAGTCTTCTGTTTTTATTTTGTCTCTTATTGTTCCCTCGAGAATCCTTCATAGACAAGTCATTTTTGTTGTAACACAATTTATATTGGCTTTTGTGTTTTTAAGGGTTGTTTTAGGTTTTCCTCTTATTCTTTTACCCTCAGGTGACCACATAAGCGCTTGTTGGTTTATTCTGTTTACATCGTTGTAAAACGTGATCAAGGTATTTCCAATGAAACATCAAACAAGTTGGCGATAGTATCGTAAGGGACAATTTTTCTGTCTGCATAGTACTGGTGTAGCGTGGATCACAGTGTTTCAATAAAGTATGCGACAACTACAAACTAATCTTAGTAAGTGAAATGTACGTTCTAATTCATAGCTTACAGTTTGCGATCTAGTCTTGGTGAAGTGGCCAGATTTTTCACCGTTTGTTCGTTGTATCGAGCTTTTTTAAACCTCTCCGTTTTCCTGCATGCAACATATTTACCATTGTGAATGATTTGTTCGGCGTCTGAAACTTGAGAACCACTTAGGAAGTACAACCTGTCAATAAAAGTTGTAGCAATCATATTTAATGCCGGCATAATTACTGATATTAGCTGAGCAATTATGAAATAGTTATTACTTCTAGTATCCTGACATAAATCACAGGGTAGTAAATCTAACTGTCTTGTAAGGGGGAAAGTGACTGCAACATGAGGTAGGACGACAGCAAAATGAGGGAATATGACAGGAACATGAGGAAAGGCGACAGCAAAATGAGGGAATATGACAGCAACATGAATGAAAATGACAGCAGCACGACGGAAATGACATCAACATGTGGAAAAATGACAGAAATATGAGGAAAAATGAAAGAAACACGAGGGAAAACGACAGCACTATAGGGGAGACGATAACATTTAAAGAAAAAAATAAAATATCTCGGCAGACACGGGCCAATTAATCTGTATTTAGATTAGTCCGAGAGAGAAAGAGAACGAAAGAGAGAGAGAGAGAGCGCTGATAGAGAAGGTTTGAAAGGAAAAAGACACGACTAAGTTGGGAACAGTGTATAGGCATAGCATGAATAGTGGTATGGGATGTCAATAAATTACTTCGACAATTGGGGGAGCGAGGGTGGGGAGGGAACTAGAAGTGGAAAGTGGTATAAGAAGTTTGATCTTTGTTGACAAGGGGAGGTACATTTATTTTTCAACAAATGTTGACATCAACAATACTTAGAGTACGCATTGCATCAAGAAAAGACAACACGCGGTAGAGGGCAGCAACGTGTATAAAGAAACGATAGACTGACAACAAAGTGACAATTTTCCAGCAGGAGACCGGTCGACGAACGTGTTCTTCATGCTCGAAAAGTGTTCTTTATGTTCTTGAAGTGTTCTTTATGTTCGAGAAGTGTTCTTTATGTTTGAGAAGTGTTCTTCATGTTCGAGAAATGTTCTTTATGTTCGAGAAGTGTTCTTCATTTTCGAGAAATGTTCTTTATGTTCGAGAAGTGTTCTTCATGCTCGAGAAATGTTCTTTATGTTCGAGAAGTGTTCTTTATGTTCGAGAAGTGTTCTTCATGCTCAAGAAGTGTTCTTTATGTTCGAGAAGTGTTCTTCATGTTCGAGAACACACAGAAGCCCACATGTGCCACCACAATTGATTCCATTGAAAATATTAGTCATGACTCAGGTATTGGAAATGTTAACTTGAACATGTACTGTTGATATGGGGGAAAAAATCTGTGAATACAGCTCCTCATTACACAAAGGAAATGCAGTGAATAAATGTCGGGGAGCACATTGTTACTGAATTTTTACAAATTTTTACATTGTTACAAATTTCTTTCCGAAACAGTGTTGAGACGTAATTCTGGACGCTGTGGACAACGTAAACGCGGGAGCAACTCTTTGTCTTTGATGACATATCAAACATAGTGTAGCTCGACTGTCGCCGCTGCTCAACACGGTTAATACAGAGAGAATTGGGTTCAGTACCAAAGGGTTCCGGGGAGGGAGGGGGGTGAGAAGGGAATGATGAATTATGTCGCATTTCTTACGCGAGATTTGTTCGCCGACTGCGAGGCTTCTCGTTTGAGAGAGGCCCAACTTGTTCACTTCCATGCGCGATAAATGCAAGTCAAAGCACATGCTTCGGGATGTATTAGAAGTCCATCACAAGCGGACGAAGCGAGAGCGTGAGAAATACGCATGTCAAATCCTAGACCCTTGACGTGTTTGGCGAAGCAGTTCCTCGCATAGGAAGGATTATCAACCCGAAGTCTAATTGGACTGTCACCGTTGTCCAACACGGCTTATACAACCGAAATTAAGTCTCCATGGTAATACCAACAACAGAAGTTGAAAGACACCAGAAGCTCTAGCCTCCATGCAGTGGTGTAGCGAGAGGGGGCGGAGGTGCGGACCGCCCCGGGCGGCATCATCAGGAGGGCGGCAAATTTATTTTCGTCCAGTCTTTCACAATCACTGACATATTTTTTTAATGTCACAGGCGCAGAAAATTATGATTCCACCCCAGGCGCCATTGACCCACACTACGCCACTGCCTCCATGCCAATACACAAGGAATAATTCGCCGACTGCGAAGCGCCTCGTCGGGGAAACGATGCTCAGTGGGTGACCAGGAAAAAATATCAGAACACAAATCGTAACATATATCTCCTCTGAGTATAAGGTTTCTTCAATGGGCAATTCAGTAAGCTAAAAGATGAGGTCTGCGGAGTATGAAAGAGAGCTCTTAGAAACCACCCCACTGCACATAGGAGAAGAGCACATATCCCCACCAGAATTACATGTTTGACACCATCTTCAGCATATCACCACCCGAATTACATGTTTGACACCATCTTCAGCATATCACCACCCGAATTACATGTTTGACACCATCTTCAGCATATTACCACCCGAATTACATGTTTGACACCATCTTCAGCATATTACCACCCGAATTACAACATGTCAACAAAATAAAACAATATTAATAAATAATTAAATAATAAATTCTTCTTAATTGATATATTCTTCTTCTTCGTTCATTCTCAAACTCCCGCTGGATCTTCCTTACAGCATGACCATGGTACTACTAGATTTCCAGCAGGATGTAGTCCAGAGAATGGAAATGCGTTGTGTCGCCGTTTTATTTGAGCCAGTGGCCCGACACATCCGTCTTCGGTGGCTCAATTGATAGAAAATAGTATAATTTTTCGCCCCCACCGCACTGATTTCGCGACCCATCGATTCAGTGTTTATTACTCGACAATAATTTATCCCGTTCCCGTGACCCACTGATTTAGTGTTTATTACTCGACAGTAATTTATCCCGTTCCCGTGACCCACTGATTTAATCTTTATTACACGACAGTAACAAAAACGAGTAAGCGAATGTAAGAAGCTGTGATATAAGACATACTTTTCTACCGTTCCTAAACAATCATCCTTGAGAATCTCATTAATGTGTGCTACCACATTTGTTAGCGTGTAAGGTTTGATGCGGGGTGTTATCAGCACACGTCGTGGACCCTTGAGATCGCCTCCATTAGGCCATACTCTGAAATTGAAAATTTGTATTTTAAAATGCACACAGTTACTAGGAGATACAACAACAATAACTTTCATTACTGTGTGTTTTGCTGTTAACGAGTGCAGGAAGACTTTTTTTTATTGCACCTCCGAAAGACAAAACGTCCTTGTCCCAACCGTGGATTTAACCGGGGACCTCAGAGTTCTGAGATCGGAGTTATAGCCATACGACCACGAGCTCCACTAACACTGGTCAACATTGAAATCGTTACTGACTTAAGGCCCTAATCTGGAGTATCTTGGTGTGCTAAAAACGAATGTATCCATACACATTTTTTAAAATTGACGCAATGTTTGAAGATATTCATGTAGTTCAATTTCTATGTTTCACCGTGTAAATTTATGCAGTATAACCAACAAAATCCTTAATAAGCCTAGAATGATGACAAGGATGAGCCGGCCTGTTCTTCTCCTGGTCCGTCAGCATGCAGTGAGCCAGATTTTCACTGCCAAATCAACCCCCACACAGAATAACACAGGACGAACTAAATGGTTCGCTATTTGGACTTATCCAAGACCAAGACAGAATTGCTCGGATCAAGACTTCAACAATGGAATCTCCTAGAAGATGTCACAATTACTTCGTATCGAAAGTGCCACCAAAAGTTGGAGCATTCCTTCAAAAAGGAAAGTAATCTTGTATTCTGATTCTGTTCTGATATCGAGGGCCTCATGAATGTCTTAATAATAACTGGTGACCCACAAGAATGGAGACTATTTGTAGACTCGTCGAAACTCAGTCTTAAGGCTGTGTTTTTGCACAATGGAAACTGTTTCCATCTATTCCAGTAACGCATGATGTCCACATGGAAGAGGCATACGGTAACTTAAAACAGATACTGAATTACATTGATTATAATTACATTCAAGTACAGTTGGCACCTATTTGGTGATTTATGAAGGTAGTTGTCATTTTAATGGGACTGCAGCAGGGATATACACGATACATGTGCTTTTTATGTTTGTGGGATATCCGAACAAGGGAGTAGCACTACTTGCGGAATTTATTTGCAGACAAAATGTAATAGCTGGAGTGAAGAATATCCAGCATACACACACAGACCCTCCTTTGTGTTGGCTATTTCTCATTGAAGCATTGCATGGCGATGGGAGTTGGTCATTTCTGAGAATGGAAGTTCTGGAGGTATCAACCATTCATTCTTATACACAGGATACAAGAGTTTAATCTTTAGTAAATATTGGTATAGAAACAAACAAGCAAACAAACAAACAAATAAGCAAATAAGCACACAAATGAACGACTAACGAGCGAACAAACAAACACTAACAAGACACCTCTGCCAGCTAACAACGTGTAACACAGAGAACATTTCACATATTTACTTACTTGATCAGGAGCGACTGAGTTTCAATTTTTTTAATTTTTCCAGAACTAATATAGTGTTTGTTGTGATAAACTGGATCAGCCTGAAGTTAAAAGGTAAACAACAGGATTAGCTTGAAACAAAAGTGTAAACAGTATCAGTCTGAAATGAAAGTGTAAACAACAGCGTCAGCCTGATATGAAAGTGTAAACAACAGGCGACTTGTTTCTGAAATCGTGTGCTCCATCAGGCTCGTAGATAAGGGGGAAGTTTGGGGTATTCAATCCCTCCCCCCTTTTTTTCTTTAGCAAATAGGAACACGACTTACGAACAACAAAAAGCTCGTAAAAACCTGAAAAAGAGCACTTCCTTAGTGATTTTTCACAAAAAGCTCATCAAATTTTACATTTAAAAAAATCTAAATTAAAGATCTTTCAAGAGATCATATATTCTTATATACGGACCTGTGGTCCATCAAAAATTCTCCATGGACTAAGTGGTTATCAAAATTATATTATATCTGGCTACCTGACTCATACATAATTTTCAGTTCAGTAACCGCAAGTAGATGCTATGCTAAAATCAGATGTGTCATGTCAAGAGACAGATAATTCATTCATTCATTGGTACCATGCCTTCCAGCGTAGGCGATCATGTCTCTCGACAGTCCTCTGTCTGTTTATATTTAAGTATAGTGTCTGGTGATTCTGCATCATGCCAGGCTTTCAAGCCATCCAACATTTTTTCACGTTATCTTCCTCTGTCTCTCATACCCTCGATCTTTCCAGTTGTTACGATGCTCGCTAGCCCACCTCTTCTCATGATATGACTCAGAAACTGTGATTGTCGTCTAAGAGAAAGATATTGCAGGAAAAGATTTAATCGTTAGATCAGGGGTCGGCAAACTTTTGCTAACTGTGCGCCAACTTTAGATTTCAAATTATTCAGAGTGCCGAAATGAGCGAGGAAACCGCGCTAATCGATTTAGAATCAACTTTATACAGGAAACTTGAAGATTCTGCGTGCCATTTGAAATTGCTCGACGTGCCAAGTGTGGCACGCATGCCATAGGTTGCCGATCCCTGCTTTAGGTAATCATCTTGGCACGTCCATGGGTGCTCCGATCTAATATTCAGTATGTCATACAGCATGTGGTAACTGATTGTTCCGGTTCTGTGTTGGTTGATAACTCTTCCTTTGATTCTTATACGCGCTCGTTTCTTACAGTACCACGCTTCATCACCAGGTCCTACATTCTAGCCATATTCACTGAATGCAACTCCACGCTTCATCACCAGGTCCTACATTCTAGCTATAGTCACTGAATGCAACTCCACGCTTCTCTACCAGGTCCTGCATTCTAGCTATAGTCACTGAATGCAACTCCACGCTTCGCTACCAGGTCCTGCATTCTAGCTATAGTCACTGAATGCAACTCCACGCTCCGCTATCAGGTCCTGCATTCTAGCTATAGTCACTGAATTCAACTCCACGCTTCATCACCAGGTCCTATATTCTAACCATAGAACGCAAGAAGCAAAATTGAAAACGAAACACATTCCGTTCTATGAACTACATCCTGCCAATCTGTAGAAGTTCGAGACTGAACGCAGCTTAATTCTATCTGCAATAAGTCGCTAAAACATATTGAGACCCACCGCTCACGACGGTAAACCTATAAAATATTCTATTATATAGTGACTTCTATCGAGCATATCCTACAAGCATGTCGTATGACTACTTTCTATAGCAGCGTTTCTCAACCTTTTTTTTATCATGCCCCACTTTAGTGTTTCTAAAATTCGGATGCCCCCCTCCCCATGTATCACGTACATATTTTGTAGATTCAAAAATTGAATTATTCTCTAAATGAAGCCTAATTATCATGTTTTTCGAATTTCCTCCCTCAACAACCAAATTCCCCCCCCCCCCCCCCCGTGGGACGTGGGCATCATGTTAGGAAACACTGTTCCATAGTGACTTCCATGGAACATATAGCATTACTACTTTCTATGGTGACGTCTATCGAACATATCGCGGTTGTACCCCTATTTCGCTCTTTGTTTCTGTATTTACTGAATTTTTTCACGTTCCGTAGTTCAGGGAGCTAATTTTGGCTGCAAAATAAAGGCCGCACACCCTTCCTGTCGCCACGAAATGTACAGGGTGGGTTTTTAAAATTATCACTTCCACAGAACAACTGTACCTCACAACTGTGAGACCAATGCTCAAACTATCAGCCACATACCACTTCTAGCTGTAAAAAGAGCATTTCCAACGCAATCACTGCTAGCAATTTCCCACGCAAACACTGCCATCAATTTCCCACGCAAACACTGCTAGCAATTTCCTACGCAAACACTGCTAGCAATTTCCTAAGCAAACACTGCTAGAAATTTCCCACGCAAACACTGTTAGCAATTTCCAAACTGCAAAAAGTACTACCTACAACAGTACATAATAAAAGAGGAATCTCAGGGCTGCTATCATATTGAATGATTGGGATAATGAAGTAAAACTGTTAGTCCATATCTTGATAAAGATCTTTTGGCCAAAACTTCGATTTTGTGAATTTTTTCTACTTAAAACGACAATTTCTTTTGACATATGTATTTGGATACAATGAAAGATTATTATATTCAAGCACGCCCAACCCAAATCCACAAAGGGCATACATATATTTAAATAGCACCTCAAGGACGTAGAAGATTGTCATCGGACTACTCAAGTTTTCCTTCCCATTGAAACGGAATCCCGAATTGAAAGAGCAACAATTTTTGCACCTGTATCTATAACTTCAAGCAACAATCCCCAGGGGTCTCAGGAAAAATGTACTTGTGAAGAAGATGTCACAATCGAGGATCGAACCCGCGACCTCTTGAGCCACAAGGCAAATAGTTTGACTACTGTTATGAGGCATCATTATAGCGCTCCGGATAAGTCCATAGGTTCTCCGCTCCCCATCTCAATAATCATCAGTGTTGCGGCTGACAGTTCCAGTTTGACGCTGATTTATAAGTCTCTTCGTTTATCTATTATGTTTCTATTTACGGGCTGTTCCGATATTTATATCAACATCGCGCACTCTTGAGGGCGACCGTGATTCACACTTAAGAAAAATAAAAACTTTCTGAGCAGGCGAGGTCACTCAACAAATTAACTATGACAGTTCGAGCATTGATTTATGCATTTATTGACACTTTGGCCGTGCTCGTCAGTGTATCGGCTCGCTCATTTACAATTAGCACCCACATGTCCTGGCACGAATATAAAAGTTGTTTTTCTGGCCATATATTGGAACAATAACCCCGCCCGTTGATCGCGGACGACTCCCGCAACAAATTTGTGGAGCATGTTCATTGAATCACTAAGTCACGAGTGCATGAGAATAGTTCAGTGACATTATGTTCATTGACTCACTAAGTATGCGTGCATAAGAATAGTTCTTGACATAGCCATGACGTTGTTTTCCGTTACAGCTTTTATCTTCATTGTAAGACTACTCATGGTTATGGTGAAGACACACTTATACTTTGACAGTTTTCCCACTGAACCATGCGGAAAAAGCCCAAACCCATCGCACATGAATAACTGATCCTTCTTCTTCTTCAACGTTCATTCTCAAACTCCCACTGGGTCTCCTTTATAGCAGGATCATGGCCCTACTAGATTTCCAGCAGAATGTTGCCCAGAGAATGGAAATGCGTTGTGCATTTAAGGTTTGTCAGAGTTCGTCACATCTTGATTCTGTCAGCTACAGTCGGGAAATCAAGAATAAATCTCATCGTCACGCAGCGTGTATCCTTGGTGTATCCAAAGATGATGCGCATGGCTTCATTCTGAATATTTTCCAGTCTGGCGATCTGTGTATCACTAACCGTGAATATTGCACACATGTATCTATCTATGATATGTCATTTACAGATTGTTGTCCTCACTGCCATTCTGTAAGCCTTTCAGTTCTATGCAAACTGTCCAGCTTTTTCTAGTATCAAATTTAGAAGGTCTTCGATGTCATGTCTTTCATATTCTTAGCCTGCCACTTGTTCTCTTACCTGGAACGTTTCCCTTCATGATTAAGCTCTCTAAAACATTGTGTCTTTTTATATGTCAGAAAAATATTCGCTTGTATATTTTGATAGTTTCAAGGAGCCACTCCTCTTCTATGTTCAAGTCTTTGCGGACGTTGGCGTCATTCCTCTTTCTGTCCATGATATTCTTAGGACCTTTTTATAACATGTCATTTCAAATGTGGATATTTTCTTTTCATTGTAGATGGCATTGTCCACGTCTCACAACCATATGTTGCCACTGGAAAGATAAAACTTCTTAATATGTGTAACTTTGTTGTTTTTTTCTTTTTTCCCGTTGCTATAGATTTCTTATCAGTGATGTTTTTTGCTGGGTCATTGCTAATTTATTTCTGGCCTCTGCAGAACAATCTTTCAATATTTTAAGTTTCAAATCAAAGTTTCAAATCAAAGTTTCACTCAAAGTTTCAAATCAAAGTTTCAAATCAAAGTTTCACTCAAAGTTTCAAATCAAAGTTTCAAATCAAAGTTTCAAATCAAAGTTTCTGCCATTTTCTAATTGTACTTTGTCAATGATTATTTTAGGGGAGCCACCTTTGCGGATATGCATAATTTGTGTCTTTTTTGCATTGAGGAAACATTTTGTGCCTCGTTTTGATATGTGTCTGACATAATCTTGTGGTCTAAACCTGTGGGGTTCTTTGATATTAGGGTGGTATTATCTGCATACCTAATATCTGGAATGTCATGTCCTCCGATATTAAGGGGATGCAACTGTTCATAGCTAAGTCTTCTCACACAGTTCACACGCTTTTCCCCCTGCGTATATGTTGACTATGTGTGGTGAGAGGCTGCATCCATGTATGACTCCCACACGTGTATATCACACCAGAAACAGCAAACCCCTGATACAGCAGTACGAGTAGATGTGGCGAAATGTCACAATCTGACATTACTCTCAATGTTGACATATATTTGTAGGATTTGGTTATGACACGGTCAACATGGTCTTTGAAGAATTACACGACGTTTTTAAAATTATGTCTGTAGTCAACAAGAGTAGATACATACATGACGACTTTCCAAATAGCAAGCACGCGTACATGCCACAATTGTCTCGAGTTTGCCGATGTTATTCTAGAACGTAATGATTTGATATCAAGTGATGTTAGCTGGATTGTTGCTAAATTTCTTCAGTTGTAGTAGAAAGCTGTGGAGCCACTCCTACCTGATGGCGCTACTTTGCAGGCTTACATTGAATTTTTTAACCAACCACTCCTCCCTGATGGCGTCACCTTGCAGGCTTACATTGAATCCTTGAACCAGTCACTCCTCTCTGATGGCGTCACATTGCAGGCTTATATTCAATTCTTGAACCAGCCACTCCTCCCTGATGGCGTCACCTTGCAGGCGTACATTGAATTCTTGAGCGAAACAATTTTATTATTAGTTTGACGACTATTCCAGGGATATTTTCTTAGTCCAGCAGTCCATAGAACGTCATCTTCATATCCTTCTACGATCATTCTCAAACTCCTGCATATTAGCAGAATGTAGTCCTGAGAAAGGAATATCATATCAAGGTGTACATATTGGCTGCGATATCTGCGCCTTGCGTACTGACACATCCGGCATGAGCAAGGCTTCTGGGTCACATGACCCTCTATGAGATTAGACAGCCAACCCCACCATCCCCCAAACCATACTAGGCGCCTCTTTACGACATGTATGGCAGGTAACAGTATCACTATTCGTTGCTCCAATTTTATCCCCGGCGACACATGATACAATAATTTCTATTACTAACAGGAAATGTCCCAATCCTGTAACAACTTTTTGCTCCCTTTTTCTCCCTGGCAACATAATCTCAAAATGAACTCCTGGGATATTCTTGAGACTCTGACACAATTCGTTTAACGGACCAGCATAAACAGGGACACGCGAGTGTGATATATAGCTGTCAGGTAGATACGAATGTAGATAGAGTAATCTCTCACCTGTTATCTGTGCCTAACACTATCTGTAGTGATAGGCAGATATGAAGTGTGTTCCAGAATGGCCGTCTACAGTATAAGACCTATTGGCAAATAGGAAATCTAGCCTTAAAAGTGACTTATTTGCTTATTCCATTGATTTCCACTGGGCTGTCACACAAAATATAATCATAGTTATCTTCAGATTCCTTTTTAAACTCCCGCTGAATCTCTCTTGTCCTTTTAGATTTCCAGCAAGATGTAGTCCAGAGAATGGAAAAGCGTTATATCGCCGTTTTATTTGCACAACTGGCCCGACACATCCGTCTTCGGCGGTAGTGGCCAATTAAAATAACCAGAATAGGCAAATGAGTAATTAAAGAAAACATGATTTTCCGTTAGCCAATCGGGAATGACTGATCCCAAAGAGCATTAATTTTCTTGATGATCCGACTTATTCCATGTTTTCATTGGTTTAAAACACAAAGTATGGCGTGAGCAATTGCCAGATAAGATTTACCAACCAAATTCAAATAAGCTTATTATGGTGATGTTTTCAATTATTGCAATGCACTTAGAGACTATTTATATACGCTGTTTCACCTGCTAACGCCGGTCAACGTAATGCACGGGATTATCGAAAACATGACCAAAAAGGCTTGTTTTAATTCTGTTTTAGTTCTTGCACTGTCGAAAGTCATTGTATATATATATACATCAGCCAAGATAAGTTACGCTGTTTTGGAATCAGCGCACATGAATATTATGGAGAAGGACTTGCTTTAGTGTATATATAATACCTGGCAGCAACCATCTGTCATTCATCTATAATTATAATGTTCTGATTTTTAAAAAAAAACTGATTGCTTTATATCTATTGTGTAGGCATACAGGGCCGTGACGTGATATGATACAAAGAGGCGGCCGCACCGTAAATAGGTGGCATAGGCAGCGAAATTAAAATACAGCTTGGGCGCGACGTATGACAACGATCGGTTCGACAGATCGGTCGTAACACGATTTGGTCGTAAGTTGAGTACGCTATGTGTACAGTAATGTGAAGTGATGTTATATAAATCTGTTATTGTTATAAATCATAATTTTCGATGTTCATTTTGGGCCATTTGTATCATCTCTACTCCATTTTGTTTCTTATTTTTACATCGTCAGGTTTTCGAAAAACACTGCATTAACTGTAAATTTACAGCAGGTTTAATATTTGCAAAACATACAAAATGCAGGTGTGAAAAATTAGGAAACATATTCCCAGTTGCAAAACACATCAAATTGTCATTAACGTCAAAATATATAAACTTGTACCAAACACTTTATTTGCAACTGGTGGGTGGCTGCAGATCATTAATGTTGGCGTCTAATGCAGCAGGTGATTGTACCTGGGTTCGTTTTTTTTTTTCATAAACATGGTGAGATTTTTCTGAATTATGTGTTTCTTTTTTTCTTCATCATACATTTCACGATACGGATGAAACACATTGTGCGCCTTCCGTTTAATGCTTGAAATTTGTTGGATGTTTGGGTCCATTGCTTCGAAATGTATAAAAAAATATTGAGTAAAGATAAACCTTCTGATAATCCCTAGCCACTGTAGCCAAGATAGGGTTCAGTGTGCTCATTCCCCGCCACCAATTGACTACTGGTTATGTCGAACTTCTCTATTGCTCCAGGCATGCAACCAAATGTTCAAGTCAAAAGGATTGTTACGTCCTGAGTCACTGTACCTCTATGATGTGCCTCAGACATAGGAAAAACCATGTCAGTTGTCCATGATGTCAGTTTCCATGATGTCAGTTTTCATGATGTCAGTTTCCATGATGTCAGTATCCATGATGTCAGTTTCCATGATGTCACTTAGTGGTGAACTTTCTTTCTGGCTTATCCTCTTCTTTCTTGGCATTTCTTCAATTTTCTTCCGCCACTCTTTCTTCCTCAAGTTCGATTAACTCCTCATAAATCTGAAATCTAATATTGCTAGTGATTGTGGTCTTAAAGTCGAATGGTCGTAAGCTGCATAGGTCGTTATTCGAGCACTAGCATTATTTGAACCATTCAATAATTAAAAAAAATATTTAAGGGACGACATTTCAGACTCCAATCACATTGAGAAAATCTACAGCATGCTCATGTTTGTGTATTCCGGGTATTTAAAAAAAAAACATGGATCACTCAAACGTCAGAAAACTGGTATGATAAGTCTCTATATTCTGAAGTAATGACACAAAAATATGTTACAAACCGAACTTATTAAGAATATAAAAGACAGAGTGTTGTGGATAAACATAATCGCCTACACCACTCGTCAAGGCAATTGATTGATTGATTGATTGATATTCTGAAGTATAATCTTGAGTATACTGTGTGTATACACGGTTTGGTAGAAACTCTTAAATTGTTGTTTCTTTTTAAATTTTCAGCACAGATTGATTGACAGCTCATTGCACTTTTTTTTCTGTAATCTGTAATGCTGTTGTAAAAATGAGCTTATCAGTGTGAAGCAGCAAGTAGGCGACGCGTGACGATATTGTCAGAGATAACACAGTGTAAACACGGCTAGGTCAATGAAAATGTTCAAGAGCACTCTTATTGATCTATCTATATTACCGCAGCCTCCAATTTTTCGTCAGATACAATTCAGCCGCTAGACGATAGTGACAGGATGAGAAAGCTCAACTGAATTAAAAAGCACGCCGAAAAGGATAATTCTTGGCCAAAGGCGCAAAATAACGCGTCACTGCTGCTAAACAGGCAGCGCAACATACTTGATGCAGCCCGTCAGAAACCAGACAATTTCTCGCGTTGGTTATCAGAGAGCGGACACAGAAGAATATAAATTGATCTAAAGTTGATGTAGACCTACACAATTGTACACAAATATAAATTGATCTAAAGTTGATGTAGACCTACACAATGGTACACAAATATAAATTGATCTAAAGTTGATGTAGACTACACAATTGTACACAAATATAAATTGATCTAAAGTTGATGTAGACTACACAATTGTACACAAATATAAATTGATCTAAAGTTGATGTAGACTACACAATTGTACACAAATATAAATTGATCTAAAGTTGATGTAGACTACACAATTGTACACAAATATAAATTGATCTAAAGTTGATGTAGACTGCAAACAATTGTACACAGTTGAAATATATTGAGTCAATTTCGATGAAATTTATTAACAAACTTCTATTTTATTCTATGTATCCCGTCTCTTTGTTTCAAAGTTTCTCTTTGTTGCTTTGCTTTTCAACCAACTGTGGTCTTTGTAATATTGAAATTGGTTAACGCTAATCTTCATCTTTATTTTGCATTATTCGCTCATATTGTTTTATTTCAGTTCAAGTAACCTCATCCCCAGAGAGCCTGACCACAGGCGTATCCGCGTAAACAATGCGTTTATTAAGGGAACATGGTGTCACTAGATTTTTTTTTTATAGGATTGATTGAGTGCTCCAGACAGGTTACGCCAGCGTGTGAGGTCATCTAGTTTCATCTGTTTCGCATTGTTGATCTTATTTCAACTTTTTTTCACGAACGCGTAGCTAGCAAATGGCAATGCTCTTCCCCATCGATCTCTGTGTTAGTGTTTGTTAACCTTTACATTTTGCCACGCTAGCTCACATTATGAGAATGCAGTTAAGTTGCCCATACAGGTTAACCAAATGAGATCAGGGTAAAAGACAGAGGAAGACTACGAAAAAGATGGATAGAAAACGTCAGGGATATCCCGAAGAAACACGGTCATTGCACAGCCGAGGCCACACATCTGACTTTAGAACGCAAGCTCGAGCTCTAATCACCCCTACGCTTAACGGCAAGAATGGATAACAAACCACCGGGTGAAAGACAATAGACAATAGCTCAGTGCTTAGTTTTCTTCTGTGTTCCCGCTCAAACTCCTGCAGACTGGCAGGATGTAGTCTAGATGATATAATGCGCTATGTTAATAGTTTACAGACTGGCTGTGATATCTGCGTTTTTTTAGCATGATACATCAATATGACATCGAATCACTTTGACCATCCGTAGAATGGGACAGCCAACTCCACCCAGACATCTCATTAGTTATCTCTTACGACATGCATGGCTGGTAAGCGTTTTTTTATTCTTTGTTTCCCTTACGGGCACCTACGACAAAAGTTGTTACTCATCTGACTTCTTAGTCTCTGGTGATCCAAGATAGGTTCAATTTGCAGTTCCACTGGTGATCCAAGGTTGACTTAATTTGCAGTTCCACTGGTGATCCAAGGTTGACTTAATTTGCAGTTCAACTGGAAATAATTGTAAATCTCCAAAGGGTCATACGTCGACCGAGCCTAACTAATTCGGTACCATATTTTTTGAGAAAAGTAAATGCGGCGGGAGTGATGTTGACCACATCATGCCTAGGTACGTATGTCTTTGGTTAGTGAAAATTACATGCCTAACACTATTCCCCAATGGGCCTCAGTGTCGTGGAAGAGGGAAGCTTGACTTATATACTTTAAGACTGGAGAGGTGGGAACACTGGTGAGATGAGAACATTGGAGAAGTGGGAGCACTGGTGAGATGGGAACACATATAAGATAGGGATACTGGTGAGATATGAATACTGGTGAGATATGTACACTGGTGAGATATATACACTGGTGAAATAGGAACACTGGTGAGATAGGAACACTGGTGAGATAGGAACACTGATGAAATAGGAACACTGGTGAGATAGGAACACTGGTGAGATGGGAACACTGGTGAGATAACAATACTGGTTATATGGCAACACACTTTAACAACACTGGTGAGATGGGAACACACATTAACAAACAACACTGGTGAGATGGGAACACACTTTAACAAACAACACTGGTGAGATGGGAACACACTTTAACAAACAACACTGGTGAGATGGGAACACACTTTAACAAACAACACTGGTGAGATGGGAACACACTTTAACAAACAACACTGGTGAGATGGGAACACACTTTAACAAACAACACTGGTGAGATGGGAACACTGGTGAGATGGGAAAACTGGTGAGATGGGAACACTGGTGAGATGGGAGCACTGGTGAGATGGGAACACTGGTGAGATGGGAACACTGGTGAGATGGGAACAAGTCTTAGAGTGAAAAATCTTAGTTTTCTCTTACTATCGATATAAAATTTTTTTAAATTTTTTTGTAAAAAAAGGGTGGGGGGGGGAGTTCGTTTTTTGACATAAATAAGCAAGGGGAGGGGGAGTCCCTGAATTCTTGATAGTTTGTTGATAAGGAAGGAAAGGGGGAATCCCTGAATTCTTGATAGTTTGTTCATAAGGAAGGGAAGGGGGAATTCCTGAATTATTGATAGTTTGTTGATAAGGAAGGGAAGGGGGAATCCCTGATTTCTTGATAGTTTGTTAATGAGGGAGGGAAGGAAAATGGGCAAAACAGCTTTGACGCAATGTATTACGCATGCGTTTGCGCCTGTGGGTCTCACCAATGGCCCACTAGACACCACCCATGCAACAGAAAACCTTAGTAGATGACATGCGGTTATATTGAGGTATCCTCTTAGAGAAGCTTCATGTCACTTCATCTATACACTTATGTTTTTATTTTGTTGTTGCAATATGGTTTGTGCTTTGTTATTTTTTATATATGTATGCTCCCTCCGTGGTTGGGAGGGACCGGAGATGTACTGCTCAGCACTGGGGAGGAGGAAACTGACATCACTGTTTTTCCTATGGCTGAAACCCATCATAGAAGCACAGTGACTCAGGACGTGACAATCCTTTTGACTTGCAAATTTGGTTGCATGCCTGGAGCAATAGAGAAGTTTGGCATAACCAGTAGTCAATTGGTGGCGGGGAATGAGCACAGTGAACAATATCTTGGCAGCAGTGGCCCGAAGCAGTGAGATAGCAGCCCTTCCTGGAGGTGTGATAGTTATTTTCTGGCTCTGGCAGGTGGGCCGAAAATCCACAGACTTCCCAGCAATATAATGTTGGGTCAAAGGGCATGAACGCATGGACCGCTGGATCAGCAAGCAACCAACCCGACGCAATTTATGAACATCGCTCCATGGAAGAATATCACCAGTTAAATTAATTAAGATTACAAGAAAGAAAGAAAAAGAGAAAGAAAGAGAGAGAAAGAGAAAGAGAGAGAATTGTGGAAACGCATGATCAGCAGCGCCACTCCACATGGCACATTGTTGATTGAGTGGTTAATTATGACGTCCACAATTTGTCGGGTGTTCTCTCACTTGAGTAAATTATGACCTTGACATATGCGTGTACATTTTCTCAGAATTACCGGCAAATGGGTGGAACAAAATCACAACCGGGTTTATGAAATTGTATTGAAAACGCTGATATGACAGCTATTCCTGGCAGACGTCGTGATGTCACAGATCATAATTAACTTGTATCACGTGATAGAAATATGGAAGGGGTTGGTATAGGAAGCAATCACTTGATTAATTACTAGAACATGTCGGGCAAATTGAAGTTCATTCTTTCTCACGCCAGACGTTCTCAACATATCATTTGATTTCATTTCGTGCAGGCACAGAGTTGCGTGATAACTGGAACTATTTATTGTCAAATATTAGGCAAGAAATGGACAGAAAAAAATGGCCAACATAATACATTTAACATACACACACAAACAACAAAACAACAAACAAGCAAAAAACAATGAACACTTACTAAAACGTACCATCTTATCATTTTACGAAAACACTTCACCTAAGTCTTATCATCTTATATTACTAAAACGTATCATCTTACTAAAACGTATCATCTTACTAAAATGTATCATCTTTCTAAAATGTATAGTCTTTCTAAAATGTATCATATTACTAAAACTTATCATCTTACTAAACCCCATCAAGGCCAGCACCGTGCAGTGGTGATGGGGCTTAGTTCAGCCATCAGTGGCTGGAAACTAAGACTGGTCGGGCAGTCCCATTCGAGCAGGACCATAGTCCTGCCCAAGTAAGCAGAGTGCTAAAGACGGAGGCATCCAGCCAAAAGGCGCACAGATAATCAGGATGCCACGCACAAAACACCGCAGTCACATGTATACAAAGTTCAAGATTGGCAACACAGCCATGTGTACATGTGGGCAGGCAGAACAGAGTACCAAACATATACTTCAAGAGTGTTCTGAGCATGAAACGCTGAGGCAGACATATTGGCCAGAGGAAACAACACTGGAATCAAAGCTCTATGGGACACTGTATGAACTACAAAAGACAGTGAGTTTTATTAAGGAGACAGAATTACAGATATAGACATGTTTCAAGTGAACGAAATAAGAAGAAGAATCTTACTAAAATGTATCATCTTACTAAAATTTATCATCTCACTGTAACGAGCTTGACGTGCTTTATTTATAAGGGTAACTCTCTTAGTTAACCGTCCAACACTTTTTCACATCGCCTGTGTAAGTACAACTTTTTTTCTTTAGAATTATGGATGATCATTGGTTTGGGGGGGGGGGGGGTAACTTTTGAAACAAACATTTAACAATTGTGTTAATGCTCTTTTTAAAAAAAACGTCATGACCCAGTTTTGAACAAACAATCATTTACATTAATATATAGTATTTCATATGAACTAGTTTTCACTCATTTTGCCTGAACGTATTGATACGCTATCAATTAGCTCTCACAGGTTATGAGTCGTGTACAGACGACAAGAGATCAAGTTCAATCCCTTGCATATGATCTGTCTCAAAACTGCGAGGAACATCAGCGGACAAGAAAATATTCATGATAAAACAACTGTCATTAAAGGGATGGTACCCCTGGAATCAATGACAGTATAATGTACATACATACCAACAGCAGCTCTCCGTGGTAATAAAAAGGCCAGTTTCCTCACAGAATCGATTTGTGCCCATTATTAGTTAATCATGTATGTTATCTAAACATAAATGTGATACTTGTATCGCAGTTCAATGAAAACAGCAGGTCAATCAAAGGTCGGCTAACTGATGCGAACAGTTATAAGGCTTGAACAATCTGTAAAATGATGTGTACTTGTGTACTTCGTGACACAGCTATGAATTGTTGTTGTTTTTGTATTGGCTATCTGTTGTAGCTTTGGAGATGCATTGAGATATTGATGTATCAGACTCTCAGTTCATGTTTGAAAATATTAAAAAATCTCTGGTTCGATATGGGTGAATAAAATCTCTGGTTCGATATGGTTGGATAAAATCTCTGGTTCGATATGATTGAATGAAATATCTGGCTCAATATGGGTAAATGAAATCTATATTTTACCATCACATTAATTGACTGCCTGGGAATATGATTCAATTTGCAGTTCGTTACCTGTATTCCCAAGAAGAAATAGTGTCCCACATAACTTAGCACGTAGCTTATCACGTAACTTATCACGTAACTTATCACGTAACTTAGCACGTAACTTATCACGTAACTTATCACGTAACTTAGCACGTAACTTATCACGTAACTTATCACGTAACTTAGCACGTAACTTATCACGTAACTTAGCACGTAACTTAGCACGTAACTTAGCACGTAACTTATCACGTAACTTAGCACGTAAAAATGACAACGTTGACAACATTCAGTGAGAGACTTACGTTATAATTGTAAGGCTGTGATCTTCTTTTCTCACTAGAAATCTGGTCGTATCTGTGAACAATTGAAATATGATTTAATACTCAGAAACCTGTTCTCTTTATACAATGAAAACATAATGCGTGTAATAGTTGATATCCCAGGAATATCAGTGGGAGGATATAATATAAATAATTTGAGATATGCAGATAACACTGTTCTGACTGCTGCAAGTCAGGAAGACCTTCAAGATATAATTAATGTAGTAGTCACAGAAAGTAAAGAGAAAGGCCTCTTTCTAACTATCAATAAAACATAAGCAATGGTTATTTCAACGAAATAAAATACCACACCTTGCAAGATCAAAGTGAATGATGTAGTGTTAAAGAGGTCAACCAATTCAAATATCTAGGTACAACGATTACAGAAGATGGAAGAAGTTCAATAGAAATAAGAAGCAGAATAAGGCAGGCAAAAACAACATTCAGAAAAATGAAAAAATATTGTATAATATGACCTTGTCATTAGAGTTGAGTTCTTCAGTGCTATATAACTCCTAAACTAATATATGGATGCGAGTCTTGGACAATAAATAACATGGAAAGTGGGAAATTAGAGGCAATATAGATGTGGTTCTACAGAAGAATGCTGACAATACCATGGACTGCCAGAAAAACTAATGTAGAGTTTGTTGAAAGAGTCAAATGCGAAACGGACCTTAATCAACAATATAAGAAAAAGGAAATCTTCATTTTTAGGCGATTTCATGAGACAGGCAGGTTTGGAGGACATAGTCACATCATGCAAGATTGAAGGCAACAGAGACAGAGGGCGACAACGTGAGAAAGTATTAGATAGTTTGATAACCTGGCACGGCAAGGAAACAACAACGACTTTTATACATAATGCTGGAGATAGAGATCTGGGGAGAGTCATGATCGCCTACGCCAGCTGGCATGGCACCTGGTGAAGACGGAATCAGAAATGAAAATATCAGAGTATTAACAAACACAATAGAATCCTGGATTACATCAGCAGACAAAAGATTAAGTGGTTTTCACATGATTCCAGACTACCATCAGACAGTACCCTTCAAAAATTATTGCTCTACAGACACGATGGATACAAAGTCAGAGGCAGACCTTGCAATCGATGGGTTAGAGAAATAAAAGAGTGAACGAAAACAAACATATATGAAACACACACAAAAGCCATCTCCAGAGAACTCCCTGACGCTTCAATGCATAAAAGGGTATAAAGCGAAAAGGAAGAAGAAAGAAAAACACACAGACGTACAATGTAACATGTAATTACTGTCTGGGACATACAGACGTACAATGTAACATGTAATTACTGTCTGGGACATACAGACGTTCAATGTAACATGTATTTACTGTCTGGGACATACAGACGTTCAATGTAACATGTATTTACTGTCTGGGACATACAGGCGTTCAATTTAACATGTATTTACTGTCTGGGACATACAGACGTTCAATGTAACATATATTTACTGTCTGGAACATACAGGCGTTCAATGTAACATGTATTTACTGTCTGGGACATACAGACGTTCAATTTAACATATATTTACTGTCTGGGACATACAGACGTTCAATGTAACATGTATTTACTGTCTGGGACATACATACGTTCAATGTAACATGTATTTACTGTCTGGGACATACAGACGTTCAATGTAACATGTATTTACTGTCTGGGACATACATACGTTCAATGTAATATATATTTACTGTCTGGGACATACAGACGTTCAATGTAACATGTATTTACTGTCTGCTACACAGACGTTAAATGTAATATATATTTACTATCTGGAACAGACGTGCGGTGTAACATGTATTTACTATCTGGGACAGACGTTCGGAGTAATACGATAAATCAACATCAACAAAAGTAAAACAAATAAAGTTTAGCTAACAAGGAATAACATATAATTTCACGTTACACAATTTAACAGTTATTAATATCGTAAAAAACCACTCAAACCCAAACAAGATTCAACAATTGTATAACAGTTACTCTGATTAAATATCAAGCAGAGACGGAAGAACTTGACAACGGATTAATGTTAGAGATATAAATCTTGCTACTATCGATCCGGAGTAGATAGTTGGTGTAATTATCAATGGTTTATGTGCTATTCTTTGAGGAGGGGTAGTAATGAGAGATACAAGAATTCCCAGGAGTGGAAGAGATCGTGTTTCTAATACGAGTTTGAGAAACAAACCTAACGATAGACTTGTGAAAACAAAATATATCATAGACATATGTTTTCAAATTATAGTTTTTTTAAACAAAATTTTATACGAGAATGCTTTAATTGAAAGAGTAAATATTGTTTTTGAAAAATATATTCTTTAAAAGTAAAACTGTATATTTGTTCGACCTAGTTACTTAGTTCGATACACGTCATCCAACGCTTAAAGTACATGGATTCCTAACGAACAAATCTATCACATGTCGTATTTTAGGTTTAGTTCTGTAAAATGTACCATTTATGGAGAGTTATACTATATTAATGAGTTATACTCCCTTGGTGAGTTATACTTCCTTGGTGAGTTATATGGTGAACTATACACCCTTGGTGTGTTATATGCCATTGGTGAGTTATATGGTGTTATACTACCTTGGTGAGTTATATGGTGAAATCTACTCTCTTGGTGTGTTATATTTCCTTGGTGAGTTATATGGTGAGTTATACTTCCTTGGTGAGTTATATGGTGAACTATACTCCCTTGGTGAGTTATACTTCCTTGGTGAGTTATATGTGTTATACTACCTTGGTGAGTTATGTGGTGAATTATACTCCCTTGGTAGTTATACTCCCTTTATGAGTTATATGGTAAATTATACTCCCTTTATGAGTTATATGTTGAGATATACTCCCTTTGTGAGTTATACTTCCTTGGTGAGTTATATTCCCTTTATATGGTGTATTATACTCAATTGAAGGGCTAGTCATATTTTGTTATATCAACTTTTGAAAGTAAAAAAAGTGAAGGCTTTAGTTCTGGTAATCCAGTTATCACATTAGATTGAAAAATATCCCCAAAGACGGATGAGTCTGGTCGGCGACAGAATGAAATAAAACGGTGACAAATGGATTTCCATTCCCTGGACTGCCTGCTGTTGGAAATCCAGTAGGACCATTGTCCTGCTATAAGAGAGATCCAATGGGAGCTTGAGAATGAATGCTGAAGAAGAAGAAGAATGAAAGATTAACACTCATGCATCACCTCCTGTACTCCTTCGTCGCACCTGAAAGTCTTTCATCTTCTTAACTCTTTGTACAAGAAGAAGAAGGGGAATGAGGACATCAAAGTTGATTGATCACTAGACAATTAGAAACACATCATTTCATGTTCATCAAGGACACTCAAAATGCCTCTGTAATTATAGCATACGTTGACAGCGCAATATTATCAGCAGGTAAGTTCGTCCAGGGACGTGCCGTGCCGTGCTATGATGCAGATAGGTGGTCGCATCAGGCGGCATCAATTGAAATACATTTAAGTGGCGGCTTTTCGAAGACTTGCATTACACTGAGAAAATCTACCACACATCCCGAGTTTGAGAACGCACTCAGGTGATATTACTTGATTCCAGGCGTGACACTCTCAGGTGATATTACTTACTACCAGGCATGAAACCCTCAAATGATATTACTTGCTCCCATGCTTGACACAGATGATATTACTTACTCCCAGGCGTGACACTCTGTGATGATATTACTTACTCCCAGGCATGACACCATCAGAATATATTACTTGCTCCCATGCTTTGTGACAGGTCACCTGTGTCGGAAATCCCCCCCCCCTCTTGAGTCCTACCGTAATTAGAGACCAGAGCGTCTCATACATTCTTTTGAGGAATAGGAAAGTGCAGACCGGCAAACATTAAGACTACTGAAAAAGCAGACCGTAGCAATTAACGGGAATTGCTATCAGACACTGTATCTGGACGCGCCTGACCAGAAATGTTAATGACCCACGTATTACAAAGGGGCCAAACTACGCAGAGAAATCGCCAGACGAGATGGGAAGTCTTTGAAGTAGGTAGGGGATAGTTAGTGGGATTGTGAGAGAATGAGTTTAGAGATTTTTAGAGCAGTTAGTTTTTGGATTCGGGGGAAGAAGGAGGGCTAGCTCGGAACTGGCTGTCCGAAGTGGACTGAGTATTTCTACAGGGTAGATCCCGAAATATTGGATAAGTCCTACTGTGCTGAAGCGTCGATGTTATGCTTTATGTGTATCTTTTATATTGGAAAAGTCCAAATGTGTAAAATAAAGTTTCCATTCATATGTAAACGTTGGAGTCAAGATATTGTTTTATGCTATGATATCACCTGGAGTTAGAGAGAGAGCGATAACTGATGTACTTCTTAACCTTCTACTCTACGTAACGTATATATTGCTCTTCATCACTCGTCATCGCCATATGGTAGATATAATACTGTTATATCTATATCATCGCCATATGGTAGATATAATACTGTTATATCTATATCATCGCCACATGTTACAACCAAGAAAGAGAGTATGGTACATGGTATATGCACCCGTATATACTGTTACAGCTTGACACATCAGACTATATTACCTGCTCCCATGCATGACACCCTCAGATGATATTACTTGCTCCCATGCTTGACACCATCAGACAATATTACTTGTTCCCATACTTGACACCCTCAGGTGATATTATTTGCTCCCATGCTTGACACCCTCAGATGATATTATTTGCTTCCAGGCGTGGCACTCTCTGATGATATTACTTGCTCCCATGCTTGACACCATCAGATGTTATTACTTGCTACCATGCTTGACACCATCAGACTATATTACTTGCTCCCAGGCGTGACACCCTCAGATGATATTACTTGCTCCCATGCGTAATGATTTCGTTATGAAATACAACTGTCTTCGTTAATCCCACTACACTGTCTCTTGGTGGCATCTTACAAGCACTTCGGCTTCGTCTTCAAATATCGATAACACTATTTTTCGGCAAAACAAGAGCGTATCTTTATATATTTTCAAGTTCCACGGACCGCTCATTTTCTCATCAAGGCAACATGCTGTCTTTCGCTTGCCTTCTCTCACGAAATCCGATCTAAATCTCACATTGTTCCCTCCTGGTTATTTTTCTGTTCTGCAATATATATGCAATACTTGCTTGTGTAAAAGTAGGCCATATTTACCTTGAGGGTATATGCTGTTTAATGTTTCTGTGACAGGGCCACTGTTTTTATTGCTGTTTATTGTTTGTTCTAAACAAGAGGTTAAAAAACACTTAATATGAAGAAAGAATCACTAAGAGAAATAAAGATCAGGCAAATACAATATTTTTGACACATTAAAGGACAAGACATTATTGAAGACCTTACTTGAGGGTAAAGTCAAAGGGAAGTGAGCAAGAGGTAGGAAGAGATACCAGTGGGAGATTAACATCACAAGATGGACGGATTACAGTCTAGCAGAGTGCACCACCAAAACAAGAGATAGGGGATGTTAGAGGTCTGTTGAAGTCAACCTTCGTTGCGGAGACGGCACTTGATGATGATGATTGTATTTCACGGGTTGTCGTGTATTTTTAATTAAAAAAAGATCTTAAGGTTGAAACGTTGAAAATGTGTTGTATACTGTTATGTGTATTTTTCGTGCACATACTTTATACTCGTATAGTCTGTGAATCATCGTAAAACTCCCACAAAACTAGTGTTCTATGTAAAATATCAGTCCATGAAAAGCTTCATTAAAGCTCTGATTTGATTAGCTGATCTTAAATACACCTCGGGTATTGGATTACGAATAACCTTACGAAAGAACGAGGATTTGTCGCTCGATGGATCTAAACGTATACCATAATCACGTCTACGATCTGAACCAGATCCACGCAGTCACAATCAAGCTAAGCCCTGTTTTACAAAAATATATAACCAGTCAATTCATTGAAACCCTTGCCTTTGTCAGAAATGTTTTCAGTGGCTAACTGGTGGACAGCTCCGGTATTGTCGCCACCGTGTCTGCAACTCAGACGATGTAAGTTTTATAAATATCATCAATGAGGCCTGGTATCGCCATTACTGGCACATATTGAATTCGTCTAAAATATGTTGAAAATCACTTGGAGTTCTATCTATCTATTCGCTAAAACCCTTTGTTGCCTTTCGGCGTCAGGTGTAGAATAATTTCTGGAGACGGCCCACTTGTGTGCTGAGTATATTGTGGAATTTGTCGCCTCTTTTATTTCAGTAGTCCATCGTTTTCGTGGTCGACTTTGGATATTGGGTACACTTGGAGTGGTTTGGCAAATACGACAGACTTGGTAGGCACTGGAAGCAGAAGTCCATATGTTGGCAGTCTTTGTACCCACAGTATCAAGGAAACGAATAACAAACAGAACGCTTCTCTCCCTTGGTTCATGTCAATAGTGAAGGGTTTCGCATTTGAACGGATATTATGACGTCACGCTGTTTGTCTGTGCCATCATGACAAGTGGAGAACACTTTTGGCATCACTAACAATAATATAGACAGTTTACAAGACAATGTCATAACATTTACAAATTGTATCACTCTTTTATGGTTTTCATTTGAAGCACGCTCACGTATTTCTTTTTTTTTTTTTAGATGAGGGTCTCGCCCAAGGCGAATGTATTGGGCCATTGGGGCATAACGTATAACGTATAACGTACACTCGTATAACGACGACACTATGCATTTCCATTCTCTGGACTACACACAGTTGGACATCTAGTAGGATTAAGGTCCTGCTACACGAAAGATCCAGCGGGAGTTTGAGAATGAACGCTGAAGAACGAGAGGATAATGAGGGTGATGATGGTAGATTGACGACAAAAGTGACGATGACGATGATGACAAAGTAACGCTAGAATCTTACTATCATAGGCAACAGTAACTTTCGCGGCACTAACATCACATCGTTGAGGTACACAAGACATTTATGTTGGTGCAACGGTGAAAACGAGATCCTCCCATGATATCATTCATATTAAATCTAGAAAACAATGGGAAACTTTATTTAGACCAGACATGGGCTGTGTCTGGTAGGCTCCTTCCTACTTCCACATCCCGTCCTTGCGTGGCGTATTTCCGGCTCGGGGCCCACGTCTATTCACCCTTTTCTTCTTATTCTCTCTTTTATTCTTCTTCTCCTCTGCATTCCTCTCATCCTTTTTTATCTGTCTCTATGGCTATTTGGTAGGAGTCACGGTTTTAACTTTTACTTTATTGTCAGCGGGCAGGATTGTCATTTTCTTGTGTTGTAGGGCCACATTTGTCGTGTTGTGTAGGACAAATCTTTGTTGTGGTGTAGGGCCACATTTTCAGTGTGTTGTAGAGGACCACCTTTTTGGTTTGTTGTAGGTCCACATTTTTCGTTTTGTCCAATGGCACGACTAAGTAGTGTTTAAAAAAAAACAAACTTGGCGGCCGTTGTATACAGTACTTCTATATCAGTCTGAATCAGATGTTTCGGGCCATTGTCGCTAATAAAATGGCAGAACAGCGCATTTTCGTCTTTTGAACTACATCATAGTTTAAGTCTGGCAGGGTTGCACAAGATTTGACAGTGCCCGAGTTTGATTTCCATGTATAATTAAAAACCAAAATTTTAAAAGTACCTCATCGTGTTGCATACTGAAAACAGAAATATAGCGGCTCGTGCTGTGTTCAAGGTCAACATTTTTAGGGATCTTGTCCGTGGATGTGGAAGCTGTAGATGGAATGAGAACTGATTGCAAACGATAAGCATTATCTCAGAAAGCAATGCGCCGATGAACACAGTGGCACTGTCGACACGCGGTGACTCAATGCCTTCTGGATCGGTCAGCAG
This sequence comes from Meghimatium bilineatum, assembly GCA_034231615.1. Classification (NCBI taxonomy): domain Eukaryota; kingdom Metazoa; phylum Mollusca; class Gastropoda; order Stylommatophora; family Philomycidae; genus Meghimatium; species Meghimatium bilineatum. The sequence goes on from CM067306.1 coordinate 12,127,144, forward strand.
AAATGCAGATGCATTGGAGGGGCGGCTAATGACCATATTCCAATATGGGTAGATGTCGTTATGGTATATCATCGCATATAATACACATTGACTGCATCTGGAGAAGACAACACAAGCAAAGAGCGGTGTCGTGCATGAGAAACGATAGAGTGACAAGGAAGGTACAATTCTGCTTCCTCTGTCACTTTCCTGGACATCTCTGTCTCTATTGGTCCAGGTTCGCTCTCTACCTCGGTCTACTATAAGCCTACTGACTCTCACAGCTTCCTTCTATATTCTTCTTCTCACCCTCGCTCATGCCGTGAATCCCTTCCCTTCTCTCAACTTCTACGCCTTCGTCGCCTTTGCCAGGATGACTCTGACTTTCTTCAGCATGCCTATGATATGCTTGACTTCTTCCGCCGGCGTGCTTACCCGGAGGCTGTCCTTCTCTCTGTTCTGGATCGTGTCCTTCCTATCTCCCGTGCTGATGCCGTATCACGTTCTCCTCTACTTCCTTCTACTCGTCCTAAACTTATCCTTACTTTCCACCCTCACAATATTCCTGCTCTTAAGATCCTCCTCAGGGACTTCTCTATCTTCTCATCTGACCCCCTTACCAAAGAGGCTTTTCCAGCTCCACCTCTTGTGGCTTTCCGTCGAGACAGGAACCTACGTGATACTCTGGTTCACTCTCACCTTCGGCCGGCGGGATCTCCTACCGGCACCTCCCCGTGTCAGCGCCCGTGCCTCACGTGCCCTTTTGTCTTTCAGACCACCTCTATCCGATTCCCTAAGTCGGTATTTCATATCCACCACTCTTTTTCTTGTGTCTCTCGTAACGTCGTGTGGATCGGCCTGGGCCCCCACCCAGGGGTTGGGGCTACGGTGACCCGCCACGTTGCAATTGATGTGTTGGTGGGTTGTTACGCCTTGGGACTGGGACCGGCAGGATCTCATCCGGGGTGGGCCTGTTGCGACTTTGCGCGTCGATTCAATGCCTCATCTGTATCTCTTGCTATCACACTCCACTCTCTTTCTACGGGTTGTTTTACCCAGGCTTCATTCTCCTCTTCCCCGTTCGATTCTTCGTCCTACTCTGTCTACTTTCTCCATTCCCACTACTTTAGGCTGTGTCCTCTGTTTCTTCGGTACCATTCTCTGTGGCCCGTGGGCGCCACCACGTACCTATCATCTTATTACTTTTGGCCTTTGGCCGATCTCTGGTTGTCCTTTTTTGGTCTTGTTGGGTCGGCTACCCTTACAGCTACCTAGCATGCCGAGGCTGGGAGACCTTTTCACCGACTACACACACACACACACATATATATATATATATATATATATATATATATATATATATATATATATATATATATATATATATATATATATATATATATATATTATTTTTTTTCCACACGACTTGGATTGCTCGGATGCAGGGGTTCCCCTATGTCTATTTATGGAGCCAGCGTGCGGTACGGGCAACACCTCCAGTGGGTTGCAATGTACGGTTGGTCTCACTCAACTACGAACATCGTCTCATCTGACATGTTTCTCACCACGGTACATGGCCCGGACTAAGGGATCGTGTATCGATGGCTCGAGGTTCTGTCCGTTAATCGTTGTTCCCATAGATGGGCTAGCGTACAGTGCGGGCAATACCCACATAGGGGTTGTGACGTGCGGTTAGTCCATCCTCTTATCATCTTCGATTGATGCGACGGGTCTCACTTCCAAACACGGGGCCTAAAAGGTACTTGTCGTTGCGGTTGTGACCTTGGTCCATCTTCCGCCATATTTATTTTATCGGGACTTCTGCTACATCGACCTCCACTTACAACGACATTGTGGACTGATGACCCCGACTTCGTCACATACGACTCCCCACCACCTCACATGCTTTGACTGTAGTTCTGGGTCTGCCTCCATCTGACATGGCCTCCTTTTCCTTTTTCTCTCCTACTCTGGTGCCCTTCTCTTCTGCACCTTCTTTCTTTATCAGCCCGATACCTTCGCACGACGCGCTTCCCTGTGATAGTCCCCTACCATACATTGCTGTGTCTGGTAGGCTTCTTCCTACTTCCACATCCCGTCCTTCCGTGGCGTATTTCCGGCTCGGGGCCCACGTCTATTCACCCTTTTCTTCTTCTTCTCTCTTTTCTTCTTCTTCTCCTCTGCATTCCTCTCATCATTTTTTATCTGTCTCTATGGCTATTTGGTAGGAGTCACGGTTTTAACTTTTACCCGCCTCGGGTTTTTCTCTACGGCCCTGCCTATTATTTCAGTTGGTCTCTAGTCGTACTACTAGATCATTATCTATATCGCTCTTTCTTCCCTGCGGCTGTTTCTGTAGTCCTCTTGTTTCCTGTGGTGTGACAATCTGGCATGTTGGTAATTTATTGGCGCTACTGCCTCACTAGCTTTCATTATCCATTGACCCTGACCCACTAGTGTGACTGTTGGTCTCAAGCTAGCCAGTTCTCAACGTATCAGATAAGTTGTTTTTTTCTTCCTTTTTTACCTATTATCACCTATATTTTACTCTCACTTGCATACATCATTGTATTATCACTGTATTTTCTTCCCACCATTATCTACTCCTACTTATAGTTTCTCTCCACTGCCCATATCTGCTCGGTCGTTTCTTTCTTTTCTCCTTTTTTTTCTCGTTTTTCTTTATCATCTCCATCTCTCTCTCTCTCTCTCTCTCTCTCTCTCTCATCTGATCTCTCGTACCATCCTCTTTTGCGTTTCCATCACGAATGTATGCTAATACTCATTGCCTGTTGCGATTTTTAGGGTAAGTATCTTAATTTATCCTCATGTATCTTATTTTACTTACTACTACACCTTAACTATTTTCACTCCTCATCTCCTTCTGTGCACTTTCCCCTCCTCACTTCTTCCCATACCCTCTTCCTCCCTGCTAGGCTGCTCCATCTCTGCTTCCTCTGCTATCTATTCCTTATACTCTTTGCGTGTTGCCACTTTTGAGGTAAGTATCTTAATTTAACCTTATTTATTTTACTTGCTACCACACCTTATCCATCTTCGCTCCTCACCTCCTTCCGTGCACTTTCCCTCCTCACTTCTTCTCCCCATACTCTCTTCCTCCCCAATATGCCGCTCCCTATTTACTTCTCCACTATCTATTCACTATCTCTCCTCCTCTTTCCTCCCTATCAACCACGTTTGTTTCCATGTAAGATTCGTTGTACCGTTGTCTTTCGTTTGTCCTGATGAAGGCTTAATAGTCGAAACGTCGTCTGTCCCTGTATCTGTTGTTAGGTGGTGTTATGTTTTATTTTGGTAACACATCTACCTATTTTTGTTTATCTTGACATTTGCCCGGTGTTACTCCAGCCACCTGCTTCCTGTTTAGGGTTGTTACCCAACACTGGAACATTTATCCCTTCATCACGAGACCGGTTGGCGGAAGTGTGTTCACGGTTGAGAACACACAGAAGCCTACAGGTCCCAATGTCAATTGTCCAAATTGAAAGTATGACTCAGGGATTGAATATGCCAACCTGAACATGTATTTCTTGGTATGGAAATCATTTTTGAATACAGCTTCCCGCCCGTGTGTTGCCAGGGCCCGAAAGGGGAGCAAAAATAGCAACACTGTTTACCTTGCACGCATGTCGTAAAAGGCGACTAGGGAGATTATGGGATGGAGTTGGCTGTCCCATCCCATATAGGTCCAGTGACCCAAAGCCACGCTGAAGTCGGATGTGTTAGACCGAAAGGCGCAGATATCGCAATAATGCTGTAAACCATGACACAACGCACTCCATTCTCCGGACTACATCCTGCTAATCTGCAGGAGTTTGAGAACGAACGCAGAAGAAGAAGAAGAATACAGCTTCTAATTACACAATGGAAAAACGTGGAACAAATTTCGGGAAGCGCATATTGTTCACATTTCTGACAAACTTGTAACTTATAGTTAAAATATTAATGTTGATTGGAATCCCGCTGGTGACGTCTTGTCGACAAGGCAGATTCTCTTTTTCACGGTTGTGTGCCGCTTCATTGACAGGGACAGAGTACATTTAAGGAAATCCAAGTACAGTGAAGTGAATCCTCTACTCCGTTTGAGTCTTTGAGGCAAGAAAATAAATAATTTTATAACCCCCGCTATAGATAGTAAAAATCACACACCTCCAAAAAAATATCAACAATAATGGTGTTAGACTTGCATGTGGGCCAGACGTTGTTACAACAAAAAATTGAATAATATAAACAACGCATCGATTAGCTAACAAGTTCTTTTAGTTAAGCAGTGATCGATTGGACTGGAAATATTTGACGAACAATCAGATATCTCGTTACCTGGCATATGCCAATTTTATGATTATGACGATAAAAGTCTGGAAGACAATGTCAAACTATCCTTACTTATCAGAAATATCAGACATGATAATCAATACATAATCAACTCCTGTAAGGAAATAGAAGAACTGCATGAATAAGGGAAAAGCAAGGGTATGTTCTCTGTTGTAAGAGCAATGAAGAATAAAATCTACAAAACATTTTTATGGGTCATAACAGACAAGAAGGCTAACACATTAACTGAGCAGAAGGATATCCTACTCAGATAGAAAGAGTAATGTCAAGAGATGTACACAGATACAGCTCAAACTAGCACAGAAGACAATATCAAAACTAAAATTGAGAACCAGACCCAACACAGGAGGAAGTCAGAAATGCAATACATAATTTAAAAAATGGCTAGTCCCCAGTATGCGATGAATTAACATCAGAAATGATCCAGAAAGGAGGTGAGGAAGCGTTCAAATATACCATAGTTCCAAGATCTGGAAAACTGGCACATGGCCAAAGGATTGTAAGAGATCATTATACATCCCCCTACCAAAAAAATAGCAACGTACAACTATATAACAATTATAGAACTGTCACTCTGATAAGCCAAGTGAGTAAAATATTACTTTATATCATAATGGAGATAATGCAAAACAAAATAGAAACAGTGGTTAGTGAGGCGCAGGCTGGTTTCAGATCAGGCAGAGGCACCAGGGAACATATATTCAACATGATAATTATAATAGAGACTTAAAGACTTCAATATAGATTTAAACGCATGTTTCATCGATTGCACGAAGGCAATCAATTCTGTGCAACATCACAAAATGTGGAAAATTATGAACGAAATGGGTTTTCCAAAACATCTCACTCATTTGATCGCAATGCTATCAAGAACAAGAAGCAGCAGTAAAAGTAGACGGAAACACATCAGAGTGGTTTAGGGTACATAATCGAGTTAGACAGTGATGCATACTATCCCCTGTACCTATTTAACATATATGCGGAAAACATAATGAGAAATGTAAAGGAATATATGGTACACACAGATTTTCAACCTCTAACCATCGGAAGTCAGCAGATCCCAGAGATCAGATACGCAATGATACAGTCCTCTAAACAACACACCTCGAAGTAGGTCTACGACAAATGATTCTATTAACTATTTTAAAAAAACACCGAGAAGTCCAAAATCTGTCCCTAAATATGAAGAAAACTAAAATTATAACAACTTATAAAGTACAATCTCAACTAAAAAATAATAACTGATACTTATGATCTGGAAAAAATATCAAATGTCGAATATTAGGCACAAGAATAAGTAGTTCTTTGAACTGCGCAATAGAAATTAAGAGAAGGATGGCAATAGTGATTTCAAAACTTGTCCATATGAAAAAACTCTGTCAAGGTATCAGTAGCAAAGTAAAACTGTGTATAATAAAAACATGCGTATTCTCTGTGTCAAAATAAGGCTGTGAGGCTTGGACTCTAAATAAAACAGTGGCAAAGAAAATTGCCGCCTTTGAGTTGTGAAGCTACAGAAAAAACTTTACTTATACCATGGACAGCAAAAAAGACAAACAAAGAAGTATCACAATTATTAAACGCCGAAGAGGACTGGCTTCTAAATAACATCATAACAAGAAAACTGAACTTTTTTTGGCCATCTAAAGAGACGTAGCGGCATGGAAAGACTAATAGCAGAGGGTGGAGTAAACGGCAGCAGAGGAAGGGCTGCCCAAGACAGCGATGGATAAATGATATATCTCACTGTTTAAGCATGTCATTTGAGAAAGCAGTTCAACTCGTCTAATATCTCGAGGTAGTTCAGAATGTCCATAAAGAAGACCACGCTCTGGAAAGAATATGTCACATGATGATAAGCAGAAATATATTCTGTTATCGATTCTTCATATTTATCTCCAAATCTAATTTCTCTCCAAATATAATGTGTCTCCAAATCTAATGTGTCTCCAAATCTAATTTATCTCCAAATCTAATGTGTCTCCAAATCTAATGTGTCTCCAAATCTACTTTGTCTCCAAATCTAATTCGTTTCCAAATCTAATGTGTCTCCAAATCTAATTTATCTCCAAATATAATGTCTCCAAATCTACTTTGTCTCCAAATCTAATGTGTCTCCAAATCTAATGTGTCTCCAAATCTAATGTGTCTCCAAATCTAATGTGTCTCCAAATCTAATGTGTCTCCAAATCTAATGTGTCTCCAAATCTAATGTGTCTCCAAATCTAATGTGTCTCCAAATCTACTTTGTCTCCACATCTAATGTGTCTCCAAATCTAATTTGTTTCCAAATATAATGTGTCTCCAAATCTAATATGTCTCCAAATCTAATGTATCTCCAAATCTAATTTGTCTCAAAATCTAATGTGTATCCAAATCTAATGATAATTTCCCCAAGTGTTTGAATAAGACTTATTCAATATATGCTTCAGAAAGTAAGTTTTGTATGAAGAGATCTTCACTTGTCAGGAAGACTTCTTGAATATATGCCCCAGAAAGTAAGTTGTGTATCGTCACTTGTCAGGAAGACTTCTTCAATACATGCTCCAGAAAGTAAGTTTTGTTTGCGGAGGTCTTCTTGTGTCAGGAAGGCTATATCTCTGCAATATATGTTCTAGAAAGTAAGTTTTGTATCTTCACTAGTCAGCTTTCAATATTTATTGATATCCTAATGTATAAAATATTTATATCTCTCGATAAGAGCACCCTCAGACCCTCAGATTCTATACATTGTAAAAGTATATAAAAAATAGTATGTCCTTTAAGGGACAAAACTGTCTTTTAAAAGAAGGGAAAGTGCTGTCCCATGATAACAATAATAATAATAATGATAATTGAGTCTTTATATCATGTATATGAAATTGCTAACCAAATATTGTTGAATTGTTAGGCGCCATTAATACATTCAATCGTATCGCTAGTAAAACGTGGAACATTAGCTTTCCAATCACTCGCCTTACTGCCCCTTAATACATGACAGTAGTAGACAAGGAACGGGGTTCCCTTAATACATGTAATTAGTTCACAAGGAACTGAGTTCCCTTAATACATCACAGTAGTAGACACGGAGGAAAGGAGATTAAAAAAACAGGCACAAAAATGGTTGACGTAATTTATGGACACACCGGCAACCCCCCCCCACCCCTGGGGAGAAACTAAACCACGACCTTTCCAGTAAAAACCTGTTATCTAGAATTTTCATATGGCAGTTGGTCACTGTTTATATACTTGGAGTCACCTTGACAATTTATGGCATGCGATTCCAAGTATGTAAATAGTGACCAACCGACCGTCCATCAATAATAAAAAACGTATATAATGGAGTCCTAATTAATTTTGTTAGGTCTTTTTTTGGAGATGGCCATGACTAAGCCTGCTTTTATAATATAAATAAATACATAAATGTTGTAAAAATAAACTTAAAAAAACACTTTAAAGTTAGGTACAGGAGATCGAGGTGTGGCTTAAGCTAAATAATGGTGGCCTGCCCCGTGAGTTCACGCCTTGAGTGAGGCTTTGTCGATTAAAAAACATGGTAGCCATAGCGACAGACCGAACGACAAGAGAACTGTTGACAGAGTTTGTTTAGTTCAACAACTGGTCTAAGAAATAATGTGGATACAAAACAAAGAATATATCATGGAAGATATTTACAGGTAAATAGAAACACCATTCATTGAAATTGAAGGACAGGTCATAGCTTAAAATTTGTGGAGCAAATCGTAGGGACATAACAGAGGAAACAAACAATGTCGAAGACATACATTCATGGTTGCCATGGCAGTAAATCAACAAGAACAATATAAGATAAGTTACAATACAAAATGATCAAGCATATTTATGACGATCAATACATTATTTTCTTTGTGGCTATGTAAACAAATGCGATACATCGTGTCATATTAATTGATTATTGGAACCCAGAAATCGTATAATAATCCGGGGTATTAATCTCATTAGAGCTTAAGATATCGTTACCCTAACATAAAAAATGGAAGATCTGTCAGAAAATATTACTGCTTCTACGAAACAATATAATAGGTATGTCTGGCAAGGTTGCAAGATCAAAACTGTAATTTAAAGCTAAACGAAACTAAAAAAAAGCAAGAAATAAACCACACATTGAGCACTATTCGTCCTACTCGTATGGAGATGCATACATAGTTTCCAGCCTTTACTGTTGTACATTTCTCATTATTTTATATAGTCAATATTGCATCATTGAAACAACTCCCTTACTCAGTCTGTACAATCTGTACAATTACTGTTTTCTATGTGGAGAAACAAACATAGATAATCTTTATCATCTGTACAATTACTGTTTTCTATGTGGAGAAACATATAGAGTGTTACACGTGACGTTGGTGGAACCATTCTTCTCCAGCCCCAACATTGGTCCTAGAAAACAGCGTGTACGTGAGCCCCGGCTATGAACTGGTGGCATGGGGTGTACAATTCCATGAGAAAATCCAGAATTAAACAAACATGTTTGCCATGCATAATTGGAGTGTTCACTTGGATAGATGGCTGTCTTACCCATCACTTGAATAACGTGAATGTAAGATGGTTGTCTACCCAACACTTGAATAACGTGAATGTATAGATGGTTGTCTTACCCAACACTTGAATAACGTGAATGTATAGATGGTTTTCTTACCCACCCATCACTTGAATAACGTGAATGTAAGATGGTTGTCTTACCCAACACTTGAATAACGTGAATGTATAGATTGTTGTCTTACCCATCACTTGAATAACGTGAATGTATAGATGGTTGTCTTACCCACCCATCACTTGAATAACGTGAATGTATAGATGGTTGTCTTACCCATCACTTGAATAACGTGAATGTATAGATGGTTGTCTTACCCACCCATCACTTGAATAACGTGAATGTATAGATTGTTGTCTTACCCATCACTTGAATAACGTGAATGTATAGATGGTTGTCTTACCCACCCATCACTTGAATAACGTGAATGTATAGATTGTTGTCTTACCCATCACTTGAATAACGTGAATGTATATATGGTTGTCTTACCCAACCAACACTTGGATAACGTGAATCTATAGATGGTTGTCTTACCCATCACTTGAATAACGTGAATGTATAGATGGTTGTCTTACCCATCACTTGAATAACGTCAATGTATAGATGGTTGTCTTACCCACCCATCACTTGAATAACGTGAATGTATAGATGGCTGTCTTACCCATCACTTTGACTATGGATCAGTGCTGGGTTGCTATAGCCATCTCTGGCAGGAAATTATGATCTAAAATTCCTGACTCCAACATTGCATGTTAGAGAAAGGTAGAAAAGCTGTAACACTTCTAGAATTTACCACCCCCATGCACCCTCTATGTAAGAGATGTCTTCTCAAAACATTGCGCGACTGATGAGACTCGGAGTCATCTGGGTATGAAATAAAACTCTAGAGTTACATTACCGATTACAGATAGAAAGTAGAACAGTATCGCTTGTAATTATTAGGGATCGATACAACAATAAAAACATCGAAACAATATAAAAGAGCTTAAAGGTATGCAGGCTATGATACAGAGGAGTGATGTATTTACCAATAACTACATTTCCCCCCAGTTTGATACATGTACCAGTTACTACTGTATTTAGGATCGTCAGCAGATACTATTTTATATTTCTTTGATGAAATCAGCAAATATAAAATTATACGAATCCCTTATGTCATCGTATCGTGCTGACGATTTAACGTTCAGCATCATTGTATAGCATGTCCAGGGAAGAATGTAGTACTCATCACAAACTTTCTCAACTCCTGTAGATCTTGAGCCATTCTTTCTTCTTATCTCAGTGTGATTTTCATGTTGTCTGTGATAGTGTGAGTCAATATTTCTGCTTCTCTGTGTGTCAAGTTCATCTTGTATATCTTACGTCCAAGTATATCTTGCTAGTAACCTACCTATGTTACGTTGTTCTGGTATCATTCCCTATATGGCGGTCCGTACTATGGTGTCATTTCGTTTGATGTGGTCAAAAATATTGTAATTTTTTTTTTCTAGAGAGAATATTGTTGTTTGTCATTATCTTTTACTCTTAATTCTCCCAGAATGTCCTTATCGTAGATCCTTTTTGTGCACGATACTTTGTTGATTCTTCTGTAACATTTTCTTCTAAGTGACAGTAAGTATGCAAAAGTAAATTTTATGACAATTTATATATTTTTTTCATAGTTATAAATAAATTATCACGAGTAAGACCACATGTAATAACAAGTGATAATATTTCTGTATATTTGATAGTTCTGTATATGACAGAAAAGTGATAGTATTTCTGTATATTTGATAGTTCTGTATATGCTGGAACAAGTGATAGTATTTCTGTATGTTTGATAGCTCTGTATACGCTGCTATAAATGCAAAAGTTGCAGTTACACCTATAGCCACTTATCTTAACTATTGTGTTATTACCCTCATCTTATTTTGTGTATTATCTTCTTGTTCGCAGTTTGACATGTCTACACCAGCAAGTCCGGTTTTTATTTAATAAATGCTGCTGTATTTGAAAGTTCTTCAGCGCTCCCGTACAACTTTCTGTGGATATCAATCTCTGTGGATCAGTGTTTTCCTAAACTGCTTTAGTAAATGCAGTCTTGCAAGATATGTTCCATGGTCTGTGCTGCCTGCCCACATGCTTTAGTATGATGCAGTCTTGCGATATATGTTCCGTGGTCTGTACTGCCTGCCCACATGCTTTAGTATAATGCAGTCTTGCAAGATATGTTCCGTGGTCTGTTCTGCCTGCCCACATGCTTTAGTATGATGTAGTCTTGCAAGATACGTTCCGTGGTCTGTGCTGCCTGCCCACATGCTTTAGTATGATGCAGTCTTGCAAGATATGTTCCGTGGTCTGTTCTGCCTGCCCACATGCTTTAGTATAATCCAGTCTTGCAAGATATGTTCCGTGGTCTGTGCTGCCTGCCCACATGCTTTAGTATGATGCAGTCTTGCAAGATATGTTCCGTGGTCTGTACTGCCTGCCCACATTGAAAGACATGTGATGGAACCAGTCGAAGTCTATTTAAGTGGCTGTTTTTCTGTTGTGTCTTGTCCTGATGCGGAAGATGCTACCCTGCTCAGCACTGTCTAGATCAGTATTTCCCAACGTGGGGCCTTACGCCCCACATGGGACAAATTGATTGTTAAGGGGGACAATTCAATGGGGGGGGGGGGGTAATTACAATTTTCGAATATAAAAAAATATGCATATGTTACATGGGAGGGAGGGTGGGGGTGGGGCGGACATCTGAATTTTAGAATTACGGATGTGGGGTATGGTACAAAAAATGTTGGGAAACACTGGTCTAGATAGTGATAGTTATCTTTTGGGTGGTTGACTTTCCTAATAGCATCGATGAGGGTCCTCTTTTCCTGGTAGGTGATTTCTTGAACTTTTTGTTCCTACGTTGCTTTTTCTTTTCAAGCATATCCGCCTCTTAATTTCCTGGTATGTCACACAGCAGGGATGGTATCCACTGTAGTACTACCCATCTTTTTTGGATGCTCACTTTCGTATGGCTTCCTTCATGTCTGCCAGTTTATCGCTGTCATGGGTTTGTAGGACATCAGTAAGACACACCACCTGATTTCATTATTATGTGTACAGACAAACCTTATAATGTACTTCTTAGTATCTGGTTATCGCTTTAAATGTGAAATATATTGGTCATGGCAATGCCATTGTCTTAGAAAATTACTCTTTGCTATTTGCTCAAAAACACAATACAGATGTCTCACAAAATACCGCCATATAATTATCATATTTCTAATGCAAACCGAAAAAAAAGACAAGACGTAGGTGGAACTTATATTTTGACACTATCCTGCCAGATTCACTGCCATTCGACAGTGATCGTGTTGGGTTTTTTTTTGTGGCAGCTATAATCAACTGAATATTATGTTAAGGTCAGTGTAATTCTTTTAACACACGATTTCGTTGTGTCTCCATGAACATTCTTTGTCATTATTTAAATAGTGCTCGTAAGTTACTTTTTATTCAGCTAATTTAAATAGTAAAGATAAAGTTAAATAAGCCTAACTTTGACGCCAACACTTGAAAGACAAAAATCCAGATTTGTGAAATCGGGTTTTACAAATTGGCAACCCTGATGTCTGCTTTATTGACATACTTGACAATGACCTTCAGTCTATTTTATTTTGTTCTTGAACGTTGTATTTGCTTGAGAAGTGAAACACGCCTGTACACGTTTAATATTCCTACCACCTGCGGTTAGAAGTCTCATAGCGAGACAGCTTGTTAACACATAGATTCCAGGGAAGTCATCATTGCTATTATTACAGATGATTAATGATCAAGTTTGAAAACATTCGATAACTTGATTCTCTATAACAGCGCTGCCATTACAATGAAAAAAAATGTAAGAATTTTTTTCAGGAGGGTTTAGGGGGAGGAGAGGGGTAATGGTATGTAGTTACGTATTCAGTAAGAACAATGATACCGTGGGTTGTGCCTAAAACAATGCCATTTCTTCATGTTGTTGAGATATTTGTTGCCGTGGTGGGGAGGGGAGAGAAGAGAGATAAATTCGGGGTGTGGTTGTCCCACATTTCTTTCTAGAGCTCTAAATGTTAATGTTTTGATTTCCCAAGTGGGGAAGGGATGCTTGAACTCCCCTGCACATTTCTCTCCTACCTCGTATCTGCGGGCCTGATACTAAAAAAAATGTATATACCACGTTCTATAATGGGTAGTGACATATGAGATGAAATGCTTGAGGAAAGCCTCCGGGGTCACCAGGTTTGATATATTACGAAATGAAGTATCAGGGAAAGAATAGGTATAATACCTTGTACAGATTACATAGAAGGGCAGCAGATCAAGCGGTTTGGCCACATGAGAATGCATCACGACAAGTTGTCCGTACAGGAATATAACCAAATGAGATCAGGGCACAAAGCCAGAGGAAGACCACGGAAAAGATGGATAGAAAACGTCAGGAATATCCAGAACAGACACGGTCATAGTACAGCCGATGCCGCACATCTGGTTTTAGAACGCAAGAACGAGCTCCCATCACCCCTACGCTTAACAGCAAGAGTGGATAACAAACCACCTGGGGAAAGACAACAGACAATAGATAATGGGTATAACCGTCTCTGAGATGCTTGTGAGAACTTGATAACCAATCTCGGCTGAAGGAAGCATAAAATCATCATTTTCCCCCCAATATTTCTCTTCTTCTTGCAACAACGAAAAAAATCACTACAGCCTAAAACAGATGCTGGGTTGATGGCTACGTTCTGTACAGAAATATATTCCATGATATCTTATATAACATGTAGTTCTCTCATTTCCTACAACATTCCCTGGCTATAATAGACATATCAACATTTGTATGAATATTTCAACATCTTTTAATTTTAAACGTTTATTTTCTGTTGCTATATGTTTCTTAGTTTTAGATTTACTGTTTATTTAACTGCTCAGGTTTGTACTGAACTTCATAGTCTCTGTTTTAGATGTGGTTCGTGCTGTATGGAGCAGATTTCTGTGTCCGCTGTAATCCATCTTCAGATTCGTATATTCAACTTTGATGTCTTTGCAAGTAGCAGTACGTTTAGTGAGATGTGTTCTTTATGTGATATCTTTGCAAGTAGTAGTACGTTTAGTTATATGTGTTGTTTATGTGATGTCTCGGAAGGGGCGAATTCACCTCTCGGATATGCATCTTTAGTTATCGTGTCCATGTATACTACGAACTGAAGTAGTGATGTTACACAGCCTTGTCTGACGACTGTTGCAATCTCAAATGGATCTGTTGTGCTCTCAGTAGTTCTGATTATACTTTGGCAATTTTTGTATAAATTTTTGTATAATTTTTGTATTTCGCTGTGCTTAACACCGCTCACAAATTTCCAACCATAAAGTACGGGCGTTATCGGGGAAAATGCCAACACAAAAGTAAATTAATGAATATGTTATATTCCAAGCAAACAGAGAAAAAGCAAGCAATGAAGAGAAACAGATGATACCAAGTTCAATGGTTTGATTATGATAAACAGATAACCTTCACATCTCACCCAATGTAGTTTATATATTAAGTATTATATATACAATATAATATAGTAAACCAGACAGTTACAATACAGATGTTACACGAGCATTACCTGAGTGGCTTGAACCTCTCTTGACCTGCTACCACCAAAGACTGTCCCTCTTCAAGGTCGTCAAAGTCGTCTTTTCTGGTACCTTTGGTCGGTGTGTACACGCGCCATATTGCACCTTTTCTTAAGTGCATGGATTGAGACAGTTCTGTCAACCACGACTCAAACGTACGAAACTGTCTTTTATTTAAAGTAACTTGCTTACCAGGGAATGTATCGTCGCCATTTCTGTAGACTTTGAGATGAATTCCCTTGTCCATTTTATTTCTCCAAATAGGGGGAAGCTCCTCCATTTTCTTGTTGTAAGAAATTTCTGAATCGATTACTGTTAATTTTCAAAGTGCTAGGAAACTAACATCAGTTAATTATGTCTACGATTCTGTCTACGTGTTGTATCATTTTAAGTCACGATTAAAACTGGAGAAGTTCACAGACCAAGGACGTATAACTATTAGACAAAACTACAGCATTCGTAAGTGACATTGGTAACTGAGAAATGATCAATACAGTGCATGATCGAACACACATCCGTTTTAGTAGTGATACCAGCATACGGTCGTTTTAATAATGATATGAGAATACCGTCGTTTTAATAGATATGGTCACACAGTCGTTTTAATAGTGTTATTATCACACTGTCGTTTTAATAGTGTTATTATCACACAGTCGTTCTAAATACGCAAAAAAAAAAGACTATGTGAATGTTAGCTAAGCTGAGAAAACAAAGTAGAACCATTCAGTGGATCAATGGCGCCCGGGGCGAAATCATAATTTTCCGTCCTTGTGACATTAAAAAAATATGTCAGTGATTGTGAAAGACTGGACGAAAATATATTTGCAGCCCTCCCGATGATGCCCCCCGGGGCGGTCCGAACCTCCCCCCTCGCTACGCCACTGGAAGCATTTGGGGAATAAATGAGGAAATATTAAGTAAAGCATACCAGCAGGGTATTGGACAACACATGGAATATGGGTAAACTGCACTGTGTCCAGCGTCAAATATTACATTAGATGAGCTAGATAAGGTAAAATCAGGCACTTGAAATTATCACGGTGGCAATAGAATCAACAGCCACATGAGAGATTAAAAAAGAATATGGACAATACAAACATCAAGTGAATGCAGAGGCACACAGGTGCTCATATAAGCAGACAAATTCCACTGTATACCCATTCATCCAATGAATGACATATTTCACAACTTTGTAATGAAATAAAGCTACTAAAACGGAATTGCCTAATCCACCAAGATAAACGACTTCGTAGAAAAATCGCAGACTTGCCCAGACATAAATGGGTACCTGACGCGAGACCCTCGACAGTAGACCTCCGTACATAATTCATTAGGGACTTCATTCGTTATTTTTTTAGTTGTAATTTTTGGTTGGTCACTATTTATATAATTGGAGTCGCCTTAGCTATTTTTGGCATAGACAGACCTAGAAAACGGTGGAAAAACAACATCAAGACCATCCTGAATAAACATGACTACACCTTAACCAGAGAAACATATCTGGCTCTGGAACGTAGACTGCATCTCTTTCACAAACCCCTCACAGCGGCAAGTGTGGAAACTGTGACAACACTTCTTGGGGGACAGACAATACAAAGACCCAATGGTTTAGACAGATTAATCATGCAAATAAAAGTTCAAGGACAGAGAATAAGAGACAGACAAAGAATAAGAGATGGACAAAGAATATCGAAGGCCTTCTTAAAATGACATTGTTTGTTTATTTGTTTGAGAACTCCAGGAATTGCGAGCGATTAGTTCTTATTTTCAATGTGCAGTGGGGTGGTTTTTCTGAGCTTATTTTGATACCCAGGAGACTTCAGCTTTCGGCTTAGTGCAATGCCTATTGAAGGAGCCTTCTACTCAGAGGGGGTCTATAATTGTATAGATGCCGTGCCATGAAGCTTCTATAAGAAGATAACCTCAATTTAACGGC
Organism: Meghimatium bilineatum; assembly: GCA_034231615.1. Lineage (NCBI taxonomy): Eukaryota > Metazoa > Mollusca > Gastropoda > Stylommatophora > Philomycidae > Meghimatium > Meghimatium bilineatum. Next base: position 12,143,592 of record CM067306.1, read on the forward strand.
ATGTCCTCTACTGTTTTCTTTTGCATGGGTGGTTTGTCTAGTAGGCCATTGGTGAGATCCATAGACGCAACCGCATACGTGAACATGACATTAGAAGAGGCTTACAGAATGGTAGTGAGGACAACGTTCTGTAAAGGTTATGCGACATAGGTAGATGGACTATCATTGTACTTTGTGTAACAGCCAATGAAAATCAAGGGCATTTTCCAATGAGTCATTTTAAAAGGTTGGATTTCCTATTAGTCAGAGGGTCTGAATATTGTAGGCTGTCGTGCCATGGGACTGCTATTAACTAGATGCACAAAACGATCAAAATCACAGCTACAAAAGTCCGCCCTCAACTCCTTAACGGAATAATTTTCGGTATTTGACATTTTGACAAAAGAACCTTCGCTGCCCCCCCCCCCCCCCCTTCAATGCTAATTATACAATCGTGCATAAGTGCTTTGTTTCTACGATTCTACTCGTAATTCGTACTTATATAAACAAACAAACAGTCAGCACGACAACTCACGTGTACTTAAATTATTTGTAGAAACTGTATGTAATTTACACGTAACCATTAATAATTATTGAATATAATAGCACAAGCGCATAATCCCAAGTCAGAACTAACAGTAACTTTCTGTCAGAACTAACAGTAACTTTCTCACTGCCAGAACTAAACAAACACGCGTATAGTAGTGCTAGCCAGGCCAAACCAAATAGGAAAAACGTCAGAATTGTACTGACTGCGAGGGGCACTCGATAAGAACTTAAACTGCGACCAGCTTACCAACTTGGGCAGATAAAACAAAACGCCGTATTATATTATAGTCACAAACAACCAGCCATTTATGTGTTTTAAGCGTGGGGTTAAAGTTTCGACAGATAGGTTGTCTTGTTACACAAGAATTATTGTAGTTTGATATGCTAATATTATGTGTCAAATGTCCTCATTATGTCTTAGTGATATCTCTAGGATTCTGCATAAACATACCATTTCAGCTGTTACAAGTTTACGTTTGTCTTGTGCTGTCGTTGTCCACGTTTGAAATTGGTAGCACAGCGTTGACATAATAATTGTTTTGAATAGTGTTATTTTGTTAAGTCTACATTTCTGATCCTGAAGATTGGTGTCATTTGCCCTAGGGCTTGGTATGCTTAACTACACCTATTGTGTATTTCTTTATTGCACTTACCTTCTGTTGTTATATTGATTCCTAGGTATGTGAATTATGCCACTTGCTTAAGTTTATGGTTTGCAATATATATATATATATATATATATATTGGTGTTTCTTTCTGTTTTCCCTATCTTCATGATTTCGGTCTTTTCTATATTTTCTTTTCTTCATGTTAAAGGTGGAGCGAATGACCGTGTATAAGAATGCCTCTTTCTTATATTATTAATTAACCCTTATCTTAAATTGACTATTTCAGCATCTCCTCGTTAGTTTGTCTAGCTGCCCATTATACTCTAAGCATCCATCTATTTCTGCATTCAGAAGAGGAGGCATTGAGAATATAGTGACAACAGGAAAGATAGAAGGGAAAATATCAACGGGAAGACCCAGAGAAAAGATATTGGACAGTTTGACTAAATGACTTCGATTGACGACACCAACAGAGATGATGATATATATGAGAGATCGATGTACATGGAGAAATATGATCGCCAACGCCATTCGACACGGTACTTGATGATGATGATTCATGTATAGAACCACATATCTGTTACTTTTAATTTCCACTACACTGTTTATTTAATATGGAAGATTGGAATCCACGTTAGAACCGGTGCTATTCAGTCAAATCTCATTATAACAACTTGGTCCGGGGAAATATGTAATAAAAGACATTCGCTACATACAGTACATTGAGTAAAGAATAAATATAGTTCGGTATTGTGAAAAGTGCTATTAAATTGGGACATTTAGGTCCAATCCCAGATCAGATGCCCACCTTGTTTGATGATCTCCCTTGGCTATGTTTATCAGTCTATGTTTATCATTTATTCATTTACATATTAATTTATTTAGGGTTAGGGTTAGTTATATAAAACACAACTCTCCTAACCCAAACAATTTTTATATTTAAATTTGTTATTGATTAATTATTGATATAATATTTAGATTAATTATCTATAAAATAAGCAGGAAGGCATCGAATCAGGGATTGAAACAAAATTTGTGATAAAACTATGATGTAGTTAAGAGGTATTCAACTGTATAGCTCTGAATAACTCTCCTCAGTGATTTTCTACAATTATATTGATCTTCAATCTGCGTTTGTTCTTGTACTCCTGTAGGTTTACAGGATGTAGTCTGGAGAACAAAATGTATTGTGTCATGGTTTTAAGCCTAGATGTGATAGCTCCGCCTACTGAAACACCCGATTCAGCATGATATCTTGGCCACTTCTACCCTCTTTGGAATGATACAGCCAGTTTCATCGGAACACATCATAGTCGATACATACGACATGCATGACAGATATCAATTTCGTTATGCTTTTTTCCCTTTCGGACCACGATAAAACATGGACGGTTTGGGCAATAATATGGCATAATATAAGATATAGTGAAAAAATAGCATAATATGAGATATAGTGAAAAAATAGCATAATATGAGATGTAGTGAAAAAATACCCCTTTCGGGCCCCAGCAACACACGGGCGATTCTGATAGTTGAATAATGTATACTGATAGTTGAGTCATGTATACTGATAGTTGAGTCATGTATACTGATAGTTGATTTATATATACTAATTGTTGAGTTATGTATATACTGATAGTTGAATCATGTATACTGATAGTTGATTTATGTATACTGATTGTTGAGTTATGAATACTGACAGTTAAGTTATGAATACTGATAGTTGAGTTATGAATACTGATAGTTGAGTTATGAATACTGATAGTTGAGTTATGACTGGTGCTGAGCTTTGTCTACAGTGTGAAAGAGTTGGGACATTTGTCAAACACCCTCTCTCTACTTGATCCAACAGTGTACCAGTGACAAGACAAATTAAGTCGACTGGAAATATACCAAGTTGCAGTGGATCACCAGAGTGTTCTAAGTTTCTCACAAAGACTTGGCATTCCACAACGCTCTGTTGGCAAGTGCATTCCAGCCCATTGAACATCAGATGTTTAATCCGCTCTGTCAGCAATATCCATGCTTGGGTAGACATGCACTCTGTATTTACTCATACCGCAATAGAATCATACCGCAGCCCCTCGGTTACCATCACCTGATTTGGCTAATCTGTGAAAGCCGTTACTGAGGTGTGGCCGCTGCCGCATGCTGGCAACTTCTGGAAGCCACATATGAGAGGTGAGTGCCAGATTGGGGGGGGGGGGGAGGCAAAGATGTGAGAAATGCTACAAAGAAGTATGACAGATTCAACGTTAGAGGTACTACCCCTCCCTGACACCCTCGTCAGAGGTAATACTCCCTCTCCCAGACACACCATACACACATATACATACATAGATGCGTACACGCATACATATATGCGTTCATACATCAACACACATGCGGGCACATACATACACACAGAGAGAGACACACATACATACAGAAATACACATAGACACAACAGAGACCACCCACCCACACACACACACACATAATCATAGCCCATGCAGAGACACGTACACACACATACAAACACACACCGCACTCACTCGGAGACATACTTGCTATGGAAGTCTCTTAATGTTACCAAGATCCATCCGATTTCCTGAATGACAGGTAAACACACTTAGAAAGAAAACAAAAATCACGGACGGCAAGATCAATGTTTACAAATCGATCCCAAAAATCAATGGAAGAAGTTCTATTGTTAATGTGACTAGCAGTTTTTTTTATAGTTCAGGTAGAGGGAGGAAAGGGGGAAGTGGGGGGTTGTAAACACTTGTGGAAACATAAACATATCTACGGGTTTTAAAAGGTCAATGAAAGGGCGGAGATGATCACAGGTAGGTCAATTAGAGGTTATATATTTGCGCCTTCTCTATAATATTTTTTTCGTCCTCCTAGTTAACCCCCCTCCCCCCACTACCAATTTTCTAGATGTGAACATTGTAAAATTGTTAGTGCCGAAATTCATAGTGGTAAATATATTAACTATAGGCCTAACTATAACATAGGGTATTGGTAACTTTATTAATTATAACTATAACATAGGGTATTGGTAACTTTATTAATTAATAACTATAACATAGGGTATTGGTAACTTTATTAATTATAACTATAACATAGGGTATTGGTAACTTTATTAATTATAACTATAACATAGGGTATTGGTAACTTTATTAATTATAACTATAACATAGGGTATTGGTAACTTTATTAATTATAACTATAACATAGGGTATTGGTAACTTTATTAATTATAACTATAACATAGGGTATTAGTAACTTTATTAATTATAACTATAACATAGGGTATTGGTAACTTTATTAATTATAACTATAACATAGGGTATTGGTAACTTTATTAATTATAACTATAACATAGGGTATTGGTAACTTTATTAATTATAACTATAACATAGGGTATTGGTAACTTTATTAATTATAACTATAACATAGGGTATTGGTAACTTTATTAATTATAACTATAACATAGGGTATTGGTAACTTTATTAATTATAACTGTAACATAGGGTATTGGTAACTTTATTAATTATAACTATAACATAGGGTATTGGTAACTTTATTAATTATAACTATAACATAGGGTATTGGTAACTTTATTAATTAATAACTATAACATGTGATTGACAATAACAATTGTAGTGAAATAGAACAAGAACCCAGTTTAGATAAAGTCAGATGGGCCATTCAAAAATTGAATTTAGGGAAATCTCCAGGGTGTGATATTGTAACTGCTGAAATGATCCAGTCAGGTGGAGAAACGACCATCACCATCTATCATACACTCAGCACCAAGATCTGGAAAAGTGAAGTTTGACCCAAGGAATGGGCACAATCAGTTTCCATACCGCTGCAGAAGAAGGGAAATCTAACAATATGCACCAACTACAGAACCATCGCACTGGTCAGTCACGCCAGCAAAATACCACTTGGTATCATCATGAAAAGAGTACACCTTGAGCTGGAAGAAGATTGGGTATTAGGTCTGTTGATTATCCTCTTCGCACACTGAACACATCCATAGGTTTTCAGATCTCCGCTTCAGTAAATCTCTCAGGGTATAACGGCTGATTCTCGATATTGACTCATGCTCATTCAACTCAAAATCCTCAGATCGTGAGGATTCAAGAAGAGAAATTTGTGTGTCTGGAAGAATAGTTCACTGAAAGAAGAGTTAAATGAAGCACAGGCAGGATTCAGACAGGGCAGAGGCTCCAGAGACCACATTTTCAATATGCGGAACATCATAAAGAAATTCAGAGAGTTTAATGACGACATTTACACATGCTTTATTGATTACACCAAAATATTTGATTGTGTACAACATCAAACACTTTGGAATATCATGAAGGGCATGGGTTTCCCGCTACACCTAATCCGCCTCATAAAAACATTAAATCAAGACCAGCAAGCAGCTGTGAGAGTAAATAGCGAGAACATATGATTGGTTCAGTGTGGAAAAAGGAGTTAGACAAGGATGTGTCATATCACCATATCACTTCAAAATTTATGCAGAAAACATAATGAAGAATGTAAGAAATGATCAACAGAGAAATAACTTCGACCCATTCAACATCAGATGTCACGAGATACCAGAACTAAGATATACTGATGGTACAACATTATTGGCACACAGTCAAGCAGGACTTCAACATCTCATAAATTTCATTAAAGAACATAGTGAAAAACTAAACCTATTCTTAAATGGAAAAAAATACCAAGATTATGACAAGTGACAAAACCACTAGCAAGTTAAGTTAGTACCTTCGTTCTCTTATCAACAGTAACGGGGATTGCTATGAAGAAGTTAGAAGAAGGTTGGCTATCGCGTCGAAGAAGCTGATACAAAAGAAAAACATATGGCTGAGCTGCTGCAAAACAACAAAACTAACATTCCTAGAGCTTTATATTCCCAGTGGCAATATATGAGTGTGAATCCTGGATAATCACCAACAAAGAGAAAAATAAAATGGCAGCACTTGAAACAAAATGTCACAAAAAAATGCCTCAGAATACCATGGACCAAAAAGATCACCAATGTAGCCATCCTGAGAGAAATGAATCTAAAAGAAAACTGGATAAACAGCATGGTTCTTTCTAGTAAACTATAATATTTTGGCCATATCAAACGCTACGACGGCCCAGAGAAAATCATAATGGAGGGGATGATGCCAGGGAGACGAACAAGAGACAGACCAAAACAAAAGATGGACGCAAGATATCAAAGACCACCTAAACATGACAATAACGGAAGCAGGAAGACTGGCTTAAGATAGACAGAAGTTTCGAAAGCCTGTGATGACTGCTACATCCAGTTCAGGGGATATGGTACCTGATGATGATGACATAGGATGGTGGAGGCTTCAGATAAATGTGACCATAAATCAGAGGTACATAGTACTTACACACATTCTTCATACATGTCATGGGAACATATTTGCATTACACATGTCATGGGAACATATTTGCATTACACATGTCATGGAAAGAGGTCTGCATCATAAATGTCATGGGAGGAGTATTGCATCATAAATGTCATGGGAGGAGTATTGCATCATACATGTAATTGGAAGTTCAACGCGGAAGAGATATACATGATACATGTCATGGGAAGAAGTTTTCCTCATACATGTCATTGAGCGAGATTTGCATCCTACATGTCACTGAAAGGGTTGTGCATCACAAATGTCATGGGAAGAAGTTTGCATCATAAATATCATGGGAAGAAGTTTGCATCATAAATATCATGGGAAGATGTTTGCATCATAAATATCATGGGAAGAAGTTTGCATCATGCATTTCATGAGAAGTTGAACGCGCAAAAGGTTTGTCCACAACATTACAGGAAGATTGAGCTTCTTTTGGCTTATAAAGAGACATAACATCACGGACCATCTGTGTGTTGCCAGTTCCCGATAGGGGGAGCAAAGAATAGCAACATGCATGTCGGAAGAGACGACTGAGGAAGTTGTGTGGTAAAGTTGGCTGTTGCATTCCAAATAGGATCAATGTAACCCAAAAACCATGATGAAATAGAATGACTTATGTGTCCTGCCAAAAGGCTCAGATATTGCAGCAATGCTGTAAACCATGCCACAACATATTTATTTTTCCAGACTACATCCTGCAAATATGCATGACTTTTAGAACGAATGCATAGAAGAAGAATAGCATCATGAGAAAAATAATAAAAGAAAATATGGTTGATAGTAACGTGGATAGAGGGCTGCCCAAGACGACATTGGATAAGAGACACCTCAGATTGTTTAAACACGCCCATGTTTACCGAATGTAAAACTCATCCAGATACAACTTGAGTTCAAAAGACCCGTAAAAACAATACGTTCTGGAAAGAATGTGTCACCTGAATGAATTCTACAACAGTATTCTACCAAACATCTCATCAGAATGTGTTTTACCATCTATGATAAAATAAATGAAAAGAACGCCAAAAAACTTGAAAATTGACTTCACTGTACACGATTTTTTCCCCATATGTAGTCTATCTCTTAGGAAATCAGTACTTTACTTGCCGAGAGCACGACTCATAGCAAGAAAATGGATAATTTCAAGCAGTACTCTTCCGTTAATCTAAGAAAATAGATCGTTTCAAAACACAAAGAAAACACAAAGAAACACAATGAAATCAAACACACGTTCAATGAGCAGAAAAGAACAGAGATACAAAAGAGCTGGCATGAAAAGACCAGCAGCCTAAACATGACACAAGTAAATTATGGAACCTTACAAGAACTCTAAATGAAGAAACAAAGAATTCTACAAGACTGTCGAAGAAGAGGGGAAATTCCACACAGGGAAAATGGCAGCAAACATTTTTGCTGACTTCTACAAGGAAGAAAGCACAACAACAGTCTCTCATACACGTATCAAAGAAGTCAAAAAAGAAATTAAAAGAAAACTGAAGAATCAAAATCCAGAGCCCTGCATGAAGACACCCTTCACCATCGCAGAACTAAATGGTGCCATAGGAAAACTAAAAACCAAAAAGGCCCCAGGAAAAGACGGCATAACCAATGATATGATCAGGAACGTAGGGCCAATCAGCAGAAACAAGCTCCTTACCATCTAACCAATCATGGAAAACTGGTAAAATTCCAGACTTGTGGCGTAAAGCTGTCATCATCCCAATTGGGAAAAAACAAAAAGGAAAAACAAGCAAGTCAAGCTACCAACCAGTCAGCCTCTTGAGTTGCGTAGGGAAAACAATGGAGAGAATGGTCTACTCTAGACTGATAAAACACCTAGAAGAAAACCAAAAGCTTACCAAGACACAGTCTGCCTATAGGAAAAATCGAAGCACTGAAGACCAGCTTACAAACCTAGCACAGGAAATCGAAAATGCTTTCCAAAAGAAGGAAAAAGTGCTGGCTACTTTTATGGACTAAGTAAGGCCGATAAGGTGTGGAAAGAGGGAGTCCTCTTCAAGCTTCTCCAAAACAAAATCGAAGGCAGAATGTTTAGCTGGATAAAAGATTTCCTCTGCTACCGCACTGCAAGAGTAAAAGTAGATGGTAAACTAAGCAAACGTGTTACTCTCCAACAAAGAGTACCTCAAGGAGGAGTGATCTCTCCTACCCTCTTCCTAGTATTCATCAATGATATGGGAGAGAAACTGTCACATCATATTTCAAAGGCCCTTCATGCAGATGACTTTGCTGCCTGGAGTGCGGTAGGAAACCTATCCAATGCAAAAAACAGAATGCAGACAGCACTTGACACCTTAAGTGAATGGGCATCTGACTAGGGAGTCCAGATCAACCTCTCCACAACGGTGACAACCATCTTCTCACTTTCAAACCATATAGAAAAAGCACATCTTAAAATAAATGGAAGTGAGTTAGCACATGTGGAGAACCCTACATATCTAGGGGTCACACTAGACAAGCGACTCACCTGGAAACCACACCTAATAACCACTGAGCAAAAAGCAACCAGGAGGCTATCCTTGATGAAGAAACTTGCAGGCACAAGCTGGGGAGCAAATGGAAATATTCTCCGAAAAGTCTACATGGATACAGTCAGACCTGTAGTAGAATATGGAATTACAGCCTGGGCATCAGTATCAAAAACAAATACTGATCGCCTATCTAAAGTACAAAATGCAGGACTTCGACTTATCTCAGGAGGGAGGAAAACCACTCCAATCCATGCAATGGAAAAAACATGTAAACATCCGCCCACTGGATGACAGAAGAGAAGAAAGAGTGTAACGGACTTTGAAGAGCCAGGCAATAGTCTTCAGAATGTCTCCATAGTAACACAGGTTCCTGGAATAATTAATAAGGAATACTAAACTCCACCTCAACTAAAAGCATTGACACTGGAGATGATAGAAATAAAATACAATCCCAAGGATTGGACACATGTCTACACAGATGGATCGGCAGAAGGAGCAGTAAGGAATGGAGGAGGTGGAATTTTTTTATAAGACTCAAAGATGGGAAGACAATATCAAAAGCTTTTCCAACCGGGAAATACTCCTCTAATTTTAGAGCAGAAGTAGTTGCACTCTATCAAGCACTGAAAGCCTTCACCGAACCAGGACTGCCAAGACCAAAGAAGATAGCCATATTCACAGATTGCAGATCCCTACTGGAATCAATCCAGAGCAACAGAAACGAAAGCCTTCTGCACAACATCAGACATGAGCTAAGACAGATCCAAAAATCAACAGCTATTGCCCTTCAGTGGATACCATCACACTGTGGAATCATGGGAAATGAGAAAGCGGATGCTCTGTCAAAGGCAGGAAGTGAAATGGAGCAACACAGACACCCACTGTCTTACGGAGAAGTAAAAACAATAACCCGCAACACATACACAGCAAAGTGGAAGAAAGAAATGGAAGGGGAATACGAACATGATGCAATACATCTCCTCCAAAGATATCAACAGACCACAATATTTCACCTTAGAACAGGCCACTGAATACTGTTGGGTCACCTTTATCGATTAAGGATCTCATACACAGATGAATGTCCATGTGGATCCGGAACCCAGACTCCGGAACACATACTTCAGGACTGCCCAACATACAAAGAGCAGAGACAGCAGACCTGGTCAGAGGATACAGACTTGAGGCAAAAACTATGGGGCAGCCGTTCTGACCTGGAGAAGACAGTGGACTTCGTCTTGATGACAGGTCTGACGGTATAGCATGACCACATGCTGAACGCAGAAGAAGAAGAAGAAGAAGATCGTTTCAAGCAGTATTCTCCGTTAATCTAAGAAAATAGTTTCAAGCAGTATTCTTCGTTAATCTAAGAAAAAAATGCACTTGCATTCAAGACGTCATGCCCTAATTCAAAACTCCTACCTCGTAGACGCAAAGTAAATGGTGCAGAAACTACGTCATGGAAATTCTAGTTTTCATAAGGAAAAGTTGAAAAAACGTCTATGCTACGGAAAGTCTAGTTTTCATAAGAAAATGTTGAAAAAAAAACAACCCAACAACAACGTGAAAGTTGAATTCACTGTACTCGAATTACCTCATACGTACTAAATCCCTCAAATCGAAACAGCTAACAGCATGCCAAGAATACTACTAATGGCATGTAACTCCGTAGCTTCAAACGGTAATCCCAGGAAAATCGGAAACGTCCGTTTTGATTCTTGATTTCTTGATTAGAAACTGCCTCACAGCACGTGGAGCATTCCCATAAGTTCTCCTTCTTTTGCTCCAGCAGACATCCGACTCAATGGTGTGTCGAGTCTAATGTCGCTGAAACAGACGTCGACATAAGGGCATAACTTTGGCCCTTGCAACAATATTTCTTTGTTGTTCAGCCTACCCACGCCGTGCCCGTAGCTAGTTCAAGCACAACGTCGGTATGTCGGAACAACATGGTAACTATTATCGAAGGTTACGGCGATGTCCGTTTTGTGAACACGACTCGCGAAAGGATTCGAACTCTCGATCCTTTGAGCACAAAGCAAATCACTTAATAATTACGCAAGGGATGTCCAATGATAACTATGGGTTCACTTAAATACGATGGTGGAGAGTTCAGCTTCCAGAACTAACTCGTTTTGGTAGACGGACCTTCAGAAATGTTATAACTCTAAAGTTACTACTACAGGCATCTTACCACAAATCTAATTTAGCACTGTAATAATTTAAGCATACAATGTTTCATATTACCTGGCACAATAACAGACACTATCAATTTCGACCAACAACAAACGAATTCTCACGCAAACTAAATGATTAACTTATTATATAATGCTCTTACAGAAGCCACTGCTCACGATTGGTAATTGGAATAAATGCTGGCTGTTTAATGAATTCACTTTGCCTGTGAGACGTGAATTTTATACCAAACACAAAGTGACAAAATAATGAAAGGGATGTCTTTAGCAACATTGCTAACCAAACATTTCCATGGTGAATCGATTAGGGTCCTTAACAAAGGGAGTTAACAATGTGTTAAATTTTATGTTGTTGACAACAGAGAAATTTGAAGAGTTGTCGGTATCCGACGATGTTTTTATTTGCATTTTAAAACGAGGCTGACAGGAAGAACATGATGACGTCAGGATTGTAGAACGTTTTTTTTACAGCAAGGGTTCTCAGCATAGGTTGGTCACCTGCCTCTCTGTGGACTACTGAGATTTATAGAATTTAGGAGGGGAAGGGGGATGAGAGGGGGAGGTTGAAAAAATTTGTGAAATGTGGGGTGGGGATACGATCCTTAGAACAAGTATTCCAGAAGTCGTGGTGAATCGGTTACCAGAACCGGAAACGACTATTTTTTATGGCTGCAAAACTCTGATATAACCAAATTGGTCTGCGGTGTGGGTGAAAGGATCGTGACAGCATATGGTTTTGAGAAGTGGAGTGTTCAAATCCCCTTCCCCCTTAGCAAATCGGAACATAATTTATAGCATTAAAAACTTGGCTAAAAGGCGGGTAAAAAGCTCAAGAAATCCCCCCCCCCCCCCGGCGTAGCGATTTCTCTCAAAAAGGTCATATAATTTTACAAAAAAAAAAAAAAAAAAGAGCTGGAAAGCAAATACACATGATATGACTTTTTTTTAAAAGGTAAACTCACTCCACCTTTTAAATATATGATATCTACGACCCTAATGGTGAAGGGTATGTTTGATTACCGCATGTCAGCGAGAACTATTATGATCAAGCATAACGGTCGTCGCCATTTGACAGAGAAGTCTAACCAGCAAGTAATAATGTCTTCAAATATACAACAAGCAACTCGGTAACAAGTTCACTTAAATTCATGAAATTTTACGCGCAGGTTAGTAATCATAATGTTCTAACATATTAAAAAAAATATCTTATTTGGCTTCATTTACGCAATAATATGTCCCATTCCAACTTTTTTATTTTAGTCTTGATTTCACATAACTTCCGTGACGCGGAGATAAAAACACACAGTGTCTACTTCCGGTCATTCGATCTGCGTGCACCGCACTTAGAGCTCCCCAAAGGGTCTTCCAGGGGAGTGGATCGGGGGGGGGGTCTCTCAGTGCATTGCGCGCAGATCAATTGATGCTGCGTTGTTTGCGTTTTTGAGAAAGTTAGTGTCCTTAAATAATGTTTGGTTTGTTTCATAAACAATGTTGATATATCATTTCGTAATGAACACTTATTTTCGTTATTTTTAATTACAGGACACATAACCATTCTCAAAACTAGTAAATTTACAGGATTTGTGTTCAAATGATGGCAGATTCCGTCTTTATTCGTATTCTCTTGCTCACAAGTGCATATTCAATGAGGTCCCTGATGTTTATAGGTGCCATGTATGCTACTGTTGGCAAGTGGACGCGCCCCTCAATTTGTATATGTTATTTTTACAGTGCGTCATAAAATATTCAGTCGCCGTGTAGTCGGAACAGCAAAGTTGGGTAATGAATTTTCAATAATCACTGAAAACACATAAGATAACACACAAATAAATGTTTCGACGCAAAGACCTTTATCAAGTTCAAAACATAACATACATCGAGTACAGAACGGCACTGCCAACGATCACATACCATAGGAAAAAGAGATACATTGCGGACGTCTGGAAGAGTATGATGATAACAGGGAATATAAAAACTAAAACTAGAGTGATTGAGATAAAACAAATGAAAGAGAGGATTGACAGTATACAACAAGATATAAATAGAAAAATGACATAATAGGATATTTGCACGTAGGAATGACGGGCATTAATTCCAAAAGGCTGTAGCGAACCAAACTAGTGAATATATCGGGTTTCAAGAACATATCGCGTCCCATCATTCGAGGGGCACGATTTAATGGTAGTCATCTGGGTATCACGGCATATTATGAATATATTCTGCATTAAGTGATAGACAACAGGAGTCCCTGACTTGTGGTTGATACTGTGCAGACGGTGATATAATCGGTCTCGGAACGTCTTAACCATCTCCATTAAATACATCACTGTGCATCGTTTGTAGTTGATGACATAGATGACGTGACGGTACACACAAGTAAAACCATCTTCAATAGTGAAAACAACTACTGTGTCATCTGAAAGGAAATTAAAAATGTTCTTTTTTGTTGTTTTTTTCTGAACAGGTAAATAAGTCCAAAATAGATTTTTACGTCATTGTTACATGCACATCTATAAGATCTTTATCTACACATCTATAAGATCTTTATCTACACATCTATAAGATCTTTATCTGCACATCTATAAGATCTTTATGTGCACATCTATAAGATCTTTATGTGCACATCTATAAGATCTTTATGTGCACATCTATAAGATCTTTATCTACACATCTATAAGATCTTTATCTGCACATCTATAAGATCTTTATGTGCACATCTATAAGATCTTTATGTGCACATCTATAAGATCTTTATGTGCACATCTATAAGATCTTTATCTACACATCTATAAGATCTTTATCTGCACATCTATAAGATCCTTATGTGCACATCTATAAGATCTTTATCTACACATCTATACGATCTTTATGTGCACATCTATACGATCTTTATGTGCACATCTATAAGATCTTTATGTGCACATCTATAAGATCTTTATCTACACATCTATAAGATCTTTATGTGCACATCTATAAGATCTTTATCTACACATCTATAAGATCTTTATCTACACATCTATAAGATCTTTATCTGCACATCTATAAGATCCTTATGTGCACATCTATAAGATCTTTATCTACACATCTATACGATCTTTATGTGCACATCTATAAGATCTTTATGTGCACATCTATAAGATCTTTATGTGCACATCTATAAGATCTTTATCTACACATCTATAAGATCTTTATGTGCACATCTATAAGATCTTTATCTACACATCTATAAGATCTTTATCTGCACATCTATAAGATCTTTATCTGCACATCTATAAGATCCTTATGTGCACATCTATAAGATCTTTATCTACACATCTATACGATCTTTATGTGCACATCTATAAGATCTTTATGTGCACATCTATAAGATCTTTATGTGCACATCTATAAGATCTTTATCTACACATCTATAAGATCTTTATGTGCACATCTATAAGATCTTTATGTGCACATCTATAAGATCTTTATGTGCACATCTATAAGATCTTTATCTACACATCTATAAGATCTTTATCTGCACATCTATAAGATCTTTATCTGCACATCTATAAGATCTTTATCTACACATCTATAAGATCTTTATCTACACATCTATAATATCATTATCAAAGAAGGAAAGCAGTTCATAGATTTGAAAACAGTCCATTTGAAGTGAAAAGTTGGGACAATGAATATTACGATAAATTGCTTGAAACTACATACTGTCACATTGTAGATACACTTATGGTTCTTAAAAATTCATCCAAAATTTATTCATGGGTACATGCAGAATGAAATATCGCATAGAAAAAATTCAAGATGTAATCGCGTGTTATTGAGATATTAAATGCAGTTAGAAAGCAAATAGTTTTGAAACGAGTTATAGTTTTGTACAATGTGTTAATATTACTTGGCGTGTCATACGTTTCAAGTTTATACTGACAACATTGTCTGGTGCGGGTCAGTGCTTTTATTTGTGGTGTCATTGATTGATTTATAAATAGAGTGGGCATTGTTGACGGAATATGATACAGGAATCTTTATTGCATTGATTTATTTATATTAGTATTTTGATATACTATGCTATCAGATCAGCTGTTGTGTCGCCCTCGCAATGAATGCTGCCTGGACTGAATCTTCAAAACTTTCTGCGTCTTGGCTTGGACTTGAATGTGTAAGGGATAGTACCACATGGTGAGTAGGAGCCACATGGGTTAACATGATTTTGTAACGGTTCTTCCTCTTCGTAAATAAGGCATTGATCATCAAAAATAGCAATTCGTTGATTGCTTTATTTAATTCCTCTTGAGATTCTTCTCTTATTACTGCACTGTTTACTTTTTTGTTTTTAGATTCTTTTGTTATTTTGTTCATGTATATGTTAAAAAGTATAGATGAGAGTACACATCCTTGTCTTACCCCTAATTTTATTTCGAAAGTTGAAGTCATTCCATTAGTCGATATTACTGAGCTTTGGCAGATCGGGTATTATATTTGCTAATAACTGACCTTTCATTCCACAGTTCTCTATTATTTCCCATAAAGCATTTCTATTGTCTCTATCGAATGCTTTTTCTAGGTCTATGAAATATTGTGTTTAGTTCTTCTTGATAGTATTCTATTGCTTTTTCACTTAGTTGTCTCAAGGTAAAATCATATGTAAAACATACTCCTTTCCTGAACCCAAACTGGAAGGACATCAAATGTAGGTCTGTGATGTATCTTAGACGTTTGTCTAATGTTTTGTCATATATTTTTCCAGTACGAATTAATAGGGAGATGCCCCTGTATGATTCACATACAATTTTGTTCCCTTTATTCTTCAATATTAGCACTATTATTGAGATCTGCCAATCTTCTGGTGGTCGCTGGCAGTATTGTGATTATTTAGCAATGTATACACACTGCCAATTTGCCAGGTCTGTCGCAGTGGAGATGTTGTTCGCTGACTGGGTGTTATTTCATGATATTTCTTCTCCTTATTGAAAATTAATTATAAATATCACATCCAGATAGAATCACACAAATATCACTTCCAGATAGAATCACACAAATATAACATTCAGATAGAATCACACAAATATCACATCCAGATAGAATCACACAAATATAACATTCAGATAGAATCACACAAATATCACATCCAGATAGAATCACACAAATATCACATTCAGATAGAATCACACAAATATAACATCCAGATAGTATCACACAAATATCACATCCAAATAGAATCACACAAATATAACATTCAGATAGAATCACACAAATATCACATTCAGATAGAATCACACAAATATAACATTCAGATAGTATCACACAAATATCACATCCAAATAGAATCACACAAATATAACATTCAGATAGAATCACACAAATATCACATCCAGATAGAATCACACAAATATAACATTCAGATAGTATCACACAAATATCACATTTAGAATCACACAAATATCACATTCAGATAGAATCACACAAATATAACATTCAGATAGAATCACACAAATGTGACATCCAGATAGAATCACACAAATATAACATTCAGATAGCATCACACAAATATCACATTCAGATAGAATCACACAAATTTCACATTCAGATAGAATCTCACAAATATAACATTCAGATAGTATCACACAAATATCACATCCAGATAGAATCACACAAATATAACATTCAGATAGTATCACACAAATATCACATTCAGAATCACACAAATATCACATTCAGATAGAATCATAAAAATATTACATGCAGATAGAATCACACAAAAATCACATTCAGATATAATCACACATATATCACATTCAGATATAATCACACAAATATAACATTCAGATAGAATCACACAAATATCACATTCAAATAGAATCACACAAATATCACATTCAGATAGAATCACACAAATATCATATTCAGATAGAATCACACAGTTGTAATTAAGATATTCCGATTAAAAAAACAACTTCTGTCACTTTAATAAAACAATGCTTATGTAATGTCCGAGAGTGTAAAAGTTCCGCGGCTACACGCCGCCATGGTTGGTTGGTTGCCATCCCAAAGAATTGTAAGCAATTTGTTCTCACTTCATATACGCAGTGACGGTGTTTCTCAGAGCTTTCTTTCATGCCCAGGAGACTTCAACTTTCGTTTTAGTGCAAGGCTTATTGAAGAGGCCTTTTACTCGGAGGGGGTATACAGTACACATTAAAACTAATGTAAAACATATCAGATCGGCACAGTCTACTGTGCAGTCGAGTGTGGGCAATATGTAGACACAATAGCTAAGGTATGCCATGACATATTAACAATTTCAACGGACAACCTTAACATGCAGAAATGGAAATTGTACTAAATTAGAAATTTGTCTATCCGAACCCATGTCTGTCCCTAGCAGAGTGGGAAATAAACTGCCGATCCGCGGTAACAAAAAGTTTAAGAAAACACTGCTATACATGACATGCCATTTTTTCTGTCTTTCAGTCAAACTTTCTAGAAAAATTATTTGTCTTTTCAAAAGGGGGTCGGTCATCAATGTATTTTAATTGTGTAACACAATTTTGTTTCTTCAAAATTAGGCGTTTTCCACGTTAACACCAATATTACATAGGCGTGACCATTTAGAGGGGTGTTAAATGTTGGTACTAAACACTTCTGTCTTTAAAAGAACCTCAGTGGGCGTCTGTGAATATCAATAGCGTTACCTACAGAGAAAAATAACGGTAAAACAAGGTTGAAGACATCGGATATGTCGAAATATTGTCGCAAATAAAACGGTGACACAACGTATTTTTTGTTACCTAGACTACATCCTGCTGGAAATCTAGTACCGCCTACCACATTGCCCAGCGACAAGAGAGATCGCGTGGGGGTTTAAGAAAAACAAAATAATCTGATTGAAAGGAATGTTTGTCTTCGACACATGCACCAGTCAGATGTGTGTGAATCCACTTGGCACATGCACCAGTCATATGTGTCTGAATCCACTTGGCGACACATGGACCAGTCATATGTGTGTGAATCCACTTGGCGACACATGAACCAGTCATATATGTGTGTGAATCCACTTGGCAACACATGGACCAGTCATATGTGTATGAATCCACTTGGCGACACATGCAGAAGTCATATATTTGTGAATACACTTGACGACAATCTTGATTCATGATTAGGAACAAGCGTCACAGCACTCTGGGCATTCCCATATATGCTCAGCTTGCCGTTCCGTCAGCCATCTAAAAGTGTATAAGCTCAGTGTCCCAGTCAGTTACTGATTACGCGTTCTTCTGATCTTTCCGGAGAGGGAGCACTTTCTCCCATCACCTCTAGTCACTCTCATTTCTATCATTCTCTGAATATGTACATTGTGAAGTTCGACTTCCTCCTCGTTTTCTCGTAGGTACCCATGACTGCTCTAATCAATTAAATCCTGTCGCTTCTTATCTCGGTGCCGTTCACCAAAGTTTTACCAGCCAACACATCGGTTATTTCGTTTCCCCTGACCCCAGCATGACCAGGACAGTAAATTCATGTAATGCTCTGCGCACTCTCTTCCCATCTGTATCACCACATTTGTCAATAATTTTCTCTCTTTGCCAAATATCACCCATTCACAGCCTCTTCCCACTTCCTCCAGCTCACAAACTCTGAGTAGGGTATCTTCTATTTCTGCCATCCTGGACCTTCTTCTCTTGATTCGCTTTCCTTTTGAGCTGTCTAGAGATTGGTGTAAGACGTGATGATCCTTATTGGCAACCTTGAAGTATTCTTTAACCTCGGCTACTTTATGTCTTGATTTGATGCTAGGTAGGTCTAGGAGAAACCTCATGGTCATGATAAATGACGATAATCTGTCACAGTTTAACAAGTAGTGACCTACATTTTGCTATAATAACATCTCTATAAAAGATTACGTGTATATAAGATGTTTGGTAACTCGGAGCACACCTATAATTATACGTTTGTTAACACCAGTTCACAAACTACACGATCATGACAATTTACATGGTATTGTCAGTGTATTTTAAGGTAACGTCTGATTGATGACTGAGGCATAACATCGCTAAATGAAATAATTATTTAGTATCAACATTTAACACCCCTCTAAAGGGTCGCGTCTATGTAATATTGATGTTAAAGTGGAATTCGCCTAATTTAATAGTTGCACAGTAACAATGTGTTTTGATTCCATTAGTAGAGCAATAACTTACCTGTAAGGTTTAAATTTCCCATTACCTACAACCACATATGCACCGTTTTCTTGGAGGTCTTGAAGACCTGAAATACTGCTACCGTGGTCGGGAGTGCATATCCTGCGTACAGCTCCAAACCTAGGTCCCAGTCGTTCAGTTAGGTAATCCATATAACAAGTAAAGTCCTAAAAGAGATTATTGTTATGGTTAGTCTTATATTTTTAGACCTTACAGATGTTTAAAACACGTAAATACGTTAGATGATGATGCCGTTGATGATGCTTAAAACACGTAAACATGATAGATGTTGATGATTTTTAAAACACGTAAACACGTGAGGATGATGTTTAAAACTCGCAAACACGATAGACGAGGACGATGAAAATAGAGAACCGAATAAGTCTCAATGTCAATATCGATGTCAATGTCCAGGTGGCATGTTGCAGATAAAAGGGTCAATTCCATGTGATCGATATTTGTGACAGGGAAATCTGAACTATCGAATTTCATGATAATCACGGGCACTGCTACAATAAAGATGGTTCCCAGTCTGTGGTTGAAAGGAGCATGCATCAACACAGAGATTTAACTTGTAAACATCAGAACTAGTAGACTAGACATGGGTCTTCAACAAATATCATCACATCAGTAACCAAGCCCACAGCAGCCTCCTTAATCGCCTCCTTAGTGACTTCTAGCGACATACATTGAAGGCGGCAAAGTTACGATTCTTTACTTCTCCGCCGGGTCTCTGTTTTACATGGGAGAATAACGAGAGAAAACAGTACGAAACATTCACTACAGTAAAGGACAACTAATGCCTATATAAAGAGCGATACATTTGCGTATATATGGATAAGAACCGACGCATAAGAATTTCAACGCCCAAAAACGATGCCTGAAAAACGATGCATAAGAAACGATTTTTAATTATGATGTTCCTCCTTCGCAAGCGAAGATGGGCATGGCATGGAAAACAAAAAAATGTGATTAAAAAAGTAGAAAAAAAACCCAAAACATTTGTGATTGTCTAATTTGGTTTATTTGTTATAGATGTCTGATGAGTCCGATTAGTGACAGGAAAGTTATATTGTGAAAATTGTGTTCGGTGGTATGGGCATGTGATGAGACATCTTTTTTCATCTTTTGGCACGTGAAGAGACATCTTTTGTCATCTTTTGGAACGTGACGAGACATTTCTCGATGACAAAAGATGTTCTTGAAAGTACAATGGTGGGGTGAGAAGAAGAGGTGGCCAGAAGAAGGCATGCCTGGATAATATTAAAATATAGACAGGATGTGAAGTTTACAAACTCATTAGGATAGTAGAGGATAGAGATGCGTGGATATCTTTCTGCATGAAATGTCTAATTGTGACACTCGTACGACCCTGACGGGTTTATTATTATTAATCTAATCTAATCTAATCTAATCTAATCTAATCTAATCTAATCTAATCTAATCTAATCTAATCTAATCTAATCTAATCTAATCTAATCTAATGCAATCTAATCTAATCTAACCTAATTTAATCTAACCTAACCTAACCTAACGTTAGCTAATCTAATCTAATCTAATCTAATCTAATCTAATCTAATCTAATCTAATCTGATCTGATCTGATCTGATCTGATCTGATCTGATCTGATCTGATCTGATCTGATCTGATCTGATCTGATCTGATCTAATCTAATCTAATCTAATCTAATCTAATCTAATCTAATCTAACCTAATTTAATCTAACCTAACCTAAACTAACCTAACCGAACCTAACCTAACCTAACATAACCTAACCTAACATAACCTAGCCTAGCCTAGCCTAGCCTAGCCTAGCCTAGCCTAGCCTAACCTAATCTAATCTAATCTAATCTAATCTAATCTAATCTAATCTAATCTAATCTAATCTAATCTAATCTAATCTAATCTAATCTAATCTAATCTAATCTAATCTAATCTAATCTAATCTAATCTAATCTAATCTAATCTAATCTAATCTAATCTAATAATCTAATCTAATGTAATCTAATGTAATCTAATCTAATCTAATCTAATCTAATCTAATCCAATCCAATCTAATCTAATCTAACCTAATTTAATCTAACCTAACCTAACCTAACCTAACTTAACCTAATCTAATCTAATCTAATCTAAATCTAATCTAATCTAATCTAATCTAATCTAATCTAATCTAATCTAATCTAATCTAATCTAATCTAATCTAATCTAATCTAATCTAATCTAATCTGTATGCTTGTCTGTCCATTTGTCTATATCTATCTATGTTCCTTATGCTGAAGATGATGATGTGTGATACGGTGCATAGGGCAGAAACCAGAACTCTCCATGTCGAGCAATGTGATGCTGATGTGTGTAGTTCCTGCGTGTTATTGGGACCCCCATAGTCGCAATGCCTGTGATAGTTGTTCTGCGACTCTTACATCTATACAGAAATGTGTTATTTCAACATCCGGGCCGAACTTTGAACTAAATATTAATTGTCAAGAAAATATCATACATGAAGAGATATGGAGTCAAATAGGTCAAGATCTGGTAGACACCCTTATGAAGGTGAGCAAACGGAGGTGGATTTGGCAGAGGCCTACACTCAGAAAATCAGTTAAAAATACATCCAGACGATCAATGGTATAGAACCCGCAGATAAAATAAAAGGCGAAGGTGGGTAAAAGAAAGCCATGCGAATGCACGGAGAAGAGATACAGAGAAGGGATACAGACAGAGATGGGGATGACATGTGCAAAAAACCTAGGAACCAAAGCTTTTTATTGACTGATTTGGCAAGATCTAGTTGCAGCCCTTCATTCCTTTACATTGGCGCCCCTGGAAATTTCATTTGGTGCTCGCAAACGGGAGTACCACCTGGGTCTTCACGGTTTATTTTCACTTCAACGTCTATAATACATATACTCGCAGACACTATGTTGAACGATTCATGCACGTTGTTCGTCCGTGGAAGTCGACGATGAACATTCAGCTCAAATAGGATGACGATGAAGATGAAGATTCTTGATTCTTGATTAGGAATAATCGTCACAACACTGGGGGCATTCCCATATATGCTCTGCTTGCCGTTCCATCACCCATTTAAAAGTATATAAGCTCAGTGTCCCAGTTATTTGATGATTACGCGTTCTTCTGATCTTTTCGGAGAGGGAGCACTTTCTCCCATCACTTCTAGTGACTCCCATTTCTACTATTCTCTGAATATGTACATTTTTTTCGACTTCCTCCTTGTCTTCACGTAGGGTATCCAGGACTGCTCTAATCAATTTAATTCAATTCAAAGAAGATGCAGGTGCTCGACTGTGACTAATGATCATGTGTGGGAGGAATCTGTAGGACAAATCACTTGCCTTTCTTGAAGCGCGTTTTTATTGCGCAGTTTGAGGTTCTCTGCAGCTGCTGCACCACTCTTGAATCTGTGACGACAATTAGACCTGTCTAATACACGATTCTCTCATGAGTTTGTGAGTATTGTGAAGTGAGTCAGTGGTGTCTTAATCTAATCTAATCTTTAGATTCATGTAAGTAAAGTAACCCATAACATTTATTAATGCCGTAGGGGCATGAGATGTTAGCGATCTCACATTTCACAGGCTCTGCAAATGAGGGTGGTAGCCATCTCCTCTTCCTCGCAGTCTTTACTTCCCGGATTAATCCGGTACCCATTTAAGGCTGGGTCGACCCACGATCTGAAAAACATTCCCGCCTCAACTGGGGAATGAACCCAGGACCACTCATATGTGAAGCTAGTGCGCTAATCACTGCGCTAACGCGGCTCATGTAGATTCGTGTACAGAAGGTAGAAGACAAACAGTAAATACAAATAACAGTAACAATGTGGCTCACCTTAAATTGTGTCGGGTTATACACAACTTTCTTTGGAGGAAAGAAAATGTCTCCATTAATGAAAAAATTTCCCGTCCTGCCTCTGGCTAAATTTGATAAGTACCGTGGCTGTACCCCCTGATCTTTATGATCCTGAACTTTGCTCTTGTTTTGGTTATGGTTGACATCTTCTGCGTAGTTTTCATGTGATCTTTCTGTCGCTTCTCTGTTGTCTCCACTGTAACTTCTTGTTGCCATTTAGAGATGTCAAAATCCGTTGACCTTACGTTTAAACGAGTGTTTGATATTGTGACCAATAATTTATTTACAGTCTCGTCACTTGCATAATATTTCACAAGTATATTTTTCTCTTTAGTTCACTGGAAATGTGTTTATATCTGCAGATTTTCCCCGCGTATAAACTTGACTGTGTAACTTGCAATGGTAATACAGGCAAAATTGGATAATTGAATTTCTCCAGATGTTAGCGTGAAGAAGGTTCAAGACTGCCTCTATCAATTAACTCAATCATGGATATAAGAATTGCAGCCATCACTGATGGTTTTATATTTTCTAAAGAATAAAACATCGTTAAAAATGTTATTGATTATATAATTTAGGGAAATAATCCAAACAAAATAATGAACATCAACAGTCATACGTATTTATTCTATCACACAAATTCCTAACAGTAATACTATTCATGATATATTTTGAAGTCGAATGTGTCGGACACATATGCATACATATTTGTAGGATTCAGCGACCAGAGATAGAATAAAAGGTACTTAGCAGAAAGCTACATAATTGTTGTCAGGAATGAATAAGCATTAGGCATCCAGGGGATGTTGGTAGAGAAACTAGCCAGAGCCGAGTGTAACTGGTTACGAATGAGCATTAGGCATACAGGGGATGTTGGTAGAGAAACTAGCCAGAGCCGAGTGTAACTGATTATGAATGAGCATTAGGCGTTAAGGAGATGCTGGTTGAGAAACTAGTCGAAGCCGAGTGTAATTGGTTACGATACGTCTGATGGGCGGAAGTCGGGGAGAGCCAAGTGCTGCTGGACCACAGAGACCGATTGCCGAAAACCAATCTGCGACGGAATACTAGTCCATCTAGCGTTCAAATCTAGGTATATACTGACCGGTAACCGCTGGATATTGTCAGTCTACGAGCGACCAGTGGGCGCATCGGCCAAGGTCGTACCAGCACGCAACAGCTGCTAGCTGGAAATCGGTCAAGTTCATGTGTTACCCCACCCCCAGTTGCTGACCAGAATCTCGGACGGAATGCCGGTCCACTAGCTGCTGCTGGACGACGATTGTTTAGAGTGGTTGTTATCTCACGCAGTATTATAGACTTGTTATCTAACGCAGTATCATAGACTTGTTATCTAACGCAGTATCATAGACGTGTTATCACACCCGGATTCATAAATTTGTTATCCCACGTGGCATAATAGACTTGTTATACCACGCGGAATCATAGATTTGTTATCCCACGCGGAATAATAGATTTGTTATCCCACGCGGTATCAGAAAAAACATCACATAGAAAGTAATTTCTCTATTTCATGGGATATCTTTACGTTTCTGTGGGATTAAGTAAAGTCTTTTGGAGTGGGGGTGAGGGAGAAACAATGTAAAGAGTAGGAGTAGTGTTCATGCTGTTTTGGTCTGTTTCCCAGCACTTATTGACATATTATTTCATTAAGGGGGGCCCGCGGGTAAATACGCAAACTAGCACACTCTTATCTTCAGTCTTGCCTTGCACAGTGGAAAAAGTGGACCACACTTTGACGTGGAAATATAAATAATATTATTGCGTAGCGATGTGGATCACACTTTGACGTAGAAATATAAAATCACATCATTACGTAGCAATTTGGACCGCACTGTGATGTGACACGTGACATAATGGACCATATTCTAACGTGACAAAGTGGGCTTTATTATAAAATGGAAAGTGAATTACACTGTGACGTGGCAAAGTGAACCACAATGTGACATGACAAAATTAACTATATATTGAGAATTGATAAAATGTACCACACTGTGACATGACAAAGTGAAATAATTTTGTGAATTGACAAAACGAACCACACTGTGATGAGAAAGAGTGACGTTGTGGCGGGGTAAAGTCAACTATTTTGTGATCCGGCACAGTGAACTATTTTACGACATGACAATGAGAATCACAAGGTGACGTGGCAAAGTGAATTGTACTGTGACGTGAGAAAACGAGCCACATTGTGAGTTAGCAAAGAAAACTATATTTTAACATAGAAAACTTAACTATGTTTTGTAACTTAGCACAGTGAACTATATTGTGATATGGAAATGTGAACTATATTGTGATATGGAAATGTGAACTATATTGTGATATGGAAATGTGAACTATATTGTGATATGGCAGTTTGAGCTATATTGTGATATGACACTTTGAACTATATTGTGATATGGCAAAGTAAACTATATTGTGATATGGCAATTTGAACTATATTGTGATATGGCAATTTGAACTATATTGTGATATGGCAGTTTGAACTATATCGTGATATGGCAGTTTGAACTATATTGTGATATGTCACTGAACTATATTTTGCCATCGCAAGGTGAACTATATTTTGCCATGGTAAAGTGAACTATATTTTGCCATGGCAAAGTGAACTATATTTTGCTATGGCAAAGTGAATTACATTTTGACTTGGCAACACGCTGTGACCTGTCCAGAGGTAAACCGCACTATTACGTGGCAAAGTGAATCATACTTTTACGTGGAAAAATGTACCACTCTGTGACGTGATAAAGTGAACTATATTGTGACATGGCAAAGTTATCCCCATTGTGACGTGATAACGAGAACTATATTGCTACATGGTAATGTGTACCACATTATGGAGTGACAAAATAGATCGCATTCTGACGTGGAAATTGACACTACTGTGACGTGATAAAGTGGACCACACTCTGAAGTGACAAATGTAACACATTTGCCCCCATAAATACCAGAATAGTGGTATTAACATATGCACATTCCAATCAAAGACACTTCAAGATATTTGACTATGTCAATCATTCTATACAACAGCAATTTAGCCACAACTTAATATCAATCCGCAGTTGACCTTACAATAAAGAAATTATTTCACTGATAACAGGTAAAGAAAAATCAAGTTCTTCAACCTGTCAATAGAATAAGATTTATAAAGAATGATTGGGTGATCCATAGAAATTCCAAAACTAAAATTCGAAGGAAATTTCAATGTAAAACGTATTGACAGTTTCGATGATCGCTGAAGTATTGACAGTTTAAAAAGTTATTCTTCTTATAACATGGGCACTGAATGTTTCATGCATTGATCGCTGAGTGCAGGGGGCAGAAGTAAACTGTTAACAGCCGTTGACATGTACAGGTGGATAGTGTTAAAGAAGCGCACTCATTCAAGTAATGTTGATTCTAACCTCCCTAACCATTCAACTGCTTTGTTATATGCCCTATATCTTCAGCTTGGTATACATTCTTTAATAGAAATGTTGATTTAGTTTTAATTTCAAGCTCCATCTTCCCCTTGCTTATATTTTGTTAGCGAGATATTTATATTAATATCAAGAGTGATAGAAGAAACCCAACAAACGGGGCTGTCTCATATAGTTACTGGTTGTATGTTCGCTTTATTGTGTAATTCAGGTGTGTAAGACTTGGCCACATCATGAGACAGGCAGGTTTAGAAAACATAATCACAACAGGCAAGATTGAAGGCAACAGAGACAGAGGGCGACAACGTGAGAAAATATTAGACAGTTTGACAACCTGGCACGGCAAGGAAACAACAACGAATTTGATACATAATACTGTGGACAGAGAGCTGTGGAGAGCCATGACCGCCTACGCCACCCGGCAAGGCACCTGATGATGATGGTGAAGACTCTAAGACAGCAAGACTCAAAAGCTAGTTTCGCTCACATTAAGAGACATGACGGCATGGAGAGAGTGTTACTAGAGAAGGTGATAGAAGGCAGCAGGGGCAAAGGCCGCCCAAGACGACGCTGGACAAAAACATTAATGAATGCTTGAGCATGTTACTGGTAGAGGCAGGGCACCTTGCTCAAGACCGCGGAGAATTCAAGATATCCATAGGAAAGACTACGTTCTGGAAATAATATGTCACCTGATGACGAAGACTATTTAGTCTTCACATAGCACCACTGTACACAATGCGGAAAAAATAAAAAATGACTAGCATTGTACGCAAGTGGATATCAATATACCCATGGAGAAATGGTTTTATTATTAGTATTATTATTATTATTATACACACACACACACACACACACACACACATATATATATATATATATATATATATATATATATATATATATATATATATATATATATATATACTCGTATATATATATATATATATATATATATATATATATATATATATATATATATATGGTTCTTGTTTGGAATTCGTGTCACCATGTTTGTTTTAAGATTAATTAATGTCAATATAATTTCAATAATTAATCAATAATTAATTTAAATGTTCATTTTTAGAGTTAGGTTTGAGGGTTGAGGGTTAGTTATCTTTTACACAAATAATATACCAATAAATAGTCGACATTTTACAGTATTATTACTAACATTTGCCATTTCTGCGGAAATTGTTTCCAACTGTTACTGTTCAACAAGCCGAAATGATGAGATATTTAACCACATTCGTAAATAGAAGTTGTTTCACAGATGTTATTAAAAAACGCCGTTGGTCCTACATCGGACATGTCCTACGCTCAGACAGTAACATAATACACCACCAATCTCTTGTATCAATACCAACAGGCAGAAGATCCTAGGTAGACCAAAAGAAACAGAAGAACAATAATTAGAGAAATTAAAACAAACAGTATTCATACTATTCAAGAACTGCACCGAATAGCTTTGAACAGGCAGAATTGGAGAGATCTGACCTCTGCCCTATGTGCTAACCTCAACACAAAAATAAAATGAATGAAGGAAAATTAAGTTGTTTCACAATGCCTTCAAACTTCATTCTTATATTAAAAACATGTGCTGACAGTAGAATGATTAGTTTTTTGTAAGCAGTTTTAAATTGTATGTCTTCTTGATAGTACAGTGTATAATTTAAATTTTGCACTTATTGCTTTTTCTCATATTGACTATTTTATTTGATATTTCTAGATGTGCTATTTCCTAACTGAGAAATGTAATTTACAATGACAATTGAATTAAACCTAGGTATTTCGGCAATGTTCGTATACGTGTATCTTGACCCTCTTTGTAATGTAACACCTTTTACTACAACATGACAAATATGTATATAATCTTTTTGCAGTACTCGAAATTGGCCTTATAAATGTACCGAAAAATGTCGCTATGTCAAGATTGGGCGTGTTAAAATGTCGTATGTCAAGATTAGGCATGTTCAAGTCTCGTATATCGTATGTTTATTATTGTTTTTTTCTATTTTTCTTTTACGTGATAGAAGCCAGGTTGTATACATTGTCAAGACATAATTGATTGATTTTTTAGTAGCTGTGAACATCTTGTACGCACAACTTTTCAAACTTAATTAGAAGGCAAAATCGATTTGCATTGTACTTTCTGAATAATGCCTTTTATGCCTAACATTACAAGGACCAGGTATAATTTTACTTCCTGTTTGGAGCATATACAATCTATTATGTCATTTTAAGACAGACGTAACAATAGGAAAACAAAATCTATCTAGAAAAACTCCTTCCATTCATTTTTAGACCAATGTTGCCATATTAGATATTTCAAAGAGAAAAAAGACAAATGTTTGTCATGTTAAAAAATGTTACTGGACATTACATTTGCGCTGTGTATATAATGCTTAACTTTTCTGCAATTTAAAAACATAATATAGTTCTTACATATTTTCTTGGTTAAACTGAATTTTAAATAAGATCTAACTGCCTGCTTGCGCCAGAACGTAATATTCTTAGTAGTAAAATTTGTCTCGTAACTATTGCTAAATTGTAACAAAAGAAAAATAGCATTCAAATTCACATCTTAACTGCAGTTATTAGACCAATATCTTAACTGCAGTTATTAGACCAATATCTTAGCTACAGTTATTGGACCAATATCTTAGGTACAGTTATTGGACCAATATCTTAACTGCAGTTATTAGACCAATATCTTAGCTACAGTTATTAGACCAATATCTTAGGTACAGTTATTGGACCAATATCTTAACGGCAGTTATGAGACCAATATCTTAGTTGCAGATATTAGACAAATATCTTATCTGCAGTTATTTAGACCAACATCTTAGATGCAATTATTAGACCAATATCGTAGATGCAGTTAGTAGACCAACATCTTAGCTGCAGTTATTAGACCAATATCTTAGCTGCAGTTATTAGACCAATATCTTCGCTGCAGTTATTATACCAATATCTTAACGGCAGTTATTAGATCAATATCTTAGTTGCAGTTATTAGACCAATATCTTAGCTGCAGTTATTAGACCAATATCGTAGTTGCAGTTAGTAGACCAATATCTTAATAGTAGTTATTAAACCAATATCGTATATCTGATTTTAGTCTCAATATTTTAGCTGCAGATATTAGACTAATATCTTAGCTGCAGTTGTTAGAACTATATCCACAAAATGTATTGCCAGGATCTAAAAGTTAAGCAATGACTACCAACACTGTTTTCTTTCCATGCATGTCATAAAATACAACTAAGAAGGTTTTCTGGTGTAGTTTACTGTCCCATTCTATATATGTTCAAAGTGACCCAAAAGCCATGCTGAAATCGGATGTTTCAGACAGAAAGCTGAAGATATTGCAGCAAAGCAGTAATCAACGAATTCCGCACATTCTGGACCACATAAATAATGTGCAGTAGTGTGAGAACAAAGTCAGAAGAGAACTATATCTTTGGTACATTACAGACAGCAGTGGCCACATTTTTAACCAAACAAATAACTACATTGAACTATATCGATAAAGACGCATTTCACAGTAGCTAAGATTACTGATGGATCCAGCGATCTGTCCGCTACACGCCGAGAGCCCACACCCTTGTATGACCCTGGGAGACGGGGGTGGAGTTTCTCAGTGCGTAGCGCACAGATCGATGCAGAGCAATCAACTTTTTAATCTGAGTTCAGCGAGTTCACAAAGGCTGAATGAAAATACACATAATATGAAATAGTTGGAAATCTGGTTACTTCTCCCTGTAATGAATAGGCCTATAGGTCCTTATAGTACGGATGCTTCTGTGTTACTGAAGATACTTCAATACTTGTACGAGATGTTCATTCATGTTGTAATAGTCATTGCCTCGATTGGTATGTTCTCAGTGACTTGAGTACATAGGTTGCTTGTCTTGAAAATATCACATCCTTTTTTTTAGGATATTGTTGGTCAAGTAAGGAAAAACTGATTACTTGAGTTGCAAAACGATTCGGTGTCGCTAGAAAGTAACTGGTTCAATTCCCGTTATCTTTAAGAATTATTTTCATTTATCTTCATGCTTCTTACTATAATTTACTTGTAAGGAATCATATCTTTGAATGACATCGCACTCAATGAAATCTGGTTTTAGTAAATTGTATTTTCAGTAGTTTTTGTACAAGAAATTTATATACTGGGTTGGCAGGGACCGAGGGGGGAGCACAGAATATAGCAAAACTGTTTATCCTCCATGCATATCGTAAGAGACGACTAAAGAGGTTATGGGGTGGATTTGGCTGTCCCATCTCATATAGGGTCACATATGCGTCTCAAAGCCATGCTGAAGCTCGATGTGTCAGGCCGAAAGGCGCAGATATCGCAGTGATGCTGTAAACCATGACACAACGCATTCCTTTCTCCGTACTAGATCCTGCTACTGTACAGGAGTTTGAGAACAAACGCAAAAGAAGACCTTTGACGACTTTGGCAGCCTTTTATCTAAAGTATTTCCATAAGAGGCTGTCTATAAACTGTGTCAACAATTTATGCTAATTTGTGATCCCCTACCCTTATGTGTCAACAACTGTCTACAATTCTGAAATACCCGTTTCCTAATTGTATTACCTCCCCCCCCCCCCGAATTATTATTTGCTGACAAATAAGGTCCTTTCAAATTTTTAGAAAAAATTTCTCAAATTAAAACGGGTTATTATAATGTGAAACCAGTATTGATGACGTCGACTTTTGTCTAGCCCCTCCCCTTGTCAAGAACGGTCAAACTTTTCAGAACCCCTCTACTTAATTTTTGACGTAATTTATTGTCAGCCCCATAACAGTTAAACTGTTTGTCAATTTTGTTCTCGGCTCAGCCTTTTAATCTTACATTTGGCCTTCATTGTGAACAGATTAAGATCGACATTCGAAAAGCACGGTGCTAACTTTTCTTGCTCAACTGTTAATCTCACTAAGTTCCTTTAAGTAGATAGGCCTATTATTTAGTTTCTGGCGATTGTATTTGAAATCTTATCTCAATAGTACGCAGCATTGTATCAATCAATCAATCAATCAATCAATCAATCAATCAATCAATCAATCAATCAATCAATCAATCAATCAATCAATCAATTAACCAATCCGACCAGTCCGATCAATAAATGAATGAATGAATAAATGAATAAATCAATCAATCAATTAATTAATCAATCTATTAATTAATCAATCAATCAATAAAATCAATTAATCACCGAATTATAGAATCATATATAAATTAATAAATTCAATCGATGGCATATTTCAATCAAATGAATCAATGGCTGATTTATTGATTAGTTTACTAACTAATAAAATCAATAAATTCAGGCCTGAATTCAATAAATTAATCAATAAATTGCAAGAACCGCGAC
Organism: Meghimatium bilineatum; assembly: GCA_034231615.1. Taxonomy (NCBI): domain Eukaryota; kingdom Metazoa; phylum Mollusca; class Gastropoda; order Stylommatophora; family Philomycidae; genus Meghimatium; species Meghimatium bilineatum. Next base: position 12,175,733 of record CM067306.1, read on the forward strand.
CACCAAAATATTTTGATTATTAAAAGCTCTTATCGAAACTGATCATAATAAGAGGCACATTTTAACCAAATAAGAGGTACATTTTAACCAAAAAGGAGGTACTATTTAACCAAATAAGAGGCACATTTTAACCAAACAAGAGGCACATTTTAACCAAATAAGAGGTACAATTTAACCAAATAAGAAAATTCCACCAATGAATCAGTTAAATCAATATAATCAATAATATTGTAAAACAATCAATCAATTGCCCTACTTTGCTAGCATATGAGTACAGAACACGGATAAATTATCTCCAGTCTACCTTGTCCTTAGATTTGTTTCTCCAGGTATTTCTATGTAACGCCAATATTTCTTAGAACTTTCATTCTTCTTCTCTATTTTCTCTAGGTTTCCTATTTGATCTCTTCTCTATGGATTCCATGTTAATGTTTTTGCCTTCCCCTCGGAACATTTTCCGCTTTATAATAATTTATTAGACATGCTTTGCCGGCAACCATGTTACTGTCCTGATTTCATTCACAAATCTGTTCCTGTTCGTACTTCGCAATTAAATAATTAATATCACGTGTTTTTGAGTTCCGTCTCAAACTTCAGCAAATGAGCAGGATTTAGTCTATACAACGAAATGAAATATTTCTTAGAGTCAGCTTAGCTGAAGTATCTGCGCCTTTTTGCCCGACACGTATGATTTCAGTATGTTCTACGAGTGCATTTAACTCTCTATGGAATCGGCAGCCAACTTAATCTGTAAACCTTCTTAGAATCCTCTTACGACATGCGTGGCAGGTAAGTCACTATTCTTTACTCCTTCTCTTTGGGCCACGGTAACGCTTTGCGAAAATCTGTCTCAGAATGAGCATTAGTCAATATTTGTAACTCCTAATGGACTATTTTAGTCAACAGTTATGTCCTGGAAAACACACACAAGAAGAGTCTTTGTCAGCGTGTATTGTGTACATGTATTTTGTACGTGTAGTGTATTGGTGAATCAAAAGTCAATAGATACTGGGGAGAGGGGTGTGTGATATGTACATATCACCCCCTTCCCACACTCAGAGACATAGCAAACTGCGAAGATCTATCCAATAATTCAGCTGCAGAGTTGCCCCATGTACAGAAGAAGAGATACATCTTACATCCTCAAACTGGTCTAATTCCTTGATTCAAATTTTTTTTTAACGAGCACAACATTATCGCGATACATTGAACTATTTGTTACATCTACTTTGTCACTGGGTTGATAATGATATTTTACAAGTATTGTTCCATTTCTAGAGATCGTAGATCGCAAAGAACCCCGTCGTTGTGCATCACTGTAGTAAGTCGTTTCAAAACTCACGCTCATTACTAGACCATAACTTTAGTGCACGACTCCAGATTGTGTGGACCAATCTTTAGTGCACGACTCCAGCCTGTGTGCACCACACTTTAGTGCATGACTCCAGCCTGTGTGGACCACACTTTAGTGCATGACTCCAGGCTGTGTGGACCACACTTTAGTGCATGACTCCAGGCTGTGTGGACCAATCTTTAGTGCACTACTCCAGCCTGTGTGGACCCAACTTTAGTGCACGAATCCAGACTGTGTCACCACACTTTAGTGCACGACTCCAGACTGTGTCACCACACTTTAGTGCGCGACTCCAGGATGTGTGGACCAATCTTTAGTGCACGACTCCAGCCTGAGTGCACCACACTTTAGTACACGACTCCAGACTGTGTGGACCAATCTTTAGTGCACGACTCCAGCCTGTGTGCACCACACTTTAGTGCATGACTCCCAGCCTGTGTGGACCACACTTTAGTGCATGACTCCAGGCTGTGTGGACCACACTTTAGTGCATGACTCCAGGCTGTGTGGACCAATCTTTAGTGCACTACTCCAGCCAGTGTGGACCCAACTTTAGTGCACGAATCCAGACTGTGTCACCACACTTTTAGTGCACGACTCCAGACTTGTGTCACCACACTTTAGTGCGCGACTCCAGGATGTGTGGACCAATCTTTAGTGCACGACTTCAGCCTGAGTGCACCACACTTTAGTACACGACTCCAGACTGTGTGGACCAATCTTTAGTGCACGACTCCAGGCTGTGTGGACCACGCTTTAGTGCACAACACCAGGTTTTGTGGACCACATATTAGTGCACGACTCCAGGTTTTGTGGACCACAATTTAGTGCACGACTCCAGACTGTGTGTACAACGCTTTAGTGTACGATTCCAGACTGTGTGTACAACGCTTTAGTGTACGACTCCAGACTGTGTGTACAATGCTTTAGTGTACTACTCCAGGCTGTGTGGACCACACTTTAGTGCACGACTCCAGACTGTGTACAACGCTTTAGTGTACGACTCCAGCCTGTGTAGACCACACTTTAGTGCACGACTCCAGCCTGTGTAGACCACACTTTAGTGCACGACTCCAGACTGTGTACAACGCTTTAGTGTACGACTCCAGCCTGTGTAGACCACACTTTAGTGCACGACTCCAGACTGTGTATACAATACTTTAGTGTACGACTCCAGACTGTGTGAATCACACTTTAGTGCATGACTCCATGCTGTGTGGAATAAGCTTAGTGCAAGTCTCCAGACTGATATCACAATAGCAGATGCACTCTCACATTCGTATATATCACAATACAATATGGACATATATCACAAAACACACAACATTTACATGTACAATAATGATTAGTTATATTCCCACGCTATATGTTCACAATTTAAAAAAAAAGCCTATGCTCTCTATTATAAACACAATGGACTCTACTGTCCTAGGTTCTAGAGGGTCTTTTCTCCTTAAATAGGCTTTAATCTCATACTTAGGGGCTGTCTATAAAATACGTGAACCTTTTTTGTGTGGCTATTCCTGATCATCTCCCCGATTGTTAACAATTTGTCAAGATTTCAGGGACCACCTTTACTGCTCAATTTTGTAAAATATATTTTATTCTTACCTAAACTAAAATATTTAGCAGGATAACTGCAAAAAATACAAGTTAACTCAGATTTTTATTTAAAAAAAAAATTATAATAAATTAGTTGGTGTATAACAAAATTTTTATTGACGTCAACTTTTGTCAAGCAATGTCAACAACTGTTAAAATTTTTCAGACCTCTCCCCCTATTTGCTGACGTAATTTATGGACACCCCCCTTAACAAACAAAACAAATGGCTGTCGCTTAGAAAACGATCGACAGTAGAATTAGAAGGGATTGTAGTTCCCAAGTATCTGATTACATTATAGCTAGGGCAGTCTAATCCGGTGATTCTCAACATAATTGAGACCATGACAACTTCCATTTCGTGCCTCTCACCTCCACGTGCCTAAAAGGTTATTGTCTTTCATTAGAGGTCATATTGGCGTTTCAAATTTGGCAGCGATAATTCTTGTAATTTGTTTTGTTTATTGTTCTAGTCACTGCCGTCCTGTGCTTCACCCCTCCCGACAGATGTGTGCCTCTCCCAATTTCAAAATGTTTCACCGTGACCACTCACATAGGGACACATAACCCACGTTGAGAATCACTGGATCTAATCAGTTCCAATATAGATGTGTTACTAGATCCTATCAGGGGAGCACCACAGGGGAGCAACAATGTTTATCATCCATGCAAGTTGTAAGAGGCGACTGAGGAAGCCATGGGATGACGTCACGGCTGTCCAATCCCTTATAGGACACTAACTCAGAAGCAATATTGAAGTTGGATGTGTCAGGACGAAAGTCACGGATATCGCAGCACAGCTATAAAACATAACACAATGCATTATGTTCTCCGGACTACATTATGCTAGTCTGCAGGAGTTTGAGGACGAAAATAGCAGAAGAAATAGAATAAGTCAACATTTACTGACTTATGATGTACTTTTCCTTATCTTTATCCACTTTTACCATGTTGTATTATTCATAACTATCTCCACGATATCACCAGAACTAGAACATTACATTTGTATAGATATTTAGAAATTGAACATTAAGATTAGATAGATGTTTAGAAATTGAACATTAAGATTAGATAGATGTTTAGAAATTGAACATTAAGATTAGATAGATGTTTAGAAATTGAACATTAAGATTAGTTAGATGTTTAGAAATTGAACATTAAGATTAGTTAGATGTTTAGAAATTGAACATTAAGATTAGTTAGATGTTTAGAAATTGAACATTAAGATTAGTTAGATGTTTAGAAATTGAACATTAAGATTAGATAGATGTTTAGAAATTGAACATTAAGATTAGATAGATGTTTAGAAATTGAACATTAAGATTAGATAGATGTTTAGAATTGAACATTAAGATTAGATAGATGTTTAGAAATTGAACATTAAGCCTACATAGAATTTAAAAATTGAAAAATACACTTATCATTTAGATAGAATAGGGCACTACAATTATCTATATATTTTGAAAATAAACAATACACTTATCAATATGTTTAGAAAATGAACATTATACTTATCTATATGTTTAGACATTGAATATCGCAATTACGGTTGCAACTATAAGTTGCAATTATCGAGAAATTGAAAATAAAACATATATTTGTGAAGATATTGAACATTACAAATATCTATATTACAAGAATTTGCACGTAAAAAAAAAATATATTTTGAGAGTCCGACGCTGCAACGCAAGGTAGATAATTTTTCTGTGACCGTATATGTACCAGGTTCAAATCCCGTCACAAGAAATTGTGAATCCGGACCGTTAAAAAAAAACAATGAAAAACTACTGAACGTATTTATATTGCCTAGAAAATCAATACAAGCACAAAAAATGGTGGGTTAATGGTTTATTCCATGATATCCTACCAATGTCGAAAAATTAAACATTTCAGCTATATATATATATTTGTGACATTGAACATTTGATCAATATATATATATATATATGGATATATATCGTAAAATTGAACATACACTTATGTGTAGCTAGTTATCTGTGCATAACGAAAACACATATTTGCACTTACGAAAATTATGCAGCCAAAATGTAAATAGCAAGGAGCATTGCAGTTGTCCTTGTGAGAATCAAGTAATGTTGATCCATAAAGGTGGAACAGGATTGACAGTGCCAGCCATGAGAGAAATCAATAACTATTTACCCCGACGAAAAGTGACACTTCCAGTGTCCCGTATTCCTCACCTCGCTTGTATCAGTGTATAAAGCGCTTGTGTTGTGCTATTCAAGTCTGACATTGAACTAGCATGGCGTGTAGAAATTAGATCCCGTATGGCAGTCTGCATTCATTACTAGACATTGTTTCGTTGACTTTTTTTAGAGTGTGTCACTACAATACGTCGTATGCACAATTCGTAGAAATAGACAAAGTAATCAATAATTATGTAATGAATAATAGGACAATATCTCTGTAATTGTGTTGAAATCAAATAATTCGAGATTTATTATCATATTTATTGACTGCTTGCGTAGGTGATCACAGATTAATACAAATATCTTTCCTTTACGGTTGCATGACAATTTAAACTGTTTCCTAGAATAGTTGTTGAGCTGTTAATCTTGTGCTCAAAATATCGCGTGTTCGATTCAGGGTCGCGTCGTCTAGTTTGTAAGTAGAACAAGCAGACCACTACTTCGATGAGACTGGTGAACCACATCCATCCACCCATCCACCCATCCATCCATCCATCCATCCATCCATCCATCCATCCATCCATCCATCCATCCATCCATCCATTTACATTTGTCTTTAAAGCGAAGTAGAGGTCGACCCTGATATCTTTCATTTTCCATTCTGTTGATTCTTTGCTATTCAGCCCTCTTCCATCCTCATAATGGGTTCCAGCCCTCTTCCATCCTCATAATGGGTTCCAGCCCTCTTCCATCCTCATAATGGGTTCCAGTCCTCTTCCATCCTCATAATGGGTCCCAACCCTCTTCCATCCTCATAATGGGTTCCAGTCCTCTTCCATCCTCATAATGGGTTCTAGCCCTCTTCCATCCTCATAATGGGTTCCAGTCCTCTTCCATCCTCATAATGGGTTCCAGTCCTCTTCCATCCTCATAATGGGTTCCAGTCCTCTTCCATCCTCATAATGGGTTCCAGTCCTCTTCCATCCTCATAATGGATTCCAGCCCTCTTCCATCCTCATAATGGATTCCAGCCCTCCTCCATCCTCATAATGGGTCCAAGCCCTCTTCCATCCTCATAATGGGTCCCAGCCCTCGTCCATCCATATAATGGGTCCCAGTCCTCTTCATCCTCATAATGGATCCCAGCCTTCTTCAATCCTCATAATGGGTCCCAGCCTTCTTCAATCTTCATAATGGGTCCCAGCCCTCTTCGATCCTCATAATGGGTCCCAGCCTTCTTCAATCCTCATAATGGGTTCCAGCCCTCTTCCATTCTCGTAAAGGGTCTCAGCCTTCTTCAATCCTCATAATGGGTTCCAGCCCTCTTTCAATCCTCATAATGGGTCCCAGCCCTCTTCCATCCTCATAATGGGTCCCAGCCCTCTTCCATCCTCATAATGGGTCCCACCCCTCTTCCATCCTCATAATGGGTCCCAGCCCTCTTCGATCCTCATGGGACCCAGCCACCTGAGACTGCACAAACTATACACATCAAATACTGTGGTGTTACTTGTTCTTTCCAATACGTCAGTGTTAGTGAATATATATGGCACCACGATATTACTTGTTATTACTTTTATTATGTTTATTACTTTTATTACCTTTATTACTTTTATTCCTTATATTACTTTTATTACTTTTATTACTTATATTACTTTTATTACTTATCGTTATTATTATTATGGTTGAGTTTTGGTCATCGTCGACTACGACAAACGAACATCATCGTGGCACCAAAGCTGAAGAATTCTAGGTGGGCACCGGATGTGGAAGTATTTTAGTCGTCTCTCCTGGTGCATATTGATTGCCTATGTTTTACTGCAGTAGAGGATGATACTGAGGACATATGCTTGGTAAACTAGGAGTTTAGTTTTCATAGTTACATAGGCGAACGGGCAGACAGACAAACAGGCAAACAAACAGACGAACAGGCATGCAGAAAGACAGATTAACAGGCAGACAGATATCTAGACAGACATATCGATAGATAGACACATATATAGACATATAAACAGAGAGACAGACGAACAGGTAGGAAGGCAGACTAACAGACAGGCAGACATATACCTCGATATACAGATAGACAGGCAGACACACAGACGAACAGGCAGGAAACAGATGAACAGCCAGATATGCAAACATACACGCAAACAGGCAGGCAGACGAATAGGCATGCAGACATACGAACAGGCACGTACACAGACAGATGAACAGATGACAGACTACATACGAATAGGTACGCAGACAGACGAACAGGTATGTAGACAGACAAACAGACAGACAGGCAGATAGCTAGATATACAGACAGACGAATGGATAGGTAAACAGATATACAGACAGACAGATAAACATGCAGGCAGGCAGGCAGGCAGACAGACACACAGATAGGTATATAGATAGATAGATGGATAGATATATAGATAGATAGATTAGATGGATGTGGTGGTCCACCAGTCTCAGCGAAGTATTAATCCGCCCCTCTTAATGAAGTGGTTGTCCGCCAGACTCGGCGAAGTGGTGGTCCACCCCTCTCAGCGAAGTTGTGGTCCGCAGTCTCAGCCAAGTGGTGGTCCGCCCGTTAAAAACACCACTCATAGTATGTAGCTACCAGGGCTGTGGACTGTACAGAATATAAATAAGTTTGATGAGTCATATAACAAAAATACTACTCAAGATAATACATGAAATAATTAAAAACAAGATAAGACACTGAAGTCGGTGAAGAGTAATTCGAGTTTAGGACAAACATTGGAACCAGAGAAGCTATACTTAATATCCTATTATTTATAGATACATATATAAAAGTTCAAAAAGTTTTTATATTTGTTTTATAGACTACAGCCTTTGACAGAGTTCAACATGAAAAATTAATTGAATGTTTTCAAGAAATAGGCATTGATGGACTGATTAGAAATATGTTTGGAATCAAACTACATAAATAAGGTGTGGAAATAGCTACTCACCAGACATAGAAATAAAAAGAGGGGTAAGACAAGAATGTATTTTATCACCAAGCCTATTTAATATCTACACAGAGAATATCTGATATATATATAGTAGTAAAGCCAGGACTCAAGATAAGTGGAAAAATAATTTTAAAAATCTTAGATATGTAGGTGATACTATTATTTTAGCAGAATGTGAACATGAACTACAAAAGACTAATAGATCAAGTCGATAAAGCAAGTAAAGAATATGGATTGGATATAAACATACAAAAAACATGATAATCAACAAAGTCATAGAAGAAACATAAAAATAAATGAAGAGAAACTACAACAAGTAGAACAATTTCAATATCTTGGACACAATCATAAATGATGGCAGATGTGACACAGAAGTTAAAAGGAGAACAGGAATCGCTAAAAGTACTTTCAATGACATGAAGAAAATATTAACAACTAAACAAATTACAAACAAGTTAAAAATGAAAATTATAAAATGCGTCATCTGTTCTATAGTAATGTAAGACTCAGAAAAATGGACAATTAACAAATAATTGGAAGGCGCAGGCACGCTGGGCAGGCCATCTTGTGCGTATGGAGAACTCGCGTTTGCCAAAACAAATATATTATGGAGAACTCAAGGCAGGATTTCGAAAAGCTGGTGGACAGAAAAAGCGTTTCAAAGACACGCTCAAGTCATCCTTGAAACATCTTAACATTGACGTAGGCGCTTGGGAGAGCCTCGCTCAGGATAGAACAGCATGGCGTTACAGCATTAGAACGGGAGCACTAGCGGCAGAAGAATTCAGACAAGAAACTGCAAGACAGAAGCGGACACGTAGAAAAGAAAAAACATCTCAACCTCACACAGATACCTTCTATTGTTGTCAATTCTGTAAAAGAACATTTTGTGCGCGCATTGGACTTGCTAGTCATTTAAAAACGCACTATTAACTATATTATTTTATTATTTATTGTTATTATTATTATGGTTGAGTTTTTGGTCATCGTCGATCACGACGGACGAACATCATCAATTGGAAGACACAATTGATGCCTTTGAGATGTGGATATATAGTAGAATAGAGATAACATTATGGAAAGAGGAGAAAATAAATAAAGAGGTTCTGACAACACTTACTATGAAAGTTTCATTAAAGAAAAAAAAGATCAAAGAATCTGTATTGTAAAGTCGAAGGCAGGCTAGCAAGAGTTAGGCAAAGATATAAGTGGGAGAATAACATCACAAGATCGATATATTACAGTCTAGCAGAGTGCACCACTAAAACAAGAGACAGAGGCTTTTGGAGATCTATTGCAAGCCAACTATTCGTTGCGGAGACGGAAATTAATGATGGTGATCATAATTCTTCACACTCAAATAAGGAACGCAAGAAGAGAAGCATTACGGTAGTTTTGTGTTGATGTTCCCAGAGTGAACCACTACGGCCATGAAAAGAGTTATAGGTTTCATGATGTTGATAATTCTGATTTCGGTTTAGTTTCCAGATTTCTATAATAAATCTACATATTTCTACGTGGTCTTATAGATTTTTGTGTGCGTTTCGTTCAGTATGTGTTTGTCCTTATCATGGCAAGTCCTTTTGGCACATACATCAATTTCGTGTGCTTTTTTCAACGTAAAACTGCCATTTAAATTGTATGTAGTATATTTCTGCTAACCAGCTCATCAAGTTATCTACTCGTTATTTGTGGATTGAAATAGAAATTACACCTGCTCACCCATCCACCTGGAAGTATTGTATCAGGACACATGCCCTGGGATGAACGAGAAAGCAGGCCATTGATGCCGAGCAAGTGCGGTAGTAGTATACTCTAGAAAGACGGTTTATGATCAGCCATTGACTTGATCACTTACGGGAAACTGTGTGCTATGACGCTGGTTTCTAATTCATAGTACCTTTACCGTTTGCGTATATTTATTTACCTTCTGGAAGCCTACAGGTATGTTTTACATACCGGATAGGAATGTGAATCAGCAGATCGGACTAACTGAACTGAAGTAATAACCCTGGTACAAGCGACCTTTGATCAATGACCAAGAAATTGATGTCAATCCAATCAATTTTTGTTGTTGGTTCTTGTCAAAGACAATTTCTCTGTACCTGTTTCAAGACAGATTCTTCATTGGACAGAGAGTGACATAGCGGGATTATTACAGTGTCAGTAGGTGATCGAAGTTTCGCCAGATAAAATAGACGATGTTTGTAGAATGATATAAAATCAACGTAGATGAGTCTCAAGTATCAATATTTGAAACTGTTACAAATGGTTTCATAAAGGTGAAATGCACATAGAAACCCACGTGGTACACAAAGACGCAGTACTTGCTATAACAAACGCCTACTTAAAAAACATATCTTTAAATTGAGCTATTGTGCGTCACTGTGAGAGGCTAACCCAAGTTTTGTATTAATCAATTTTTGTATACTTTGATTCACTAGCCAATGAAAAGCAAGTATGAGCCTCTAGCAGTGGCGCGGAGTAGTTTAAAACCGTGATTCTTGTTTGACATTGTTCTAGCTGTTTCTACAACAATGGCTAATTTCTTGTAGTAAGCTGACCACTGTCGACGTGTATTTTTCTTGCAGTTTTGTTTGTAACAACTATGCGTGGGGTTGCGTTTTGTACTATTAATTCCCTCTCCACAATAAAACAGAATATGGTTTGAAAATGATCCGTACCCCACTCCAAAAAAAGCTTAATAATAATAAAAACTCCTTACATTTTGAAGTGACTAGTTATTTATTTTAATTTAGAACACCACCACTTATTAAAGTCCTATCATCGCCCCTGACGGACATCGGTGCGTAAGTTGATGGCGTGTAAAAGTATATTTTACATTGCAACTGACTCAATGATTCTCTTTCTATTCTAGCGTGAATGTATTCATTACCAAGAAGAGATAAAAGATTAGAGAAGTGTTTTTCAACATGGGACAAATGCTCCATAGGGTGGCAATTTGTTTTTTGAGGGGGGAAATTATTCTCAAAATGTTAGAGAATAATTCAATTTTTGAATTTAAAAAAAATGTATATGTTACATAGGGGTCACACACATAGTGGTGATAGGAATGAAGAAAAATGGAAAGAAGGACAGTAGCGAAGGGAAGACGGATGAAGCAGATAGGGCAGAATGACGGAGTAAAACAAAGTGTGAGGGGAAAAATAAAGTGCTAAGTAAGGAGGGGAAAGTGCACAGAAAAAGTAAAAGGATGGATGGAGTGTAAATGATGATATAATGCAAAATAAAATAAAATGAAATAAGCATGTACTTAGATCGATGACTGCCAGGAACTGAGAGATATTTCGATGCATTAAACGGAAAAATACGTTGTTTTATGTTTATTGACAGCTTAAACACTAAAAACCGTATTCACTTTACAGATATTCTTAATATATGTCGTCACTATGTGCTTGCTTCTATGTTGTCTATGTAAGTAAAGTTAACACACATAACATGTAACTGTAGTAGGGGTATGAGAACTTTACCATATCACATTTCAGCGGATCTACTATATGAGGGTGGTAGCCATCTCCTCTCCCTCGTAGTCTTTACTTCCCGGACTGATCCGGTACCCAATTCAGGCTGGGTCAATCCAGTAGCCGTTGCGGTCTTGAAAACAATTTCCACCTCAACATGAATCATATGTTGTCTACTTGTGTTTAGTTTCGAGATCAACTGGAAATACTTATATAAATCACCAGCGAGTACTAATCAACATCGCTTAAGGAAAATATGTATCAGACTTTCTAGGGAAGTAGCAAGCTTGATGCTGGCCACATCATACGTTGGTATACAGTTGGTCGTGAAAAGCACAGGCCTAACACTGTATTATCCAATACGTATCAATTGCATGGAAAAAAGGGATAAATTTAACTGTGTGTAGTAATAAAACTGTATGTAGCACTAGAACTTTGTGTGTAATACTGGATAGTACACAAGTTGGTAGAATATTACATACAAAACTTGGCGATAAAACCTGCTGTTTTTTGGCAGTAGTCATTTTTTATGCAGTATTTACGTTCATTACGCTGCCATTGTTTCTGAATGCACAATTCTCTGATGCACCATTATCTGCTGTGGACATTGAACCTTGGCTGTTAAATATCAATTTATTCAAGTAATAATAAGACTAATATTAAAATCATTATCTCCTTGTGCGATGTCAGGGCCAGAAAGCAGAACAACAGATAGCCACAATATTACCTGTCATGCATACCGCAAGAAGCGGTTAAGGTGTTTTGTAGGTCTTGAGTTGGATGTTCATCCAATAGATGATCAGGACAACTCGGAGGCAAGGGGGACATCAAAGTTGTCATGACGAAAAGGGCACATATATCCTAGGAGGACTGCACAGAACGATGTCATCAACAGTTTTCCAAAGTACTTCCTGCCAATCTGCAGGAGTATGAGAACCGATGCAGAAAAAGAAGAGCAACAAGAAGAAAGGATTAATCTGGAAAGGTCTTTATGATAAGATATCATGCACCTTGATCTACTTAATGTTATTTAATGCTCTACCCTGTTCTTTAACGTTCTGCCCTGTTCTTTAACGTTCTGCCCTGTTCTTTAATATTCTATCCTGTTCTTTAACGTTCTGCCCCGTTCTTTAATGTTCTACCTTGTTCTTTTACGTTCTGCCCTGTTCTTTAATGTTATACCCTTTTCTTTAATGTTATACCCTTTTCTTTAACGTTCTGCCCTGTTCTTTAATATTCTACCCTGCTCTTTTACGTTCTACCCTGTTCTTTAATGGCCAAAAGTTCTAATATAAAGAAAATGATTCATTTGCGATGTGTAAAGAAGTTCTTCAGAAATAAATTAAGTGAACGGGAGATTACAGTACAACTGTGTACACGTTGGTAAGAAAATATACACCACAATGGTTAAATAATAGTTTTACGTGGAAGAATAAAGAATCAATGTTTCGAATAAAATCAATCAATCAATCAATCAATCAATCAATCAATCAATCAATCAATCAATCAATCAATCAATCAATCAATCAATCAATCAATCAATCAATCAATCAATCAATCAATCAATCATAGATCAAACGATCAATCAATCAGTCAAATACCGACTAAGCCATCAATCGATTGAGCAATCAATTAATCAATAATTCAATCAATCAATCGAGCATCACTTCATCAATTAGTCAGTCAATCAATCAAGTGAGTTAATTAATCAAATCTCCTGTCTTCATCGAAGCATTGGCCACGATCTAATTCTCTCCATTCTATCCTACCTTAGATTTCTGCTCCAGGTTCCATCCGATGTCGATATAACTGAGAGTTTTTATGGTGTCTCTCCTACAATTTGTTTTATCTCTTCCCCGTTTCCATGTTCCCTGAGGTTCCATGTCGATATAACTGAGAAGTTTCATAGTGTCTCTTTTTCAAGTTGTTTCATATCTCCCCACCCCCTGTTTCCATGTTCCCTGAAGTTCCATTATCAAAACTACACCAACAAAACGTATTATTCAGAATACACAACTGTAAATATGAAAACACGTTCATCACATTCGAACAATACACAATATAACAATAATATTGTTATATTATTCGGAACAATATAAAAAGGGTTAAATAACTATTTTACGTGGAACAATACACAGGATCAGCGTTTCGACCAAAAGGTATTCATCAAGATAGGGAGAAACAAACACAGAATGGAATGATCAAGAGGGAATTATATATCAGCGATTGTAGTAAAAGCTGATATGAAAGGTATCAGTGGTACTATACTTTTCTGCCGTCTTGATTGGTGGAATAAAAAGTGTTTCCTTTAGGGTAAGGTAAATTTCCTTTCAAACGCGGAGGTTCTTCAAATTTGGTTATATCAGATCTTTTAACCATACAAAATAGTGGAGATGGTGGTTCTAGTAATTCAGTCAACACGATTCCCTGGTTGTTATCGTGGCACAGTGTATAAACAGATTTCATTGTAGCAAGGGAAAGAACTGTGGATATTATTCTTAAATATGACAGCCAAAGATATGATAGCCTAAAGTAATACAGCCCATCATATGACTATGTTAGATATGTATGTACAGCCCAACATATGACTACTTTAGATATGCACGGACAGCCCAACATATGACTATTTTAGATATGCATGAACGCTTAGAAATGAGCTTAGCGTCACAACACACAGTTTCCCCGTAAGTGCTTATCTGCTTTGTCAGTGTTTGACCAGAATCCGCATGACTAGCATCTCCTACCGCATTTGCTCAACAGTGGTGGTGCCATTTTTCGACCCTACCAAAGCACGAACTGTGGTACCATACGTCCTGGTGACTGAGTGAACCAGAATAGTTTTGTTTTTCCTTCAAAATATGAATAACGAGTGAATTTAAAAAATGAATTGTGCAATTCATATTACATTACATCGGTTCCCACAGAAGTACGCATTTAATGGCTATATCCTTGGTTTGGATATGGGCAAAACAGAAGAATGTAGTGAGAAGTTTATTCATATATACTAATTTTACAAATGGAGTGTACTGAATTAGATGACCATACACATTCCTTCGTTGTATACACGTTCCAGGCGTTAACATTGAACATGTATAAATCAGCAAATTTGCTAAAAAGTGACTGGAGATTACTTCAGGCTATTGTGCATTCTTCATACTCGTATGTACGTCAATATCTACAGGAACGAACACCTCCGGCCGAGCGCAGCATTCAGAGCAGACATCCCGTATCTCGAAGCAAGTGTTCGAAAAAAATGCATATGTAAACGAGACATCAAGATTCATTATCAAATCTGCGACATTGTGAACACAAGGCGAATGAGTTGGCCACTTACCTTCCTAAAATACTTTACCCATTGTGTATATCCATGTATCTTACTCCTTCTACAACGTATGTCGTGATTTTCCTCTTAACATCTTTCTCTGTGGCTTCTAGAACTAGACATGTATTACAGTGATTTATGTTGGTATTTTTACTGTCTGTCCTATCGGTCTCCATCTCCGCTTCTTGATTTCTTGGTGTCTATTTCGTTCATTTCATACGTTCTTTATTGACGTTGTTAACGTATCAAGTCAAGCCGTTAGCAGTCACATTTTTTCTTTTGCTGAAATGGAAACTAAGAATAGTAACCCTGCCACCTACCATGCATGTCCTAAAAGACAACCAAGTAGGGTATGGAGTTGGGTACCTCATCCGTTATCTCTTCTATGATGAAACCTAGGCATACTGAAACTGGATGTGTAAGGCTGAAAGTCGCAGATATCACAGCCAAACTGTAAACCATACCATAACGTTTTCCGTTTTTCGGACTACATCCTGATAATTTGCAGGAGTTTGAGAATAAACACAGAAGACGCCGACGTCTACTGAAAACCAATGCCTAGACTGATGAAAGAAAATCAATCATTTATCTGCATCATGCCTTGTAATTGAAAGTCACACATAGTCCTTTTGTAGTAGAAGAGTGTCCAGATCATACGATCATGATACCCTACGACTACATAAAATCATGACACTGTACGACTATATAGCATAATGGCAAACTATAGCTATAAGTCCAGTTCATACCATAATGACACTCAGCGGCTACATGTTCAGTTCATAGCATCTTGACACCCTACAGTTATATAGCATCATGGCACACTGTAGCTATATATCCAGTTCATACTATCATGGCACACTGCGACTATATATCCAGTTCATGATATCATGGCACACTGTAGCTATATATCAAAATCATACTATCATGGCACAGTGTAGCTATATATCAAGATCATACTATCATAGCACACTGTAGCTATATATCCAGTTCATACTATCATGGCACACTGTAGCTATATATCCAGTTCATACTATCATAGCACACTGCAGATATATATATCCAGTTCATACTATCATGGCACACTGTAGCTATATATCCAGTTCATACTATCATAGCACACTGTAGCTATATATCCAGTTCATACTATCATAGCACACTGTAGCTATATATCCAGTTCATACTATCATAGCACACTGTAGCTATATATCCAGTTCATACTATCATAGCACACTGTAGCTATATATCCAGTTCATACTATCATAGCACACTGTAGCTATATATCCAGTTCATACTATCATAGCACACTGCGGCTATATATCCAGTTCATACTATCATGGCACACTGTAGCTATATATCAAAATCATACTATCATGGCACAGTGTAGCTATATATCAAGATCATACTATCATGGCACACTGTAGCTATATATCCAGTTCATACTATCATGGCACACTGTAGCTATATAGCCAGTTCATACTATCATGGCACACTGCAGATATATATCCAGTTCATACTATCATAGCGTTACCTTACATTGAATAAAATGATATTCTGGGATTTGTGAATCTCTGGAAATCTTCTTCACCAAAAAAGAGTGACAAGAGAAACACCAATGTAGAATTGAAAGTGAAACCTGACAAAAATAACAAGAGGGGCAAACGCTTTTTCACTTGGGCTCCATCATCATGAACATCATCATGAACATCATCACCATCATTGTCGTCGCCCTGTTGCCATCATCATCGTCATGATTTCCACCACTCAACACCCCCAATAATCTTCACCATCATCATCAATATCAACGTGATTATTATCAACATTACGCATGCGGTTACGTCTGTGGGTCTCACCAATGACCCACTCGACAAACCATCCATGCAACAAAAACTGTAGTAGATGACATGCCGTTATATTCAGGCTCGCTTATGGAAACTTTGTAGCATGTCATCTATAAAATTATAAACCCTCTCTTAGTAGAAGGCTCCGTCAATATGCATTGCACTAAGCCGAAAGCTGAAGGCTCCTGGGTATGAAATAAATCTCAGAAAAACGACCCACTGCACAGAGGAAGTAAGAGCTAAATTCTCGCAATTCCTTGGGTTCTCAAACAAACAACATCATCATAATCATCTTCTCCAGGGTTCTATCACCATCACCACCACAACAAACTCCAACCTCATCATGATTATAATCATCACCACCATGGATATCATTGTCATCATCATTATTATAATGACCACTACTAATACTATCACCACCATCACGTTCATCAGGACCCCCACCACAACCACCATCTTCACAGTCATCACCCCCAATACCATCATCGCCATCATCTCCGTCAGGGCTCCATTATCATTGTCACCATCATCAGCATTGCAATTATCCACCTTATGCCTCATCATTGTAATTATTAGGGCTCATTTATCATTGTAATTATCCGTACCAGGGCTCATTCACCGCTGTAATTATTCACCTTAGGGCTCCATAATCATTGTAATTATCCATCTCAGGGCTCCATTACCATTATCCTCATACTTAAGATCCGCCAGTTCACATAGTACACACAATCGATCAGTTCACAGAGTACAAACAACAGATTAGTTAACAGAGTACAAACAACAGATCAGTTCACAGAGTACAAACAACATATTGGTTCACAGAGTACAAATAACATTAGTTCACAGAGTACAAACAACAGATCAGTTCACAGAGTACAAACATTCAACTAAATAATAAAAACAAAATACCACACAACGTCATCATTATCTGTCTATCTCACACGAAAAAAAGTAATAAAATCACGCAGTTCTACCGTTCTGCCTACTACAGTTACAGCGATTCATTCGGCGACTGTGCAGTCCTGTGGACTCATCGTGTATATCATTCTTGAGAACTTACCATCCATTGATGTTCATAAGCCATCGACATAAAGTATACACAATGTGACGAATTAAAATTGTTGTTCCGGCCCGAAAGAGGAGCAAAGAATAACATTACTGTTTACTTTCCATACATGCCGTAAGAGGTGACTAGGAGGTTATAGGTTGGAGTTGGCTGTCCCATCAATATCAGGTCAAAGTAACCCAGAAGCCACGTTGAAGTAGGATCAGTCTCAGGTCGAAAGGCGCAGATATCGCAGTAAATATGTAAATAATGACACAATACATCTCTGGACTACATCCTGCAATTTTCAGGAGTTCGAGAACGAACACAGACAAAGAAGAAGGCCAATACAAATCACGGAAATTGTCAATAAGCGTCAAGTTTGAAGGATTAACCGTTAAGTTGACATGACTGTAGAATGAGACGAGGGACTCAATTACATATACTCTGTCTGTTCATGACATCGGGACATTTCAAGAAAGAATAATACTCAGGTTACAAAGTGACAACAAACGACAAAGAATATATAACTGGCTGTCGTAATCAGAAAAGGCAAAAAAATTCAATAATAATTTTGCTGTAGAGACATTGTAGAAAAGAAAATAATGTTTGCATGACGTGTATATTCTGAAGCTGGTTCGCTGATTGGTGAAATATTGCCAGTGAGTTTTCGTTGCTATTTTAATTAACAATGATGAAACGCTATTTCTGTAACATGAGATGGCAACACTGCTTTCATGTTTCTGAATAATTATAATTTTAAGTACAACAAATGATAATATTTTACGTTAATAACAACTTTTTTAACAAGTATAAGAAGGTGACAAGAACATGATAATAACAACTTTAACAAATATAAAAACGTGATAACAACAACTTTAACAAGTATGAGAAGGTGACAAGAATGTGATAATAGAAACTTCTTTAACAAATATAAGAACGTGACAAGAATGTGATAATAACAACTTCTTTATAATAATATAAGAACGTGGCAAGAATGTGCAAATATCTCATGTATAATAGTTATGTTATATTTACAAAATAGCAATTTTGAAAAAAAAAAAAATTGCGAAATATAGCAAAACGTGAACAGGATAGGCCCAGACACGCGCACACACCTTGACCATCCTTGATAAAAGTCCAGTGAGCTGAATCAAAACAAATCTTTTGATGTCATGTTATCGATTGTTTCAGTGCGTTTCCTTGGTCAGCGACACAATGTACAATGTATACATACATTGTGATCAAACATAATCACGGCAATATTGTAAATCAGTACGTTTTAAGGCTTGTTTTGATTCTGCTCGTTTGGTCTTCTATTGACGATAGGTCACAGGCCACACACAGCAACGATAATCTAGGAAACCGTGACTTTCGCCGTTAGAAGACCTGTTGGTTAATGGGAAATCAAGCCTTCATGATTATTATTTAGATAATACCTATGATTTTATTGGTCACTGTGATTATACATTGCGTCGCCTTCAACTCCAACCAATAGGAAGCACACATATAATCAAAAATGACGTAAAAATGTTTGATTCCACCGGTAGGTATTCTATTCACAAGGTGGATTTTTTCGGAGATCCCCGTGGATTATCGCTTGAAGCTGCGGAGTTACGTGCTATGAGTGATACTCTCGACAGACGGCGTGCCGCTTCGTTGAGAGGGACGGAGTACATATGGGAAACCGAGTACAGTGAAGTTAATCCTTTACGACATTTCAACCCTTTCTCTTTATATTTTATTAGCGAAAAGTCACGGCGGAAACACGCACAATAAATTAACAGGTGTGGTAACCTGTTGTCAAGTCATTGACCGTATGGCTAGCTGGGCATGGCTCTGCCGGTCACTGGTTATTCTTGATCTCAAACAACAATTTACTCCAGTGATTCAATACTTACAAGGACAGTAAGGTACCAAGGTTCATGCTCTGGGAAGGCTGATGAATGGCATCATCGCTACGGCGCAAGTATCGCAGGCATCGCAAATTAGGCGGTTTTTGTTCTATTACTGATTAATAGGCTGTTCGTAAATTAAGTCAGCAGTATTTTGCCATCTCCCCGACCTTTCCCCTTGTGAACAACTGTCAATAATTCAGGGACCCCCCCCCCCAATTCCTTGCTTAATAATTACGTCATATTTCTTTGAACCCCTCCACTTCAACACAAATTTTCGCAACATTTTTCAAATTATAACAATTTAAATGACGTATAAAAGCAGCATTGTTAACATCAACTTTTGTCTAACAACCCTTCTCAACAACTATCCAACAACTATCAACAACTATCAGACCCACACCCCTCTCCCTTAATTGTAGACCCAATGTATGAACAGCGGCTAAACAGCTGGGCACTTATGGGAAATCCGTGTGATATGAAGATAGTTCATAATTTCCAGTGAACTTACCTTGACCTACTCATGCTAATTTTTTGTAGATGTATATGATCTATAAATGAGGGAGTAAATAACATACCAGAATAAATGATATACCAGAATAAATGATATACCAGAATAAATGATATACCAGAATAAATAACATACCAGAATAAATGACATACCAGAATAAATGATATACCACAATAAACGATGTGCCATAATAAATGATATACCATAATAAATGATGTGCCATAATAAATGATATACCAGAATAAATGACATACCAGAATAAATGATATACCACAATAAATGATGTGCCATAATAAATGATATACCATAATAAATGATGTGCCATAATAAATGATATACCAGAATAAATGATATACCAGAATAAATGATATACCAGAATAAATGATATACCATAATAAATGATATACCATAGTAAATGATATACCAGAATAATTGATATACCATAATAAATGATATACCAGAATACATGATATACCAGAATAAATGATATACCAGAATACATGATATACCAGAATAAATGATACTGATAATGATTATAATGATGATAATATCCATATACATCTGCAAAATATTAGCACATATAGGTCAAGGTAAGGCCATCGTTATGATAACAATAACAATAACAAAACATAATATTAATAATAGTAAAAACACACCATACACATATATCATATAGTCCCTATACAGTGTAGATAGAAATATTTCCGGTATTCAGATTAATCGCCTGCTACTTTCATTTTCTCGATCGACAAGCGGGTGTTGAATGAAATCAAAGAGCAGTCAGACTTGCTAACTAAATAAAAATTCAGTTTTAATGCAGTGGTTCACACCTATTTTTAACTGTGACCTTCTTTGTGGATTATTGTATTCCCGTAGCCCACCATGGGTCTTAAAAAATGAAGTCACTTTCTCTAGGGACGAGCTTAACTTTTCGAGGTCTAGTGACATTTTTCCTAGGGCCGAGCTAAGCTTTTCGTGGTCTACTGACATATATAGTACTCAATTTATTTCAATGTAATGGCATCTCTTGGTCCAATCTCTCTCTCTCTCTCTCTCTCTCTCTTTATATATATATCCCCCTCTAGACATATCTGTAGCCTCTGAATTTCTAAATTTTTTCTCTGTGGCATCTCTTCACGTTCCGTTGCAGTCAACAACACAACATAGTTTCCATTGAGAACCACTGGTCGAATGAACCGTTCTGATACTTTCACTGCAATATACTCATCAATCTACTTATCAAGTAGATGATCTAAAATGTTATTTCGTCTCAAAATAATAACCACAGTGTCAGAGGATATCCGGAGATGTGTGAGTTTATTACTATAAAGGTCCCTATTGGACCCGAAACGTAGAAACAGTCATTGTTCCTTTTTCTTCATTTACAATATTTTACATTGAGTATTTCTATTTAGATATTAGTTATATTAGTACTGGTAACAACATAACTCTATCCTGATTATTATAGCTGTTTAGTTCAACTCTGTAAAGTACTCTGAGCAAATATTTCTCCCACCTGAGCAGTCGATCTTGCTCATTAGCAAGTGAGTTAGATATCTTTGCCCTGTTTTTTTTTTCTACCTCAGTGATCATTCTCAGATTCCCGCTGAATCTGTCTTGTAACAAGGAAATGTTCCCATTAGATTTCCAACAATAAACTGAATACTGCGAGGCTGCCAATTACAATCAAGCTCGTACTCTGACGTCCAAATACAATATTGGACTGGACAACAAACAGAAGAACCCACTAATGAGATTCAAGGCAAACGCCCAGGACAGAGTGAAGCTCTCAGGACGTGGTTGACTAAAGGCAAATACAGCACAGCTCACAGTAGAGAAGATTCCTGTGGAAAAATATATGTTAAATCTGTCAATCACTCAAAATATAAATAAATAAATAATATATAAAATCAATAAACCGACCAATAAATAAATACGTTTCCCAGACTGTTTTTAAAATTTATTTATATAACAGACAGTCTGCCTGTTGTACTTAAGGACATTTATCTGACTATATATATATATATATATATATATATATATATATAGTGTGTGTTCATGTATATATGTCTATATATCTATGTGTGCTCCTAGGGCAGATACCGGGACTGCTGAACTTCAACAGTGTAATGTTGCCGTGTGTAATTTTTGCATGTTGTTTAGACTGATAGACATAAACAGGAAATCTAATATTAGGCCTATGTCTTCTGTGATAATAAGTCTGCGAAGAGTATCTCATAGTTCTCTCTTATTTTTGCTATCTGGTGCCCATTTTCATGCTCCGAGTGACAGTCTATTTTCATGATTGGAGTGAGTCTATTTTAATGCCTGGAGTAAGAGTCTATTTTCATGCATAGAGTAACAGTCTATTTTCATGCTTGAAGTAACAGTCTATTTTCATGCTTTGAGTAACAGTCTATTTTCATGCTTGGAGTAACTGTCTATTTTCGTGCTTGGAGTAACAGTCTATTTTCATGCTTGAAGTAACAGTCTATTTTCATGCTACGAGTGACAGTCTATTTTCATGCTCCGAGTGACAGTCTATTTTCATGCTTGGAGTGAGTCTATTTCATGCCTGGAGTAAGAGTCTATTTTCATGCTTGGAGTAACAGTATTTTCATGCTTTGAGTAACAGTCTATTTTCATGATTGGAGTGAGTCTATTTTCATGCCTGGAGTGTCTATTTTCATACTTGGAGTAAGAGTCTATTTTCATGCTCCGAGTGACAGTCTATTTTCATGATGGAGTGAGTCTATTTTCATACTTGGTGTAACAGTCTATTTTCATGCTGGGAGTAACATACTATTTTCATGCTTGGAGTAACAGTCTATTTTCATACTTGGAGTAAGTCTATGACCATTCAAGTTGTCGCAATTTTGATAGGAGGAAAACATTTGTATTGTGATATTTTGTCATTTCTCCATGTTATTCGCTAGTGTGGCGAACTAGCGACATATTGGAGAGTTAATTTCACAACTGTGAGCTACAGAGTTCGGCTCAACGGTAAGTTGCTACTTTCTGTATGGAGCATAACGTTTTGATAGTCTCACTCTGTACATCTCGTGACGAGAGCAATGGCATGCTGTCTAATTGCAACTTTCAAACTGGAAAAAAACATGCTGTAATGACACGTTTGTAACAGCTACTTCAATTCTTTTGTAAGGGTCTAGTAACAATAAAGTCTAAAAGTGAGGGTCTAGTAACAAAGTCTGGTAGTGAGGGTCTAGTAACAAGGTCTAGTAGTGAGAGTCTAGTAACAAAGTCTAAAAGTAAAGGGTCTAGTAACAAGGTATAGAAGTGAGTGTCTAAAAACAAGGTACAGACGTGAGGTTCTAGTAACAACGTGTAGAAGTGAGGGTCTAGTAATAAAGTTCTAGATGTGAGGGAAACGTCGAAGAAGAAATTATCACCTGTAAGGGGGACAAAGGCCCGCCACAATGATACCTGAAATGTATGTAGTAAGAGGCATCTAAAGAGGTTTTGGGTGAAGCTGGCTGTGCCATCCCGAATATGAGGCCGAAAGGAATAGAAATCGCAGCTGCGTTCTATTCCACATACTATGCATTCCATTATCTGGATAACATCCTGCTAACCTGCAGGAGTCTGAGACCGAAAACAGAGAAAGAACGAAAACACACAATTATCATCAATAAAAAGTAACATAATCAATTGAGGATTTAGTAGGAGAGAGTAGTAAGCTAGTCGTCCAAACACAGCTTGTGCGAACATTGAAGTGGCTCGAAAAGCAGCGTAGCTGACCGTCCATATTGTACTAGCAATGAAATTTGATATATGATTGATGCCAATAAATTCTGCAGTTGTTGAAAAACGATATGGTATATAGTAAAAGTTGTCATAATTGAACAATTAACAGAAGCTCAGCGATGCAGAAACATACAGGAAGACTCGACGGTAGCGTTAACATACAGGAAGACTCGACGGTAGCTTTAACATGCAGGAATACTCGACGGTAGCGTTAACATGCAGGAAGACTCGACTCTATCACTAACATTCAGGAATATTGTACTGTAATACTAAGATTTAGGAATACTGTACTGTATTACTTACTTTCAGGAATATTGTACTGTATTACTAATATTCAGGAATACTGTACTGTATTATTAACATTCAGGAATACTGTACTGTATTACTAACATTCAGAAATACTGTACTGTATTGTTAACATGCTGAAATACTGTACTGTATTACTAAGGGAATATAGCCCGTATGTTCTCGATGCCCGAATGGGGAACAAAGAATAGGAATACTGTTTACTTTTCATGCAAGTCGTAAGAGGCGACTAAGGCGGTTGTGGCGTAGAGTTGGCTACTCCATGCCATATAGGGTCAAAATTACACAGAAGTCATGCTAAAGTCGGATGTATCAGACAGAAAAGCGTAGATATCGCAGCACAGTTGTAAACTATGACACATCGCATTCCGTTCTCTGGACTACATCTTGCTAATCTGCTGGTAGTTGGAGAAAGAACGCAGAAGAAGACGCATGAATACAGCTTTGAAAATCTCCCTATCTAATTGTCCCAAAAGAGATATAGGCTATATTTGTTTCACCTGCTTGGGATTGAAACAATGAGAAGTCTGTCTATAAACCCTACACGAGTTGAAGTCTAGAAAAGTGATACACATTTCACATCTAATGAGACACTCCTACTGAAGTCAAGCATGTACATATGTAGAAAGAATTGGTACACCTTTCCCAACAACGTCCATATCATCACATTCTGTTCAAGCCATGCGGGAGGCAGAAGCAATGAAAGAGCCGATACATTGGCAGGTAAAGCAATAGTGGATGGTAAAATGATGAGCAGAGACCAAGCTGAATTAATTACTGCAGACATTGATATAGAACACATTCATGAAGGGGATACTGAAAGAGACAATGTATATGTTTGGAGAATTATAGCAACTGGAGTGTCCAACGTAGGCGGGGAAGAATGCGTCCTATCGTGAAAGACCAGATGAACTCACAACACACTACTGACTGGGAAAAGTTTATATACTTTTAGATAGCGGACGAAATAGCAAGATCTGATATTTGTGGGAATGCCTCTTGTGCAGTGATGCTGGTTCCTAATCAAATATCAAATTCGTATGGGCGGCGTGATCAAAAGTAACCAACATTTTTACCAACAAAAGTAACCAACATTTCTACCACCAAAAGTAACCAACATTTATACCACCAAAAGTGGCGAACATTTATGCCATAAAATATGCTAAACATTTCTACCACCAAATCAGTATAGGCTTATAAAATAATAGAACACGACATCTACATACACTTATATAACCCCTCTGTGTAGGATGTTTCTACTCAAAGCAGTGACATATTGCTGAGAGTTAACGTCATCTGAAGAAGGAAAACTTTAAAGGATTTTATAGTTTCATTGCTCATAATTGCTGGTAATCGAGAAAAACAAATAATCTCTTTAGTTGCAATTTACAATTGATCGTCAGAAGTAGAAATATACAATCAATATATAATATGAACCTTGATAATAGAAACCTCGATAATAGGAATCTCGACAGTGCTAGCTCTTTTACTCGTCATGTGTTTTGTTGTGATCTTGATACAGGCATGTTGATCGAAACGTCGGTTTGTGAGTGTTATGATGTGTATTGTCATTAATAAGAAAAACCCAATTATCATGTACCACTTTTCGCTTTTACAATAATGTGTAAAATTTGTTCCATATATTATTTACTGAAGATTTTGTGTTTATATTTCAATAAGAGATTTCATCTTCATGTATTGACTCTTTCTATGTGGTGTGTTTTTTTACAGAACGTTTCACTCATTGCCATTCTGTAAGCCTATTGGCTCTGTGCAAGCTGCCCAGCTTCTTCTAGTGTCATGTTCAGAAGGTCTTGGATAGCTTGTGTACATCATAACCGAGGTCCGCTTCTTGTTCTCTTTACTGAAACTTTCCCCTTCGTAATTTATCGTTCTAAAACAATACACCACTGTCGATATGTCCGAAAAATGTTAGCTTGCGTTTTTTTATAGCTTTGACAAGCCAGGCTTCGTCTATGTTCAGGTTTTTGTGAACGTCTTCATTGGTTTGTCTTTTTTGTCCATGATATTCTTAGAACCTTTTTATAAGATTTCATTTCAAATGGTCATTATGAGTTCTTTGACATTCACACGGAGTACGAAAGTGAATTATATAAATATACCAACTGCAGTACCTTGGCATATTTATAACTGCAGCACCTGGACATATTTATAACTGCAGTACCTGGACATATTTATAACTGCAGCACCTGGACATATTTATAACTGCAGCACCTGGACATATTTATAACTGCAGCACCTGGACATATTTATAACTGCAGCACCTGGACATATTTATAACTGCAGCACCTGGACATATTTATAACTGCAGTACCTGGACATATTTATAACTGCAGTACCTGGACATATTTATAACTGCAGTACCTTGGCATATTTATAACTGCAGCACCTGGACATATTTATAACTGCAGTACCTTGGCATATTTATAACTGCAGCACCTGGACATATTTATAACTGCAGCACCTGGATATATTTATAACTGCAGCACCTGGACATATTTATAACTGCAGTACCTTGGCATATTTATAACTGCAGTACCTGGACATATTTATAACTGCAGTACCTGGACATATTTATAACTGCAGCACCTGGACATATTTATAACTGCAGTACCTGGACATATTTATAACTGCAGTACCTGGACATATTTATAACTGCAGTACCTGGACATATTTATAACTGCAGTACCTGGACATATTTATAACTGCAGCACCTGGACATATTTATAACTGCAGTACCTGGACATATTTATAACTGCAGTACCTGGACATATTTATAACTGCAGCACCTGGACATATTTATAACTGCAGCACCTGGACATATTTATAACTGCAGTACCTGGACATATTTATAACTGCAGTACCTGGACATATTTATAACTGCAGTACCTGGACATATTTATAACTGCAGTACCTTGGGGTCAGCGCACTGTCTTCGCACATTTGCAATTTTTATAATCAAAAATGTAACATTTATACTGTTATCAGGGGCGCATACCATTCATCGGGGGCGCGTAACTTACCACACATGAAACCAGAGAGAGCACACAATGACTGCCAAAACTTTCTTTTATGTTGAATCCTTAGGATACTCAGAACACAGGCAGCCGCACAGAAGATAGCAACAGATTGCAAGACTTGTGTAGCTAGGCGCCAAGTCCACACTATGTGAATAATAACAGTATCAAGTAACAGTATCAAGTAACAGTATCAAGTCTTGATATTTTAAATTAGTGTGACCTCATGATGTATATATTAGACACAATAAAATATAGTTTTTGTAATTTTCTTTGGTGAAGCGCCACTCTTCCTATATACACATGCTCTCGTCATGACTGTCTTCAATATAAGACACACTGGCTAATAGGAAATCGAGCATTGGGAAATGATTCATTTGATTATTCCCTTGATTGTTATTGGCTGTCACACATAGTATAATCATCGTGGCCAATGAAATCAAGGGGTTAGTTAGCTTTCATTTTAGAATGCTTGATTTCCTGTTAGCCTGGAAACCTTGGTGGGGTGAGGGGGGGGGAGTGGAGATGCAAGGTGTTCACATTGTTCTTGTGTGATTTATTTGCAGGGTTAACAAAACCAAGATAATAAACGTAGCTCCCCGTGGAGTACCAGGGAGACAGAAATACTAGTGCTGTGTTTCTGG
The DNA here is from genome assembly GCA_034231615.1 of Meghimatium bilineatum. Classification (NCBI taxonomy): domain Eukaryota; kingdom Metazoa; phylum Mollusca; class Gastropoda; order Stylommatophora; family Philomycidae; genus Meghimatium; species Meghimatium bilineatum. The sequence continues at coordinate 12,203,649 of CM067306.1, forward strand.
TCAACACTTCTGGATTGTGGATGTTATAGCTAGAGTGAGAGTTGATTGCTAAAAGAGAAGCACTATCTCCGACACACACAGGGGCACTGCCGACACAGTGTTTCAAGGTATTCTGGCTCGGACAGCTGGAGTATAGGTGAATTGGAGGGGTGGCCAATGTCGATGTTCCGATACAGGTAGATGTCGCTACGGTGTAGCTGCGAATAGAGTACACATTGAGTGCCTCTGAAGAAAACGACACGCACTAGAGGACTATCCTTTGCAATGGAATAGCTAAAGTGACAATGTCCAGCAGGAGACAATGTCCTAATTGTCCAGCAGGAGACAATGTCCTAATTATCCAGCAGGAGACAATGTCCTAATTGCCCAGCAGGAAATCAGTAGCCTGAAGTGTTGTTCATGACAGAGAACATACAATTGTCAGAACGATGTGTCCATAGCAAACGCCTCACTACAATTGACACAATTTTATGTAGGAGACATGATGGAAGCACTGGATACGCCCACTTGAGTATATACTTTTGTGCCTGGAAAACAGTTTTGAATACAGCTTCCCACTGCACAAGGAAAAAACGTCGACCACATGTTGGAGAGCACATATTCAAATTTCTGACCGAAACATTGTTAAGACTCTGGAAAGGTTAACAAATAAAACAAAAATTAATGGAAAGATTAACAAATAAGGTATAATTTCAAATAATTTCACGGAAAGATTACTAAATGAAGTAAAATTTCAGGGAAAACATTTATAAATAAGTGAACATGTATTGAAAGACATTAAATGATGTAGAGGATTGACTTGATTTTATTTGGGTATCCTCATACATACCCGATCCATCTCCACGCAGAGACATCTCTGTAGCTTAAAGCGATAATAACGTCAAGCGATAATAGCGAGAAATATCCGAAATAATCCAATTTCGAACTTTCGGGATTCGAATTCGCGACCTTTAGATCACAAAGCGAACGACTTTAACACTAGGGAGAAAGTGTTTTCCCCATATCTTGGAAAAATTTGGAAGGAAGGGGATATTAGGAATAAGGGTCGCCCGTGTGTTGCCGGGGCCCGAAAGGGGAGCAAAAAATAGCACCACTGTTTACCTTCCACGCATTTCGTACGAGGCGACTAAGGAGGTTATGAGATGGAGTTGGCTGTGCCATCCCATATAGGGCAGTGAACCAAAGCCATGCTGAAGTCGGATGTGTCGGGCCAAAAGGCACATATATCGCAGCAATGCTGTAAACCATGACACAACGCATTCCGTTCTCCGGACTACATCCTGCTAATCTGCAGGAGTTTGAGAATGAACGCAGAAGAAGAAGAAGAAGGAATAAGGGGAAACAATTATTTTGGGCATGTAAAAGACATGCGATCTTGCCGAGAACCTAGCTGAAATGAAAGGATCAAGGAAGTAAGCCAGAGGTAGATATAGATAAAGGTGGATCAAAAGATGAAGAAAAAAATGTAATTTTGTCAGAATTAACCACTAGGTCAAGAGATACCACGCTTTGAGAACCGCTGTAGTGTGATGATAAGTCATTCGCCCATTGACCAACAAACCCGGGTTTTCGAATCCACTCTTTATTAGTGGTTGGAAATAAACATTACTCTGTGGATCACCTTGAAGTAGGGTACCAGGGTCCTGATCTGTGAATGTTATGGAAATAGGGTACCATGGCCATGATCTGTGAATGCCATGGGAGGAAGGTACCAGGGGCCTGCTCTGTGAATACGGGCCCTGCTCTGTGAATACTAAGGGAGGAGGGTAACATGGCCATGCTCTGTTAATATTGTAGAAGTAGGGTACTAGGGCGCTGCTCTATGAATACCATGGGAGGAGGTTACCAGGGCCCTGCTCTGTGAATACCATGGGAGGAGGTTACCAGGGCCCTGCTATGTGAATTCCATAGGAGGAAGGTTCCAGATCCCTGATCTGTGAATACCATGGAAGGAGGGTATAATAGCCATGTTCTGTTAATATCGTGGAAGTAGGGTACCAAAACCCTACTCTGTAGATGTCATGGAATAGTGACACGGTTACAGAGAAAGTGCAGTAGACGTAACTAATCCTGCAGTTTTTGATAAACCACCAAACAGGCAGCTGAACACTTATGGGAAACCGCGTGCTATAACGTTGGTTCATACCTCGTTACTTTATATCAAGTGTTATATATGTTTTACAGCCGACATTTGTTGCGGATACGGCACATGATCTGATCAGATTGATTTCGAAATGACCGAGTCAAGTGGCGTACCAAACAACACACCTACTACACATGTAGCAGCTGTAACGATAACAAATGACAATAACAACAGGCACAAGCCAAAAGTTATCGTAATGGAGGTCATTTATTGCTTTTATTTCCAGTGTGTAACAAGTTAATGATCACAAGTACTGATAAGTTATAGATTCGAGATTAAGAGAAAGTCTAAGAAAATGGCGGGGGAAAAAAAGTTGCGAAAAAAGTAGCAAATTATCTATTTTCTATTCCCAGATGCATTTGAGATGTGGTTATATAGAAGAATAGGGAGAACATCATGGAAAGATAAGAAAACAAATAAAGAGGTGCTAAAAACACTTAATATGACGAAAGAATTACTTAGAGAAATAAAGATCAGACAAATAAAATATTTTGGACACATTAAAAGAAATGACACCTTATTGAAGACCTTACTTGAGGGTAAAATCAAAGGGAAGCGAGCAAGAGGTAGGCAGAGATACAAATGGGAGAGTAACATCACACGATGGACAGGTTACAGTCTAGCAGAGTGCACCACCAGGACAAGAGACAGGGGATGTTGGAGATACGTTGCAGCCAACCTTCGTTGCGGAGACGGCACTTAATGATGATTCCCAGTTGATTGATGGTTGATTGTATTCACATCTGCCGTTAAGCGTAGAAGAGGGAGCTTAAGCTATAGTTCCAATGCCAGATGTGTCACCGTGGTTGCATTTAGTCCATGTTTGTTTAAGAGATTATCTTGATGTTTTCTATTAACAGTTTTCTTGGTCTACCGTTTGGCCTTACATCAGTATATTTTTTGTTATATTCTTCTTCTTCAGCGTTCATTCTCAAACTCCTGCTGGATCTCTCCTGTAGCAGTACTACTAGATCTCCAGCAGGATGCAGTCCAGAGAATGGATATGCGTTGCGTCGCCGTTTTATTTTCGCCAATGGCCCGACACATCCGTCTTCGGCGGTTTTGTTATATGATATTATTGGTATCTGGTTTGGGTTCATTCTCATAAGATGTCCGAACCATGTTACTTGCTGTATTTCAGTATGTTCAATACATGATACTATACCAACTCTTTTCCTAATTTCTTCGTTTCTTATTTTATCTAGTTTAGTAACCATTGCAGCGTTTCTCAGACACTTCATTTCACATGTAACGATTTTCCTCTGTTGTGAGACTGTTGTGTGCAGTGCCGGATTTACCTATAGGCTAAACAAGCTTTAGCTTAGGGTCCCCACTTTTCTGGGGGGCCCCAAATGTTTTAAATATTACTATCGATATATTTAAATAGCTTAGGGCCCCATATATCAAATAGCTGTTTTTTTTTAATTTCCATCTTGATCTTTGGATGAAGAAGTAATGGTGGAAGTTGGTAGGTCACTGTGTTTGCTTTCTGGCACCCTGTTTCTATTTCTCTGTCTAGTCTTCCATTTTAGGAAAAAATGCTGCCTAGACATTGTTAGATCCATTGGTGTTGCAGACTTGCTGATTTTCATAACTTCTGTTTTTTGTTCGTTAATTGTACTTCTGACATGCTAATAGCAATGCATTGATGATTTTGCAAAATTTCCTCATCTTTGTATATTAGACTTTGATCATCGGTAAAAAGTAGTTCGTTGATTTAATTGTTAAGTTCCTCATCAGTTTTATTTGTAATGTTTTCCTCTTTGTTACTGTGCGCTGAGCAAGTAATTAAGAGTGTATAACATGCTTTTAATAATAACCCAGGCGACAGAGCGGGATTTGAGTAGCTGCAAGCTGGACGGACCCGATTCAAATCCAGTTTACTGTATTTTGATGTTCTCTGTAACTCATCCATGTTTCCTATGTCGAAGGATTGACTAACAATCAGTTTTCGGTCTATGGACGATTGACCTATTGATTTACAGTAATATTGCGACGTTTAAGAATGTTGGTAGCGCTTTCAATTTTTATCTATTGTCTTTGCCCAGGTGGTTTGTGATCCACTCTTGCCGTTAAGCGTAGGGGTGATTGGAGCTCGAGCTTGCGTTCTAAAGCCAGATGTGTGGCCTCGGCTGTGCTATGACCGTGTCTGTTCAGGATGTACATGACGGTTCTATCCATCTTTTCTGTGGTCTTCCTCTGGCTTTGTACCCTGATCTCATTTGGTTATATGCTTGTACGGGCAACTTTTCGTGATGCATTCTCATAATGTGGCCAAAGCACTTGATCTGTTCTCTTTCTCTATGTCTTCTTCTTCTTTCGTTCACTTGAAACATGTCTATATCTGTAATTCTGTCTCCTTAATAAAACTCACTGTCTTTTGTAGTTCATACAGTGTCCCATAGAGCTTTGATTCCAGTGTTGTTTCCTCTGGCCAATATGTC